>JARWLC010000009.1:70514622-71242122 GCA_033318265.1 Phyllotis vaccarum
TGGTGGCGCACGCCGGTAGGATTTGCTGAAGGAGGCAGAGGCAGGAGGATCACGAGTTCGAGGCCAGCCTGGGCTACACATTTTTTGCCCCCCACACGCCCCTCCGCTCCGCTTTTGCAACTCGCACGCACCCAAACACGCCCCTACCCACACACACTTCCCTTCTCAAGCACCCTCCCCTACACAAACAACACACACATAACACCCACAACAACAAACCGCACCCCACCAACACACACACTCCCCAACACCCAACAACAAACACTGCTCCCTTCCTTGCCTATCACACCTTCCACCAACCTTGGCCCAATCCAACCTCCCCTGTCCAGGGAACCTGCATCCACCAACCAACCGGACCCCCACTCCACACTGCCTAAACCCATTCAGGCCGCTTGCAAACCTACGATCCTTAACAACCTTTCAACGCACACTCAGCTCTCAGACCTTTCTGCTGTTTTTTGCCCCCCCCCCCCCCCCCTCTCTCTCTCTCTCTCTCTCTCTCTCTCCTCTCTCTCTCTCCTCTCTCTCTCTCTCTCTCTGTGATTAGCAAGCCCAGACCCCAACTTTCTCCCAGCCACCCACCATCAGACCATTTGCTCTGTGCATTTGCCTCCCAGGTCTAGGTGTATTTCACGGACTGGGGACCCCTGATATGACGTTTTTTGATCCCCAATGCATTCCTTTCTGGACTTGGGGAAGAATGATGCTGCTGGCAAAAAAATGAATAGACGGTTGGTTTATTCAATGGATGGATGGATGGAAGGAAAGAAGGAAGGAAGGAAGGAAGGAAGGAAGGAAGGAAGGAAGGAAGGAAAATGGATGGATGGATGGATGGATGGATGGATGGATGGGAGATTGGGGTGGGTAGATGGATGATAGATGGAAGGGTGGGTGAATGGATGGATGGATGATTGGATGGATGGCTGGATGGCTGGATGGCTGGATGGATGGATGGATGGATGGATGGATGGGAGATTGGGTATATGGATGGATGAATAGATGGGAGGGTGGGTGGATGGATGTATGGCTGGATGGATGGATGGCTGGCTGGCTGGATGGATGGAAGGAAGGAAGGAAGGAAGGAAGGAAGGAAGGAAGGAAGGGTGGGTGCGTGGGTGGGTGGGTGGTTGGGTGGATGGATGGATGGATGGATGGATGGATGGATGGATGATGGATGGGAGATTGGGTGGGTAGATGGATGAATAGATGGAAGAGTGGGTGAATGGCTGGATGGATGGATGGATGGATGGATGGATGGATGGATGGATGGATGGGAGATTGGGTATATGGATGGATGAATAGATGGGCGGGTGGGTGGGTGGATGGATGGATGGATTGATTTATGGTTAGATGGATGGATAGATGGATGCATGGATGGATGGATGGGTGCGTGGATGTATGGATGGATGGATGGATGGATGGATGGATGGATGGATAGATGGATGCATGGATGCATTTATGGGAGTGTGGGTGAATGGTGGATGGATGGATGGATGGATGGATGGGTGGATGGATGGGGTGGATGGATGGATGGATGGATGGATGGATGGATGGGTGGGTGGGTGGATGGATGGACAGTGGTATAGTGGCTTGATGGGCGTGTGGATGAAGCCAAGGAGGGTGTCAGTGGAAGGGTCAAAGTCGGAGGCACAGTCCGATGAGTAAGGCCAGTTGGCAGAAGGCTGCACTAGGACTCTGGAGCTTAGAGATGGAATCCAGAAGTTAGTGCAGGCGGTTTTGCCTCTTCTACTGAAGGGATCTATGTTCTTCAAGGAAACCCCGTCCCGTCCACCCAGGGCCACCCATCCTCAAAAGACTGGGAATGGAATGTAACTAAGAGCCAGGGGGACCTGTGCTATCTGTTGGGGCCTCACGACCCGTCAATTCCCCATGGCCTTGTGCTAGATCCCAGATCCAACCTCTCTACTTCCCCACCCCGACCCCCACAAACATTACACACACTCTCAATCCTCCAAGGTCTTTGGATTAAGCGCTGTTTCTCGGTTCACAGGACCCATCCTCACGGGGAGATGTCACCTATGCTTTACAGACTTCCGTGCCACTGCATATAATGTATACATTAAATAAAATACACTTCATCTCTTTACTCTCCCCCCACCCCAAGCACACATACCCACCCACACACCCGGGACTCCTGTGTTGATCCAAGAACCCCCCTCCAAAGGCCTTTGTCTTGAGCACTGTTTCTAGGTTCGCAGAACCCATCTTTAGGGTGCTCAACACCTGTGCTTTACAGAGGGAGCAGCGCCTAGGTGACCTCTGTTCTACCTACAGAGCAGGGTCCCATCGGAATCCTCCCAGACTATTGTGTCTATCCCCGATTCTCCCTCCCCAGGGCCTTTCTTTCTCAGTCAGCAGAGCCCATCCGCGTGTCGTGGGGGATGTCTCCCGTGCTGTACAGAGGGAGCCGGTCCTAGGTGACCTCTGTGCTACCCGTAGGGGCCTGTCCACACCTGATTCCTTCAGGGCCTTTTGGTTGAACTCCGTGGCTCCTGTCATGGGTCCTCAGCTCAACTTCTGTGTTTCCTGTGGGTCTCTGGGTCTATTCACAGCTTGAGTGAGGCTGCCCTAGCTGGGCGCCTGTCGGTGGCTGGTGGCTGTTTCTCAGATGAGGGAAACCCCTCTTCCTTTGCGAAGAGGTCATATGTACTTTGCAGAGGGATGCAGGGTACACAAGTCCTGAGCGTTGTGGGACACAAGCGACTGTGTTCATGAGGCCACCACCAGAAGCCTTTATTACCAATGTGTGATGTGCTTCCATAGGCCTACCATAAACTGGCTGGCGGTGTCAGACTCTAGAAGTTTGCACCCAGAGAGCGACTGCTGAGTCGGACTGAACCTGAACTCTTTCTTGCCTGGCTCTGACCTTCCCTCGTTCGGTCCCGGTGTTTGCACAGAGCTCCCCCCCCCCACACCCCACACCACCCCCCCACCCCCCCCACCCCAGACAAGCCTCTGGCTTCCGAGTCCCCCTGGGGGCGGGGGAGGGGGCTGTATACAACGTGGGGGTTAAAGCAGGAGCCGGTGTGTGTGTGTGTGTGTGTGTGTGTGTGTGTGTGTGTGTGTGTGTGTGTGTGTGTGTGTGTGTGTGTTGGTGGGTGGGGTGGGTGGAGGGGAAGGTGGTGGTGACTGGGATGGGGAGAGGTGGAAACTCTGACCTGCGGGCGGGAGTGTAAGTAAAGTGCCTGCTCCTGTGGCTCTCGACCACAGGTTGAGGTCAAGGTGGCCTTGTGACCTGGGGCCGCCTGCAGAAGCGGAGGAAAGCCGAGCAGAGCTGAAGGGTAAGTTCAGGCCTTCCTGCTCTGAGCCAGAGCAGAAGGCGGGAACGGGCACCGAGGGGCAGGAGGGCCATCCCCACTTCCTAGGGCTCACCCCTCTCTCATCCTTCCCTCTGTCCTCCCCTTCTGCCTCCCCCACCTCCTGCCATCAATGATGCCCCCGGCTCTGCCTCCCTCCGCCGGTCCGCTGGCCCCACGCCCTCTCTAGCACTTCCCTCCTCTGCTTCCTCAGCTTTCTTCACCGGCCTCATTGGTAGATTCAGTGGGTTCTTTGGGTTTCCTTCGGTCGGTTATGGTATGTATGCCAGGGACCCAAGGCTTCGACACTGGGATCGCCCAAACGGTCACACCCAACCAAGCCTTCCGAGGGGTGTCGCCAGTCCGAGTCAGTGGTCCAGAGAGGCAGCTGAGACTTCAGAAGCTTTCCGAAGTCAAGTCAAGTCGGATACCAGAAAGTGTAAGGCCTGGTGTCAGGACTCCGCAGGCTAGAAGAAAGCCCTCCCCGGTGGGCTTGTCTTAAAAAAAGGAGACAAAAGAGGTGGGGGTCCGGGTGCGAGGAAGACCTTGAGACCTCCTTGGGGGCTTGATTGATGCTTGGGCCTCGTGGTGTCTCAGGGCCTTCCCTGCCCGGGCTCGGGCTCCGGGCTCCGTGCTCTGGGCTCCGGCTCCCCGTCCCCCACCCCAGCCCCACCCCAGCCCTCCCCTGACCGGCTGTCTCCCTAGGGTCCTTTCTCGGGCAGAATCGGGTCCTGCGGCTGGGAGAGTGAGGGAGAGCGAGAGGCGTGCCTTTGATCGCCTGTCATTCACGCTAGCAGGGCGTCCAGGTAGGTGCCCAGGGCACCCAGCCAGGGTCCCACTTCCAAATAGAACAGGCAGGCAGGCAGGCAGGCAGGCAGGCAGGCAGGCAGGCAGGCAGGTCGGTTAGTCCTCGCACCCAGGCAGCCATGCTGCCATGCAGCCATGCAGACAGACGGGCGGCCATTCGATTCCTCGAGGCCATGCTGAACTCACCAGGGTGAACCTGTGGGTTGGGGTTAGGCGGTGCTGAGCAGCCAGCCGCCAAACAGGCGCCACCTCCTCCTCCTCCTCCTCCGAAGAGGAGGTGTAGAGAACAGTCAGGGGGGTCGGCTGGGGTGGGGCAGAGGGCTTGAGCTGGGAGGAGAAGCCCTGGGACTGGGTCAGTGAGTCTCCCCACCCCCACCCCCACCCCCCACCCCCAGTGAGGAAGGGCCAGGCTGGCTGTGCGGCGGGCTCGCTGCCCGGGTGGCCACGGCGGGTGCTTCGTGAGCCTTGTGGGACAGGGACCGGGGTCGGTGGTGCTGCCAAGTGAGGATGAGCGCGCGACAGGGCAGCTGGAGGAGGAGCAGCAGCAGCGAGTAGAGACGGGCGAAGAAGGATCGGCGGGCGGGCTGGGTGGCAGAGTGGGGTCCGGGAGGAGAGTGGAGGGAGACCAGCGCCGCCGGGGCGGCTGGGCGAGCGGGCGGGCGGGCGGGAGGGAGGGCGGGACGGGGCGGGCTTGTGGGGTCCCGAGGGGAGCGGGTGTCCGGAGCGCCGGTGTTTGGGGTGTGTAAGTTCCAGAGCGGAGCGGCAGGGGGCGGGCTTGGGCCGGAGTCCCCCGGGAAGGCAGTGAGCCAAGAGGGGCCGGCCGGCCGGCCGGAGGGTGTAGGGCGTCCGCTTTGTCGGGAGTGTTTTCTGCAGCGAGAGGGCGGCGGGCGGCGGGGCGGCGGGCGGCGGGCGGCGGGCGGCGGGCGGCGGGCGGCTGGAGGCTGGAGGCGGGAGGCGGGAGACGAGCACGTGTGTAGAGGGCGTGTGGTTTAGGTGCACGTCATCGTCGGGTAGCTTCTAGTACGTCTCTGTGTCGAGCGGCTCTCGCCGGTAGTGGTGGCGCACGCCGGTAGGATTTGCTGAAGGAGGCAGAGGCAGGAGGATCACGAGTTCGAGGCCAGCCTGGGCTACACATTTTTTGCCCCCCACACGCCCCTCCGCTCCGCTTTTGCAACTCGCACGCACCCAAACACGCCCCTACCCACACACACTTCCCTTCTCAAGCACCCTCCCCTACACAAACAACACACACATAACACCCACAACAACAAACCGCACCCCACCAACACACACACTCCCCAACACCCAACAACAAACACTGCTCCCTTCCTTGCCTATCACACCTTCCACCAACCTTGGCCCAATCCAACCTCCCCTGTCCAGGGAACCTGCATCCACCAACCAACCGGACCCCCACTCCACACTGCCTAAACCCATTCAGGCCGCTTGCAAACCTACGATCCTTAACAACCTTTCAACGCACAACTCAGCTCTCAGACCTTTCTGCTGTTTTTGCCCCCCCCCCCCCCCCTCTCTCTCTCTCTCTCTCTCTCTCTCTCTCTCTCTCTCTCTCTCTCTCTCTCTCTCTCTCTCTGTGATTAGCAAGCCCAGACCCCAACTTTCTCCCAGCCACCCACCATCAGACCATTTGCTCTGTGCATTTGCCTCCCAGGTCTAGGTGTATTTCACGGACTGGGGACCCCTGATATGACGTTTTTTGATCCCAATGCATTCCTTTCTGGACTTGGGGAAGAAATGATGCTGCTGGCAAAAAAATGAATAGACGGTTGGTTATTCAATGGATGGATGGATGGAAGGAAAGAAGGAAGGAAGGAAGGAAGGAAGGAAGGAAGGAAGGAAGGAAGGAAAATGGATGGATGGATGGATGGATGGATGGATGGATGGGGAGATTGGGTTGGGTAGATGGATGAATAGATGGAAGGGTGGGTGAATGGATGGATGGATGATTGGATGGATGCTGGATGGCTGGATGGCTGGATGGATGGATGGATGGATGGATGGATGGGAGATTGGGTATATGGATGGATGAATAGATGGGAGGGTGGGTGGATGGATGTATGGCTGGATGGATGGATGGCTGGCTGGCTGGATGGATGGAAGGAAGGAAGGAAGGAAGGAAGGAAGGAAGGAAGGAAGGGTGGGTGCGTGGGTGGGTGGGTGGTTGGGTGGATGGATGGATGGATGGATGGATGGATGGATGGATGATGGATGGGAGATTGGGTGGGTAGATGGATGAATAGATGGAAGAGTGGGTGAATGGCTGGATGGATGGATGGATGGATGGATGGATGGATGGATGGATGGATGGGAGATTGGGTATATGGATGGATGAATAGATGGGCGGGTGGGTGGGTGGATGGATGGATGGATTGATTTATGGTTAGATGGATGGATAGATGGATGCATGGATGGATGGATGGGTGCGTGGATGTATGGATGGATGGATGGATGGATGGATGGATGGATGGATAGATGGATGCATGGATGCATTTATGGGAGTGTGGGTGAATGGTGGATGATGGATGGATGGATGGATGGGTGGATGGATGGGTGGATGGATGGATGGATGGATGGATGGATGGATGGGTGGGTGGGGTGGATGGATGGACAGTGGTATAGTGGCTTGATGGGCGTGTGGATGAAGCCAAGGAGGTGTCAGTGGAAGGGTCAAAGTCGGAGGCACAGTCCGATGAGTAAGGCCAGTTGGCAGAAGGCTGCACTAGGACTCTGGAGCTTAGAGATGGAATCCAGAAGTTAGTGCAGGCGGTTTTGCCTCTTCTACTGAAGGGATCTATGTTCTTCAAGGAAACCCCGTCCCGTCCACCCAGGGCCACCCATCCTCAAAAGACTGGGAATGGATGTAAACTAAGAGCCAGGGGACCTGTGCTATCTGTTGGGCCTCACGACCCGTCAATTCCCCATGGCCTTGTGCTAGATCCAGATCCAACCTCTCTACTTCCCCACCCCGACCCCCACAAACATTACACACACTCTCAATCCTCCAAGGTCTTTGGATTAAGCGCTCTGTTTCTCGGTTCACAGGACCCATCCTCACGGGGAGATGTCACCTATGCTTTACAGACTTCCGTGCCACTGCATATAATGTATACATTAAATAAAATACACTTCATCTCTTTACTCTCCCCCCACCCCAAGCACACATACCCACCCACACACCCGGGGACTCCTGTGTTGATCCAAGAACCCCCCTCCAAAGGCCTTTGTCTTGAGCACTGTTTCTAGGTTCGCAGAACCCATCTTTAGGGTGCTCAACACCTGTGCTTTACAGAGGAGCAGCGCCTAGGTGACCTCTGTTCTACCTACAGAGCAGGGTCCCATCGGAATCCCTCCCAGACTATTGTGTCTATCCCCGATTCTCCCTCCCCAGGGCCTTTCTTTCTCAGTCAGCAGAGCCCATCCGCGTGTCGTGGGGGATGTCCTCCCGTGCTGTACAGAGGGAGCCGGTCCTAGGTGACCTCTGTGCTACCCGTAGGGGCCTGTCCACACCTGATTCCTTCAGGCCTTTGGTTGAACTCCGTGGCTCCTGTCATGGGTCCTCAGCTCAACTTCTGTGTTTCCTGTGGGTCTCTGGGTCTATTCACAGCTTGAGTGAGGCTGCCCTAGCTGGGCGCCTGTCGGTGGCTGGTGGCTGTTTCTCAGATGAGGGAACCCCTCTTCCTTTGCGAAGAGGTCATATGTACTTTGCAGAGGGGATGCAGGGTACACAAGTCCTGAGCGTTGTGGGACACAAGCGACTGTGTTCATGAGCCACCACCAGAAGCCTTTATTACCAAATGTGTGATGTGCTTCCATAGGCCTACCATAAACTGGCTGGCGGTGTCAGACTCTAGAAGTTTGCACCCAGAGAGCGACTGCTGAGTCGGACTGAACCTGAACTCTTTCTTGCCTGGCTCTGACCTTCCCTCGTTCGGTCCCGGTGTTTGCACAGAGCTCCCCCCCCCCCACACCCCACACCACCCCCCCACCCCCCCACCCCAGACAAGCCTCTGGCTTCCGAGTCCCCCTGGGGGCGGGGGAGGGGGCTGTATACAACGTGGGGGTAAAGCAGGAGCCGGTGTGTGTGTGGTGTGTGTGTGTGTGTGTGTGTGTGTGTGTGTGTGTGTGTGTGTGTGTGTGTGTTGGTGGGTGGGGTGGGTGGAGGGGAAGGTGGTGGTGACTGGGATGGGGAGAGGTGGAAACTCTGACCTGCGGGCGGGAGTGTAAGTAAAGTGCCTGCTCCTGTGGCTCTCGACCACAGGTTGAGGTCAAGGTGGCCTTGTGACCTGGGGGCCCGCCTGCAGAAGCGGAGGAAAGCCGAGCAGAGCTGAAGGGTAAGTTCAGGCCTTCCTGCTCTGAGCCAGAGCAGAAGGCGGGAACGGGCACCGAGGGGGCAGGAGGCCATCCCCACTTCCTAGGGCTCACCCCTCTCTCATCCTTCCCTCTGTCCTCCCCTTCTGCCTCCCCCACCTCCTGCCATCAATGATGCCCCCGGCTCTGCCTCCCTCCGCCGGTCCGCTGGCCCCACGCCCTCTCTAGCACTTCCCTCCTCTGCTTCCTCAGCTTTCTTCACCGGCCTCATTGGTAGATTCAGTGGGTTCTTTGGGTTTCCTTCGGTCGGTTATGGTATGTATGCCAGGGATCCAAGGCTTCGACACTGGGATCGCCCAAACGGTCACACCCAACCAAGCCTTCCGAGGGGTGTCGCCAGTCCGAGTCAGTGGTCCAGAGAGGCAGCTGAGACTTCAGAAGCTTTCCGAAGTCAAGTCAAGTCGGATACCAGAAAGTGTAAGGCCTGGTGTCAGGACTCCGCAGGCTAGAAGAAAGCCCTCCCCGGTGGGCTTGTCTAAAAAAGGAGGACAAAGAGGTGGGGTCCGGGTGCGAGGAAGACCTTGAGACCTCCTTGGGGGCTTGATTGATGCTTGGGCCTCGTGGTGTCTCAGGGCCTTCCCTGCCCGGGCTCGGGCTCCGGGCTCCGGGCTCCGTGCTCTGGGCTCGGCTCCCCGTCCCCCACCCCAGCCCCACCCCAGCCCTCCCCTGACCGGCTGTCTCCCTAGGGTCCTTTCTCGGGCAGAATCGGGTCCTGCGGCTGGGGGAGAGTGAGGGAGAGCGAGAGGTGTGCCTTTGATCGCCTGTCATTCACGCTAGCAGGGCGTCCAGGTAGGTGCCCAGGGCACCCAGCCAGGTCCCACTTTCCAAACAGAACAGGTAGGCAGGCAGGCAGGCAGGCAGGCAGGCAGGCAGGCAGGCAGGCAGGCAGGTCGGTTAGTCCTCGCACCCAGGCAGCCATGCTGCCATGCAGCCATGCAGACAGACGGGCGGCCATTCGATTCCTCGAGGCCATGCTGAACTCACCAGGGTGAACCTGTGGGGTGGGGTTAGGCGGTGCTGAGCAGCCAGCCGCCAAACAGGCGCCACCTCCTCCTCCTCCTCCGAAGAGGAGGTGTAGAGAACAGTCAGGGGGTCGGCTGGGGTGGGGCAGAGGGCTTGAGCTGGGGAGGAGAAGCCCTGGGACTGGGTCAGTGAGTCTCCCATCCCCACCCCCCACCCACCCCCCCAGTGAGGAAGGGCCAGGCTGGCTGTGCGGCGGGCTCGCTGCCCGGGTGGCCACGGCGGGTGCTTCGTGAGCCTTGTGGGACAGGGACCGGGGTCGGTGGTGCTGCCAAGTGAGGATGAAGGCGCGCGACAGGGCAGCTGGAGGAGGAGCAGCAGCAGCGAGTAGAGACGGGCGAAGAAGGATCGGCGGGCGGGCTGGGTGGCAGAGTGGGGTCCGGGAGGAGAGTGGAGGGAGACCAGCGCCGCCGGGGCGGCTGGCGAGCGGGCGGGCGGGCGGGAGGGAGGGCGGGACGGGGCGGGCTTGTGGGTCCCGAGGGGAGCGGGTGTCCCGGAGCGCCGGTGTTTGGGGGTGTGTAAGTTCCAGAGCGGAGCGGCAGGGGGCGGGCTTGGGCCGGAGTCCCCGGGAAGGCAGTGAGCCAAGAGGGGCCGGCCGGCCGGCCGGAGGGGTGTAGGGCGTCCGCTTTGTCGGGAGTGTTTTCTGCAGCGAGAGGGCGGCGGGCGGCGGGCGGCGGGCGGCGGGCGGCGGGCGGCGGGCGGCTGGAGGCTGGAGGCGGGAGGCGGGAGACGAGCACGTGTGTAGAGGGCGTGTGGTTTAGGTGCACGTCATCGTCGGGTAGCTTCTAGTACGTCTCTGTGTCGAGCGGCTCTCGCCGGTAGTGGTGGCGCACGCCGTAGGATTTGCTGAAGGAGGCAGAGGCAGGAGGATCACGAGTTCGAGGCCAGCCTGGGCTACACATTTTTTGCCCCCCACACGCCCCTCCGCTCCGCTTTTACAACTCGCACGCACCCAAACACGCCCTACCCACACACACTTCCCTTCTCAAGCACCCTCCCCTACACAAACAACACACACACAACACCCACAACAACAACAAACCGCACCCCACCAACACACACATTCCCCAACACACAACAACAAACACTGCTCCCTTCCCTGCCTATCACACCTTCCACCAACCTTGGCCCAATCCAACCTCCCCTGTCCAGGGAACCTGCATCCACCAACCAACCGGACCCCCACTCCACACTGCCTAAACCCATTCAGGCCGCTTGCAAACCTACGATCCTTAACAACCTTTCAACGCACAACTCAGCTCTCAGACCTTTCTGCTGTTTTTGCCCCCCCCCCTCTCTCTCTCTCTCTGTGATTAGCAAGCCCAGACCCCAACCTTCTCCCAGCCACCCACCATCAGACCATTTGCTCTGTGCATTTGCCTCCCAGGTCTAGGTGTATTTCACGGACTGGGGATCCCTGATATGACGTTTTTTGATCCCAATGCATTCCTTTCTGGACTTGGGGAAGAATGATGCTGCTGGCAAAAAAATGAATAGACGGTTGGTTTATTCAATGGATGGATGGATGGAAGGAAAGAAGGAAGGAAGGAAGGAAGGAAGGAAGGAAGGAAGGAAGGAAGGAAGGAAGGAAGGAAGGAAGGAAGGAAAATGGATGGATGGATGGATGGATGGATGGATGGGAGATTGGGTGGGTAGATGGATGAATAGATGGAAGGGTGGGTGAATGGATGGATGGATGATTGGATGGATGATTGGATGGATGGCTGGATGGATGGATGGATGGATGGATGGATGGATGGATGGATGGATGGATGGATGGATGGGAGATTGGGTATATGGATGGATGAATAGATGGGAGGGTGGGTGGATGGATGTATGGCTGGATGGATGGATGGCTGGCTGGATGGATGGATGGATGGAAGGAAGGAAGGAAGGAAGGAAGGAAGGAAGGAAGGAAGGAAGGAAGGGTGGGTGCGTCGGTGGGTGGGTGGATGGATGGATGGATGGATGGATGGATGGATGGATGATGGATGGGAGATTGGGTGGGTAGATGGATGAATAGATGGAAGAGTGGGTGAATGGCTGGATGGATGGATGGATGGATGGATGGATGGATGGATGGGAGATTGGGTATATGGATGGATGAATAGATGGGCGGGTGGGTGGGTGGATGGATGGATGGATTGATTTATGGTTAGATGGATGGATAGATGGATGCATGGATGGATGGATGGGTGCGTGGATGTATGGATGTATGGATGGATGGATGGATGGATAGATGGATGCGTGGATGCATTTATGGGAGTGTGGGTGAATGGTGGATGGATGGATGGATGGATGGATGGGTGGATGGATGGGTGGATGGATGGATGGATGGATGGATGGATGGATGGATGGGTGGGTGGGTGGATGGATGGACAGTGGTATAGTGGCTTGATGGGCGTGTGGATGAAGCCAAGGAGGTGTCAGTGGAAGGGTCAAAGTCGGAGGCACAGTCCGATGAGTAAGGCCAGTTGGCAGAAGGCTGCACTAGGACTCTGGAGCTTAGAGATGGAATCCAGAAGTTAGTGCAGGCGGTTTTGCCTCTTCTACTGAAGGGATCTATGTTCTTCAAGGAAACCCCGTCCCGTCCACCCAGGGCCACCCATCCTCAAAAGACTGGGAATGGATGTAACTAAGAGCCAGGGGACCTGTGCTATCTGTTGGGCCTCACGACCCTTCAATTCCCCATGGCCTTGTGCTAGATCCCAGATCCAACCTCTCTACTTCCCCACCCCGACCCCCACAAACATTACACACACTCTCAGTCCTCCAAGGTCTTTGGATTAAGCGCTGTTTCTCGGTTCACAGGACCCATCCTCACGGGGAGATGTCACCTATGCTTTACAGACTTCCGTGCCACTGCATATAATGTATACATTAAATAAAATACACTTCATCTCTTTACTCTCCCCCCACCCCAAGCACACATACCCACCCACACACCCGGGACTCCTGTGTTGATCCAAGAACCCCCCTCCAAAGGCCTTTGTCTTGAGCACTGTTTCTAGGTTCGCAGAACCCATCTTTAGGGTGCTCAACACCTGTGCTTTACAGAGGGAGCAGCGCCTAGGTGACCTCTGTTCTACCTACAGAGCAGGGTCCCATCGGAATCCTCCCAGACTATTGTGTCTATCCCCGATTCTCCCTCCCCAGGGCCTTTCTTTCTCAGTCAGCAGAGCCCATCCGCGTGTCGTGGGGGATGTCTCCCGTGCTGTACAGAGGGAGCCGGTCCTAGGTGACCTCTGTGCTACCCGTAGGGACCTGTCCACACCTGATTCCTTCAGGCCTTTTGGTTGAACTCCGTGGCTCCTGTCATGGGTCCTCAGCTCAACTTCTGTGTTTCCTGTGGGTCTCTGGGTCTATTCACAGCTTGAGTGAGGCTGCCCTAGCTGGGCGCCTGTCGGTGGCTGGTGGCTGTTTCTCAGATGAGGGAACCCCTCTTCCTTTGCGAAGAGGTCATATGTACTTTGCAGAGGGATGCAGGGTACACAAGTCCTGAGCGTTGTGGGACACAAGCGACTGTGTTCATGAGCCACCACCAGAAGCCTTTATTACCAAATGTGTGATGTGCTTCCATAGGCCTACCATAAACTGGCTGGCGGTGTCAGACTCTAGAAGTTTGCACCCAGAGAGCGACTGCTGAGTCGGACTGAACCTGAACTCTTTCTTGCCTGGCTCTGACCTTCCCTCGTTCGGTCCCGGTGTTTGCACAGAGCTCCCCCCACCACACCCCACACCACCCCCCCACCCCCCCACCCCAGACAAGCCTCTGGCTTCCGAGTCCCCCTGGGGGCGGGGGAGGGGGCTGTATACAACGTGGGGGTAAAGCAGGAGCCTGTGTGTGTGTGTGTGTGTGTGTGTGTGTGTGTGTGTGTTGGTGGGTGGGGTGGGTGGAGGGGAAGGTGGTGGTGACTGGGATGGGGAGAGGTGGAAACTCTGACCTGCGGGCGGGAGTGTAAGTAAAGTGCCTGCTCCTGTGGCTCTCGACCACAGGTTGAGGTCAAGGTGGCCTTGTGACCTGGGGCCCGCCTGCAGAAGCGGAGGAAAGCCGAGCAGAGCTGAAGGGTAAGTTCAGGCCTTCCTGCTCTGAGCCAGAGCAGAAGGCGGGAACGGGCACCGAGGGGCAGGAGGCCATCCCCACTTCCTAGGGCTCACCCCTCTCTCATCCTTCCCTCTGTCCTCCCCTTCTGCCTCCCCCACCTCCTGCCATCAATGATGCCCCCGGCTCTGCCTCCCTCCGCCGGTCCGCTGGCCCCACGCCCTCTCTAGCACTTCCCTCCTCTGCTTCCTCAGCTTTCTTCACCGGCCTCATTGGTAGATTCAGTGGGTTCTTTGCGTTTCCTTCGGTCGGTTATGGTATGTATGCCAGGGACCCAAGGCTTCGACACTGGGATCGCCCAAACGGTCACACCCAACCAAGCCTTCCGAGGGGTGTCGCCAGTCCGAGTCAGTGGTCCAGAGAGGCAGCTGAGACTTCAGAAGCTTTCCGAAGTCAAGTCAAGTCGGATACCAGAAAGTGTAAGGCCTGGTGTCAGGACTCCGCAGGCTAGAAGAAAGCCCTCCCCGGTGGGCTTGTCTAAAAAAGGAGACAAAGAGGTGGGGTCCGGGTGCGAGGAAGACCTTGAGACCTCCTTGGGGGCTTGATTGATGCTTGGGCCTCGTGGTGTCTCAGGGCCTTCCCTGCCCGGGCTCGGGCTCCGGGCTCCGGGCTCCGTGCTCTGGGCTCAGGCTCCCCGTCCCCCACCCCAGCCCCACCCCAGCCCTCCCCTGACCGGCTGTCTCCCTAGGGTCCTTTCTCGGGCAGAATCGGGTCCTGCGGCTGGGAGAGTGAGGGAGAGCGAGAGGTGTGCCTTTGATCGCCTGTCATTCACGCTAGCAGGGCGTCCAGGTAGGTGCCCAGGGCACCCAGCCAGGTCCCACTTCCAAACAGAACAGGTAGGCAGGCAGGCAGGCAGGCAGGCAGGCAGGCAGGCAGGCAGGCAGGTCGGTTAGTCCTCGCACCCAGGCAGCCATGCTGCCATGCAGCCATGCAGACAGACGGGCGGCCATTCGATTCCTCGAGGCCATGCTGAACTCACCAGGGTGAACCTGTGGGGTGGGGTTAGGCGGTGCTGAGCAGCCAGCCCCCAAACAGGCGCCACCTCCTCCTCCTCCTCCGAAGAGGAGGTGTAGAGAACAGTCAGGGGGTCGGCTGGGGTGGGGCAGAGGGCTTGAGCTGGGAGGAGAAGCCCTGGGACTGGGTCAGTGAGTCTCCCATCCCCACCCCCCACCCCCAGTGAGGAAGGGCCAGGCTGGCTGTGCGGCGGGCTCGCTGCCCGGGTGGCCACGGCGGGTGCTTCGTGAGCCTTGTGGGACAGGGACCGGGGTCGGTGGTGCTGCCAAGTGAGGATGAGCGCGCGACAGGGCAGCTGGAGGAGGAGCAGCAGCAGCGAGTAGAGACGGGTGAAGAAGGATCGGCGAGCGGGCTGGGTGGCAGAGTGGGGTCCGGGAGGAGAGTGGAGGGAGGCCAGCGCCGCCGGGGCGGCTGGCGAGCGGGCGGGCGGGCGGGAGGGAGGGAGGGCGGGACGGGGCGGGCTTGTGGGTCCCGAGGGGAGCGGGTGTCCCGCAGCGCCGGTGTTTGGGGTGTGTAAGTTCCAGAGCGGAGCGGCAGGGGGCGGGCTTGGGCCGGAGTCCCCGGGAAGGCAGTGAGCCAAGAGGGGCCGGCCGGCCGGCCGGAGGGTGTAGGGCGTCCGCCTTGTCGGGAGTGTTTTCTGCAGCGAGAGGGCGGCGGGCGGCGGGCGGCGGGCGGCGGGCGGCGGGCGGCGGGCGGCTGGAGGCGGGAGGCGGGAGACGAGCACGTGTGTAGAGGGCGTGTGGTTTAGGTGCACGTCATCGTCGGGTAGCTTCTAGTACGTTTCTGTGTCGGCCGGCTCTCGCCGGTAGTGGTGGCGTACGCCGGTAGGATTTGCTGAAGGAGGCAGAGGCAGGAGAATCACGAGTTCGAGGCCAGCCTGGGCTACACATTTTTTGCCCCCCACACGCCCCTCCGCTCCGCTTTTACAACTCGCACGCACCCAAACACGCCCTACCCACACACACTTCCCTTCTCAAGCACCCTCCCCTACACAAACAACACACACATAACACCCACAACAACAAACCGCACCCCACCAACACACACACTCCCCAACACACAACAACAAACAATGCTCCCTTCCTTGCCTATCACACCTTCCACCAACCTTGGCCCAATCCAACCTCCCCTGTCCAGGGAACCTTCATCCACCAACCAACCGGACCCCCACTCCACACTGCCTAAACCCATTCAGGCCGCTTGCAAACCTACGATCCTTAACAACCTTTCAACGCACAACTCAGCTCTCAGACCTTTCTGCTCTTTTCCGCCTCTCTCTCTCTCTCTCTCTCTCTCTCTCTCTCTCTCTCTCTCTCTCTCTCTCTCTCTCTCTCTCTCTCTCTCTCTCTCTCTCTCTCTCTCTCTCAGATTAGCAAGCCCAGACCCCAACCTTCTCCCAGCCACCCACAATCAGACCATTTGCTCTGTGCATTTGCCTCCCAGGTCTAGGTGTATCTCACCTACTGGGGACCCCTGATATGGCGTTTTTTGATCCCAATGCATTCCTTTGTGGACTTGGGGGAGAATGATGCTGCTAGCAAAAAAATGAATAGACGGTTGGTTTATTCAATTAATGGATGGATGGATGGAAGGAAGGAAGGAAGGAAGGAGGGAGGGAAGGAAGGAAGGAAGGAAGGAAGGAAGGAAGGAAGGAAGGAAGGAAGGAAGGAAGGAAGGAAGGAAGGAAGGAAGGAAGGAAGGAAGGAAGGAAAATGGATGGATGGATGGATGGATGGATGGATGGATGGATGGATGGGAGATTGGGTGGGTAGATGGATGAATAGATGGAAGAGTGGGTGAATGGATGGATGGATGGATGAATGGATGGGAGATTGGGTATATGGATGGATGAATAGATGCGAGGGTGGGTGGATGGATGTATGGCTGGATGGATGGATGGATGGCTGGCTGGATGGATGGATGGATGGATGGATGGATGGATGGATGGATGGCTGGATGGATGGATGGATGGGAGATTGAGTATATGAATGATGAATAGATGGGTGGGTGGGTGGATGGATGGATGGATTGATTTATGGTTGGATGGATGGATAGATGGATGCATGGATGGATGGATGGATGATGGATGGATGGATGGGTGCGTGGATGTATGGATGGATGGATGGATGGATGCATGGATGGATGCGTGGATGCGTGGATGTATGGATGGGAGTGTGGGTGAATGGTGGATTGATGGATGGATGGATGGATGGATGGATGGATGGATGGGTGGATGGATGGATGGTCAGTGGTACAGTGGCTTGATGGGCGTGTGGATGAAGTCAACGAGGTGTCAGTGAAAGGGTCAAAGTCGGAGGCACAGTCCGATGAGTAAGGCCAGTTGGCAGAAGGCAGCACTAGGACTCTGGAGCTTAGAGATGGAATCCAGAAGTTAGTGCAGGCGGTTTTGTGTCTTCTACTGAAGGGATCTATGTTCTTCAAGGAAACCCCGTCCCTTCCACCCAGGGCCACCCATCCTCAAAAGACTGGGAATGGATGTAACTAAGAGCCAGGGGACCTGTGCTATCTGTTGGGCCTCACGACCCGTCAATTCCCCGTGCCCTTATGCTAGATCCCAGATCCAACCTCTCTACTTCCCCACCCCGACCCCCACAAACGTTACACACACTCTCAATCCTCCAAGGTCTTTGGATTAAGCGCTGTTTCTCGGTTCACAGAACCCATCCTCACGGGGAGATGTCACCTATGCTTTACAGACTTCCGTGCCACTGCATATAATGTATACATTAAATAAAATACACTTCATCTCTTTACTCTCCCCCCACCCCAAGCACACATACCCACCCACACACCCGGGACTCCTGTGTTGGTCCAAGAACCCCCCTCCAAAGGCCTTTGTCTTGAGCACTGTTTCTAGGTTCGCAGAACCCATCTTTAGGGGGCTCAACACCTGTGCTTTACAGAGGGAGCAGCACCTAGGTGACCTCTGTTCTACCTACAGAGCAGGGTCCCATCGGAATCCTCCCAGACTATTGTGTCTATCCCCGATTCTCCCTCCCCAGGGCCTTTCTTTCTCGGTCAGCAGAGCCCATCCGCGTGTCGTGGGGGATGTCTCCCGTGCTGTACAGAGGGAGCCGGTCCTAGGTGACCTCTGTGCTACCCGTAGGGGCCTGTCCACACCTGATTCCTTCAGGCCTTTTGGTTGAACTCGGTGGCTCCTGTCATGGGTCCTCAGCTCAACTTCTGTGTTTCCTGTGGGTCTCTGGGTCTATTCACAGCTTGAGTGAGGCTGCCCTAGCTGGGCGCCTGTCGGTGGCTGGTGGCTGTTTCTCAGATGAGGGAACCCGTCTTCCTTTGCGAAGAGGTCATATGTACTTTGCAGAGGGATGCAGGGTACACAAGTCCTGAGCGTTGTGGGACACAAGCGACTGTGTTCATGAGCCACCACCAGAAGCCTTTATTACCAAATGTGTGATGTGCTTCCATAGGCCTACCATAAACTGGCTGGCGGTGTCAGACTCTAGAAGTTTGAACCCAGAGGGCGACTGCTGAGTCGGACTGAACCTGAACTCTTTCTTGCCTGGCTCTGACCTTCCCTCGTTCGGTCCTGGTGTTTGCACAGAGCTCCCCCCACCACACCCCACACCACCCCCACCGCCCCACCCCAGACAAGCTTCTGGCTTCCGAGTCCCCGTGGGGGCGGGGGAGGGGGCTGTATACGACGTGGGGGTAAAGCAGGAGCCGGTGTGCGTGTGTGTGTGTGTGTGTGTGTGTGTGTGTGTGTGTGTGTGTGTGTGTGTGTGTGTGTTGGTGGGTGGGGTGGGTGGAGGGGAAGGTGGTGGTGACTGGGATGGGGAGAGGTGGAAACTCTGACCTGCGGGCGGGAGTGTAAGGTAAAGTGCCTGCTCCTGTGGCTCTCGACCACAGGTTGAGGTCAAGGTGGCCTTGTGACCTGGGGCCCACTTGCAGAAGCGGAGTTAAGCCGAGCAGGGCTGAAGGGTAAGTTCAGGCCTTCCTGCTCTGAGCCAGAGCAGAAGGGGGGGAACGGGCACCGAGGGACAGGAGGCCATCCCCACTTCCTAGGGCTCACCCCTCTCTCATCAGGTGTCAGACTCTAGAAGTTTGAAACCAGAGAGCGACTGCTGAGTGGGGTTCAACCAGTTCTCCTCCTTCCTTTTTTTTTCTTTTGTTTTTCTTTTCTTAACGGTCTTGCCAACTTGTTAGTGTGTCTTCAGTTAAAGTCAGCGTTTGAGGCGTTGCTATAACAAATAGAAATATTCATTAAAAAAATCCCTCCAAGAATATGTCGGCTAGGATATGATTCTCCATTCGTGTTTCTCTGAAGACAGGTGTTTGGTCTCAGTGGTGATACTTTCTGACCTGTTCCTGGGAGCCATGGCTTTGTCCTGTCAGGTGCCCTTTGCACCTGTGGTCTCCACAATACCAGTTCCACAGCTCATGCTTCTCTGGGGACATCTACGTGGACTTAGTTCTCCGTAGGGAGTGCAGGAAAGGTCAGGGGGGATAGTGATTGGTGTCTTCCATAGTGTGTCACCGAGTGCTTTCTCACTTTCCTGTCCTGAGCAGGCAGCTGGCCGTCTTGCATCACCTCCCAGCACCCAGGCTGCTATGTAACCGTGCAGCCCCTCTCTGACCTGTGGTAAACCTGAACTGATGGAGGGCCAGGAAACCTATAGATGAAGACAGTGTGTCCGCTGCAGCCCGGGCCCTCTGGAGGAGGTGTAGAGAACTGTTAGGAAGGGCTTGAGCTCGGGGAGGAAGGGAGGAGGGCCGGTGGGAAAAACCTAGGGACAGTTCAGAGTTGGAGGTTTTGGTCTTGCTGTAGGTCAGTCCCCAGGGCAGGACCAGAAAGAGAAGAGAGTAGGGACAGGCAGTCGGCGTGGGGTCTGGGTGGCAGAGAGTTTGGACGGGAGGAGGCGTTAGGACCCGAGTGAAGAGAGGTCAGTGTCAGTATCAGGGCTGGCCTGTGAGTGGGAGAGGTGACCAGTGGCTTTAGGTTGGTGCGCCAGGACTCTGGTCCAGCAGTGAGTGTCAGTTCCTGGGGCGTCCGCCAGGGGTCGGCCTTGAGCCGGAGTTCGGGGCAAAGCAGGGCATGGAAAAGTGATTTAGGGAGTGTGTGTGTGTGGGTGTGCGTGTGTGTGCTTTTGTGTGCGTGTGTGTGTGCTTTTGTGTGAGTGCGTGCGTGCGTGTGTGTGTGTGCTTTTGTGTGCGTGCGTGCGTGCGTGCGTGTGTGTGTGTGTGTGCTTTTGTGTGCGTGCGTGCGTGCGTGTGTGTGTGTGTGTGTGTGTGCTTTTGTGTGCGTGTGTGTGCTTTTGTGTGCGTGCGTGCATGCGTGCGTGCGTGCGTGTGTGTGTGTGTGTGTGTGTGTGTGTGTACGCATGCGCCAGCCTGATAGTGAATGTGTTGTGTTTCGGAAGGAGGCTACTGGGTTTTGGGGAGCTTGGTGTGTGTTGAATGAATGAGTGAATCCCGCATATTTAGCAGGTTTGGTGGTATGCAGAGGTGTGGATGTGAGGTGTGAGGAGGGCTTTGGGTCCCACATCATTGCTTGACAGCTTCTAGTAGCTTTGTGTCCGGTCATGTTGTCACTGGTTGTGGTGGTATAAGCCAGTTGGATTTGCTGAAGGAGTCAAAAGCAGGATGATTATAAGTTTGAGGCCAGTCTGGGGTATGATTTTTTTTTTCCCTAGTCCTTTCTGCCTTGCCCAAATGTTCAAACTCCCCTGCCTCAGCTCCTTTTCTTAGGCCTCTTCTCCATGCCTGTTCTTCTCTTACAACACAGTCACCCCTGTGCAGCCTCACCTGTCCACTATTGCCCAATGCAGGCTATGCTCCCTCACACTGCCTCTCCACATCTTGGACACCTAGCATCATCCCCATTTGAAATTTTTTTCCTTCTAGCCCCACATTGGCCAGAGAAGTTTGTAAGACAATAAAACATATTGTCATGGTTGTTGGCTGCAATCTAGAACCGAATAATAAAACCATATTCCTGAAGAGGTTGCATGCTTTGGTTGCAGGACCCCTGAAAAGTAAGGCTAGGCCTAGGCATCAGCGGTGCCTCCAAAAGACACAAGTTTAATCCTAGCAACTATAGGATGCTGTATAACCATCTCTAACTTTAATACCAGGACATCCAACACCAAACTCTGGTCATCTTGGGCATAGTACACATTAAGTATACTTAATGTGTAGATACATTTATAACATACATAATTGCATGCTAAAGTAAAAAGTATTATATTAAATAATCTAGGCATAGTGAACTATATCTTTAATCCCAGCATTTGGGAGGCAGAGGAAAGAGAATCTCTGAGTTGAAGGCCAGCCTGGTCTACAGAGTGAGTTCCAGGACAGATATCTTGCCTCAAAAAGAAAAAAAAAAAAAGCAAAGGAAAATTATGAGCAGAGAAGTCATAAATTCCAGTCAAGAAGCAACTGTTACTGAGTGGCTAAATAATGTTTCCACATTGTATTTATAATCATAGGTTATTACTTCAGTCAGTATCCATTAGATATTTTTTCATCTTCTGCTTTTTGTCCTTTCCCCCATTGTGTTTTGCAATAGAAGAATTATCCACTAGATTTATCTGTAGTGGGATTATGTTCTGTTACATTGTAAATAATTGTCCCATTTACTGGTGTTGGCAGGGCTACTAGACTAAGAAAACTCTGAGAATGGGAAGAGCAGAGAGATGCCAGCAGACACAGAGAAAAGAAGTCAAAATGAATGCTGCTCTGAGAAAAGGTACCAAGTCACATGGCTAGATAGATTAATAGAAATAGACTGAGAAAAGATGAAAGAGCTAGATAACAATATGTCTGAGCCATAGGTCAGTCAGCATAAAATTAATACAAGCTTCTGTGTGTTTCTGTGGGTTTGCAGGTCTGGACCATAGGCTGGACAGGCAAGAAACTTATTACTACCCTTATTCTTCCTCTTGTTCTGAAGATGAAAAAATGAACAGAAACATATGAAAATGCAGCCCCTCTTAGAACACACATAAAAAATTCACACATCTGTGTCCCTCCCTTTATGGCTCGTGGACCATTGTAGAAATGAGGCCAGAAAGAATGTAGGAGCCAATTGACACAGTGCAGTGTTCTGTGAGTAATTCCCCCCCCCCCCCCCATCAAGCAGCTTCCAGCTGCAGGATTCAGCTGTATCCTCTTTGCAAAAGTGTATCTGAGCTACGCTTGTTTGGTTGATGTTTTATATGGGATCCCTCACCCAATATCTAATAGCTCCCTACCAACTGGCACCCCCTGCAGTGGCTTGCAGGAGGCTTATGTGTGCGCGTGTGTGCATGTGTGTGTGTGCGTGCGTGCGCCTGCGTGTGTGTGTGTGTGTGTGTGTGTGTGTGTGTGTGTGTGTGTGTGTGTGTGTGTGTGTGTGCGCGCACGCATGCTGGGAAGGGCTTGGAGGAAAGGGAGGATCCATCTATGTAGCTATAGGGAAGCCCTCATCCCTGCTGGGTCAGGCTTTTCTGGTGTGACCAGTTGTTGGAGGACCGCCCACATTCCTGTAAGTAATTTCTCAATAAGCTCATTGGTTCCTCAGAGTGAATCTTGGAGAATTCCTACCAAGAGAAAGAGTAATGTGGCTTACATCTTCCCAGAGAGTGGATTTTAACATATCCTCTTTTGCACAGGTTAGGCCAGAATGAGGCTTATATCACAGCCCCGATCACTCTACTTGGATATATAAGGTGCAGTGTTACAAAACAACTACTCCAGATTGTGAAAGACATGCTTGAGGAGTAAGGTAGATAGCAGAGATGCCAAATGTGTTTTCAGGGTCTGAGGCTTTGAGTAGTTTGATATAAACTCAGTTGTAGTGGGATTATGTTACATTGTAAATAATTGTCCCTTGTCCCACCTACTGGTTTAATAAAAAATGCTGATTAGCCAAAAGAAGACAAGAAGTGTGGGCAGGGCTACCAGACTAAGAAAACTCTGGGAACAGAGAGGCACCACAGAGACAGCACCATATGACACCAGCAGACACAGAGGAAAGTCGAAATGCTGCTCTAAGAAAAGGCACCGAGCTACATGGCTGAACAAGAATCATGGGCTAGTTCAAGAATTAAGAGTTAGCAAGTTACATGACTGAGCCATAGGCCAATCAGCATAAGATTAAATCAAGCGTCTGTATTATTATTTGGGCCAAGCAGCAGTGGGGCTGAAAGCGGGTCTAAACCTCTGGGCTAGGCCTGAAAGTCTGGGCCAGAAACTTAATACTATACTCAGTGCACTTCCTCAAATTTGGTTGCCACCTATGTGATTATTTCTTGAAAGCTAGACCTTGGGAAATTGGTCTCTTAGGAGCTTCTAACAGAGTCCCCTAAAGCAGAGGAATTTAAGGGGAACATCGTTCCCTTGAGTTCAGAGTCAAGGGAACTTCCTGGCTCCTTATTTTACAAATAGTGGAATTATCTGTTTCTTCTACATGTGCATGCTTGCTTTGCTGAGAAAGAGATCCATTGCTGTAATAGAGTCTTTAATGTGTGTGTGTGCACAAGTGTGGAGGCAGGAGACCAACCTGAGGAGTGTAAGTGAACATTACTATGCCTTGTTTTTTGTTTTTCTTCTTCTTACTTGGAGTTCTAGAGATCAAAATGAGTTCCTCAGCTTATAATGGCAAACATATACCAACTGAGCTAATCCTCAGGTCTTGGTGTTAAATTACTAGATTGGGGAAGGGGTTGTTTTGAGACATCATTTTTCTATGAAACCAAGGCTGGTCTGGAACTCATTCTGAAGACTAGGCTGGCTTCAAACTCACAGGGATCCTCCTGTCTCTGCCTCCCAAGTGCTACCATCACCTAGTTTGCTAGATACTTAGGAAGGACTCTGATTTTTTATAGAGTCTGTATTGCTCATCATGTCACCACAACACTGAATAAAAAGTTTGTATGCCTTATCTAAGCTGGAAACTGCATGGCTGCTTTTAAAAATGCACAGGTTCTGTTAGCAGAGTGCTGGCCTTACGTTCACAAAGCACTTGGTTCAATCATCAGCACCAAATAAAGCCAGACTTGGTGGCACATGTGTGCAAACCTGGCCCTTGGATCAGAAATTCTTCTATATAGTAAGTTCAAGGCCAGTAGAAGTTCACCGAAACTGTGCCTGCCTCTCTTCACAGAGCACTCTGAAGCTTACAAGTGTTCTGCCAGACTCTGGAGTTTCAAAATGATTCTCTCAGTTCTTGTACAATAATTACCTCAGTTGAGAGACCTACCACCCTTACCCTACTATCTTCCATAATATGTCAGAGGATCCCCTCTCTCCTGTTCCCTCCAAAACAACAAGCTAGGGTCAGTTAGCACTTTGAAGGTGTCTTTCTGAAAGATAGTAGTTCTTAACATCTTAACATTAAACTAGGGCTACAGACAGCTCACCAGTCAAGAGTGCATCTTGCGCATATAGAGGGTAGACGTTTAAATCTCAACATCCATGGTAGGTGGTTATAACTGCATGTGACTTCAGCTTCAAGGGATCTGACATCCTCTTCTGGTACCCAAAAGCACTGCACTCATGTACACAGATATGCACATAGTTAAATAATAAAATATTTTTCAGTCCCCAGCATCCAAAAAAGAAAGAGAAATCATTGCCCTTTGGGATTATGATGAAAATAATGCCTTTACTTGTACACACTCACATGTCTAGACATTGCTTTTGAGGATTTGGTTCACAGACACTATAGAAATGTATCTTTCCCCACCTTTTTTCCTATGTTTTGCTGTTCCATTTAGAGCTGCCCTTGAAATGTAAGGTCTCCAAAACTGCCCTTCCCACAAGGCGTTAAAATCTGTAGTCCTCTGGAGGACACATCCCATAAGAGGAAGCACATACAGTGTAATTGAATACAGATATTAGAGAAGTGAAGGTCAGGCAGATTTAAAATTGAATCAAAAGTTGAGTGTGGTGACTCATGCCTCTAATCCCAGAACTCTAGATGCAGAGACAGGCGGACATCTGTGAGTTTGAAGCCAGCTAAATAAAGGAGTTCTAGGCCTTCCAGGGCTACACAGCAAGATTCTGTCTCAAAAAAACCAATAAATAAATAAATAAGTAATATATTATAAAATAAAATTGAGCATGGCAGGCTGACACATAACTTTAATTCCAGCACTGAAAGGCAGAGGCAGGTAGATCTACCTATGTGAGCTCCAGCCCAGCCAGTGAGACCTTGGAAAGAGGAGGGGGAAGAAAGGGGAGGGGAGGGGAGGGATTCCATAAATTCTGTGACTCTAGAAACCCTTGGCTAATACTGGTTGGTTAATGTGTAACAACAGTTCAATAAGATATGGAGTCCCAGTTAACAACCTGTTATTGTAACTAGAGATGAAAATGTTTGAGGTGATGGCTGGTGTGATGATTACACAATAAGCCTAAATTGAAATACCACAATGTATCCTGTAAATGTAAACTTCCTATGTGGTAACTGAAAGAACCTTTGGTGTACTAGGATGGTATCTCTTATCTTTTTATATCTGTTCATGAGAAACCTCTCCTCTTGCCATCAACTGGACTAAATATACCCAAAGCAGCCGTATATGTGAATCTGGGCAACATTACAGAGACTAGGTTTGATTTGCATGGACTTCTCAAACTTAAAATGAATGACCCGAGAAGAGACTGAGCCACAGAGCCTTCACACATGTCTTCTGCCAAGATGAGATGCACACTCCTTCAATGTGGACAAAAAAAAGCAGCAGCTTCCAGTGTTTCTTGCCCCTGATTCTGAGTTAGTGGAGCCTCCTCTTTCCAAAGCTTGGCTTCTTAAGGTGGTGTTTATTACTCGGCATAGGCAACCCCCTTTCCCAGAAACACCAGACTTGTCGAGGGTGCTCTTCTGTGATCGTCCAGCCTGGGGTACAGTATTGCAATGGGGTTTCTTGGTCCCAGGCGGCCAGAGGTCCAGACCCTGCCGCACCAGACCCCTTAGCTGCCCGCTGCTGCTGCTCAGGCCCCCAGAAATGACTCAGACGCTTATATTAACTTCATGCTGTTTGGCCTATGGCTCAGCACATTGCTAGCTAGCTCTTACATCTTAAATCAACACATTTCTATTAATCTGTCTGCCACGTGGCCCGTGGCTCACCTGTGTTCCTTACATGTTGCTCCTTGGGCGGCTTGCTCAATCTCCCTGACTCCGCCCTTCCTTTCCTACCTATTCTGATTCCTCTGCCTACTTTTTCTACTGTGCCTGTCAAGGGCCAAAACAGCTCCTTTATTTAAAGATTGAGATTCACAGCATACAGAAAGGCATTCCCACATCAGTGCAGCCCCAAGCTCTGGCAGGGTTGGTAGTGGTGAGCAGCCCCTGTGAGGCAAGACCACAAAACAGCCCTCAGGCTTGTTGTATGAATAAATGAAAATTCGGGAATAGATCTCTGAGAAAGTCAGAGATATTAGAGAGAATAAACACCACAGTCAGATCTTACCCAGCTGTCTTCCAGCTTCCTCACTCAGCCTGGCTTCTCTTGGCTTCCTCTCCCTTCTGTCTTTCTATGCCTGCCTTAAATACTCTCTTGGTAAGTTAAGGTGTGGCCCCACCACTGTGTGCCTAAGAGCCTGGAACTCCTTCTGTAAACTAAAATGACCTCAGCTCAGTTTGGCTTAAGAGCATAGGTCACCGTTCCGGGATATTCCCTGTGCTGGGATTAAAGGTGTGAATCACCACTCTCTGATCCTCCTAGATGGACTGTGATTAGATTCCTCTGATATCTTCTAATCTTCTGCAGCTTTTATTAAATCCCTACACAGGCTGAAACAAGGGTTCCTTTTTGTTTCCATAATGGAGGAGTCTACTGAAAAGAATCTGGTTCCATGAGACTCTGATTTAAGAAACTTCTTTCCATTATGGCCAGAGCAGATACACTCAGCAAGACATCTTCATAGACAAAGAGGAGAGTCAAAGGGGAAGGTCATCAAAAGAGCTTCTCTAATGTGTCTGGTAGTTCTTTTGCTGTCTCTAAAAGCACCAGCACAATGCCTGCCAAAAAGACCTCCCTCTTCCCAGGACCCAGACCTCAAATCTAGCAGGAGCTTTGATAACTTGCTGTTGGGCACATTAGAAGTGGGATAGCCAAATGAGTGGAAAGTCCTGGTCAGAGTGACCCATTACTAATTTCTTAAAAAGCATTGAGCCTTGAATAAAGGCCAAACTCTTAATTTTCTCTACTAAGCTTTCCTGCGTTTAATTTTAGGTAAAGACAATTGCTCTGGCCATTTTCCCAGGAAATTTTATGTTTTGCATGCTTTATAAATTAGTCAACTTGAAATATTATCTTAATAGAGGTGAAATTGTATTATAATGATACTAAGGAAGTCTTTGCTATTGTCTTGAATTCATGGTGTAAAGGACACTAGATGGACAAACTAAACAAACAGAAGCAAAGACAGCTTGGTAGTGAAGGGCAGTCTCAAAAACTATACTGCCTGCATGATAATACCTGTCAACATTTCTGGGCTCTGTGTCCTTAGCCAAGGCTCTGCTTCAGTTCCCTCATCTATAAAATAGATACGGGGCTAGAGAGATGGCTCAGTCAATAAGGTGCTTGCTTTGCTGCACAAGCATGGGGACCTGAGCTGGATTCCCAGAACACCCCATCCATATATAACCTACAAACAGGCAAGCTGGGTGTGGGGTGCATGCCTTTGGTTCCAACATTTGGAAGGTAAAAGCAGGCAAAGCTCTGAGATCTGGGCTACATTGTGAGACCCTGTCTCAACAAGGGGGAGGGATTTGAGAGTTGAAGAGACAGATAGTTCAGCAGTTAAAAGCACTTGCTGCTTCTGCAGAGGGTCAGAGCTCAATTCCCATAGCTTACAACCACATGTAATTTCAGTTTCAGGGAATCTGGCCTCCTCAGACCCCAGGCACAAAACAAAATGTGGTGCACATATGTAAGTGCAGGCCAAATACTCATACACATTCTAAAAAAATCCTTAACACAAAATCAAGGGTCAAGGTGGGGAATGCACATGTGTAAACACTCATGAACACATGGCACACAAATACACAAAACCAGAAATAATCACAAAATAATAGCAATGATATAGTTATCACCAGTAGGAAATGTCATGTTTACTAAATATTAAATAAACAGCACAACTCATTAACAAGTGCATTGAATAGCCAACGTGTTATACTTGTCAAAATACTTACCTTGGATGAACTATTGCTTGATATAGCCATTGGCTATATGTATTTATAACTAAGTAAAATGTTCACAAAATACTCTTTTTGTTTTCTTGTATTGCTAGTACATTTCCCCCTGTTGAAGACTCTACAATCCACTGGGACACAGACAGCTGAGGCTGATGAAGTGAAGGTCAGCAAGTACATTCTTGTCAAAAAACAAGGTGACCAAGGACCACGGCCCTTTGTGTGTGTGTGTGTGTGTGTGTGTGTGTGTGTGTGTGTGTGTGTGTGTGTGTGTGTGTGTGTGCGTGCGTGCGTGTGTGTGTGTGTGTGTGTGTGTGTGTGTGTGTGTGTGTGTGTATTTGAAGAAGCTTTTCATAACAGAGCATTCCAGACATGCTTAAGCAAAAGCCACATTTCTAGGTAAAAGTGTGGGTTGATTCCAACACCTGAAATTTCCCCCAGTATCTGGAGATGAAGAATCGGGATAGGATTGGTTGGGTATGGTGGGGAGGAGGGGACAGTGTCTTCCCCATGGCTACAGTAAAGGCGTCATCTCGAGACTCACATGGAGAAAGCTCAGCTGTGCTGTCAGGTTCACTCTTGTGGCTGTTGGCACAGTCACAGTCCGATGGCTGGACACACAGTTCCTAGTTTCTCTGTAATGTTCACTCCGTGGCAGCTGGTTTTCAGTAAAGCAAAGGGGTGGGGAGGAAATCAGAGAGAGAGAGAGAGAGAACTTTCCTTTTCTTTTATTCTATTCCTTAGAAATAAGTCGATACGAGTTCAGGCCATACACAGGAAGAAGGGATCATAAAAGAACATGGGTAATGAATAACAGGAGGCAATATTGTGACATAATTCTTTGAAATAACAAGTGTGATGACAACATTTGTTTCAGCAAGATCTCTCTTGTCTCTAGTACATATATGGAAGTATGAATACATGGTGGCTTTTAAACTGTTCATCCTTTTGAAAGGACAGTACATCTTTTTCTATAATATAGGTTTTTATATGGAAAGATTTTTAACATTGAAATGTGGTCTTAATCATTGTCACTCTTTGGCTTGAGTTATGGGTTGAAGTCACATACACAAACCTTAATTCTAGGTCATTTCCTTCACAGCTGAGTTCATCTCTGACAGACATTTTGGCATCTGTATCAGATATTGAAGCAACTGTAATTGTGATACCATTAAACAAAGTTCTGGCATTTGAACCTTTCTAGAATTTGGAACCTGCCTCTCAGTGTTTTAAATTCAGTGTCTAACTTAAGGATTAATCATTCTATAAGGTTGAGTGACCGCAGAGGTCTCAGTCCCCGCCCCCAGATGCTTCCCAGATTAAGAAAATACTTGTCAAAGTCTGTCAGTATTTAAGATGGGAGTGGGGGTTAGCACACACCATTTATCCCAGCATTTGAGAGTCAGAGGCAGCCTGATCTACAGAGTGAATTCCAGGACAGCCAAGGCTATACAGAAAAAACTCTGTCTGGGAAAACAAAACAAAGCTAAATTAATGTATTGAAATCTGTCAGGGTTTAGTGATTATGGGGGGGGGGTGTAAAGCAAATGAAGGAACACACATGTCAGCCATAGTGTCTTAGTAAAGAAAGCCAGTGTGCCAGGCCCTATTGGAAGATCTAACCAATTAGAGCAGCTGATCCAAATAGAGGCAAGCGTTGACAACACCTAACTGAAAGACTGGTTCTTAGTTGTAGGCCCTGTGTGTTTTACCTTGGAAATGAGATAATAAATAAAATGCACATTAGTGGAAACAGGAAGATGAGAAATTCAAGGCCATCACTGACTAAGTAAGTTGGGTCACAGGAGAGTCTCTCAAACAGAAACAACAAATCCAATGAAAACATTTTCACCCTCATAAGAATCTATACAATTATTAAATTTTTAACAACATACACCTTAAGACTTATGTTATGTGTATTTTCCCCACATGAATACATATTTACCACTTGCATGCCTGGTGCCCGCGGAAGTCAAAAGTGAGTGTCTCATCTTCTAGAACTGAGCCACGACTTAGGTGCTGGGAACTGAAGAGTAACCAATACTCTTAACCTCTGACCAACCACTAAGCCCCACAACAACTGCCTTGCGTTTAAAAAGTCTTGTTTAGTGCCTCGCTAAGCATGAAAGCAAACTGGGAAGGCGCTTACCACTAAGCCTTATGACCTGAATTCTATCCACATAGTGGAAGAACCAGCCCTCGTAAATGTCCTTTGTCTGCTCTCCAGCAATGCCATGTGTACACCCACACAGAGACACACAAGCACACTAAATAAATTAATGTAATTGTTAAAAACTAGGGGCCACAGAGATGGCTTGGTGCTACAGGTGGGTGTGTGGGAGGCAAAGGCAGGAGGGTCTGTCAGTTGGAAGGTTAGCTTGGTCTTCATAGTGAGTTCCAGAACAGACAAAGCTACACTGAGAACTTGCCTCAAAACAGAACAGTAAAAAAAGGATGCTGGGCATGTGAGTTCAAGGCTATCCTGTCCTGGAGTTCCAGGACAGCCAGGACAACATGGAGAGACTGGAGGGGAGGGGCATGTGCACACACACACACACACACACACACACACACACACACACACACACACATACACATACACACACATGCACACACACATGCACACATGGGCACACACACGCGCACACACGCACACACACATGCACACTCACACACATGCACACACACATGCACACACACATGCACACACACATGCACACACACATGCACACATGGGCACACACAGGCACACACACGCACACGTTAGCGCACACATGCGCGCACATGCACACGTGCACACACATACACACATGCACACACGCACACATACCAGAACTGTGTTGATTTTGCAGACGACTAGGGTCAGCTCACAATTGCCTATAAATTCAGCTCTGAAGGATCCGATGCCTTCTTCTGGATTCCCTGGACATCCCATTCCATCTCATCCTCTCCCCACCAACACCACCACATACAAAGAAAAAGAAAGAGTGCATTTTTAAATGACTACTAAAGTCTCGCTCTTGAGTTATTTTAACATTGTCAATAATTTCATGCATTATCTTTGAGTTTTTTTCAACCATACACAATTATATAAGTTAAAACATTTTTAAAGGGAATTTAAGATCAGCCTAGGCTGTGTAAGGAGAGTCTGTCTGAAAAATCCAAACTGGAGCAAATCAGATCAAGGCAGTACATCAGGCTCATAGTCCTATGCTGTCAGTATTTGGGAAAGTGGCTTCTGCTATGAAGGCTTCTCCTCTGACAAGCCTACCTGCCCTATTTTGAAGGCAGGAGCCATTATGCTCTATTGTTAAAAATAAATTTCTATTTACTGTGTTGCTCTCTCTTTCCCAGATCCTGACCTCCCCCAACCCTTACCCTCTGTGATCCTTACTGAACCTTCCCTAACAACATGATGACCACATGGTGGTTTGGGGTTTTTTTGGGGTTTTTTTTTTTTTTGAGATTTTTTTCCCCTGTAGTTTCTTATTGCTCCATTGTCTCTCTTCTATAAAACTGCTCATGATTTTACTCCTTAGGAAGGGGCCCAAGAAATGGATTCTGGGCTGTTCTTGTTCTTTTTAACCCGACTTAGGAGGCAGTCGCTGGCCAGCACCCCAGTAAAAAATTAAGCTTGCTTCAAATTTGGCTCAAATTGTGGTAGTGGTCTTATTCTTGATGTTGAGATTACACTTCCTTCCAAAATTGCTTACAAGGAAACTCACTAGTGTTTAACAGAAATTAATGTACTCTTTAGTAAATTCAGAGTTAACTAAAACACAATAATTCCTTTTTGCATATCGCCCTTTTCCCAGATACTTTGAAGGTTAATACATGTATGTAACTAAAAAGTAATCTTAGCAAAAGTTCTTATAAGCAAGTAGTCTATTTTTTATTGACGTCATGGACTAAAAGTCTCTTTGGTATTTACTGCTTCCAATCACTATCCACAAAAGCTCAAGCTAGTCAAGTAGGGGTGTGGGGGGAGACAATGTTAAACAACTTAACAATAACCCACAACCTTCGGACCAACTGGAACACAGTGGGAGCCTCTGAGTATTTATAGTTCCATTCTGGAATCTTTTCTAAGTAAGGAGATTTTTAGGGCTTTACTCTACAACCATTAAAAATAAAACACATAAATCGCTACACCAAATGCGATGAAAATGAAAGAAAATTACACTCGCACAACTAATGACTGAGAATTAGGTTAATCACCAAGCTGTTTTGCATTTCATTTTTTACAAATGCATTGTGGGTAGAACCTAGCTAAATATGAAAGTAAACTCAGAGGCTCTGGGCGTCCGCAAGGCTGCAGTCCTGTTGGAAACTCATGCCCCAGTAGGTAGGACAAAGCGAGGACACTGAGTCAAGAGCCTGCTCTGAAGAAAACGTGGGACAGGGGGCAGAGCCTCTGAGAACTGGAAAGGTCCCGAGGTCCCACAGTATGTTGATGAGGGAGCCTGGCCTTTTGGGGCGGGGTCTGGTGTGCCCCAGCCAGGGTGTCCACGCCTGGGTCTCCAAGGGTGGAGATTAAGAATCACATCAGCAGGTGTCGCCAGCAAGGCTGCGAGAGGCCTTCTGCGAGGTTCTGTGAGCGCAAAATCCCCCTTATGAAGCCTCCCCCCCTTTTCAATCATCCCCAATATTACTCATCGCTTCTCTACCCGCTGCGGAACTGAGAAAGTGACTTTTTGAAAATTTAAATATTTATAACGAGAGTCCAAGGACAAAGGAAGAGATTACCTATACTTAAGAGTTATTTATGCATATAAAAACTGCCAGCAACGAAGTTATAACACGAAGTTATATTTCATAGGAGAGGGTGTCTCTCCTGAAGGTGAAGTTGGACCTGGGTGTTTTTGTCAGCTACCAATTAAACCCCGAAACTAAAATATAAAACAGATTACACACAAACCCCCGAGGGTGTTTGAATTGTCTAAATTCTCTCTCAGGATGTATTTGCCTTTTTTGTTGTTGGTGGTGGTGAAAATTTTTGTTTATTTAATTCCATTTGAACTGTGGGTCTGGGAAAGTGGCCCAGCGGTGGGGCACTTGCCTAGCATATATGAGTCTCTGAGTCTGTCATCATTAATTTTTTTCCCATGCCCACCACTGCTCACTCTCCCGCCCCTTCTCCTGGTCCTCCCCAGAGAGGCAGGGAATCCCAAGATGAGTCAATTCAGTCTGGCATACCCAGTTGGAGTAGGACCGAGTTCCGCCCCCTTGGGGGAAATTTTGTTAGAGTACTTCCACTGATTAAAAATAAAGCAGTTCATTGAAAATTATTCTTAGGGTTTTCCTAGTAGGTTGATGTTCTTCCTGTGAAGGCAAGGCTATCAGGTTTTTCAGGGGGAAAAAAAGACCCGGGGGGCTTCCTAAGTCTCTACTGTAATGAATGGGGTTACTTTGGAAATGGGCCATTAGGGTTGAGTTGGTAATTTCAGAAACGTAAATAAAACTCTAAAATTAGATTCACATTAAAAAGTTGCCCTAGATAAAACGGTAGTGCAGGGGCTACAGAGGTCGCTCAGCTGTTGGGGTTGTTGCTCCTGCAGGGGAGCCGAGTTCAGTTCCCATCAAGCAGTTTATAACTGTAACTTCCAGAGGACCTGACACCTAATTTTGGCCCCAAAGACCTGCCCTCACTTGCACATATCCACAGAGACACATACAAATAGAAAAAACCATTGGCTTCAATTCCGGATGACCCAGATTCAATTCTCAGCAGCTCACTACTGTCTGAAGCTCCAGTTCCAGGAGAAAACGCCCTCTTCTGGCCACCTCAGGTATTGCACACACATGGTACCCAGACATTAATGCAAAACACCCATACACATAAAAGAATAAAATTATTTTTAAAAAATTAAGTGGTCGGACCAAAAGCTTAGGGATTTCTGAAGATTAAGATAGCTGTCTCAATGATTTTTAAAACTTACATGTGATTTAGTGAAAATAATAGGAATGTTGTCAAATACTGTGTCTTACCTTCTTCTTTTAAAGATTTATTTGTTTATGTGTATATGAGTGGGTGTGCATGCCCTTGGGTGTAGAGGCCATAAGAGGACATGAGATCCCTTAGAGCTGGAGTTAAAGGTGTTTAGTAGAACATCTGTCTTGTTATGTGGGTGCTGGCATCCGAGCTCTGGTCCTTGAGACTGTAACCATTGCATCATCCCAGCAGCCCCTAGATCCTGTATTTTAAAGATAGCCAATTAGAACTAATGGCAGCTTTATAACTGTGGGGATTCTGTCAACTAACTAAAATGAATTTAATACTAATCATAGTAGTTTATAACTTACTAAAGTAATAACTTAGAGATGTCTTTGAGTTATCTCTGTAAGTTCCAGGCCAGCCAAGTCTTCATAGGGAGACCTATGTTGTGTCTAAAAAGATACAACAACAACCAGGTTCAATATGATGTAGCCTTGAAACTTCTACCATAGAAATTAACCTAAAAGCATGTTTTAAATGTTTTGCCTGCATGCATTTATGTGTACCAATCACAAGTCTGGTGGCCACAGAGGCCACAAGGTAACCTTGGATTCCCTGAAACTGGAGTCACAGATGGATGTGAGTTGCCATGTGAGTGCGGGACTTCGGTCCTCTGGAAGTGCAGCCAGTGCTCTTAACCCCTTGAGCCATCCTTTCTGTTCCCTCTACATTACTTTTTAACTTAGTCCTGGACAAGTTCTTGGGAACAGTAGAAGGCATCCACATTCTTTGTCACCATATTACAGGAATGGTCTCTAACCCAGTTCTAATAAAGCTCCCCTCTAAAATCCCTTGAATTGGACTCTGTAGTCTACTTTGTTCTAAGCACTGATGTCTTTCAAGCTCCCACTAAGATGTTCTTTTGAACTCAGCTTAATATTCTGTTAATTGCTGGTCCAGATAAGGAGTGGCAGACAGGTCTGAACCTTGGGGCTAGTAGGGCTAGAAACCTCCGTCTACACAAGTCCTTGAGAAATACAGGTTTAATCATAAACAGGAATAAATCTAGTTTGTCTTTACTGTAAGATGGCTGTTAAGTCTAAAATGGAGGCAGGCTAGTTCTTCAGGAGAGTGTCTTAAATGCTGTCTTTAGGAATAGTAACATGGCCATGGCAATTTAGAATATGCAGAGAAGGACCATAGCAGGAAGACTACTCAAGAAGATGTTATAGAGAGCGTTGGGCAAAATGGTGATGGTCACAGGGACTAAAAACAGGAATAGTGAGGCTAGAGAGAAGGCTCAATGGTAAGTTCTGCTCTTCCAGAGGACCTAAGTTCAGTTCCCAGCATCCCAAACAAATTGTTCAACAACCTCATGGACCTCTGGCTCCAGTGGGGAATCCAATATCTCTTACCTTCACAGATGAACACACACAAACACATAATTAAAAATAATAAAAACAAGCAAAAACAAAAGTGAGAGCTGGAGAGATGGCTCAGTGGTTAAGAGCACTGGCTGCCTTTTCAAAGGACCCAAGTTTGATGTCTATCTCAGAACCCACATGGTGGCTCACAAACCGGCTGTAACTAGTTCCAGGGGATCTGATGGCCCCTGCAGGCCCCACGCAGCATGTAGTGCAGACAGACATGAAAGTAAAACACCTATACACATTAAATAAAGATAAATACATCTTTAAAATAAACAAATAAATGAGAAAAGGATTTATGTGAAGCAACTGGAAATGAGGAATCCGTAAATCGTATGACTTTAGATGTAGGAGGAAGAAAAGAGATGGAAAGTTAATGATGTAAAGTTCTGCTGAACAATGGGTGGGTATATTCATTTTACCACACTTTATTGAGAAGCTGCTATCCTTCTGGAGCTTAGGGACTGGGTCTGAGCAGGGGACAACGTGCAAGGTCAAAAACTGACCATTCATTGTCTGTTAGGTGACTAAGTGTTGTAGGGAAAATTTACTAAGGATGCATGTATGTACAAGCAAGTTTGTGTGTGTGTGTGTGTGTGTGTGTGTGTGTGAGAGAGAGAGAGAGAGAGAGAGAGAGAGAGGAGGGGGGGGGGAGAGAGAGACCCTTTCTCATAACAAAAGGTAACAACAAATATATTGTCCCTTTGCTGGTGGGAGCCTTGCTGAGGAAGTGTACTGGGAGGGAGCCAGCAGGCACTAACTGGCACAGCCAGGGAAATGCTGCTGCAGCATGGAGACTGGGGGGGGGGGCAGAAAACGTTCCTTTGGCAGACCAGGGGGGGAACTAGTTTCCTGACTGCAGCAGCAAATTCACACTAACTGGTGTGCCAAGAGAGCATAGGTTTACTTTCTCACAGTTCTGAGGCCGTCAGTCTGAAATCCACATATGAACACTGTTGTTTTCTTCCAAAGGACCTGAAGACAAATGTTACAGACCTCCTTCCTGGCATCTAGTGGCAACCCACACATTTTTTATGTCCTTTATCTTGTAGATTAAACATCCAACTTCTGCTGCCCTTCTCTAACCATTTTTCCTTTCTTCTAAGGACACTAAATAGATTTAAGGTTCATTGTGATTCAAGTGACTTCATCTCAAGAGCTTCCTTCAGTCTGGAAAGAGCCGTCTCCCAAATAAGGTCTAACTTTCAGACTCTAAGTGGACCTGTCTTTTGGGGGTCGACATCATCCCATTTGAGGACTTCTGAATGAGAATCTGACATGTGGAGAATGTTGACATGCAGCAAACTGTCTGGAAACCTGACCTTTCTCTACACCCTCATCACCTCATTCTCTGCAAGCATGTGAGAGTTGTTAAGTAAATCATTAAAAATCCAGCTTGTAGCTCTGTGCCATCATCTAAGACATTTCCTCAGAAGAGAGATTGATCCCATCGCTCTTTTCTCTAAAAGAGGCTTTATTTGAATGAATAGATGAATGAATGAATGAATGAATTAATTAATTAATTAATGGGTGGATGGGTGATTTAAATGAAATCTAACCTGTGTTCGTGCTGAAATTCAAGAGAGATTTCACTATTTACATTTGGAGCTGGATATGAGGGCGTTTGCCTGTAACCCCAGTACTAAAGAAGAAGAGGCATCTCTGATTGATCTAGAACTCATATGTAGAACAGGCTGACTCATAGAGATTCACCTACCTCTGCCTCCCAAGTGCTGGGATTCAAGGTGTCTTCTCTTTTCTAATCTGTTCTGGTATTTGCCTGCTTATCTGTATGTGCACAACCAACTGAAGCTGGAAGAGGGCTGGAGTCAGGCAGTTGTGAGTTGGAACCAAACCTGGCCATCTGTAAGAGCAGTAAGTACTCCTACCCACTGACTCATCATCTTTCCTGCCCCACACATGTATTAGCATTAATTTAAAAAACTCCCTTTGCACTTATGTATGTGGCTGTGATTGGAAATGCATTAGAGAAAATAATAAACAGGGCTTAGGATTTCATCAGGGAAAAGTAGGAGACGCTGGCAATGCGGTGAAGGGAAGGGACTTCCCTTTTCTGCTATAGAGGGAGTGGTTGAGGAGTGTGTGCATAAATGAAGAACGTCTGGTAGAAGATGCATGATGGATTCTGATATTACTTGAATATTTTACATAAAAAGGCATTGACCAATTACTTGTGAAAAATTAAAGCCAAAGAAAGATGGAGGACCCAAAACATTAATTTGAAAGCATTGGCACCATCAGACCAAGTCAGAGACACTGAACTTTCTAGAAAACTGTCAGTTTTGCTCATCTTCTAAGGAACATGGTCAATAGACTTAATTTTTGATTATCTTATATGAAATGTGTTCTTGTCTCATCTACATTATAGGAGAAACGTAACTGCTGCTTTCTTAAGTTGGTTGATGTACAATGTAGCTAGCTGGGTTCTCTCATAGGCTGTGGAATGTTTTGCAAGGTGTAAGCTATGCTGCTTTCATTTTGTGGTTATTTTCTGAGTATGTATGAACTTTTCCCTAGAGCAAACTACTAAGTGCTCAACAGCAGTTATCATCCTGCTCTTCTTTAGCTTGTTTTTGTGCTAAGATGGAAGAGACACAATATAGACCCAGAGTTATTGTGTGCACATGCAAATGCCTGTGTAGTGTGTGTTTATAAGGCTGCTGTCTTCTCTCTTCCCTAAAGATCGAAACACTATTGGGATCTGGGCCAACGTGATTCCTATTATGATTACCTCATGTGAACTAAATCCATTCCCAGAGGCCCTAATGCATCATAACTGCAGGGGTAGGGTTTTGGTCTTTTTCACAGGACACAATACATCCCACATCTACATAACAAGTTATTCATCTCTACTGCCCAGCAAACTAGACTTAAAACAATGATAGACTTCCTGTCTCTCTTCCATTCTAAAAAGGATGTGTACATCTTAGTAAATAATACTATTTAGTGTACTAGGAAAGTTTTGAGAAGGAATGATCTGGTGGAAGGATCTAGTAATGTAGGCAGAGTTTCTCTGTGTCCTGGTAGCCACTTCTAAATAACTACTCAGGGACTTAGTATTAATTGTAAATGTTTGGCCAATAGCTCAGGCTTATTACTAACTAGCTCTTACAACTTAAATGAACTCATTTCTGTTTGTTTATATGCTGCCCTGAGGCTCAAGGCTTTTATCTCTCCTGTATATCCTGTTTCCTTTCCCTCTGGCTGCAGACTCCTCTCATTTCACCCTCCTTCTTCCCAGCATTCTTTCTGCCTCGAAAATTCTCCCTAGCCATTGGCCAATCAGCTTTTTATTAACAATGAGAGCAATACATATTTACAGTGTACAAAGATTGTCCTATAGCAAGCATAGTAACCTACTGGAGACCCATCCTGAGCAATTGATAATACTTGTTAAGTGAGATGATATCCCACAGGAGGTTGAATTTGAAGGTCTGCTGGCCACTGTTCGGACACAGTTAAGTTCTGAAGATTTTACCAGGACATAGAATTGTTAAAGTCATGGTTAACTTCATTTGAAATTCTATAGGACAGAAACCTCACAGAATAACTTCAAGGAGCAAAGCCATATGGCTTACACATTGTTGGGTTTTCACAATTCTATAATGACTATAATGTACTTATAGTCATTCTTTACTTTACAAATATAATATTTTCAATTATTGTTGCTTTCATATCAGAAATCTTTGCGTGGCATTTTTATGTCATTTTTAATATTTAAGAATGATAGTTGTAGGATTAAAATATACAGTCGGATGCCATTTATCTTTTAAAAATCCACACATGTTCACTGGAAGTTTAAACACTAGACTTCTCAGTGGTGATAGACACCAGGCAGAGTGAGGTTATATAGTATTTTTTTTACCTGTGGAGTTTCACATTCTGCATTTTTGAATTTTTACAATAAGCATAAATTGCTTTTGTAATAAAAAAGATATATATTCATAACTGAAGCTGATGACATTGACTAGAAAAATACTATTTCAAAGAACATGAGAGCAGTCTAATGACAGAGTTATCTATCATAGATGATTCCTACTGTGTGTGTGAGGGTGTGTGCTGGAGCATTGTCTAACTGAAAAAAGGTCTGCTACCCCTTGAAAGTCCACCATTAGCAAGAGGGAATGTTTGCATAAGTGAGGAACAACTTGTAAAAGATGCATGATGGAGTTGGGCATTGTGGGGCACGCCCCTGGTACTCGGGAAACAGACCGAGTCTACCATGGTCTACAAAGCAGAGTTCAGGCCAGCCAGGTCTATATAGTGAGATCCCAACAACCACCAAGGAAGATGGGATGGAGGCAGTGCTTTGTGCTGTGGTTTCTAATGTTTCAGTCTGGGAGTACAGCTCAGTGGTAGATGTATACTCTGTTCATGAGGCCCTTAGGATGACCAAAAAACGTTAAAAGATTGTTTAGGCTCACAAATCATGACTGCTGGTCAAGATGGGAACACATGGTCTCAAAAGTAGTCTTCTCACAGTGGAGTGTTCACCGTGCCCCTCCCCTTATTAAGCAGGCGGTCTGAGACCACTCACAATCAAAGCAAGTTTTGCCTTTCTTTATGGACTAATATTTTAATAAAAATCATTAAAAATGAGTTACTGGAAAATGAAATTAAAGCAAAACCAAAACCTCAAACTACAGAAACTGGAGATAGTGATATATGCTCAACATTTGGAAGGCAGGGGAAGGGACAGGGGCAGAGGCAGAGGCAGGAGGATCCCTGTAAGTTCAATGTCAGGTAGGGCTATGTAATCAAGACCCTGCCTCAAAACTCTACCCACCCCCCAACAAAAACCTGACCAAACAGATAAATCACTTGGGAGGTGGAGGCAGGAGGATCATACAGAGGAGAGTTATGCTTTTTTTTTTTTTTTGTCCCCACTGGAGAGGGGGATGCTGTCAGATTCTGGTGCTTCTGGTGTATCTTAGTGTTTGTGTTTATCCTTTGGCAGGAGGAAACATTTTTGGACCTTCATCCACAGACTGCAATGTGGGAAGACTGACCAAAGCATGCTAACTTGAACTCTGACACAATAAGGCTGCCAATAAAATTACAATCAGATTTTCAAATGGTTTGAATTTTGAGACTTCTATATAAACAATACAGTAGAAGCAGAGGCAAAGAAGCTTCAAGACATAATTAAATAAGGACAGGTGTGGTAGAATAAGCTTTTAATCTCAGTACATAGGCAGGCAGAGCTCTGTGAGTTTGGGGCTACTCTGGTCTCTAAGGAGAGTTCCAGCTTAGACAGGGTAGCTACATAGCTAGATTTCAAAAGCAAAGCAACACAATGAAAACCACCAGCAAAACCCACTACCACCATCACTACCACCAACTTCCAACAAGAACAACCAAACAACCAAATAAAAAAGATGCAATTACATGAAACATCAGCAATGCTTGGCAGTGGTGCAGACTTTTCATCTCCATATTTGGGAAGTGAAGGTAGTGGGATATCAAGGCTTCCTAAGGCTGAGTAAAAAGAAGCTGTCTCCAAAACAACAAAAACTCCATGAGACTTTGTCTCAAAAATAAAAACAAAAAATAAATAAAACCTGGACTGGAGAGATGGATATCTCAGTGATTAACAGTATTGCTGTTCTTTCAGAGGACACAGATTTGGTTTCCAGCACCCAGGTCAGATGTCAGGACCAGCTGTAACTCTAGTTTCAAGGGATTTTCTTCTGGCTTCTGAGGCTACATACTCACATACAGATACACACACATGTTGTATTAAGTTTCTGGCCCAGACTTTCCAGCCTAACCTCATGGCCTGGACCCATAGACCCAAAGTCCCATAATCCCACTGAAACACACAGATGCTTATATTAATTGTAAGCTGATTGACCTGGGGCCCAGGCATATAACTTGCTAACTCTTTACCCTTAAACTAACCTATGATTCTTATCCTATTCAGTCATGTGGCTCAGTACCTTTTCTCAGAGCAGCATAGTTGTCCTCTGAATCTTCTAGCTTTTCTGGCATCTGTGGCATTTCTGCTCTGTTCTTCCTGTAGCCCCACCTACACTTTCTGTCTGCCTTTAGCCAATCAGAATTTTTATTAAACTAATAGGTGGAACAATTATTTACAATGTAACATAATCCCACCACACAAACATATACACATAACTTGAAATAATAAAATAAATTTACCCCTTGTTGTGGTTTGGTAGAAAATGTCCTCAAAAGAAATGACACTATTGGAGACCTAGAAAGGTCATTGCATGAGTCTGTGAAGTTGAAGCCTGAATTGCCTTTGAGATCCTAAGTTGCTAAAGCTGTGGGACCTGCTGAGCAGAGCTGCTAACAGGAAGTAGGACAAGTTCAAGAGAAAAGTGTGTTCCAGTCAACAAAGCCAATAGACTTGGAGATCTGAAGATCATTTTGACATCAGACATGGAGATGCAGAGTTTGGAGTTTGCCCAACTGGATTAGGTTTTGCTTTAGTCCAATATTTCCTCACTGTGCTCCCTTCCCTACATTTTGAAATATTAATGTATATCCTGTTCCATTATATGTTGGAAGCATGTGATCTGATTTTTATTTTAATTTTATAGGGGATTATAGTTAAAAGATTATAAATCTCAGAAGAGACTTTGATCTTTGAAACAAGTTTGGGACTATTATAGGTTATGGGGACTTTTGAAGTTGTACTGAATGCATTTTTGTATTATTATATGGCTACAAGTCTTTGGGGGCCAGAGAGGGGAATGTAGTGGTTTGAAAGAAAATGGTCTGCAAAGGGAGTGCACTTTTGAGAGGTATGGCTTTGTTGGACTGGGTGTGACCTCATTGGAGAAAGTGTGCTACTGTGGAGGTGGGCTTTGAGGTTTTATTTATGCTCAAGCTTTGCTTAGCATGATACACAGACCACTTTCTGTTGTCTCTGAGATGTAGGACTCTCAGCTACTTCTCCGGCACTGTGTCTGTCTGAATGTCACCATGTCCCACCATGATGATATGGACTGAACCTCTAAACTGTAAGTGAGCCGCCCCAATTAAATGTTTTCTTTATAAGAGTTGCTGTGGTCATGGCCATAGTGTCTCTTCACAGTAATAGAAACCTTAAAGAAGACACCCCGTCCTCCCCAAAAGACTCTCAAAACTGGGTATGGTAATGCTTGACCCTCATAGGTGAAGGCTGCATGAGCTAGAGTTTAAAGTCAGGAAAGAAAAGAAAGGAAATTTAACATAAGTGAGACAGTATCTCACTGAAGTCTGCCTTGATCCCCGCCTGGCTCCCTGACTCCTCCCCCCCTCTCCCTCCTCCTCCTTCCTTCCTTCTTTCTTCCTCATTTCTTTCCTTTCTCTCCCTCTGCTTCCCTCCTCCCTTCATTATTTATTGTTTTTCTTTAACTCATCTACTTTCCACATGCTCCTATGACAAGCACTTTACCAACTGTAGCCATGTTCCAAGCCCTGCAAGCTGTCCAATTTATGGGATGGCAAAGCTGAAAGGCAGAACTGGGCTCCTATCTATTCGTGGATGAAAATGATCAGGAAGAGGGCAGAAGAAACAATCCTGAAGAAGCAACTAGAGTACTGAAGAGATGACCATATTCAGCTCTGACAGGAATTACTGAGAGAGATCTTACACAGCAAATCTCAATGCCATAGTAAGTCATTGCTGTCCAGAAAGCCCTCGTCCTTCTGCTCAATCTGGCATGGCAAGGTCACTGTATCTGTGCTACACACCTCTATCCAAAGAATCACAGGATTGACCCCTGAAGCTGCCATGCATCTCCCCAGGCATCAGAGATGACAGTCTGAGGAGGAATGTGAAGCAGGGGTGCTGGGGCAGACTCCTTTAGGGGAAGCAAATCCTGTTACTTGGCAACCGGAAGGGAACATGTGAATGGCATTGGAGTACACACCAATACTGAAGAAGTGCTCTATGGCGTCACAAGCCTTTCTTTCTTGAGATTACTCCCCTTTCTTTCATCATTGGCATGTATGAGTTATGATCTCAATCTCCCTGAGGAGATCCTGAGTAATTCTGAAATTCTGGGGCAAACTATGAGAGGCCTGCTGTACTTGCATTCTGAGTAAGTAGCAGGTGCCCTTGAGCTAGCAGGCAATAGACAGGCTGGAAAGTTCCTTGCCCAGGGGAGGGAGGGATGGGAAGGTCTGTCTAAAGTTACCTGGCTGCCTGAGGGGAAAACTCTGTTCTAGTTCAGTATGAGCTCACTTCCCCCTCCCGTGTGAGTCACTCCAGCATCTTTACTGCTGATAGATTGAAGGACTGGGAGACTGCTCATCTTCTGTACCTGAGGCATGGGCGGACCCCAGGTAAATGAAGAGAATCAAAACAATTTCTCTCCTACACACTACACAAGATGGCCAGATAAACTATAAGCAGAAAACTCCTACGTTGGGGCAAGTGCTAAGAAAAAGCTTTTATCAAGGATGTGGGGGCAGAGAGTGAAGTTGCTACTTCTGCCTGGGAACAAAGCCACGGACCTCAGTGTCCTGTGGGCTCGAGATGCAGATGTTCCATGTTGGGTGCTCAGCATTCAGAGCCGCAGCAGCTGTGCACTAATCAGAGTGGACACATTCTCAGGTTTTGTCTTCTCGACTTCATTCACATTATCTGGTTACTACTGTGTCGGACTGTTAACATGAGTGTTGAGCTTGGCTACATTTTCTTACAATACACTATAAAAATATCTTTTTACCCAGTGAGTGCTTTGTGCCACTAACTACATAACCCATATCTTATACAATGTGCCTTTCATTTCTAGAAATAATTCATTCACATAAATGTTCTTGTGATCAGTAAAGCTTCATACTAGACATATTTGGAGGACGAATCCTGCATACAAATCCAGCTTCAAACAGTCCTAAAACTTATCCATGACAACATGTGAGATTTCTTTCAGTGTTCAAAGAAAAGCATGTGTGATGAGCACTGCCTCTCCCTGAGCACTCCCCATGCCCCCTTCCCCAGACCGGTTAAAGTTAAATCTGGCTACAAGCCAGGAGTGCACCTGAAAACCAGTTGCCTGGGAAGGCTGAAACAGGAGAATGGCAAGGTCAAGACTGGCTGACTAAAGTGGGATCTTATCTCAAAATAAGAAATAAAAAGGGTGTGGATGTCAGTCGGTGGTCATTTACTTGCCTAGTATGTTCAAGGCCTTGGGTTCAAGATCTACTCTGAGGAATGGAGAGAAAGAAAACTCTCTTTCTAGAGTTATATTCTTTGCAAATGAGCTCTGTGACTCAGATGTGCCTCACTAGGTATTTTGGGGCCTTAAAAAATATAGACATTAATAAAAGCTAGTCAAACAGTATCTTTAGAGTCTTTCAACTGAAGGTACAAAGGGTACAATTTAGCCTCCGATGACTGGATGAGACATTTTTTTCACTGGCTTCATAGTCCATGAAAGTGAAGGAAACGGTGGTGACGTGATTCTGCAGGCAACATTTCTGGGTCTCAGAAATGCATTAAGCTTATTGGAATATAGCATTTTCTTTTAATTCAGAATAGGAAAATATAAATTATAGCTTTTGAATCAGAATCAGTTTAATTCTCTGAAAGAAGCTCTGGGAAAAAGTACATTGCATCATTTTAGATGAATGTGACCAGGGAGTATCTGGTTTATGACAGGGCACGCCTCTTCCCCACCTACACTCAGCTACTTTATCTATAAAAAAAGATGTACAGGAGTGTGGATGTGTACTCCAAGTATACTACAGGAGTCTAAAAATGTTCTTAATGAGTAAAACTTCTGCCCAGAAAGCCTAATTTGCCAGAAATTTCACAGTCAGCTACTGCTCTTTATAGACAAGAGGTTTAGACACAAATTTGGAGTTAAAAAAAAACCCAAAAACCCAGAGATTAATGAACCAAAGACCTAAAGAAAAAACTTCCATACTAAAACCATGCCAAACTTCTAAGCAGTACACCTCATTTTATTTTTAAATTGTTAATGTATTTGGCATGTTACTTGTGTGTTCAACTAGAAGTGTGTGTATGCACTCCATAGTGTTCACGTGGAGGTCAGAATGGGCACCATCTGTGGAGTGAGTTCTCTCCTATTATATGGGTACCAAGAGCTGAACTTGGGTCGTCAGCTTGGTGGTAAGTGCCTTTACCTCCTCAGACATTTTTCTGGCAGCAGTAAATATCCACTTTTAAAATCATAGATTAACCTCTGTAGTGGGGAACACTACCCTCCCACCTTGACCTTAGGGCACACCCCTAGGGCATGGCATTGATCCAGTTTAAGATCTGAGGTGAGTAAGAATCTCACTCTCTGGTGCTCTTGGATGGTGAGGATCACTGGATCAGGATTCAGGATGAGGCATTGAATTGGTTCCCAGCCCTCCAAAGACTCAGGGACTGAATTTATTTTATTTTTTTTCCTGTATGAGTTATTTCTTTGTATATCCTGTAACAAAATATCCATTCTTTATAGCACATGGAGTTTCTGCTTTAGGCCTCCTTTTCTTATGCATTTAGCTTGTGTTTCTAACATAAATAGATATTCACTGAAAAATGTCAATCCCCAATCTTTATTACTACACAGAATTTTATTTTTCCAAAATGAAGAGTTATTCATAGCAGGGTGTGGTTGGCATCCCACACTTATTCCAGTATACAGGTGTTGCACAAATAAAGGAAACTCAGGGCCAAATCTCTGGGAAAGGCAGTGACATCAGAGAAGAAACACCATACTCAGATCTCACCCAGCTGTCTTTCCAGCTTCCTCAGCCTCAATCCTCCTGGCTTCTTCTGCCTGCTCTGTCTTTCTATGCCTGCCTTAAATACTTTCTTCGCTCAGTTAAGGTGTGGCCCCATCACTGCCAGCCGGGAAGCCTGGAACTCCTTCTGTAAACTAAGATGACCTCAAACTCAGATTGGATTAAGGGCGTAGGTCACTACTCCTGAATATTCCCTGTGCTGGGATTAAAGGTGTGAGTTACCACTGTCTGCTCCTCCTAGATTGACTGTGGGTAGATCCCTCTGATATCTCAGACTGTTTTTTATTATAATTGAAACATACAGGAGGCCAAGACAAGAGGACCTCTGAAGGTTTATGGCCATTCTGAAGAATAAAGAACAGACTAAGGAGAATCACACAGTGAGACCCTGTCTCAAAGCAAACAACCCACTAACTAAAGAACACCCACAAACAAAACATCAGTCATTACTACCCCATTTTATAGATGGATTTGTGTTCTCTAGAGTGCATATTGAAGTTCTACCATCCAGGATCTGTGAATATGACCTTATTCAGAGATAGTGTCTTTAAGGTGATAATCATTAGGTTGGACACAAATCTAGTGTGACTGATGTCCTCATAAAAAGAGAAAAATGGAGAGAAGAGTGCCACCCAAGACAGACTGGAATGTTACCACAAGCCAAGGACCACTTGAGGTGATGAGTATCTGAAAGGGACAGGAAGGTATTCCCCTTGGAGGCTTCAGAGAGATCATCGTCCTCACACAACTTCAGCTTAGATTTTTAGTCTCTACAACTGTGAGGAAATAAACTTTTCACAGGCTGGTCCTGGACCTGCAGGAGTCCTCCTGCCTCTGCCTCCTGAGTGCTGGGTTTATAGGACTGCACTAAAATTCTTAGTCAAAATGTGGCCTTTTATTACAGCAAAACTAACCCACTACTCATGTTCCTGTGGTTGTGTGCACTTCACAGAGTCATTTTTGTTCAGAATATTTCAGATGATGGATGGGGCTGGTTTAGTCTGAAGTCTGGACTGGCTGTTGAAGGCATTGCACTATGGCTGACATTCAATGCTGGCTGGCTGGGATATCAGCTGGAGGTGTGGACTAGAACATGGCCTTTACATGTAGCATGTATTCTCAGAGCTTAAAGATGCTGGAAGATCCTCTAAATGATGATGCACACCTTTAATCTTCGTACTTGAGAGCAGAGGCAGGTGGATCTCTGTGTTCAATGGACAGCCTGGTCTACACAGTGAGTTCAGGAGAATCAGGGCTCAACATTGAGACCCATGTCTCCAAAAAAAAAAAAAAATGCTGGAAGAATGACCATTGGCCATGATCCAGAGGCAGGAAGAACTTTCAGTGCCTGGAGGTCCTAGGTGGAAACTGGTGCTATATTCCTAGGGAAGTCTTGGTGCAGAAAAGGTAGGTTGGAATTATGACTGCAGGACACAATCTAACACAATAGTTTTCAACCTGTGGGTCACAACCCCTTAGAAGATCTCCTAAGACCATCAGAAAACACAAATGTTTATATTAAGATTCATAGCAGTAGCAAAATTAGTTATGAAGTAGCAACAAAATAATTTTGATTGCTAATCACCACGAGGGACTCTATTAAAGGGTCACAGCATTTGGAAAGTTGAGAACCACTGATCTAGCACACTGATTCCAATGGCTCTACTAGAAGCAATGTAACTCATTTTTAAACTCAAATATTAGTGACTTAGGGACACCGAGATATTCTTTCTTCTGATAATAACAAGGTTAAGTTATAGAAAACATTGTTCAAAATAGTGATATACTGGGAGCCAGAAAAGCTGCTAAAGCCACCAGTTTCTAATTTTTAAATTGAATTGAATTTCATCTGTCCTCCCGTATGTCTATGTCTGTATGATGGGGGTGGGGGTTGCCATGGTGAGCAGGTGGAGCTCAGAAGAGAACCTCACGGTGTTAGTTCTCCCTTTATATAGGTTTCAGTGATACAACTAAGATCACCAGGCTTCTACAGCAAGTACCTTTAGCCACTGTGCCATCTCACTGGCCCTGAGATTTGTAGATCACTGGGCAGGTCTTCAGCAGTCTGGGGTTATATCTCAGGAGACTGAAGGAGACATTTCCTTTTGTCTTGATTTGGAAGCATTTATTTCAAATGCTACACTGCTTCTGGTGATGTCCAGGAGCCAGCAGTTGAAGCTTTGAGTTCCTTTCCTGCATTTTGACAAATTGCCATAGGACATAGGGGATAACTCTGGATCTATGGTGGTGCTAGTGATTGAGTTGTCCTTTTAGAGTCTACCTTCAAAGTTTTAGCAAGATATGTACTTAGCTATTGATAACTCTTGCTAGTGCTATTCCCATATGACGCAATGCACTACAAAACAACCACAAGGGTGGACATGTGGGAGACTGGCAACGGAGCTTCCAGACTCTCTATAAAGGCCTTAATCATGTCTCTCAGGGTCTCCTCTTTAGATCTTCTGAGTGTTCTTGCAGTCCTTCTCTTGGATAATCCGAATTTGTGGATTAAAAAGTAAAAATGAAAGAAAACTCAAGACATGGCAGCAGTGTCACCAAGTGGATCAAGAGGGCATGTAGATGCTTCCTGGAAGAACACCTGACCCAGGAACCTCTGAAATTTTAAGTAAGCCCCTATGCCGGTGCCCGCATAAGAGCTAGCGGCCTTGGTCCTGGCATCTCTTCACAGCAATGTAGCACTGCTTTTTTGGAGTTCAGTTCCCAGCACCAACTCACAACTGATTGTTAACTCCAGACCCAGGCTATTCAACACCCTTTTCTGGCTTCCACAGGCACCTTCACACAATAGTGCACAAACCCAAAGAGATACATATGTATATGTATAAATACAAATAAAAGGAATATTTTAAAAATACAGTGAGAATACTCAAGGGCTGGAGAGATTTCAGCGGTTAAGAGCACTTATTCAGGGCAGTGGTTATAAATGCTTTTAACCCCAGGATTTAGGAAGCAGAGGCAGGCAGATCTCTAACTTGGATGCCAGCCTGGTCTACAGAGCAAGTTCCAGGACAACAAAAGCTACAAAAAGAAATACTACACTCACATGGGGGTTCATAACTGCCTGCTGGCAACCCCAGTTCCTGGGATCTTAAACCCTCTTGTAGCTTTCTTGGGCACCAGGAATGCATATGGTATACATTTACACATCCAGGCATTCTTAAGTACATATAAAAAATTTAAAAATAATTGTTTTTAGATTTTCTGTATATGGATGTTTTACCTGTATGTATTTATGTGTACTACATGAATGTCTGGTGTCTATGGGGGGGGGGGTAGAAGAGAGTATTCAATTCCCTGGGACTTAAGTTATAGACTGTGACCCACCATGGGGTGCTGGGAATTGAACTCTGGGCCCCTTGGAAGAACAATGAGGGTCCTTAATTGCTGAGCTATGTCTCTAGGCCCCAATTAGAGGGAGGGAAGGAAGAGGGGGGAGAGAGATATCTTACTGGGCATTTTACCAGCCCAACATTCACATGGCAGCTCCCAACCACCTGTGACTCCAGTTCAGGGGATTAGATGAGCTCTTCTGGCCTCCCTAGCCACCAGGCATCAAAATGGTGCACAGATTTGTGTGCAGGCAAAATATTCCAATATAAAATAAGATAGAAATGATGTGGGAATGCCTTTCTGTATGCTGTGAATATCAATCTTTAAATAAAGGAGCTGTTTTGGGCCATGACAGGCACCATAGAAGAAGTAGGAGAAATCAGAGCATAGGTAGGAGCAGAGCGGAGTCAGGACAGATCAAGCAAGTCGCCCAAGGAGCAACATGTAAGGAACACAGGTGAGCCACAGGCTACATGGCAGACAGATTAATAGAAATGGGTTGATTTAAGATGTAAGAGCTAGCTAACAATGTGCCTGAGCCATAGGCCAAACAGCATGAACTTAATATAAGCATCTGAGTCATTTCTAAGGGCCTGAGCAGCAGCGGCTGGTGGCTAAGGGGTCTGGCACAGCAGGGTCTGGGCCTCTGGCTGCCAGGGACCTAGAAACCTCATTGCAACATAGAAATGAAAAATAAAAAGTTAGTCAAACTCTAGGAGTAGTGACACACATAATCCCAGCATTTGGAAGGAAAGGACAGGAGGATTGCTTTGAGTTCTAAGCCAGTCTGGATGCATGATCACAGAGCAAGTACCAGGCTACCCAGGGCTATTCAACAAAACCTTTTCTTAAAAACAAAATAAAAAGGTAAGTCTGTTTGGCAACATAAATTTTGTAGCAAGAACAATGGTATTCTACTGGTCATATCAATGTTAAATTCCTGGTTTTGGTAGTTGTATTGTAGAACTGTAAGGTAAAAAATTAAGGTGGTCTAATTTATTCCAGACTGGCTTAGACTTACTTTGCTTCACAGGTTGGTCTTGAACTCCTAATTCTTGTGCTTCTGCCCTCTGAGTGGTGGGATTACAGTAATGTGCCATCATGCCCATTTGGGAAGTCTTCTTCAAAATATTTAATTTTTGTTTAATGTCCATTGGTGTTTTATTTACATGTATGTCTATGTGGGGTGTTGGGTCCCTTAGACTAGTTACAGACATTGTGAGGTGCCATGTGGGTGTTGGGAATTGAACTCAGGTCCTCTGGAAGAGCAGCCAGTGCTCTTAACTCTTGAGTCATCTCCATTCCATCCTGGGAATAGTTTTTTTCTTCTTCTTAAAGGAAAACCATACTGAGTTATTCAAAGGGCAGGAAGTTTATAGTCATTTGTTAGTAAACTTTACTTTCAATGGTTAAGAAAGTGTTTGTGTATACATCTATCTACTGTCTACATGTTTATATACTACCTATTGTAAACAGAGAAACCAAGGATGAAGTTAGCCAGTGTGGTCAAATATTAATACTGGGGAGTCTGAGAATTCTTTACATCAGTTAATTTTTTTCTCAGTCCAATTTTCCCAAAACAACAAACAGAAAATTTAATACATGTTATATAAAACTTGGAGCAGTGTGGAGCAGTATGGAAGTAGACAAGTATCTAAATGTGGATATATATTGGAGTGGCTAAGGAGCAATAAAGACTCAATTGTATTAGTTCCAAAGAAATTGTTAATCATTCATCCAAATTCTGTAGTTGCCTCAACTTCTCAGATATTTTGAGAAGCAAATCTCTTTGCTAGCTAAAAAGACATGTAATTAAATCAGAACAGAAAATAAAAATATACTGGTTTTTGCTATAGCAATTATGAAATACATGCAAATCTCAGTTCAGAAGAAATTAATTTGACTAACATAGTAGTAAAATTAGAAGTAATAGTACTATATTCCTCTTAAAAGACCTGCATTTGTTTCAAATGCTCTTATTACATTTGTAGGGACAATATTATCATTAAGATACTTGGTAGGGAAGGATGGTAAGTCAGATGAAAAAAAGACACTGGCTGTCTTACCTTTGTCTTATTTAGAGAAAAATCCATGAGGAAAGATAGCCTTGCCAACTGTAGGGCTTAGACTGCAGATCTGGGAACCTGATCCCCAGAGCAACTTCCTGAGATGAACGCAAAGATCCAGACACAGATAGACAGAGCATGTGGTCCTGATTTGTATCAGGGAACTGGAGGCTTATAGATGATCCTCTGACTCAAATGAGGCAGAGAACACCCTTAATTAGTTAACATCTTATTAAAGTCTATCACCATCTGCTCTGAGCAGACCACATCAGGAAAACAAACAGGGCAGGTTGTTTATGTAACACATTTATTAAATGTCTTCTATACACAGGCCATAGTTCAAAAATCACAGAACTACAATGGAGAGTAAAATAAACAGGGTCTATTGTGTCAGGCTACTCAGAGGCTTTCCCATGAATCAGTCTTTCCATCTTCATATAGTAAACACGAGATTTAAGGAACAAGAAAAGCAAGCAGCCAACACCTGGCATATATCAGGTATTCTGTAATTGCTGGTCCCCATTCCCACCTCTGCCTCTCCTGCAGGGGTGTTTCCTATTTCAACCACTCTTTTTTGTCAGGATAGTTCCACAGACCCCCAACCTTTGTACTTTTGCTGTTATCTTGACGCATAAGAACATCTGAAGTTGCTTTTGCGGTACACCATAGTGTGTACAAGCTACTCACTATAGGACAAATGTTTATATGGTTAGGAAATGCTCTATATAACTCTACATGTCCTGGAACTCACTATGTAGACCAATTACAGAGATCCATCAGCCTTTGCCTTCCAAATGCAGGGATTAAAGATATGAGCCACCATGTATAGCAATAGGAATCTCAATTCGTAGATTTTACCATGGTTGTACTACTAAATCATGTTCAGGCGTTATTAATTTTATATGCATTTGAGTCTTTGAAATGGTTAGTTCACATGCATGGGAAAAATTCATGAAATGAAGTACATACTTAATACTAAAGTAACTTTTAGATAATTGGAATGTCAGGGTTCTGACCTAAATTTGTGTTAAAAAAAAAAAAAAAACTCTAAGAAAGCATACATAGGACAAGAAGAAATTAGAGGTAAAGTCACTATACTTTTTAGAGTTCAAGTGGAAATATCTGCTTTTACTGGAATCCAGGCTGTTATGCATCTTGTGGATCCCTGGTTGGAGACACATTAGGTCAGGAGCAGGACAGGAAACTATACTTGAGCTGGAGGCACAGTCAGAAGGCAGTGATAAGGGGTGCAGTTGCAGGCAGCCACCAAGTTTTAGCTGACTGGATCAGACAGGAAGGAAATGGGATCTTAGAGCCTTTCACTGAAACCCTAACCCAACACCCTGGCCCTGCTGATCTGCCAACCATATTGATGTTTTCCGTGCAAGGGCTTTCCCTGAAATCACATTGTTGGGTGGCCACTGTTTAACAGAAGGCTGCTTCTTAATGCCCTCTGCCTTTTGAGTTCATTCCTTCAACTGCCCTAGGCTGAAACTCTAAGGGAATTTTGCAATTGCTTTAGAATGATCCAGGGCCCTATTAAATCAGAACCAGTCCAAAGACTGGAGACCCTATTAAGATCAACCAAAGCAGTGCTAAAGAATGTGATGATTTGAACCATAAACTTAGATTTTTTATTTTATTATTTTTGGGGGGACAGAGTTTCTCTGGCTGACCTGGAACTTGCTTTGTAGACTAGGTTGTCCTTGAACTCAGAGATCCTCTTGCCTCTGCCTCCCCAGTGCTTCCCTTAAAGGCCCACCACCCACAGCTTAGCACAGCAGGTAGAGAAGTTCCACTCTGTGAAGGGAAAGCAAATTAGATTTAGAAAGAGCAATCAGATATCAAAGTGTAAGCAGTGGGGAGTATGCTGTCTGCTTTACACTCACAGGAGTCCATACTCATAGGAGTCCCTAGGAACAGCAAGTGGCCCACACCATATTGTACTAGCCCTATTATGTTTGTGCATCTTGGAATTTCCATGTATATCTTTCCATACTGGAATTGCAAATAAGTTCTCTTGAACTGAAGCCAAGTAATAAGGACATGAGAAAGTGTGTTTTGTTCTGGGGGTCTAAGAATGACAGGCTAATTCTACTAGGAGAGAGGCTCTTGATGATTTTCTTAATTATGCTTTCTTGTATTATATGTTTTAGAACAAATCTACTTTTGTATTCTAAAGAGTATTATTGTAAACCAGGGAGGTAGAGGTAGGGGGATCAGGACTACAGCCACATTCCCAGTTACATAGTGAGTTTGAGGCCAACCTTGGCTGTGCTGAAAAATGGTGACCAAAGGTAACTGGGAGGTGGTGGTGATTTCACTCATTTTCATATAACAGTTTGTTATCCGAAACAGGGCAGGAGCTGATGCAGAGGCCCTCCTGGCTCGCTGAGTCTGCTTTTTTACAGCACCCAAGCCCAATAGCCCAGGCACCATTCACAATGGGCTGGGCCTTCGTTACAGATTTGCCTAGATATTACAGTACATTATTGATATTATAAAAGCATTTTCTCATTGAAGTTCCTTCTTCAAAGATGACTCCAGTTGTGTCAAGTTGACATAAAATCCAGCCAGAGCAACAGCTCATCTCAAAGAGCTAACAACAAAAGACTGATAAACTGGTGAGGTAACTCAGGAGCTAAATGTGTTTACACGCAAACCTGATGACCAGAGTTCAATCCCTGAGACCCACGGTAGAACAGAACCACCTGTGACATTTTGAGATAGGGTATTTCCGTGTAGCACTGGCTGTTCTAGAACTCGCTCTGTAGACAGGCTGAGGTTGAATTCACCTTAGCTACCTCTGCCAAGGGCTGGGATTAAAGGCATACACCATCATGGCTCAGCAAATAAAGCTTTCTTGTAAAATTAGGGTAAGGCTGAAGACACAATGCTGAACCAGAGGATCCCTCCTCCCTCCTTGTCCCTTCCCCTTCTCCCTCCTAAGAGGACATTATTTTGCATGCAAACCTTTACTTCTTTTATGTGTAAGTCGGATTCCCTGCCTCAGTAATGCTAGAAATTGACCTTAGAATTTTGTACATGCTAGGCAAAAATTTTAATAGTGTTATACTGTTTCTTCATACAGCTTCAAAATTTACCTTTTCCATTCAATAGCATACCTTGGAGACCTAGTACCAGTACATATAAATTTACATGAGGCTTAATTTAAAAATTAAAAAAATTAACCTCATTCATTTAGCATCATCCATTTTAATAATGGCTTAACACTTTAATAGTATAAAGTGCATAAATGTGCAATAGTTGTCATACTTCACATAACTAAAACCTGGATGATGCATTTCCTACTAATTATAAACAATCAGTTGCAAATTAATGACTATCTTCGTCTTTATAAACTTGCACAAGAACTTTGTGAAAGATTCCTAGAAATGGAGTCTTTTAGCCAGAGTGTAAACATAAGGCTAGCAAATCCTGTCATACTGTCTTCCTAAAACCGTCACTTTAAACTTTATATATCTTTGAGTCCTGTTTCTTTAGAAGATAGATGGTGGGAAATGTTTCTAAATAATTTGAAAATAGAAAATAAAAAATGTTAACTGGGAACAAAATAAATAAATCTTATTGAAAACTTTCTGCTAGTTCATTAACAGTTTCTTTTGATTTTGGAGGCTGATTCTCATGTAAGCAGGCTATCCTTTAACCTGCAAGGTAATAGAGGCTGAACTTAAGTCTGAATCCTCTTGCCTCCATTTCCCCAGGGTGGGGATTATGGACACGTGCCACCATACTTAGCTAATTTTTTACATTTGGTATGTATGTCACAGTGCACATGTGGCCAGAGGGCAACTTTCAGGAATTTGTTTCATCCTTCTGCCATGTCAGTTATGGGGAAATCATGACTTCAAGCTTGCCTGAATTTACTTTTACCTTTTGAGATATCTTGATGGTTCTAATATATATCTTCCCCTCTGTATAACAGCCCTGGCTGTCCTGAAATTCACAGACAACTGCCTGTCTCTGACTCCCTAATGCTAGGATTAAAGGTGTGTGTTACTATGTCCAGCCCCAAATTTTTATATTTTAGGACATTTATATATGTAGTCCTGGCTGGCCTAAATCTCTGGAATTTATTATGTAGAACAGATTAGCTTGCAACTCATAGAATCCATGGAACTAAGGACATAAACCATCACACTTTAACAGTATCTTCAATAGTTTATTGAAGCTAAATATGGGGTACACATAAACCTGGAAGTGGAGACTGGAAAATTAGTTCAAGCACTATTTAAGGCTAGTTTCCTCTAGACAACAAATTAGTGGTATGGGCTACTGTTGTTGGCTGTTTGTGCTCTTTTGGGGGGCCTACCACCCAGCTCCCAAATAAATCACACACAGAGGCTTATTCTTAATTATAAGTGCTTGGACTTAGCGTGGCTTGTTTCTTACCAGCTTTTCTTAACTCATCCAGTCTTTTGCCTCTCAGCGTTTCCCTTTTCTTACTTTTGTAACCTTATTTCCCTCTTCCTGTTTGCCCAGCATCCTCCTCTCCTTGTTCTCGTTCTGTTTATTCCTTCTGCCTGCTGTCCTGGAAATCCCTAGGCTGGCTTTGGCCTGGAGGGCACATTGATCTGCCTGCTTCTGTGTCCTAAATGCTGAGATTAAAGCCTACCATGCTTGGGCTCACTATGTGGATTCTGAAGCTTGAACTCAGGTTGTCAGGTCTACAGCCAGCATCTAGCCAGCCTGATAAATCTTTTAGGATCATCCCAAGCTAATCTTTGTATTAGAATATACACAAGTTAAATATGTCAACTTCAGAGTGCAACATTCAAATTTCATAAGGAGCTGAATTTCAGTAGAAGCCATGCTTAGATGGTAGAGCTAGGTCAAAAGGCTTCAAAGCAGGAAATGGTGGTGCCAGCACTCTAGATGCTCAGGTACAGAGATTTCAAGTTCAAGGGCTGTTTGGGCTATATGTAGCAAGTTCATGTTTTAACATTCTTTTTTGAAAATGTCTACATAAAAATATTCTCTCTACAATCTTCGCAGCAAATTTGTTATGGGTGTCAAAATTCTCATTTCTCGGCTGAAAACTTTACTAGATTGTGGAGTTGGGGCTCCTTTCCTTCCTCATATCCCTTTATTTTTTCATGATTTCTATGTTGCCTTACATACAACTAGAACACAAAAAGTTCTAAGTTCTCCCTCACCTCTTTCCTGCTGACATTCTCTGCTGTCATTTGTTATTAAGGAGGCAGGGCTTGATGGGCCCAAAAAATGAAGGCTAGGTAGGCTAAGCACAAACTCCATATAAAGGAGCCATCTTTCCATTGAATATTTTCCTCACCCAAGCTATTTTTTTTTTTTTTTGATTTCTATGTTTCATCTATTCCATCTTATGGGGTACACATTAACTTATTTTTCACATTATTATCTATCATCCAGAATAGTGCCATTTACAGAGTAAGCATTTCATAAGTACTTGCTGAGTGCTGATGAAGGCATCAGAAGTAAATCCCATTCATGGGCTGAAAGAAGTTCTGTGCTCCTAAAAGCCTGAACTTGGCATTTTCCCTTCTCCTGACCTCCATTAAACATGGAGGGCACAATGGAGCAGTAGCTTCAACTCTGTTTTTGTCTCTTAACAGGCCAGGATGACTTCCACCATTCTCTTAAAAAATCTTGGTTAACTATTTCCCCTTACACCTGTTTTATATGGCTTTCTATTTCATCTAGCTCCCTTCACATGCACAATCACAGGTTTGGTGTTCTTTACATATAGCTTTAAAAAAAACCACCATCTTCCCACTTCAGTGATTGCAAAAGTTTCTACATCATGTCCCTATAGTATTTTCTTTAGTAATTCTCAGATTTTCCTTTTCAGCAAAGCCTACTTTTCTAATTTTCCCAGCCTTCATAAATACTGCTGCAAGATACCATATGCTCTGTATATAATTAACTGATTTGCAAAGTCCAGTTATTCCTTTTTATTTACCAATCACCATAGCCTAAACATCTTGCTTCACTGGTTAATGTCATCACAGAATTAATTCAATGGTATTTATTCAGCCTTATTGTTCCAATCTAGCCTTTATATCTAAATATGAATAGGCCAACAATATAGAAGAACCTCTGTCTACTCATTCTTTGAAATGACAATTTTCAGGTTCAATTATATTTTCTATGTAGATGTACACGTCTATTTTAAGTACTTTTGTTGCTCTACCCATTCTAGGTCTTGTGTGTTTCTGGAGCTGGCTAAGTGTCCTTTAAAAAAGTTTTATCTAAATATTTAACATTTATTTATTTATTTTAAAAATACTTTTATTTTTTAAATCAACAGTCCAAAATCAACTAGCCAACCGACCAGAAAGTATCACAGAAAAATATTCCATTCATTCACATTTTCTGATTTTGAGTATCTGGTAAATCAGACATTTGAATACATAAATGATATTTTTACCTCAAGAAATGACCACTTTCTCCTTGCTTTTCTTATTTCTGTCTAACATGTTTTGATTCTAAACACCTAGCAAATTTCAGTCCAACTCTTGAATTTCTTAAGAAGCCCCATCTATACACTGACGGTCCCTAGTGTAATTTCCTTAATCTTTCCTTTAAGACAATGCTGCCATACTTAATATACTAAAGATAGGTGAGGCAGAAACACAAACTTGGAGATAAGCAGTTACCTCCCGAGTTTAAATTATTTACTAAAAAGAAGCAAGTGCTAAGTTGCTGATGTAGTTGGATAAAGGCAGTTTTAACCACGATAGGTTAATATATTGATAATTGTCTGGTATGACTGCAAGGATTTGTCACAATATTGAGCACTCTGTGCATACATATTTTGTTTTTGTTTGGATATGATTGCATTTTCTCCCAATTTTATAGATTCTGTGTATTATTTCTCAGTATTGAATTGTTTCAGTATACATGAAGGACTAGATCGACTATTCTTGGTGGTCACTTAACTATTAACTAAAACCCGAGTCTGGGTACACCTTCAAAGGATTTTTTTTTTTTCGTAAAATTAAATCATTTACTTGTAATCTAGATCTTTAGAGGTGGGAAGTTATATCTATATTTTTACTCTAGCTTACAAATCCATTCCTTCACTGGCAGTAGAGCCTAGTCTTCAGGTTTACTGTATATATATTAAAGACCCGTCAAAGACATCCAGTCTTGTGGACTGAACTACTGGATTCTTGGATTTTGTTTGTAGACAGCAACTGTTGGACTAGCTGGACCATAGGTTGTAAGCCATTTTTATATATCCCCTTTATACATATATATGTATACCTACACATATCTGTATATATATACATATATTTATTCTATCAATTCTTATCCTTTCGAAAACCACGACTAATACAGATATATAACTCAGTTTCTACAGTGTTACAAATTCTGTCTCAACTCTCCATTATTGAATCTGTTTTTATGGGTCTGTGGGATTTTGCTATACAGATGCATCTTATTAAAAATAAATTCGAAATACCTTTCACTCCGCGGCCAGACAATCCTACAGGGAGAAGAGTGCATACTAAGCAAATTTCTAATTCCTCCGGGTTGTGATCGGTTGACTCCCAAGATGGTTTCTAACCATTTACAAATGTTGCAATCTTTCTTACGTTTTCCTGAGACAACATGGGGTAAGCGACCTGAACTCAAAAGTCGTTAATAAACAACGAAACCTGACAAATGCTGAGAACCATAAACACGGCACGGGAGGCCTTTCAGAGAAATCTGAAGTCAACATTATGTCGCTTTTTCTTACGTTGCCAAAGCCGCCGAGGGGCGGAAGGGACCCACACTTTCTCTGCCCGCCCGGCACAAATTCCCCCGTGGGGCCCGCCACGCGTCTTCCTGTGGCGCCAACGCGAGCGCAGGACCCCGGGCCCAGGATGTGCTCGCCAGAGACGGCGGTTAAAACTGTCACCACCCCCGATTCGGAACGATTTCAAACTCGGGTCTGGCGCCCGCCCCCTCCCCCCTCGAGAAGGACTCGGCGCCTATTCCCGCCAAGAGCTGGCCCGCCCTCCGGCCGGTTCCCGCCACCCCGACCTCCCCGCCTCCTGCTCATAACGGGTTTCGGATCCCACCGAGCGCCCGGTCCCCGCCCGCCTACCCACGGCTTTCCTGTGAGATACCCCACGTTGGCAAGAGAACAAAGGCGGCGAGCGAGCTGCTTCCACCCAGCAAGCCGCGTTCTTCCGAGCCAGCCCCACCGCCGGCGCACGCGCTGCCGCGGGAGAGCTCGCTCTCCGGGCTGGGGCTGGCTCGGAAGGCTCCTCTCCCGACGGGCTCTCTGATTGGACGGGCGCCCTCCTGCATCCGCCAATCGGGGCGGCGCTTGATTGTACCGAGGGGGGGTCAAATAAAAGCGATGGCGATTGGGCTGCCGCGTTTGGCGCTCGGTCCGGTCGCGTCCGACACCCAGTGGGACATCGAAGGTAGTGGAGTCCCGGCGGCGGCCGTGGCGGCGGCGGCGGCGGCGCGTGGGGGCGGCGCGCGGGAGAGGCGCGGGCTGGTGCGTGGGGCGAAGGTAGCGCTCGGGAATCGGCGGTCGGCAGTCAGGGATCCGAACGCGCCCCGGGGCGGCGGCGGCGGCGGCCGCGGGACCTCCGCGAGGGTGCCCGGCCGGTCTCCGGCATCGCCTAAGCGGGGCTCACTCGGGCGCCGCTTTTGTAGGCGCGGAGGGAGGGCGAGGGTAGACCTCCCTGGGGACGGGGGGGGGGGGGGCGTCGCGAGGTGCGGGTCGGTCCACGCGGTGATCCCGGGAGCCGCGGGCGGGCGGGGGCCGGTGGTGGGGGCTTGTGTCCGGGAGCCCGATCCGGCCCGGCTGGGGTTGGGGGCGTTCCTGTGGCCGACGGGCACCGGCGGCTCCGAGCCTCAAGTCTCCTTTGTGTGGCGGGGCGGCGCGAGCGCCCGGGTGGGACGGGACCTACACACAAGTTGGTGGGACCGAGCGGAGAGTCCGCACTCAGACAAAGGACGGACTGCGTCTCGGAAGGGGAGGGGAGGACGCGACACTCCGGGCTCCCGCCGCGCGGGTGGGGGCGTGGAGAGGCTCGACGCGAGCGCGAGTGGGCAGGGCTCGTCCCCGCCTAGTCCTTGCTGGGGGCCGACGGACCAGCGCCCGGCCCAGCTGCTTCGGGACTACGTGCTGGCGGTGGGAACTCCCTTCGCCCCGCGGCTGACGTTTCCCGGAGAGCCCGGAGTCTCCTACAGCCTGGGGCAGTCAGTGTCCTTGCCTGGCTTTGTGCTAAGTTCGGTGGAAAAGTCTCTGGGTCGTCTTGGCGTGGAGGGCTTTCTGCCGACTTCTCGCTTCCTTGTACGTTCCCCCTGCACGCGGCAGATCTGTGCCGCAGGGCTACTTTTTGGAAATGGGAGAAACTGAGAAATCTCGGGCTTTCGGAAAACTTGGGAACGCCTTGGGAGTTCCACTTTCTAGAGAACCGTAATCTTTCAAACAACAAAAAAACGTACGGACTGTTTTGGCCAACTTGTGTGCTTCTGAGGATGGCGACAGGTGCTAACGAAATCAACTGTCATTTTACTCAGCTATAGTCCCCAAATCTCTAGGGGTTGAATGTGGAAGAGATGATGGAACTAGATGATTGAAATACAATGTCCACGAGAGATGCGGGTTTACTGTCGGGTTGACAGTTTCTTACTAGTAGGTCATGTTTCCCTTGAACAATAGCTTTGGTGAGTCAGAAAAGACGTTTGTTGCCTAAGAAATTCGAACGTATTCTGGTCACAATTCAATGAAACTTCCTTTGTTTATCACATTGGAGCTGTAAAATCTAAATTCATCTGACATAAAAAAAATCTGTCTTTGATATTTAAAATGCTTTATAACAACACTTTCTCATTTTCCAGAAAGTCATTATCAGTTTGATTTTATGGAGTTTTAATGTCACATAAAGCATTTGAAAAACATTTTAAAATACTAATTGGTGTCACAGTTAAATGTAGTTTATATTTCTGGCGATCTTTGAAATTATTTTCTGTTACCTTTTACTAATGAACATTAACCGTGAATTCATATTTAGAAATAAAATATAAAGCAATATAATTAATTCTAAGTAATTTACTCATAATTTTATTTGCAAGAACATAGAACTGTTTAGGTTACAGTTTAATTTCCTGGAAAGTTGGAAAAAGGATTGGATTCTGGTCTTAAATGAAAAGAATCCTTTTTCTCTTTGGAGGTGTGATAGAGAATGAGATATTTAAAGTCCCAGAAACACTTAGGAAAATTGCATCCTAAATTCTTATTTTGATGGGACTTGAATATGTTTCTTTATTAAAACAGAAGAAAGGCACAGGCTCTCCTTATTGCATTGTTTTATCTGATGAAGACCTAAATTACATCTGCTAACTTACAGCTTCATACAAATGGAGACAAAGGAATGCAGTGTCAAATCTCTCTTGCTTCTGATTTGTGGTGCAGAGCATCTGAGGACAGACATTCCAGGCGCTGCTCTAACTGTTGAGATTGTAAAATAAGGTTTACATTTATTTTAAAATCCTATTGATAATCTCATTCATTATGGTGTGAGCTAGTTGTGTAGAATTTTGGTAGAAACTAAATTCCAGTTTTGCCCGAATACGTGATTTCAGCAGTTGAAATTTGCTATCTTGTACTCAGCACAGATGTTTCTTAAAACCTCTTTTTGAGGAATTGGTTAAGATTTTTGCCTTATGTTTTGGTAGAATTGAGAGTATGTTTAGGCAGTCTAAACAGTGTTAGAAAAAAAAAGCCACTTGTTGATTTAGTGTAGTTAGAAATGTTTGGTACTGATACTCTCTTACATGGATACATGTAACCATTATCTTAGTGTTGGCCGTTTAAAGATTTACATTTACCAAATCACAAAATTTTCCCAAATCTAAAATTCTTTTGCTTTAGGGTCCCTTTTATACTTTGAGATTGTATTCTCAAGAACTTTAGATTTATTTTATTAGCCTTTAAATAATAAAGAAGAAAGTTGACTTGCTTCTTGAAAGCCAACAAGAAAATTCCTCTGCTGATACAAAGAATTACGGGCTAATTAGAAATAGCTTATAGATTTAGCTTTGAAGTTTTTTTGTGAATTACATAGAAGTTATTGATTGGTAAAATCTTTACAGTGGACATGGTACAGAGGAAAAATAAATCATGAGAAAGGTCCATCAGATTGTGTGCTTTATTTTGGAGAGGCCATCCCAGAATTTCCAGGCATTCTTATATCATTCCCACAGGGTTTTTATTCATGCTTTTATTATAGTGTGAATCAAATTGTTCACCTGTTTATGCTTCACACTGTAAGTGCCAGCCAGGGACACAGGTTTCGTCCTGGTTTTGTTTGTATGCCTAACACCTAGGTTGGTAGTTTCCAGACAATAGGGGCTTTAATAACCAAATGAATTAAGGAAATAGGAAAGATACAATGAAATAATCTGGCAATTGAGTGCTGGCATATGTTGTCATGCCTCACTTTATTATTTATTTATTTATTTTGAGACCAGGTCATGATCTGTAACTGTGGCGGACCTGGAATTTGAGGTCCTCTTGCTTTAACCTCTTTGAGTGCTAACTTTATAGATGTGTTCCACCATGCTCTGCTTTTCCTTTTTTCTTTTTTCTTTCTTTTTTTTCTTTTTTTTTTCTTTTTGATATGGATCTTCTTGCTTGTTCAGAATGGCCTCAAACTATTGGTTGTCAATGATCTTCCTAGTTTAGCCTCCTGAGTAGCAGAGATTATAAGCATGTATCACGGTGCTTCGCTTGAAGGTGGCAGGTCTTTTAACTGAAAGTTACCTTGTTGGGATTAATGGGTTCTTTATTGTAATAATAATCTGAAGGAAGCAGTAATAGCACGGTTCTGTCACTGATTGGGTTATTCCTCCTCGTTCTTTTATGTCCTGTGTACTGCTGTGCAACTGTGCAACCTCTTTTTTTTCTCAACGGCAAATGGAGAGATAAGTCTAGTAATAACTTATAAGCCAGAAGTTAGGGCAGATACATTTCTTTCTTTTTAAAAATTTTATTTATTGGGCTGTCAACATAGCTCAGTGGACAAAAGTGCTTTCTGCCAAGTCTGGCCTGAGTGTGTTTCACCCCGACCACCACACCATACCACACACATGCAGGCGCTAAACATTTAAACATTATTTATTTACGTGTGTGTGTGTGTGTGTGTGTGTGTGTGTGTGTGTGTGTGTGTGTGTGTGTGTGTGTTTTCCAACCCATTGGAGCTGGAGTTACAGGGATTTGGAAGATGTTTGTCTGTTATCTGGGTGCTGATCGTCATGTAGGTCCTCACGATTGTGTAACAGGCATTTTTTCAGCCCAAGTAGCTGATAAATTTCTAAAATGGTCACATAGTTCCATACTATAGCAGGATATAGCTCTGTGACACAAAAATATGGCAGAAATGAAGCGAGGAAAGGAATTTCTGCATAATGAACTCAGACACTGTATAATGAAGTTTTGGTCAGTGATACTATGTATATGAGCATAGTACTATAAGATTATTGCTTAATGACATTGTAGCTATCTCAATTTATATTAGTACACTCCAGGTGTTACAAATGTATCCCTATCATTAAACAATTTATGACAGGTATTCAAGTGTCTATGTGGTAACATGTCAATGTTTTATTCATTTATCAACAGATGACCAAGCAAAATACAGTGAAAGCATGCACACAGTAAGATATTCTTATATAAACGGAGTGAAATTCTGATGCTATAAAACCACTTGGACTTTGAAAATCTTAGGCTAAGTGACATGCACCAGAAACAACTTTTATTTACTTTTAAGATGTATTTATTTTTATTTTATGTGTTTGAGTGTTTGCTTGCATGTATGTATGTGTACCCTGTTTCTGCCTGGAATCCATGGAGGCCAGAAGAGGGTGTTGGGAATAGAACTCAGGTCCTCTGGAAGAGCAGTAAAAACTCTGCTAATATAAGCTGGGTGTGGTGGTACAGGCCTTTGATCCTATCACCTTGGCGGCGGCAGAGGCAGGCGATCTCTGTGAGTTTAAGGCCATTCTGGTTTACAAGTCAGTTCCAGGACAGCTGGGGCTGTTATGGAGAGGAATCCTGTCTTGAAAAAACCAAAACCTAACCTAAATAAAAATGTAATCACATCATTTCCCCTCTCTTTTCTCCCCACTTAGTTCCTCTATGTACTCCTCCTGCCATGGTCAATGTTCGTGTGTGTATTTACCTAAATATATAAATACAGCCCACTCCATTTAGTTTACATGGTTTCAAGGCTGATATTGTTATTGGATAACCAATCAGGGTTCCCATCATCCCAAGGGAAGATCTCAGCGGTCTTCAGTTGCCTGTGGTTCTTTGGGGGTGGGGCTTCGGCTGGGCAAGACTTTCCTCTTTTATGTTAGTGAGTCTGTTTCTGTATTGGTGGTGTACTTAGGTATCCGTGGGTGAAGATGCTTCCTTTTCACTTCTAGAAGACATAATCCCACAGCAGATTTCCTGGGCCTCTAGCTCTTCTGATACCTTCCTTGTACCTTAGGTGTAGGAGTTGTATTGTCGATGTATCAGCTGGGGTTGGGCACCACATGATCACTTGTTCTCTGCACTTTGACTTGATGCGGTTTTCTATCTGCTGCAAAGAGAGGTTTCTTCAGTGAACGTGAGAGCTACACTTACCCTGCTGGGCCATGGTGCAAGAGGTGCAGGGCCTAGATGGGCTGTGAGGTTAAGGCATGCCTGGAGGGGCTCGAGAAGGATCTATTTATTTTATTTTATTTTTTGAGACAGGATTTCACACTATAGACCTTGTTGGCTTCAAACTTTATCAACCAGGCTAGTCTCAAACTTTGGGTGATCTTAATGCTTCTGCCTCCTAAATGCTAGGATTTATAGGCATGCACATATATGCCTGCTTTAAGACAACTTTCTATGTGTGGGGGTATATCGTATTTGTAGATATTTGTAAAGGCCAGAGGTTGACATCAGATGTCTTTCTCAGTTTTTTTTTTTTTTAATCTTATTTTGAATAAGAACTTTTTTTGAAAGAGACAGTCTTTCAAACATTACATTATGTGGAACTCACTGACAGAGCCAGGCTGTCTCCTATTGTAGGGGTTATAGACATTTATTGCCAAATGCAGGGCTTTTTGATTTGTTTTGTTTAGTGTGGGTGCTGGGGATCTGGACCTGTGTCCTTAATGCTTGCAGGACAAGCACTTCATTGACTCCACCACCTTTACAGTGGACTTAAATTAACTTTTTATGAGGCCAAGTATGTAGCTCATTAGGTAGAGTGCTTGCCTAGCATGCATGAAGCTCTGGGTTTGACCCTAGCACTGCATACAACCAGCTGTTGTAGTACTTACCTTTAATTTTAGCAAATGAGGCAGGTCGATCAGAAGTTCAAGGTAATTCTTAACTACATAGCAAGAATAGGGGTAGGTGGATCATAAATTCAAGGTAATTTTCAACTTTATCTGTGGGGGAACCCTGTTTTCAAAACAGAGCAGGACTGGTAAGATGGCTTAATGTCTGTAAAGGTGCCTGTGGTCAGGCCTGATGACTTGAGTTCCATCCCAGGGACCCCCACATGGCAGAAGGAGAGAATCAGTCTCCTAAGTTGCTTTCTGACCTCTACATGTGTACTGTGTGAATGCACATGCCTATATACATAATATATACACACACAAATCTAAAAAATATAATTAAAGGAAAACAAAACCCACTTTTAAAAGCCATTTGGAAAGGCGACCCCAGAGGCCAGAGTTGTTATAATCCCCTGCAACTGAAGCTCAGGCAGTTGTGACTGCCTGCTGTTGGTGTTGGAAGTTGAACTTGGATATAGTAGAATGGCAGTTCATGCTTTCTTAATTGCTAGTTCCCCTCAACAACTTTTATAGAAAACAAAAATCAGTGATCCCATTTAGATGAGGTAGCTAGAATAGGCAACTTCCTAGAGACTGAGCAGAGGTTATCAGAGGCTGAGAAGATAGGTAAACAGTTACTGTTTAGTGAATAGAGTTTTTGTTCAGAATTATGAGATAATTCTCCAGATAGTTTAATAGTGTATTGAATATATTTAGTCAGCTTTCTAGATCTAGATTCAGTTATCTTCTTTTTGAAAATACTACCAAAAATAGTTTGTGTTGAATGTGTAACAGACATGTAAGAGTTTTCTTGCTATTTTTCTCTAAGCAATACAGTGTAACAGCTATCTACATAATGTTTGCATTATATTGGGTATTATAAGTATTCCAGAGATGATTTGAAGTATACAAGATAGCTAGATTTTGTGGTATACATCTGCTTTGTAAGCTGAGGCAGGACGAGCCTAGGCAAAATAGTGAGACTCTATCTCCAGACAACAGCAGTGGGTCAGTGAGATGGCCCAGTAGGTAGAGGAGCTTGCTGCCAAGTTTGACGACCTGAGTTTAATTTCTGGTGCCCACATGGTGGAAGGTGCTGAAGTGGCTGGGAGCTGCCCGGCTCATGCTCTGCAAACACAGTATACATTTTTATCAATGCCTTTGCAGCTCCAAACATCTTCTAATTATAAACAGGAATCTACTGTTTTATTTGTTTAAAATTTTAAATTATTTTTAATTATGCATGTAATTGTGTATGGATATGTGCACATAAGTGCTGGAGGAGGCCAGAGGTTAGTTCTCCTGGGCTGAAGTATTAGGCAGTTGTGAGCTGTTTAGCATGGCTTCTAGGAAGGAGACGGGTCCTTCCAGTTCTCTGCAAGAACAGTTTATGCTCTTAACCACTGAGCCATCTCTCCAGCTCCTGATCTATTATTTAAAAGTATTTTTTTTATCATTGTCAATTTCACATATATGTATAATGTATTTTGTTCATATTCACTCTCTATTACCCTCTCTTATCCCCCCTCCCCTTCTCTCTTCCTTGGATTCTTCCCCAACAAGTTCTGCTCATGATTTTGCCCCTTTTCCCTTCTAAATACCTTATTGAGCTTAATTAGAGTTGATTGCATGGGTGCAGGATTTACTTGTGCATAGACAACTTAACCAATATCTACATAACTGAAGAAAAATGACTTCCCTAATTACTAACCATTTCCAATAGCTCCTTAGCTAGGTAGGGATAGAGCTTCATGAGCTCTGTTTTTATTTCAAGATAGGGTCTCATGTAGTTCAGGCTAACTAGCTTTGAACTCCTGACCCAAGTGCTGGGATTAGAGTTATTTGCCAGCATGCCCAGCTATTTCATGTAGAAAAAAATAATGACAAGGGCTGGAAAGAAGAGCTAGTTAGTGGTAGAGAAAGGTGAACTTGGGTGTTTGGATATAAGGTTCTGATCTCCCTGTACTACTTGTTTGCTTAGGGCAGCATAAGGAATCCAACCTAATAACTTCCTGTTTGCTTCCACTGCGCTACACCCTGGCTACAGATTGTTTTGTGTAATGTCTACAAATTAAGAATATAAACATTAAAAAAGAGTTGGGAACATTGCTACCCCCTCAAGATAAAGTTATGTAAGGGAGACTGCTCTGTTACCAACCCTTAAAGACTTACCATGTAGCTCGGTACAGGAAAAATTGTTGCCCTTACTAGCACATGCTGCTTTTGTAAAGTGGAGTGGGCAGTATTCGGCTTGTAAGTGTGGCTCACTAATCCTGACCTCTGACTCTGAGGGACTCTAAGTGAAATGGTCACCCTTATGCATCTTTTGCCTTTTTATTTACTTATGTATTTTGTTTGGCCTGCTTATATGTCTGTGTGAAGGTGTCAGATCCCCTGAAACTGGAGTTAGAGACAGTTGTGAGCTGCCATGTGGGTGCTGGGAAATGGAAAGAAGTCATCTCTCCAGCCCCTGCCTTTTTCCCCTCCCTCCTTTTCTCTCTTTCTTCATTCCTTTCTTTTCTTTTCTTTCCGAAAATAACTGAGTGGGGGGCCCTGAGAACACATCCACCTTTATGTGGGGTTTTGGTCATTGGACTCAGGTTGGCAGATGTATGCAGCAGGAGCCTTACTCATGAGCCATCTTGACATCCCTACATGTCTTTTGAATATTGAGAGCTTCCTATTGGAGGCAGTACAAATCCCAAGCCTTTAGTATTGTCTTGTTGCTCTCTAGGAAGGCTTTCAGTTTTCAGTTAACAGTGACACTTTACTCAACTGTGACCTATACACAGCGTGCAGGTTGTAATGCTATAGTTCCAGGAGTTTTGGCAAATGTATACACCAGCACTACCACCTCATACACAGTGCAACTCTGCTATCACCTAGCTCATTACCCTTTAACTGTTGATCAGATTTCTCTTGCTCAGGAATTTACATGACTAGAATAGATCTTGTTATTTTGTGACTGGCTTCTTTTTTAATGTATATTTATGCTGTAACTTATAGCATTCTGTTCTATACATTTTCTAGGTTTTATTTTTTTAATCTGTTGATGGATAAATGGAATTCTTTTTAGTTTTGGGCTATTTAGGAAGTTATTACTATTTGTGTGGATTCTTTATACCATATATCCTATATACATTTTAGTTTTTCTTGAATAGCTGCCTCCAAGTTGAATTGCTGTGTCATGTGGTAAGAGATTACCAGGTTTTCCCAAGGTGGTTGTGTGTGTCATTTATGTTGCCAGTTTCAGTTCCAGTGGAAACTATACAGGGCTACAGTGTCCCCAAGTGTCCCCAGTCCTCACTGACTTTGGTATTGGTACTCTTTAAATGACAGTTGTCTTGAGGCTGGGCTAGGAAGATGCTTCAGCACTTAGAAGCAGTGGCTGCTCTTCTGGAGGACCTGGTTCAATTCCCAGCACCTACATAGCAGCCAAGAGACATCCTTAAGTCTAGTCCCAGAGGGTCCAATGTCCTTTTTGGTCTCTGCAGGCATTTTATGCGTATACCGGAACACAAACATGCATGTAGGCAAAGTGTTCCATAAAAATTTAAAAAATAAATAATGGCTAATATATTAATTATCTTTTTGTGGTAATTTTGATTTTCTGAGACAAGATTTCACTCTGTGACACAGGCTTGCCTAGAACTTCTGTAGCAGAGCTTAATTTTAAATTTCACCCTCAGATATTTGATTTTGGCATACTATTTTCATTCGGTAAAATAATCAGTCTGTTCTTTTGCAACACTTTGTCCCACAAAACTTTTAGCTTTCTTTAGGAAATGTATCACCCTTTTGTCCCCTCCTGTAATGGTGCTTCCTCTGTAGGTGGTAATACCATTATTGAACTTAATTTTGCCATGGCTACAGATTCAAGTAAGAAACTTACAAACCTAGCATTCTGGGTAATATAGAGAATAACAGTTATCTCCATCAGTCAATCAACCAGCATTCATTCTTATTTGTTTATAGGAAATCCAGTTCCTATGAAGATACATACCTAAGGAAACCGGGCAGTGGTAGCATATGCCTGTAATCCCAGCACTGCCTCCAGGGAGGCAGAGGCAGGTGGATCTGAGTGTGAGGCCAGCCTGGCCTGTAGAGTTCCTGGACAGCCAGGGCTACACAGAGCAACCCTGTTGAAAAGAAAAGAAAGAATAAAAACCCACCAAACGAAACAGAAAAGGATAAGGAATGAAGAGATTGCCTTCATTTTCTGGACTATCTTACTACTTTAACATGCCAAGATACTGTTTAGCCTGTAGTTCAGAACACTTTGCATTTCCCATTTGAGTTAGAAGACTCAGTTGCTCAGTGTTTGACAATTCCAGTCCCTTCACCTTAAAAGTTCGTCTTCATGGTAGAGCGTGGAAGGGGGCTTTGTACATGAGAGGCACTCATGAGAGATCTGACAGGCTTATTGACCAGAACCCTGTACATTGAGAGCTCTTTTCTGTAGCAGGAACTGACATCACTGTATATTCATTTTTTCATTTAGAAAGTTAGTTAATCCATGGCCAATATTTTTAGAAAATTGAGACACAGTGCTTCACTAAAATATAATATATAGTCTCCTGGCTCAGCACCACATAGTATCCACAGCTGGCTAGAAGAGTCCCTCATTTGGGTCTGTGCTCTCCTGTGGGCCACTGGGCATTTATGCTTAAAAACCCAGAGCACTGACTACTGGGTAACACCCAGGAGACCCAATGGCTCCCAAGCTCCCAAATTCTCCAGGAGCAATTATTCCCTATCATCCCACTAGGGAAACTAAGAGGTAAATATAGAGGTTTATTAAAGGCAGCCCATACTGTGTTTGTTGGACTATCCATGTCTACCTGCCCTGGCAGAGGCTCAGACAATCATCTCTAGCTGCTGGCATACCCATGAACAGTTTGGCCTTTGACCTTCTCAGTGGAGAGGATGGTGGTGGCTTCTGGTGAAGTTAGGGCCCAGGACTCACTTCTCGGCATAGTCTGTCATCTTTTGAGTATGTTGAAGAGGATCTGATATCTTTGGTAAAAAGGGTCCAATTATTATTTAAATAGTGGTTTGCCTCCTGAGTATAGAATCTGAGAGGGAGATCAGCAAATGGGCTTTACAATTCTCTATCACATAGTGAATTTTGCTAACTTGTTTTATTATTACAATATTTTGATTAAAGCCAGCAAGTTCTAGAAATCTCAGCTATGCAAAAAGGGGGGTTGTGGATAAGGAACCAAACTGACAATTGTGCAAATTTACTTAGTGATTAAGTGTATTCATAGGAGCCACACTCAGTGTTTCTTCATGTTATCTTCAGAAGGTTAACAAAGTGTTATCAGGACAAACATGTTATGTTTTATTCCTTTTTTAAGTCACAAAGGCCGAGGAGGATGGGAACGGAACACTCTAGGTAAGCTGATGTTTAAGGAGCGGGAGGACCGTCAGTCTCCTTCTCGTTTTGATGCTGCAGTCTGTAGTGAAGCGTTAGTGTCTTTAGTTTGTAGACATGTGAGTACCAGCCATGTGCTTGTAAACAATAGAACGAATTATTTTTTGAACATCTACTGTGCATACTGTAGATGAAATCGCTTAAGTGCTAAAAAACAACACAGAACCGTGCTGGGGATACGGTTTGATTAAATGTCTGCTTAGTATACACCGATCCCTGTGTTTAACCCATAGTACCATGAACAAAAAGCAAAACAAAACCACATTTATAATTTTGCTTTTTAGAAAGAAATATTTTTAAAATATTTATATAATTTTATGTGCCTGTGTTGTGCCTGACTGCATGTATGTGTATGCATGTATGTATTGTATCTCATTGGTGCAGGAGCCTGCAGAGATCTGGAGCTGGAGTTATGGAGTTAACAGATGAGCAGTGAACTGAACCCCTGTCTTCAGCAACAACAGTGAGCATTCTTAAATGAGGAGCTGGCTCTTCTCTCTAGCTCTTTTTTTTTTTCTGTATAACCCAGGCTGGCTTGAACTCACTGTGTAGGCCAGGTGGACTCCTACTGTTTTTCCTACTTCTCCACCTCCTTAGTGCTGGGATTACAGACATGTTTACTATTTTTTAAAAAGATTAATTAGGTGTATGTGCATGTCTGTGTGCCGAATATGTACATAAATAAGTGATGGTACCTGCAGAGACCAGAGGTATCACATCCCTCTAGAGCTTGTGTTGCAGGCAGTTGTGAGCTATTGACATTCGTGCTGAGAACTAAACTTGGGTCCTTTGCAAGAGCAGTAAGTACTGTTAACAGTTGGGCCATCTGTCCAGCCCATATGTTTATTATTTTAAAGTGTATGGTTCAGTAATGTTAATATATTTACACTAATGTGTAACGTATCTTTATAACTTTTACCTTTTGTCTACAATCTTCGGAAGATAATTTTTACTTTTTGTTTCTGTGGGTTTTTTGACTTTAAGTTTATATGAAAAGAATTGTGCTTTGAATTATAACTTGACATATAAAAAGAATTATAACTTGGCTCTAACGTGTTTGTTAATCAAAAATAATTACCATTACAAGCAAGGTTTTTTTTTTTTTCTTTTTAGACAGGGTTTAGCTATGTAAGGCTGGCCTGAAATCCCTCTGCCTCTGCCTTTTGAGTGTTGAGATTAAAGTTATGCACCAACATGCTTGGAATAGAAATAAATTTCATTCTTTCTATAGCATATAAAACGAAACAAGAAAAACCCTGTGCCCAGCTGCATTGATTTTAATGCATCAGGATTAACTCTTGAGATGTCAATAATGCGTTGATGTCCCATTGAGGAAAGAGAGAAGCACTCCTTAGAGTTGTTTACCAGAGAGTGGTTGTTCTACCTCACACTCCCTCTGTTTTCTGCCCTCTGTTTTTCAAATCTGAACCTGTAGCTGCCTGAGGGCTGTCTTGTGAGTCTGTCCCTGAATTTGGAATACAGGCTGTGCTCTGTCCTGTCAGTTGTATAGACCTGTCCTAGCAAAGGTTAGCTCTATATTTATTGAAATGCACAGAAAGCATCACTTGGTTAAGGAATTAGATACTTTAAAGAAATTTTTAAGTTTTACAAGAGATTAAGCCACTGGTTCCAACTGACCCAGATAACAAATAGTATTGCTTACATTGATAGGACGCCTTTCTTGCTATTTTAGATTTATTTTGTACTACTTGAGATGTTAGACAAAAAGTAAATTCAAGAGATTTTTTTTTATTCAAGTTCAAAATGGGTCATAAAGCAACAAAGACAGCTTTAAATGTCAACACACATTTGACCCTGTACTGCTCAAGTGTACCAAGAAGTAGAGGTCCAGCAAGCTTTGCAAGATGAAGCCTTGGAGATGAGGAATGAAGTGACTGCCGTGGGAAGCTGATAAAGCCGACTGAGAACAATGACTGGAGGACCTACCTCGGGACTACAGAAGAAGCTGCCACAGAACTCCGTGGGAACCGTCCAATGGTCATCTGCATTTGAGACAAACTGGGAAGGTGAAAACGTTCAGTACGTGGGAAACCTCATGAGCTCAACTGCTTAATTGACGTTGTTTTCAACCTTTATGGTAGATTTTAGGAAGCTGCTTCAACTTCTGTGTTTGCTGCTCTCAGGAAATGATACACATGTATAATTCTGGGTCAGGGGCATGGAAGAGAGTACATAACTTAAGAATCACAATGCTTAGGTTGTAAAAGTTGATTACATGGGAAATCCATGGCAACTATGGCTGGTTATTACATTGTTCTCTTAAAGATAAGTAAGTAGTTTGAGTACACAGTAGGCTAGCAGTCTTAACTTTAAGGTGTATTATTAACTTGAGTGTGAGGTCCAGCAAAAGTTATATAGTCTCTTAGAATAGAAGAGAGATATTGCTGACACTCTGTGATTTGACAGACTTTTGGAAAGTATTTTTTGCATCCTGCTGACTGTGGAAGTGTTTTCCCTCCAAGAAGCTATTGAGGTACTTGGAGAAGTGGTAGTTGGTGAGCAAAGGTCAGGTGAATATGGTAGATGAGGTAAAAATTCATAGCCCGATTTACTTAACGTTTGAGGTATTGGTTGTGTGATGTGCAGTCGGCTGTTGTGGAGAAAAGTTTGGCCCTTCCTCTTGGTAACTGCTGGCTGCAAGTGTTGAAGTTTTTGGTGTGTGTCGTTGATTTACTGGGCACACATCTTGGATGTGAAGGTTTGTTTTATTTTTGTTGTTGTCTTTTTTCCTTTAGGATTCAGAAAGCTGTGGTGCACTGCTCTGTGACCATAACCTTTTGGTGCAAGTTTGGCTTTGGGCGTGACTTTGGAGCTTTTTAGCCCGACCTTTGAGCTGGTTGTCACTGTTATTGTGTATAATCTCCCCGTTTTTGCATTTTAACAGTCAGATGGGGAAGAAATCAGTGTTGCTTAGAGTAAGAGAGGAAAGCAGTTGAGCTCATGAGGTTTCCCACATACTGGTACTGACTGGTACTGACGTTTTCACCTTCCCAGTTTGTCTAACTTTTCAAATAGTACAAAATAAATCTAAAATAACAAGGAGGATGGCATAGAAAAAGACAAGAAATACACATCAAAATGATGTGTAAGCAGAACCACATTTATTTAACAATATGTTCCAGGAACACAGGACAAATCTTGTCAAGTTAGAAACTTAATTTAGCTTTGCATCAGCTGAATACTTTAGGTACTTTGTATGAGTGGAAATGAACTACCTGTTCTCCTGTATCGGATCGTTTTTTGCTTAGTATAATGTCCTTCATGCTCATCTGCTGTAGGCTATGTCAGAGGTTTTTTTTGTTTTTTTTTTTTTTAACTGAAAAATTTATTCTGATCATAGTTGCTCCTCCTTGTCCATCCAACTCCATACCTTTCTCTCCTTCTTTAAAAAGCAAATAGGCTATTGCACAAATTCTTGTTAGTATATATAATGAGAAACCAGAGCCATATTGGGGAAAAACTAAACTATCAGAGAGAGGAAACAGACCATTGGTTATTAGGCCTTGAACTCACAGAATCCAGAAAGATCTTTGGCTCCTAAGTGATGAGATTAAAGGTATTGAGACGCCACTTGGTTATCTGGAGTGATGGGGTTAAAGGTATGGGTGATTCTGTTCTCTGATATTCCAGGCTGATTTTATTAAATTATCACCATATTAGCAAACAGACCACTAGAAAACACACAAAAAGCCTAGAATTGCCTTTTTAAAAGGCATTTTACTATTCCATGATATATATATATATATATATATATATATATATATATATATATATATGCCATATTTTAAAATCTATTATGTCATGTGCCACTGGACATGTGGGTAGTTTCTTCTACCTTTTGACTATTTTGAATAGTACTGCAATGGATGCTGGATAAAATTTTTCCCCCTGCTCTGAATTTCTTCTCTCCTAACCCATCTGCCTCAATTCTCCTGCTTTTACTTCCCACATGTTGGGATTCCAGGCCTTTGGATTATACCTGTCTGTGGTTGGAACTCTTTGGGTTATATATTCAAATGTGAGACTGTTGGGTCACAACGTAATTCTCTTATTAATTTTTGAGGAACTTAAGCATTATTTTCTGTACCAAGCACACTATTTTCATCTCCACCTTAACATATTTTCACCTACACAGAAGTTCCAGTTCTGTAGCCTACACTGGCCTTGAACTCAATATGTAGTCCAGGCTGACCTTAAACTTATGGTTCTCCTCTTTCCTCAGTTTCCATGTGTGTACCACTACCTGCTAAGAGTCTCCCTGCTTTTCTCATGCTGATCTTGAACTCACGACCTTCTTGCCTCCACTTTCTCTAGGTGTGTGTTGTCATTTCCAGTTTATCTTCTGTTCTCTGGAGAGTGGTCCTCCAAATGGGTACGTGGGTCTCACTGTGTAGCTCTGGGACTAGCCTGGAACTGGAAGAGCTATGCCTGCCTCTGCCTTCCTAGTGATTGCACTAGGGCTTTTCAACATCCTTTCATATACTTCTACTCTTCAGTATTTTACTTTCAAATTTGTTGAAAATCATGCATTTCAGTGTGAAAGTAAATCTACACTTAAGTGGGGAAAGTAGCATCTTTTCTTAAGTAAACACAAAAAATTGTGTTGGGTGGGTGAGATAGCTCAGTCAGTACTTTTCTTAGTATGAAGACCTGAATTTCATCCTGAGAATCCATATAAAAAAGCTGAGTGTTATGGTGCACACTTATAAAACCAGTGCTGGGGAAGCTTCCTAGCCTCTTCATTGAGTTCTTGTCTCAGAAAACAGGGTGGTTGGTGCCTGAGGTACTTAAGATTAACACAGGCTTGTGCATACATGCATACACACCTGTACACATACATGTGTACCCACAAGAACAGGCACACACATACATATGCAGACAAAATTTGCATTATGGGAACTTCATAAGTTCTTTTACCTGGTCTATCATTTGGTAGCAAAAAGCTACAGTACTATTCATGAAATTCTAATTTAAGATGTATTATATTCAAATTGTTTTATAGTATAGGCAAAGTTGGCAAGTTTATTTTTAAATTCCTAATGGGTTTTATATATGGGTCATCAAAATATTTAAGAGAGCCAGGCAATGGTGGCACCCACCTCTAATCCCAGATTTTGGGAGGCAGAAGCTGGTGGATCTTTGAGTTCAAGTCCAGCCTGGTACCACTACCACCAAGAAGCACAGGTAAGGGGGCAGAAGAGATGGCTCAGCTGTTAAGAGCACTCAGAGGACTGGGGTTCAATTCCTAGCACCTACAGGGTAGGGTAGCTCACAACTCCAGTTCTAGGGGATCTATCACCCTCACCCTGACATACATGCAGGCAGAATACCAATGCACATGAAGTAAAAATAAATACATTTTTGAAAAAAAAATATTTAAGAGTGAGGGAAGGTGGGGGAAATAACCTTTCTAGATTAATTAGTGAAAACTTATAGATGGCAAAAGTGCTGCTTGAACAGCATAGAGGAATTTAGTTTGAGAGTTATTCCATTTCTCTTCTGAGTAATTTTATGCCTTTGGAGAGTATTTGCCTACCAGAAAAAGAAAGCTTAAGTTATGCATAAAGATGATGCATATTTTTTTTCCCTGTTTTTTTTTGAGAATATGGTCTCCTGTAGCCAAGGCTGGCCTGGAATTCCTTGTCCTGTTGCTTGCCTTGCTATTGCTGAGGATTACAGACATTCACTGCTACTTCTCATCCACGGTTAAATAAAGATAATAAGCTCTAGGAGGTTCTGCTGATAAATTGGTGTTTTATTGCTGTCTTAGTTGGCTTTCTGTTGCCATGATAAAGCATTCTGACTGAAAGTAACATGGGAAGAAAGAAAGGACTTACTTGGCCTAAATTTCTATGTTGCAGTCTATCCCTGAGGGAAATGAGGGCAGGATCTGAAGGAGAGACATGGAGGAGTGCTGCAGTGAATGGCTTGCTCCTCTTAGCTGCTCAGTTCACTATTACTGCCCAAGAGGGCACCTCCCCTAGTGGGCTGAGCCCACTCACATGAAGCATGACAGTAAAATGCCCCAGTCTTGCCTATAGGCAGTCTGATGGAGGCAATAGTTTAAGTTTCTTCATTGTCAGGTCCATCTAGCTGCTACCTGAACTAGTGTTTTACATCAAAATTGGTTAACTGTAGCAGTATATAGCTCAGTAGTAATGTGCTTGCTTAGCATACCACATACGTGAAGACTTGCTTTAATCCCTAGCACCATTAAAAGAAATTGGTCTTCATATTACAAACCTGGAGCCAGATACCTGGTAAATGCTGAAAGATCAGAGACAAAGGAGCAAGCCACAGACACCTACTATCTTGGCAGCTCCTTAGTTGAAAAGGGGATGGGATCCTGTCTGCCAGCCCTCATTCTAAATGGGTATGAGCTCCTCTCCATCTACTTTATATTCCTATCTCCACCTCCCAAGTGTTGGGATTAAAGGTGTGTGCTACCACTGCCTGGCCTCTATTGTTAACTAGTGTCTATCTCTGCCCTCTGATCTCCAGGCAAACTTTATTTGTTAGAGCACAAACAAAATGTCACCACAAAAAAAGAGCATGGTTAAGATGGTATATCTAGGTCTTAATGGTTCATGCCAGCATCTTTGGGGCTTGGGAAGGACTGCTTTCAGTTTGAGGCTAACCTGTCTCAATCTGTCTCAACAAACAAACAAGCTTAAATAAATGAGCTAATTTTGTAGTTTGAGCTTACTGGTTCCCAGTTCTTAGGTAATTTTTTAAAATTAGAGTTAAAGCAGTGGAAGTTGTACCACACATATTATAGAAAAAAAGATTCTTCCAATTACTTACTGGGTGCTCCACCCTGTCTTTATCACTTCGGACAGTTTAAAAGATGAGATGCCCCATTGAAAGAGACAGTCTATATGGATAATGGCACCAACTTTTAAGTCCAGAGAACTTTTTAAACAGTAGTCTTTTCTACCCTGTAGTCTGTAACCGTAAATTTTAGTTCTTCCATTTTCTTTTTCCACGTGTAGATAGAAGTGTGAACCCTGCCCATCAGTTCCTCTCCCTGATCTTAGAGAGTGCAGTGGGGTTAACTGTGAGAATCATGTTGTTGACTTGTAGTTGACCATTTTTTTTTATATAGCATTTTTTTTAAACGTAGCTTTTTGAGTTCCTTATGTAGTCTGGCTATTAACCCTTTGTCAGCTATATGGTTTGCAAATATTGTTAGGTTATTTTTTCACTGAATATGATTGTAATTGTTTCCTTTGTCATGTGAGCTGTGAGTTTGCTTTTGTTTACTGTATTTGGGATCCTGCGCAAACAGAGTTCTTGTCCATTTCAGTGTCCTGAATTCCTTTCCTTAGGTTTTCTTAGTTTAATAGTTTCTTCAGTCTCTTTTCAGGTGATTTTTGTAATATGCTCACTCTGCTCTTAGAGACTCAGCTTCCCAGCACAATTTGTTTGTTTGTTTTGAGACAAGGCTTCATATGGTCTGGGCATCTGCTTTTCTTGGGTTTTCTTTGGGACTTTCTTTGCACAGGTTGCATATTTTATGCATTTCTCCTCAGGCAGACGATCTGCTTCTTTTGGGCAGTTAATTCTTTTTATCCAATTTCTAATAGTTTGCCATTCATATGTGCAAATACATTCTTTTTATGTTATCCTTAAAACCTTATTAACCACTAACTTACTTTTCAATATATATTAAAACAGTAGCCTCTAACTGAAAAAAAATTTGAGACTAACAGCTGCCATGAAAGCACTGGAATATTAAAATGTTATTGAAAAAGGCTGATGAGATGGCTGAAGAGGGTCAGGGTGCTTGCCGCCTACAAACTAAGTTCACTCCCTGGGACCCTCATGAAAGGAGACCACTAACTTCTCTGAAAGACCTCCTCTTACCTCCATCTGCACCATGCCATGCCTGTGCCCATACACACACAAATGAATAAATACTACAAAATGCTTTTTAAAAATATGTCTTTTTATGGCAGCCTCACACTGTATATTGAGGTGAATAAAAGCTTATGATTTTGTTGTCTTCAGAACTGGATCACTTGGCCCCTTTTCTTCCTGTCTGCCCATCCCCAGTTCAAAGTACTCACATCCTTTACTAGTTAGCACTCTGAAGATGCAGGTACCTTCAGCATACTCAGGCAGCACAGGCTTCTTTGAAGTTTAGTGTGTCCACTGCAGCTACTGTTTCCTGTCATAGCGCCCTTTCCCTGGGCATACAAAGAATCTTTGCTTCTTGGACTGTGGCACTTGGTGGGGCTTGTGCTTTCCACATTTCTTGTAGAAAGTCCAGCGGGTCTTAGGGCATTCACCATATTTGCAGGGTGATATTGACACAGAAAACCCAAAGAGTATTTTTAAAGAAAAATACATTGAGAATATTGTAATCACACCTTTTTGGGATTTGAATTTGACCTTATTTAGTCTGGTGTTTAGTTAAGATTCACAGTTAAAGATGCTGATTTAGTTGGAAAGATAAGTAGTTCATGTAGTTTATCTTAGTTTTCCCGTCAAGTAGGAAGAAAAACATTAGTCAAGAGAAAATAGTAACTGCTGCCTTGATTAGCAAGAACTTTAAAGAAGGTATCAAGGGCATAGTACTGCTGAGGAACTCTTTTGCTGTTTTCAATTCTCCTAGTTTCTTAGTTGTCGGCAGCTGAGTAAGGAGGGTCAGGAGTGCCGTGTAGGCGGAGACTTGTCTTCTCTGGTGTGGGTTGCACCTGTGGGGCTTGTGTTGAGGTAGAAAGCTGTGTTTGGCACTTCACAGGGGCTCCCATGAACATGATACCCAAACGGAAGGTGGGGAAAGCTTTTGGTGGAGAGCAGAGGTACTGTTCAGCTGTTCTTGGGGATGGTAGCCATCCAGCATGCAATTGTATTTTTGCACCTAAGTATGTCAGATACCGTCTGTGACTGTTAGAAAACCTCATCCAGAGCAGTTTATGGTGTGTGTGAGGGGGTTGCTTGTGTTTTTGCTCACATAATGAGCAGTTATTGAAATTGATTTGGCCTTTTGCTTAATGGTAGGGCTCGAGTGTTCTCACTAGGACAGCCCAACCAGAATCTTGTGTGTCCCTGAGAGTCAAACTCCTCTTGGTTTCTTGGGAATTGGGCATTTCCCCTTTGTTTCCTTCTTTGTTCCTCCTCCCTCCCCTCCCCCTCTCCCCTCCCCTCTCCTTATGCTAGTAAGATGCAGGGCACTCACTTTCAGTTTAGATTACTAATAAACCTGCATTTTTAAAGTATGTTATTACCAGGCACAGTCTCTGAGATTTTATAAATGAATAAAACCCTGTTCTTGATAGTGAAGAGTTTATTTACCGTGGGGGGTGGAGTACAGTGAGAAATGTGATTTTAAGTGTCAATATGACACTGGTGGAATTTGGGAATTGTGGAGGTGCCTGAAAAGAAAGTATTACTGTGAAAGGCATGTCACCAGTGACTTCCTCCAGCTACTGCCCGCTGTAGTCTCTTCCTCCGGTAGTGCGTAAGCACTTTCTCTCTGGTCTCCGTAGTGACACCTAGCCTGGCCACAGTTACTTTCAGGCTCCCGTCTCTTTTTATGCAACACTCTGGTTTCCTATTGCTTATAGGATAATTTTGAAAATCATAAAATTTTACAAAGCTAGACAGAAACATTCTTGTAATCTCTTGAATACAGTAAGGTTCTAATAAACTTGTATAAGAAAGAGAAGGACACTGGTTTAGACTGAAGGCGGCACAGGCCCTAGTATGTGTTAATTTTCACATCCACACATAATTGGCTCAGAGTTTACAACTAAAGATAAAGTAGAGCATTTACTTTGCATTTGTTACATCTTTTTCTTTCCTCGTGCTCACAAAACCCAACATGTGAATAAAATTGGCACAAGAAGCAATGATGCCATCACAGTATTTGAAGGGAGAAGTGTGGTCTGGTGTGTGTGTGGGGGGGGAGAGAATGATTTATTCTTATTTATTTATTTTGTTTTTCAAAGCATGGTTTCTCTGTGTAGTCCTGGCTGTCCTGAAACTTAGTCTTAGAGAGGCTGATCCGGAACTTAGAGGCCTGCCTGTCTCTGCCCCCAAGCACTGGGATTAAAGGTGTGATCCACCACTACACCTGACCCTGATTTGTCCTTATTATCCTGTATAATTTTTACTCTTAGTGCTAGATAAATTCACCTTTTCACTTGTGCCTTTCCCAATTTCAGTGGTCCCTTGATATCTGAGGGGGATTTTTTGGAATAACCCTTTGGATACTAATTCATGGACTTATATAAAATGGCAAGATAATTGATATAACCGGTGCGCATCCTCTCTACACTTCAGATCATCTGTGGTTTACTTGCAGTAACTAATACAACATAGATGTCATGTAAATAGTTGCCACGCTGTTGTGTAGTGCTCTTTAGGGAAAATGACTAGGAGGGTGTACATATGTGTTCCCTATAGAGGTGACTGTCTAGGGTCTGGCTATGTGGTATGAGAGTGAGATGCAGAGTAGACAATGTTCCAAGTGTTGGAAGCTCGCTAGGGATCTATGAGGTGGTTGAGCTCAAACCAGGATGTGCCTACCTTTCATTTTTTTGTATTGAATACATGGTGCTTGGTGTGTAACAAACCAGGATGTGCTTACCTTTCATTTTTTTTGTATTGAGTACATAGTACTTGGTGTGTAACAAATTCAAGTTTTGCTTTGCTTTCTATTTTCTGGAAATGCTTTTTTTCTTGAATATTTTTGATCAGAGATTTGTTGAGCCATAAGCGTGAAGCCTGTAGATACAGGGAGTAAGGTGTGTGTTTATTCAGTTATACATTGCTTCTAAAACATGTTTTTAAAAATTGTTTTATTTTGTATATGTGGGGGCTTTGCCTACATTTTATATCTGTGCACCATTTGCATGCCTGGAGCCTGAGGAGGCCAAAAGATGGTGTCAGATCCCTAGAAATGTACTTAAAGGTGGGTCTGAGCCGATACATGGGTGATGGGGATTTTGGACCTGGGTCTTCTGGGAGAGCAGCCTTACTCTTAATCACCAAGCCGTCTCTCTAGGCCCTATAATAGCTTTTTAATAATTCAAAACTTAATGTTTTACTTTTTTTTTCTTGTAAAAATGTGAGCCTTGTGGAGTGAAAGGTAGCTTGTGGTATAGTATATGTAATTCCTGTAGTGAGATCTTATTTCTGTAAATCTGCTACTATTTATGATTATAGATTGTTTATAAATAAAAATATGCTTTAAAAGATACCATTAAATGACATCATTCAATGATACATTTCCAGGATTTAACCACACAGAACACACATGTGAAACAGAAATTCTAGTTGGTATTTAATGAAGAAAACTCAGAGCCAGATATTGGGGAAAAGCTCTGATATCAGAGAGAGGAAACAGACCACAGTCAATTCTCACCCAGCCAACTTCTCAGGGTAAAAGCTGTCTTCATGAGCCCTCAGCCTGGCTTGTCCCTTCTACAGAAACCACAATGCCTGCCTACACCTGCCTTAAATACCTTCTTTGCCCAGTTGTTTCACTTCTGGGTTTAACTCTGCATCCTATTCTAGAGTTAGGATTAAAAGTGTGAGCTACAACTGTTTGATAGTTAGGCTTGAACTCACAGAAACACAGAAAGATCTCTGTCTCTGGAGTTATGGGATTAAAGGCAGAGGTCACCACTCTGACCCTCATGGCTTGACTGTGGGTGATTCTGTTCTCTGATATTCCAGCTGATTTTATTAAATATTCAGTATATCACCACACACATGGACATTTCTCTACAAATCTCAACAGTAAAAAAGTTTTGTTGATATCAATTTGTTTGTGATTAAAAGATCCTATTCAACTCATTGCTTTTAGAATAATCATGGGCCAGACTGGGAAGAAGTCTGAGAAGGGACCGGTGTGTTGGCGGAAGCGTGTGAAATCAGAGTACATGAGACTAAGGCAGCTCAAGAGGTTCAGGAGAGCTGATGAAGTAAAGGTAATTTTACTCTTTTACAGAAGTGAAACTGTTCTCTTCAGTGCCCAAGTTAAATCGTTTTACTTTGAAATGGTACATTTTCAGTCAGGTTCTTATTTACAGTAAAATCAGTGAAGACTTGAAAACTCTGATACTTGATCTTTCTTAATTAAAATTATAGCATGGCTGCTTGGTGTATTGTCGTGAACTTTTAATTCCAGCACTTAGGAGTAGAGGCAGGAGGATCAGAAGGTCAAGATTGGGCTGATAGACACTCACTGCGGAGCCTGATGACCTGATTTTGATCTTTGGGACCTTCCTAGTGGAAGGAGAACCAGTTTACACAAGTTGTCTGACCTCCATGGAAGTGCTGTGATGTAATAAAGGTAAAGATCATCCTGGGATACGAATGGATTTGAGGTCAGCACGGAGTACATGAGATCCTTTCTCAAATTTGAAAACAATATGTATATCATGCTCATTAACACAAAGAGAGATATTTTAGTCTAAGGATTATTTAGCCTGATTGGAAGTTAGTCTTTTTAGTATATGTTTGTACTACTTGTGTAGACTCAGGACCAAACACAAAGACGTTTGTTTGTGTTTCTAAAGTCATTGTGATTTCTGAAATACAGAGCTAAACAAAGAGAGGGTGGAAATCATTTCCTGTCCCCTCTCACTTACAGTGAAGTAGTAGGAATGATGTTTTTGCATTTATTAGAGTGTGGGAAACTGTAGTGTAGCGTGTACAATCTGTACATTTGAGGACATAGTCATGGTACCTTTGAGGATTCACTAGATTTTAACTTGCTTTAGAGATGCTATGTATTATAACAATGAACAATTTTTTTTTTTTTTTAAAGACTATGTTTAGTTCCAATCGTCAGAAAATTTTGGAAAGAACAGAGGCCTTAAACCAGGAATGGAAGCAGCGAAGGATACAGCCTGTGCACATCATGACTTCTGTGAGCTCATTGCGCGGGACTAGGGAGGTTGGTTACACACAGTGTTGTAATAATTATCCACACATTTGGTTTTTTCTTATTGCAATGTTTATTGCTTATTGGGAAGAAGTCACGGACCTCAGGGTGTTTCGTCACTGAGTGTAAGTGGAGGCCTATTACACTGCTAGTGATCACTTTAACACTTTAGAGTATTTAAGCATATTAGACTTAAAAATAACTTTGAAATCAAATCTCTAAAATACTCATCAGTTCAGTATTATTTAGGTAAGGCTTTCTAACTCTCAGTTGCTTTCCTGTCTCCTTAGTACTAAAGCCAATGGTAAGAAACACTTCTTTTCATATTTATGAGTTAAGAAAGCATAAACATGGGTGACATCTATTTTTCTAAAGTAATTATTTAATGAGACTTTAAAAATATACCAGTATTATAATAAACAAGCCGTAATTGCTGTCGTATGAGGCTTGTGGAGGTGGTGTGACACGAGGCTTTAAAGACTTGTAGGATAAAATAGTATCTACATATATGATCCTATTGGGACTGCTGTTAGTGGTGTTGTGGTCCTAGTTCTTTTTCTCTCTCATTCTCACACACACCTTACTGTGTCCATTTGATGTTGTTTGTAGATATACTGAGTTTTGGATATTTTTATTTATTCTTTGGGGATTTCACATCATACACTTATACCACATCATATCTCCCTGCACACCCCTCCAGCTTTAAAAAAAAAATCCAATTTGTATTATCTATATACTCAGTGGAGCATGGTCAAATTCTCAGAGGCCTGCCCCTTAAGTAAGTAAAACTTAGTTCTTCCCCTCCTGCACCACTGCTGGAAGCCATCTATTGTGGAGAGCGATACCTCAGCATTCTATCACAGTTTTTAAGAGTTCCCTTCCATGGCTTCCTGTTTAGGCTGTAACTATTTGGGGGGGGGGGGTTAGGATGGAGGTAGGGCTGTCCCAGAAGTATTCCACGTCCTTTCTCAACTGTGCATCTATAGTCATCGATAGCACTGTCAAAGTTGCTTATTTGCTCTTTACAGTCTGTGGGAGCTTGGATCATGGGTTTCCACATGGTTTCTGGCCTCACCACAGGTCACAAACAGGGCTCAAGGTTGTAGTAGGGTCACAGACCAAGATAAAGCCCTTGATGTAGGCCACAGCACAGACCTCGGACATCTGTCTGGTCTTTGCTGTCAATGCCATCACAGACATTAACAGTCTGTGGTCATAGTAAGATCGTGGACCCAGACATGGCAGACCCTCAGCGGCATCATGGATATGGATATCACCATGGCCCCAGGTAGCAGCACAGGCCACCCACATCAGCATGTGTTCCCACCTCCCATCAACACAGACGTGGCCACAGTAGGACCCAGATATGGCCCTCAGCAGCAGCAAGGATATCACCAGACCCAGGTATCACCATGGACTTAGGTGGTGGTGCAGGCTATTCTGATTACTGTGCTCTCTAGCTCCCTCCCCTCGACAGCAAGGCCCACGAGCTTCTATGTGGTTTTAGGGAGTAGCACAGGCCAAGAACCTCCAGTTGGCCTTTGATGGTAACATGGGCCATGGACATCAACTCAGACCCGGCTGTAGCAGGACTTGAGACCCTGACATGGCACTTGGTGGCAGTCCTAATACCACCACGATTTCGAGTGGCAGGTCAGGCCACTCATATCAGCAAGGTCCCTGGGGGCAGAAGGACATCAAAATGGATTTAGGCCACACAGGCCTAATTTAGGCACAGGCCATGACCATCCTAATGTCCTTTAGATACTAACACCATTCTTGACAGCAAACCTTACCCCTGCCACGTCAGGAGCCCATACTGGCCTTCAGTGGCATAATGGGACTCAATGGTCATTTGAGGATATCCAATCTAGAAAGTGGACCATTTCTCATCTCAGGATGCCATCATTGCCCAGAGCTAGAGTGGATCCTGCAGCCAGGCAGCTTGCAGGGGCTGAGTCTCCATCTGCTCCCAGCTGCTGGACATGATTCATCAATCTCAGCCCTAGTGCACACATGGCTCTGCTTCTCCATCACTGCCCCTCACTCCTCCCACTCTTGGGGAGGCCATCAGAGGGCATCAGACCCCTGGAGATGAAGTTGTAGCTACAGGCTGTTGTGATCCACCTGATGTGGATCCTGAGAACTGAGCTCAGGTCCTCTGAAAGAATCATAAGGGTTTTCAACGGCTGATCCCATTTCTTTAATTCCTTCTTTTCTTTCTTTCTTTTTTTTTTTTTAAATCTGACTTGAAGACAGGGACAATATGTTTTGCATTTATTTTTATTTTGGTCCTCAGATAATCTTTTAGAGAATTATCCAGCATCAAGATGTCATTAAGCAGTACCAAGATACATACCTATTGGCTGTCATCTAGCTGTTTATCAAAATATAGTTTCCAAGTGACTTTGTCTTAACAACTAGAAAAATGTGTAAGTCTTCATTAGTAAGGAGATTAACATGGATGTTCTTAGTGCATTTCTCTTATTTTTGTTATTTCCCACTAGAAGCTATAAAGTACTCCTCCATCAGTTTGCTGTCTTTTGTTTTTGAGATGGGGTCTCACTGCAGCTAGCTTGCCTGGAATTCAGTATTTTTGACTAGACACAGATCCATCTGCCCCTGCCTCTGGAGTGCTGGAATTATGCCACCAATCTGGCCCCTCATTATTTTGAACTTAAATTGTTTCTTCTACTGTGAATACCTTGCTTGGATAATGCCTGTCTGCTTGGTGAATAGCATGATAAGTAATTTAATAAGATAACCTGTTATGTGTATTTCTAGGAGAATATAGTGTGTTTGTAAGCATCTGTGTTTTATTAATGGGAAGAGCGAGAATTTTGGTGTGCTTTTAAATGTGGGGTTGTTAGCAACAGAAATAGTTTTTATATTCATGACAAATTTTAAAACTTTTGAACTTTTAAGTATATGTAAGTTTGCTCTTTCTAGTAATATTTGAGGTGATTAAAATTATTTGCTTATGATATTTACAAATAATTTTTTAAAGATAGAGTTTTATTAAAATAATAGAGCATGTAAGTACAATTTAAACTTATTTTTGTTGAAGAAAAACTGGGTCTGATTTAGAGATAAGTACATACTTGATTGCATGACTTATTGCATTGTAATGCACTTCACTGAGGTGATTGTAAAGAAATTTTAGTTATAATTTGCAAAGAAAAAAAATCCTATTGTAGACAAGCTATTCTTCACTTCCCAAGTACTACCATTTAGCGACATCCCAGTCCTCAGATACTTTCTTAAGATTCAGTACAATAACATATTTCACGTAAAATTTGAGATTATAAGAACTCAAGGCTTTAAAGCTGGTGCTACATATCCTTTGTCCTAGCAGGGCACAGCTCAGCCCAGTGACTACTGCAGGCCCTGCCAGGGCTCCTTTGCTGCTCTGCTCTGTTTGCTTCTTTCTCTGTCTTTGCGGCTTAGCTTGCATTGCTGAGACCATTTGAGAGAAGCAGGGAAGACAGCAGCGGAGAGCTGAGCCTGAATAGCCTGCTTACACAGTGGAAGAAAGGGTGCTTGGATCAGTCTCAGGCATTTGTTTTGGACCGACCGCTGTCATGGAGGCTTGTGTATTGTACCAGTGGGGTATAGCCATGTCTCTCTTTAGCCACAGTCCAGGTATTGGTGAGAGGACATGGAGAACGTGATCCCTCTCTGGTCTAGATGAAATTGGTTGCAGTTCATCTGGGGTTCAGCTAGGCATGTGATGGCAAGAAGCCCGGTACCATCTCAAACAAACCTGGCTAAGGCTGCCTTTGGGAGTGAGGGCCATCAACTGTGGTCATGCTGTCTTATTTCAAGATGTCCAAGGTGTGACCCAGATAGCTGCTACAGGCATTCTGTTCTTGTTTGAGATGGTCAAGGCAGCAAAGGGTTGTGTAACAGCTGACAACTAGGGAATCAAGTTGTCGTATTCCCAGCTGTCTGCTTTTTAGGTAACAAACAGTTTATTGGCTTTTTTGTTGTTTTAGTTTTCTGTTACATTTTAATTGTTCATTTATTTTTGTGTGCACATATTTGTACATTTGTGAGGTCAGAGGACAACCTGTGGGAGTTTGTTATACTATCTATATTTTTTGGCCCTCTGCACTGTGTAGATTCTTTATAAACACATTCTAAACAAAATACATCAGAACTACTTTTGTAAATTATAATTCTTGTTTCTGTAACTGGTTCTGTGGCCTTAGCTGGTGTTTATAACTATCTTCCTCTACTACCCATTCTGTATTTTTCTACCCTCAGCAAGCAGCTCAGCTGGTCTTGGCTCTTTTCCTGGAGCAGTGACCCAAACCTTCATTCCTGAAGAGTCTGTGCTCTCTGTCATCCTGCCTGGATCAGGCTGTTGCAGTCTCAGGACATGGATCTCCTGCACTCCAGACAGAATCCTTTTTCCTCGATTGCAGAGAAGCAATCCAATTACATCTTGTTAGGATCAGCCCCCCCCCCCCCCAACAATGTTATTTCTTAGCCTGTTGGCTTAGGCTTAAGGGCATCACAAGCCGGAAGAGGCCAGGGAGATGTCTGAGCTTCCAGATCCATTGAATGTTTGTTTTGTCTCCTGGAAGAACCCCTCACTCTTGAACCAAAATTTCTAGGCTAGGAGAATTTAAAGGACATGGAAACAGGAAGCAAAAATTTTCCTAGTGAACCACTAGGGATGATAATGAGTGGAACTATTTCCTTTTCCACCCCTTGATTTCTAGAACCATTGGTCCTGACTCCGGGAGAAGCCGTACTATATATCAGACACTGATTCAAAGCATATACCACCTTCTGGAGAAAGAACCCTGCCTCAGCCCACCAGGCTGCTGCCATCTAATTCGTGTTCTACTGGTTTATCTTTCTGTCAAGCCAACTGCTTCAGGATGGTGGGGAGCCTAGTAAGACCAGTAGGTTCCATAATCTCGGGCAACTGTCACACTTCTCTGGCTATAGAATGAGTTCCTTGGTCAGAAACAATACTGTATGAAATACAAAGACAGTGAATGTGGCTTCTGTAAGCCCACAGATGGTAGTTTTGGAAGAGTCATTAGGGAAGGAAAGGCAAATCCATAGCCATATTAAGTATGTACTCCAGTAAGTAACAAAGCATTGTTCTTTTTATGGAGGGAGTGGTCCAGTGGCTGGTCATCCCAGGGAATGGTGTCACCTGCAGCTTGGTGTTAGTGTCTACTATTATCAGATCTGGCACTCAACAGCAGCTGTAGCCAGTTTAGATTGGTGAGTAGCACTAACCTCCATCTCGGCCAACATGGCTACTTTATTTGCCCATTAGGGTAATGACAGGAATGACTGACTATCCATAGAACAAGTCATCTTATCTACTTGATTGCTGAAGTCACTTTTGATAAGCATTTATATGGGGTACCGAGTATTTGCACATCCTTCACCCATTTGGAGAGATCTGTCCACATCTTCTACAGATGTCTTTCTTACTAATCTAATCATGCTTCTCCCAAGTCTTTGACCATTCATCCAGTTCATTGGATACATCTGGCCCTTTCTCCTTCCAAACAAAACATATGGCAGTGTGTATTGCCTGAAGTCTTGCCTCTTATGAAGATTTCCCTTCGCTAATGTCTTTTAGGGTTGTCCCAGAAAGGGGTGTAATGACGCAACTGTCTGTTTCTGAATGATCTCTGCGTAATGTGCAGAATCATCAGTAAACCAGACTAGTGGGTTTTTTTGTTTTTGTTTTTGTTTTTCCCCTCAGTCATCTGATCATAGAGAAAACTCCATGAGTCTGTACATACATGCTTTGGAGCAGACATTGTAATAGCAGTAGAAACCATAGGCATTTGGACAACTTCTTGAGTAATTTATTTGTGCCTTCAGGACCTGCTCAGGCCTGATCATATATATGTCACTTCCATTTATAATGAATTGCTGCTGTGCATGTCCTACTTTATGGCTTGGTGGGTCAGATACTATCCAGCTTGTGATGTGTAGCTTGGGCTAACAGTAACTTGGTGGCCCATTGTCAAACATTCAGTTTCCACTAAAACCTTATAGCAGGCCAAGAGCTGTCTCTCAAAGGGAGAGTAGTTATCTTCAGATAATGGTAAACCCTTGCTCCAAAATCCGAAAGGTTTCTTCTGCGAATGATCTACAGGAGCCTGCCAAAGGCTCCAAACAACATCCCTATCTGCCACAAATACCATTGAGTCCACTGGATCATGTGGTCTAAGTGGTAGATCAGCCCTGACAGCAGCCTGGACCTGTTAGAGACTTCTCCTATCCCTGGACCCACTTAAAGCTAGCAGCTTTCCGAGTCACTTGGTATATGGGGCTAGAGTAACAAACCCACGTGAAGAGTGTGCTGTCTACAGAATCCAAATAGGCCCACCAAACATTGTGCTTCTTTTTTGGTGGTGGGAAGGCCTAGACATAGTAACTTGTCGTCTGCATGCCTCACACTGCTGGACTACTGAGAATTTCACTCATGTCATCAGTATAGCAAATCAGTATGATACTTTGCAGAAAAGGCAAACAGTCACAATCTCTTTGAACTCCATTCTGCCACAGGTTGGAGAACTAATTAGATCCTTGAGGTAAAACTGTAAAGGCACTATTTCAGAGGTTGGGGTGGGGGTACATTTTCTACTGAGGGTGGAGAGACCACTTCCCCAGGTGAGATAAAGAGTTCAAAGTTCACAGCTTCAATAGGATCCTCCCACACATCTGCATTCCAAGTTAAACTTTATTCTTTACCAATTAGTGCCCTTAATTTTAATGCCCTCTGGGGCTGGGAATTGAATTTTCTTTGTAATTCAATCAGTTTTATAATGGGGGCTTTGGTCTGATTTTCTGCAACTTGAACCCTGTGGCTTCTGGAAAGAATTCTCTTCAGGGCACTCTTTGAAATCTTTTCTAGCTGTTCTCACCCTTCCTGATGACCCTTTAATACAGCTCCTCATGCGCTGGTGACTCATTGCTACTTCATAACTGTAATTTTGCTACTCTTATGAATCATAATGTAAATATCTAATATGCAGGGTATCTAAGTGATCCCTAAAGGTGGGTCACAATCGATAGGTTGAGGATCATTGCTTTAGGCTGTATTTGCATCTGGAGCAGGTCAGTTTTATCACTGAGTTCATTGCTGTCCTTAACTATATTCTGAGATGCTAGAAGTTGGGTCATTTTATCATGAAGCTCATTCTTTTTCTTTGTTAATTTATCCAGAGATACTAGGGGCATCCAGCGAGCATCACCATTTTCCTTATTTTCCACAAATTGTCAGAAGTTTTATATACAGAGTTACTGAATCCATTGTGTCTCACATTTGGTGAATCAAGATAATCAAATGCATTTGTCTCCTGTAGTTTGTAAACTAGTCCACACCATGGGCTCTCAGTACTCTGTGAGCTTTGAGGAGAGGCTTCAGTAACTAAGTAGGTGTTGGTAAAGTAGAGAGCCTATTCCAGATACTTAAAAGATTTATCTTTGTACCACTTCCAATACTAAAAATCTCTATTAGTCAGGATTTTTTAGTGGAACAGAACTCAGAATGAATGAGTGAATGAGTGAATCTGGCTCTCTATCTGTCTATATAGACAGGGGTTTATTAGAATACTAGTTCAATATGGATGCCTAACAATGGACGGTCCAAGAATCTGGTGGTTATTTAGTCCATGAAGCTAGATGTTTCAGCTGGTCTTGAGTGTACACTGGAATCCCAATGCTCTAATGCCAGTGAAGGACTAGAGGGCACATAGACAGAGAGAACAGGTTTTCTTCTGTGTCCTTTATTTATATAGGCTGCCAGCAGAAGGTGTAGCCCAGATTAAAAGGTGGATCTGTCTTCATATCTCAAAGATCAGGATTAGAAGTGGGTTTTCCCACTTCAAATGATTTGTTTAATAGGGGAAAAAAAAATCCCTCCCAGGTGTGCCCAACCATTTGGGTTTTAGTTAATTCCAGATGGAGTCAAGTTGACAACCAAGAGTAGCCATCATACTAATCCTCTTGAAAAGCTACATATAATCTTACCACCCAAGAAGCAGAGGCAGGAGGATTACTGAAAGATTGAAGCCAGGGGGCCTCAGAGAATTTCATACCAGCCAGGACTACAGGACTATACAGAGACCCTGTCTTGAAACAACAAAAACACCTCCCCTCTTCCCAATACACACACACACACACACACACACACACACACACACACACACACAAATGCTGTGTATATTCCTACAATAATACGTATAAGAAGTATATATAAATAAGTATCATAAGTATAGGAACATATATAAGAAGTATTAATTATAAGAAGTGACATAAGATGAAAGTGAAATTTGAGATAAATAGCCTTTTGTTACAAAGGAGTCTTCAATCTGTAATGGCTCTTTGATATAAATGTGTAACATCAAAAGTGGAAGCAATTTACAATCTGGGATGGATTGCTGCTTATTAGCTTCCACTAAATACTTGCATGAAGATGTTAGGGCCATTCTTGTTTTATGTCTGACCCTCCTCCTCTGCCCTGAAAACTGCTTATGAAGCTCGTGCTTGCTACTGAGCCTCTTTAAGTGTGGTACTTACCCTCTGTTTCTCTTTCTTCCTGCTTCTCCTACAAGGAGTCTTGAATTTAAATTATGTATACTGCCCTTAACTCCAGTACTCAAGGGCCAGACACAGGAGACTAGCCTGGTCTACAGAGCAAGTTCTAGGCCAGTTAGATCAAACACATCACAAAACTTGGGTTTGTTCCTTTCCTTCCTTAAGTCCTGAACAAAATTAAAGTAGTTTCAGAAATAATTTCCAGCTTCTCTTTTGGGTTAATGGAAGTTGATATCTCCTCCTTACTGTCTTCTGGGCTGATGGCCTGGATTTGATGGTAGCTCACATTCTCCTTTGGGGCAATGCCTAAACCTAAACCTTCTTCATTGTTCTCACCAGGAGAAACAGAAGTATGTTTGAAAATATTGACAGTTCATTGTGTCTAACATGAGTACCCAGGAGTGTCTGATTACGCACTTGGTAGCCTCTGGTGGTATAACTCCCATGTACTTTGTGAAGCTTGGCTTAACGGATGCCAGGCTAAGGATCACTCAGTGGAGTGGCTGTAACTGTAGGTCCTTTGGGATGTTCTGCCTAACATGGGGAATATTTACCTCAGAGGGTGGTGGAGAATTTTAAAGTCAACTTTGGTAAGATCTCTAACATGGTGCTTGGCATATAGTCAGGTGTGTTAATTTCTTTCCCTCCCCGCAGGCTATTCACCTGCTCTTCCTCTACAGTTTTCCATAACACAGTTTTTACTTGGAACCAGCCTTCTGCCAAGAGTCTCAGTTTGGTTGTGTACTCTTAACTACTATTTTTGGCTTAACTTCCCTCTCCAGCCACACAGTCACCTATTGTACCAGCTGGTTGATGTAAGTCTCCAACCTCAGAGGAACCTTGTTTCTTACCAATAAGCTGTGTTTCTCTGAAAAATGTGGCATCCTTCGTAACTAGTTTTCTTTACCATTATTGATGAATCATCTGTAATAATGTCTTGTGTGATCCTGAGATTGAAACTAGAACGGGAAATTTAAATTGCTAGAGCAGGCCTCCTAGAGACACAACTGACCAGGTAAAAGGCTACGGAGCACTATGAGGATGTAAAGGTTGAGGGTGAAACACGTTCAAAGGAAGTAAGGTTGCTAAGTAACAGGCAAAAATTGCAAAGATATGTAATTTTTCTGTAAGTTAACACATACACATTTTCTTTTACTTGCAAACACTGACATTTCAGTATCATTTCGTAAGTAAGAAGGTGTTAGTTTATCACTACCAATAACTTTCTTAAGAAGTAAAACTTGTTTTATATTTAGGACCACTTCCATTCCTGCGTTTACCGGGGTAGGGTAAAGGAAGGGAGGCTGTGCTAGAGCTACAGTAAGAAGACATAGTTGTGCACAGTGAGTAAATGTTAGCTCCTGTTGTTTTTGAATGGAGAGATAAGGATATGTGTTCCATTTACTCTGTTATATTTTCATTAGTTATAGATCATCAATACACCTATAGGATATTTTTGAGATGGCCATGGAGGGACATTTAAGAGCAGAACTCTAAGAAAAGCTAGACTTCTTACCAAAATAGAAAATAATGTAGATATTAGAACACAGACTTTTACCATGATTTTAGAATCAAAGTTGCAGAAATGTTAACAGTTAAAGTTGCTGTGATAAGAGAGTATTACATTGGTTTGATTGGCAATCCTTTCCTCTGGGATACAGAAGAAATAGCATGCTGTGGCTTCTGACAGAGTGCCTCAGCGCTGTAACAGATTCTGGGAAGTTGCAGTTGCCTTGGGCAAATAGTTTTAGGAAGGAGAGACTTGCTACAAATTTCCTCCCTCCAGCCTGGCCCCCACACCTAGAAAGGCTCATAACTAGCTTTGGCCCCCTGGCAGACCTATCATTTTCTTTCTCTCAAGAGAAGCTGTTTCCACTGTGTATACTAATAAACAGTTCTATCTTCTTGAGGTCAGATTCTGTCTCTTTCTGCCTTCTGTGTCTTTACACTGCCTCAGAAATCCAACATTAAGTCATCATTGTAGATGATGTAAAATAGCATTTCAATGAACCAGGAGGTGTAAGTGCTATACAGGTGAAGTGTGACAGTGTATTACGGGGTCAGAGTAGTGTCACCACAATCAGACTTGTGCTTACATTACAGCTCCATCTGTGTATGGTCTTGAGCAAACTACTTGTCTTTTCTGTATCTTAGTTTTCTCACTGCAAAGTGGATCTTAGAGTGTTGTAATAAGAGCTATGGCGAGACATCTACTGTGCTTAATGTAGTGCCTGCCTTACCTATGAGCAGTGAGAGTCTATGAGTAGAATATATTCTTTGCAATTGAAACTCAAAGCTGTTACTCTTAATCATTTGATAACATAAAGTATGACATTTAAAAAGGATAAAAGATAAGAAACGTTAGACACATAGTGGTGTCAGCCTGTGATCTCAGCGTTCTCAGCACCTTGTAGGCTGAGGGAGAAGGATGGTGAATTTGAGGGCAGCCTGGTCTGTATAGTGTGACCACCTCAAAAACCAACAAACACAAAAGGTCTAATACGCAAATCAAAAAGAAACTGTTAATATCTCTGCACATGCCATTGATCCCGGTATTTCGGAAGCAGAGGCAGGTGAATCTTTGTGAGTTCAAGGCTGTCTTACCTGATCTACAGATTGAATTCAGTAACAAGACCCTGTCTCAAAAAGCAAAAAGGTAAATGTAGCATTTTTAACCTTATGATTTAAGTACACAGTTGGTATATACATTGGATTCTATCTATATGGTTGGGTGGTCAGAACTGAGTATAAAGCTTGAAGCAGCAGATCTGATTTCTGAGGCTAATATAAATATTATTTTTGATTCTAACTGTTACTGGTAAGTATAAAAAAGGCTGGAGGGATTTAAAACTTGCAAAACCTGGAGGAGACCCTTTTTGGACTTATTAGCCTTTCCATCTTAGGTACAGATTCTATTCCAAGTTACTTAAGAATTCAGCATCTGTTTGCGATATGATGGCCATAGCTTAAGATGGATCTTTTTAGTTTTAAGAGGAAATTTTATTTATTTATATTCTGTTTTAGTGTTCGGTGACCAGTGACTTGGATTTTCCAGCACAAGTAATTCCATTAAAGACCCTGAATGCAGTCGCGTCAGTGCCTATCATGTATTCTTGGTCTCCCTTACAGCAGAATTTTATGGTATGTAAGTAATGTAGTTTTTGTTTGTTTAATAATGTATTTAAATAAGAAACATATTTTTTTGTCATGGTGATAAAGATAAAATATTACTTGGAGCAATTTTTAAAAATTAATACTTTAAAACTGTTTAAAGTTCTTTTCCTGCATTCTCCACAAGAAAAATAGAAGCAGACACTTCAAAAGATGGAGTTTATAGTTCTTATTCTTTAAAAGTACAGTCAGTATTCTGGGACCTCAGCCTGACTTTCTATTTTATTAACTGAGAGTTTGACACCAAACTGTTTGAAGGAAAAATTAAGAGATAGTAGCAAGCCTTTATGTTAGTTGAGGCCAGCCTGGTCTGTGTAGCAAGTTCCAAGACAGCCAGAGCTACGTAATAGAGAGACCTAGTCTCAGAAAACCAGAACAACACCATGAAAAGATAAACACTAGGAACTACTTACAGAATTAATAAAGCGCAAATTATGTCATGTCTGTATAGAGAACACTGCACCAAGCTTTGGTAATAAAATGCTAATATTTAATTATTTATGGAAAAGAATGAAGGAAGGTAGAACAATAGAAATTGAAGAGTGTATTCTTGACTTGTATTGTTAAATAAAAATATGCAGTTTGAGGCTAGGGAGTTGGCTCCATGTATGCATGAGAAAGTGCATGGTGGTATAGGCTAGATTTGTAATACCGATGCTGGGGAGGTGGAGACAGCCAGCCAAGCCTAATCGATAGATAATCTGTAGTCATATCCAAAATAACTCAAGGTCGATGGCTTCTGAGGAACAGTACCCAAAGTTGGATGTTGACCTCTACACACACACACAACACACACCAAAAAACACACAAAAGAGAACTACTATAGCATTACTCAATTGATGTATACAGTAAAATGTTGAGAGAATTTCTTGATGAAGTTAGAGAATTGTATGGAATTGCTTGCTAGAAGTTTTTTGTCTTTTTGTTTTTTAAATAGTAGACATTTGTAATTAGTGACCTCTTATACTCTGACAGTAGCAATTAAAGGTAAATTTCAGTTTCTCTTGTGAAGTTGAATCTTTACAAAAAATACTACATTTGAGAATCATTTTGATACCTTAAATGAGGCTTTATATTTTCAGATTGGAATTGTGAAAGAATCTAATGTTTACAGTTGACAGCGGGTAGTTGAGATAATTTGGGGGCTTTTCTCGTCAATGACCAAAGCAAATTAGATACTCTTATGGCATATATTTTAGGGCACAAAGGCTAGATAGCTAGCACTGAGAAGACAGAACAGACAGATATTTAATTTTGGCTTACTTAGTCAATGAAAGGGAACCTGGGATGAGTGCAGATGCGCTTGGACCTGAACAAATGCACTAAACTCTCTATTTTCCTTTTGTACCTCAGACTTTGCTTTTGTCTTAATTTTTATTTCCTTCTTTATCTAAAGTTTGATAAGCTCTAAATTTGTTATCTACTGATCGTCTGAGTTGACTGGTCACCTATGTATCTCATGTATTTTCCAATGTGTTCTTTCCTGCTAATTGCTGTAATCTGGTCCTAGACATGTAACATTTTAATACTTGAAATATTAGTCCTAGCTGGTTAATTTTCTAAAACTCACATTTAACCAGTACTTTATTCAAGGGCTTGTGCAGGCCTGCTGTAACTTAGTTTCTCAGTACGCAATACATGCTTCAGAACCATCTGGTCTTATATAGCTGTAGTCTTATTTATTTTTTATTGTTTTGGTTTTTCGAGACATGGTTTCTTTGTGTAGCTTTGGAGCCCATGGAACTTGCTCTGTAGAACAGGCTGGCTACAAACACACAGAGATCTTCCTGCCTCTGCCTCCTGAGTGCTGGGATTAAAGGCATGTGCCACCATGCCTGGCAGTTTCTGTCACTTTTATTCTTTTGAAATTTCTCTTTTTTCTGTGATGTTGGTTTTCTCTCCTTCATGGTCTCAAATATTCTAGTCCCTCCCAGCTGTTACTTTGATGTAGACTTACCCATCTTGTTTACTAGCGTAATCCACTTTGATGTAAGCTTGTTCATCACAATATTGAAATATTTTCTGTTGCTCTAGAATGTTCTGATTATACAAGCATAAGCCTTTTTGGCATGAACTTTAGCAGCATCAGCGGTACTGTTTTGTATTTTATCAGTTATGTTGTTGTTGCTGTGATAAATCACCAAGATCAAGGGAGTTTATAGAAAGAAGCATTTATTTGGGCCTCTGTTTCTAGAGGGTTAAGAAGTCACCATAGCAGCCAGACGTGTGGTGAATGGAGCAAGAAACAGAAATCACATTCTCAACTCAATCACAAAGCTAAGAGAGGTGGGGGAGAGAAAGAAAGAACGACCTAGAAGTAGAGTGAGGCTGTGGAGTCCTAAAGCCTGTACCCAGTGACATGTTTCTTCAAACAAGGCTGAACCTGCTTTACCTTCTAAACATCACTACCAACTGAGGCCCGAGGGTTCCAGTATATGAGTCTATGGAGGATGTTTCTCATTCAGACCACCACAGTATTGCCTAGAATTTTATTGTATTGAATATCTTACTTTCTAGATCTCCAAATGAGGTCAATAACTTTACCATTTTAATGAGCATTTATAGTTTATTTTGATGTCACATTTATAAGTTCTATTACAGATGCCTCAAATTTCAATGAGCTATAGTTGCAGTACTTCACACGTTGAGGGCTTAAAGGTCGGTGTGTGTGTGTGTGTGTGTGTGTGTGTGTGTGTGCGCGCGCGCGCGCGCGCGCATATTTGTGTAGCATGACAAGTGTGTGGTGGTCAGAGGACATCATGTAGGGAGTTAGTTCTCTTTCTATCGTATGAGTGAAAATTAGTTGTCAGACTTGGCATCAAATGATACCTGTTGAGCCATCTCTGTGGCACTCACAATGAGTTTTTAAATATATTTCAATAAGTAGAACACATCTTTTTTTTTTTTAACTTTTAGGTGGAAGATGAAACTGTTTTACATAACATTCCTTATATGGGGGATGAAGTGCTAGATCAGGATGGCACTTTCATTGAAGAACTAATAAAAAATTATGATGGAAAGGTGCATGGAGACAGAGGTGAGCTATATGTAGGGTTTATTAAAACAGTCCTCTTTATAATAAAATTAATTTGTTGCTTGACTATAAAGAACTAGCCTGGGCTTACAGGCTACATTTTTAGCATTTCTTTACTTTTTCTCCTGGAGGGTCTTATTTGCCACTTGGTGTCATTAGTAACTGGTTAGGAACTGTAGCAGTAACAACATGTAGATTTTATAGGGATGAAGTGTGTGTATTTGGAAAGCTTTACATAGTAAAATTAGTTAGGTTTTTAGGTTCTATTTATGGGATGTGTGCTTCCGAAAGCCTCTCTGCTCAAAAATGCCTTTCCTCAGGGCTGCCATAGCTCCTAAAGTTAAATCATCAGAATCCTGGATTAATTGTCTGTGTACAGTCTTGATACCTGAGAGAAGGGAGTTGGTCATATTACAGTGGAAAACCAGGTTTGAGGTGGGCCGTCAGTGACACAGATTGGGAGAAAGCTAAAGCCAGAGGTCCTAAATTAGGCCAGTAATGGGCCCTGAACAATCTGGGGAGGGGATGATTCCTAAGAAAGCAACAGGTACTAAAGATAACTGCACTTTTCTTTGCTGGCTGTGAAATGAGCTTGACTGGCCATACTGGCCTCTCGTGGTACAGTGCTGTGCTGATAAGCAATGTCTAGTGTTCCAGATTAGGGAACATACATATACTTTCCCCTCTGTTTCTGACTGACTTTTAGAATGTGGATTCATAAATGATGAAATTTTTGTGGAGTTGGTAAATGCTCTTGGTCAATATAATGATGATGATGACGATGATGATGGAGATGATCCTGATGAAGGAGAAGAAAAACAGAAAGATCTAGAGGACAGTCAAGACGGTATGTTAAAACTAGTTTTTTTGTATGGGATAGCTGACTGGGTAGAGGTGCTCATCATCAATCGTGACGTGGAAGAAAGGAACTGACTCTCCTAGGCTGTCCTCTTACCTTCGCAAGTATAACTGTGGCATACACACTCCATGTATGGGTAGAACGCCATCCCCCTCCCGCCTTTTCTTTTGTTAAGTGTTATATCTTGGTCAAATAATCAAATGTGTTCTCTGCAACATTTCATCCTCCATTGGTGCTTCTTTGTTTCCTTTGCCTAGCAAAGGAACATAATCATTTTTGGGTTTTTCTGGTCAGTTATTATAATCATCTTTATAATAGCATCATATAGATATATGTTGTTTACTAATTTCATATGCACCAACTCACTTATTCTTGCACAGCTCCATAGTGTAGATGTTGCTATTAGATTTATTATACATTGGAAATGGGTTTAGAGAGGCTAAAGGCTAAGGAACCTACTGAAGATTACAATATTGGGAAGAAGTAGAACCCTGGGACCCAAGATAATGACCTAGGTCTGACTCCAGAGCTGTGGAATTGCCTCTGCACTTATTAGGATTATTGGAAACATCATGCTGTCTACTCAACAAGTCTAGTATTGAAGCAGCAGAGTAGAATTTAGGGGAGAGTTGCAATTTCAAAAGGCATGCATTCCTTACAACAGAAACAGCTTAGGGGTCAACAAGATGATTGCAGAGTTCTCCCATGCTACTGGCAGTTCTGGAAGTGCACAGTGGTCATCTCTGACACAAAGCTGTTAGCTACACATAATCAAAATCTGGTGAGATGGGTCACTGGGTAAGAATGTTTGCTGGGCAAATCCCCGATCACTGAATCCCAAGCACTGACTCAAAAGTTGTCCCCTGACCTTCACACACACAAATAAAGTATCAACCTGGTTTACTTCCTTGCAGGCCAGCTAGAGCTACATAGTAAGAGAACTTGTCTCAAAGACCTTCTCCCCCAAGTGAATCAGAGTTCACAGTCTCTTAGAAAATCAGCTTTGTTGAGAAATTAAGGTGGAAGCTTGTTTCTTTCATCTCCTTTATCACAATTCACTGTTTAGATAAAGAAAGTTGCCCACCCCGGAAATTTCCTGCTGATAAAATTTTTGAAGCAATTTCTTCAATGTTTCCAGATAAGGGTACAGCAGAGGAACTAAAGGAAAAGTAAGTAAGATTTAAAAAAAAAGGGAGGGGGGAAGTCTCACATGTAAATCATCCTCTTGGTTTATTCTAAATGGAATTACTGTGTCTCATGAGCCATTGCATGGTTTACAGCTCACAACCCCCGCCCCTTTCTCTCATACACACCCTACACCTTATGTCTTATAACTATGTGTTATAAAATGCTTATTACATATAGAGTAAGTACACATGAGTGTTCATGCACATAGTAGACACGTGCAATTTAAACTAGTAGATTGTAGGAAACCTTTTCTGGGCACTGGTAGAGATTTTTATATGTAATTCAAGCTAATATAATAACCTGTGATGTGTGAATTGAATTAATGAGTTTGATTCTTGCTTTGCCATGCATGATACCATGATTGGTTCTTTAAGTAAAGATTGCTATGGGTCAGCAGAGCAATCTTACTGTGTTTTAGGGAAGGTAGCAGTAAACATTAAAAACAAAAAAAAATCAAAGCCATGGAAACCTTTAGAAGCTTTATTTTTTTTTAAAGTGATTTTTCTTTCTGCTTTTTTTTACTTTTTTTTGCTCGTTTATTTGATGTAGATATAAAGAACTCACTGAGCAGCAGCTTCCGGGTGCTCTGCCTCCTGAATGCACTCCAAACATAGACGGACCAAATGCTAAATCTGTTCAGAGGGAGCAAAGCTTACATTCATTTCATACTCTTTTCTGTCGGAGATGTTTTAAGTATGACTGCTTCCTACATCGTAAGTGCAATTATTGTACGTTTTCCTTTTCTATCTTTGTTGTTGAAATATGTATTGAAGCAACTTGAAAAGTGTCATTTATCACAACTAGAATGTTCCATTCAGTCTTGTGGTAAAGGTTGAGAAATATATGTACATCCCTGTGCTGTTATTTTTACCTTGTTTGAGTATTCCTCTGACATCCTTTGTACACATTTAATTCCAGTTATTGCTTCCCATTAACTTGAAGTACAGGTCAGTGACGCTTCACAAGGCTATTTTATAATGAAATTATCATTGTGAAGGAACTCATAGCTCAGAGCAGTACTGCTGATATTTCTGCACAAATTTTGATAAGTAAAAGATTGTCTGAAAAGGCATTGATATAAAGAGGTTCTCACCTAATGATGAATATTTATTTCTTTTTGGTCCTCTGAGGAATTGCTTTATAAGTGCTTGCATTTCAACACAAGCAAAGCATAAAATATTCTTAGTGTCAGTATGAAAACTTAATTTTCCCTTGACATTTCTAGGAATGAGGCTTCTTAGTGAAATTTCCAGGTAACTAGAATTTGTGTTTTTGAGACAGTGTCACACTCATATAGCTGAGGCTAGTTTTGAACTACTGGTTATCCTGATCCTCCTGCCTCAGCCTCCTGAGTGCTACAATTACCAAAGTATACCACCACATTCCACTAAAATTGGAATTCTCTTCACCCCTGCTGGCCACACATCACACCATCTCGCTGTTCTTGAAACCTCCAGAGTTTAAAAGCATCAGTTAGTTTTAACTACTTATTTTGAATAATGTTTCATTTTATTAACACTTTCTTTTGTTAATATAGCCTTTTCCACTGCAGTTCAGTGTGCTTAAATTGCATGATCATAGCTTTAGGAGCTATTGATTCTGTAAACTTGCTTTCTCCTATACTAAGGATCCCTGTATTACTTTACTCTTTTGAGCACCTGTCTAACTTTTTTGAGACAAGGTTTCACTGTATAGACCAGGCAGAGATTTGCATGCCTCTGCCTCCTGAGTACTAAGTTTAAAGGTATTTGCCACCAGCCTGGCCAGTAGTGATACAGCTGCATCTTTCTCACATATGTTAAATTGTTTGCTCTCTCTCTTTATATTTGTTGCTCTTTTTCCACATATATCTTTGTTGTAGTAACATGTATTTTGACCTGGAAATATGTGTGTGTGTGTGTGTGTGTGTGTGTGTGTGTGTGTGTGTGTATAGAGAGAGAGAGAGCTGTGCTCCTTGTCTGAAGTGATGCTTTGGTAGTGTCAGTATCTAGTAAGTGATCTTAATTTTCTTCTCTCCATTAGACAATGAGTGGACACCTTATATGGACTTGTCAGTGTTATCTTGCGTAAAATTGAATTAAAATTACTTTTCAAAAAGGCATAATAGTAACACTTTCAAGCTATCTACTGCCTCTGGCTCTAAGTCTTTTCCTCAACTATGCCTGAGCTTTAGAAGAGGAAGTGTGATAGAGATCTCCCATTCAGGTCTGAGCGTTCTTCAGCCTCTTATTCTCTACATTGTGATCAGTTTTGGTCTCTGTTAATCACATCTATTGCAAATTGAAGCTTCTTTGGTGAAAGTTAAGAAATGCATTAACTTATGGTTATAATGATGTTATTAGGAGTTGATTTATACTATCTTCATTTGGCAAAATAATAGTATTAGGCTCTCTCCTTTCCTAGGTCTAAGATCTGTCTAGCCACAGATTCTTGGCCCAACAGTGGTGCCAGATTTAGGTATCATCTTGTGAAGAATCAGAAAGGTTGGTTACTCTGATGGTGTTCATGACACGGCTGCAACAGAGGCATGTCTTGCCAGGCCAGTCCTTCTAGCATCTTGCAGCACTCACAGCTGGGAAGATGATGATTACTTTTCTCCTTCATTAGTATGCATAGCACCTTCTAGCACTATGATTTCTAGCCAGTAGGGATGCAGCTTCCGGGTTAGTGCACTCCAGCTTGATATCTTCACGTTCCGTGACTCAAGTATGCAATGTCTTCAGCAGTAAGGTCTTACCAATAGCCTATGGGACCTCATTGGTCAACTACTCCAAAGGAGTTAAGCTATTCCTAGAACCTGGGTGTTTATTAGCCTGTGGTGTCTAGGAGAGGTATTGTTGCCCTATTATAGATTAACTCTAGTTTACCTTGTTTTTTGAGACAAGATCCCATAGTCAGCCTGGAGCACACCTTTTTGTGTATGTTGATTAGGCATCAAGCTCCTAGGAACCTGATTCCCCAACAATGGGCTTTCAGATACGTCCTGTCACACTCAGGTTTTGCAGAGAAGCTGAGGATCTGAGTTCAGGTCCTCATGCCTGTCTAGTAAGGATTTCACCTATTAAAGCATTTCCCAGTTTCTTTTAATGAGTTGTTTAAGGTTTGTTTGATAAAAGGTCCATAAGTAAAGTTAAGTTTTAAATTTATCATTTTATTTTTTGTACCCTTAACATTATAAAGCCCTCTTCACATTTTAAGCTTTGCTTCTGCTCATCCTCCTCCTTCTAACACTAATTTATTTGAGATAAATATGGATATGCCTGCTGTGGTGCTCTTGTGAAGGTCAGGACAAGTTTACAAAGCCAGTTCTCTTTTCCCTGTGGTTCTGGGGATTGAACTGGGGTTGTCAGACTTGATGGCAAGTGCCTTTATTGGTGCTCTGAGCTCTCACCTGCCCACTTATTCTTTTTGAAAAAGCAAACAGACAAACATATACTTGTGTATCTTCCTGTGTAGAACTTACTCTGGTGTGAATATGGATCCAATTCCTTTTCCTCACCTACAAAGTTATCTGTTCTTGTATCATTTATGGAGAAGTTCACATCATTTGAGATACGGTACTTCTCTCATTGCTTATTATCAATTTGTATTTATTTATTCATTGAGCAGCTCCCCAGCCCCTGGGTGTGTTTCTCAATTTTAGGTACCTTGTGTCTGTCTATGAACCCTTATTCTCAACATTGGTTGGGTGATCTTGCATGTGAGCATATATGATGGCATATGTGTGCCCGTGGTGTGAATGTGGAAGCCATCTTGTTGGAGTTGGTTCTCTCCTTCCATTGTGGAGGTTCTAGAGATTGAACTCAGGTCATCAGACTTGGTGATAAATGCCTTTATTTTAAGAATAATTTATTTTGAGCTAAAATTCAAAACACACCAGAACATGTATTACTATCTATAATCTCAGCATTATTGAGGCAGAGGCAAGATTGCTAGCATAGGCTATAGAGCCAAACTTCGGTCAAAACTAAACTAAAACAATAAAAAACCCACTCCCATTAAAGATGTCTATCTGTTTAACTTTGGAATTTAGCTTAGTGATTGAGCCTTGCGTAGGTAGGCCCTGGCTTGGATCCCTAATATTTGAGGGCAGAAGATAGAGAGGAGTCTTTACAAACGCCACCACTAAAAATCTCAGCTAAAAAATCTCACACAATCCTATTAATATTACTTATTTTTAGCCAAATTAAGGCCATTTTCATCTTGTGTAATTTTGAGTAGTTAGTTTTAAGCACTGGCCTTTTCTATGACCCAAGAAAACAAGTGTTAAACATACCTTGGAGTTGAATTCAGCCATCGAGCTTCTCTATAGGTATATAACAAGCAGAACAATTTTCTACTCTATGCTTAATTGACCTTCCTCTAGAAATCAAGGAATTATCCCAGAGCCGAGTATAGTGATATATATCTGTATATATGTTAGTACTCAGGAAGTGAGGCAGGAATATTGCCTGACTTCAAAGCCTGTCTGGGAAAGATAGAAACCTCCAATCTCCCTACACAAAGAAACTATAGATGCCAGAATGCTTTTTATAAAATTAGGAAGTCTGGTTTCTTTTTGCACTATTTTTTACTTGCTGGAGATACTAAACACTCAAGTAAATGTTGATATTCATAATTTGTTCCCATCAATCATACTTGGAAGGGGAAAATAAGAATTATGAATCATTCCAGAGTTTACCAGGCCTTTTTTACTTTCTTGTATGTTGGAGGAAAAGTGGAGAGAATACCCTATGATAGATGGAGGGAAGTTGTATGAAGTAAACTACATACTTGAAAGATATTAGCGGATTTTCTGGAGAAATGAAAAGGTAAACTTTTTAATGGCCATGTTCAGATACTTTGTGTTTATTTTATAGCCTTCCATGCAACACCCAATACATATAAACGGAAGAACACAGAAACAGCTCTGGACAATAAGCCTTGTGGACCACAGTGTTACCAGCATCTGGTGAGATTCAGTGCTTTGTCTCTCTGGAGGGCTCTTAACTTTGGTGGAGGTGGTGAGGCAGCGCTCATGCTGTGTATCCATACTTACATGGCCATATGACAGACAGTGGTCTCATCCCCGATCTTCCGTGGCTGTGTACTGAACAGGGTAGTCTATTAATCTTATATTACTCTTTGTTTATCTGTGTCATTTCTTCAGCAAGGTTTCTCGGTCTTTAGCATCGAGGACTCTCTACAAAGTTTGTGAGAGAATGAGGCATAGATGACCCAGTTAGACACCAAAAACTCAGTGCAGACGTTCCTAAGCCTTTCGCATGGACATATCCCTTCTGTGAATGTTTTAGGCCACTTGTAGTTTGAGCTGTACCTTAGATCCCACAGATTTTCTTTTTTTAAGTGACAGATTAGGAGTAAGGGATTAGGAAACTAGGAGGCAGGAAAGTTCTTTTTACGGGTACTATCTTATTTTACCATTTCCCTCTTTGAACCAAGCCACTCCTACCTAGGAACTAAGTGGGCATATATTGCCTGTTGGATTTTGGACAGAAGATTCAGTGAATGGCACCTACAGAAGGTATCCTATTTCTAAGCAATTTGGTTTTTGTAGAGTGAAGTATAAAACTGTTGGCTCCTTTCAAACTTTTCCCTTCTATTTCCACTAAAATAAATGAATAAATACAAAATAACGAAAAGGAATTCTTGAGCACTGTTTTATATTTTTTATAAGGCAGAACTTTATTGGCTCATCTAAAATGTTTCTGTGGTCTCTTTTACAAACCATGCTCTTACCATTGTTTTATACTTTCTGAGATTGGATTGTGATACTTCAGAATGCAAAATGTAACCCCTATCTGTTCTTAAAAGTTCTTTCATGTCTTCCTGTGGCTTTGCATCCTTCACAGGAAAAAAATATTGGATGTTTTAATAGTAAGACCAGAAGTGACAAAGTCATGCATGTGTATGTGTTCTGTGTTATTGTATACTTTAAATAGTGCCTTTAAAGAGGTGTTATTTTAAGCTTTGAAATGGGAAGTCTGACTTGACACATTTTAGTATGTGAGTCTTTCGATAGAAATTCTCTTTTAAGTATACTGTATGTATATGTAGAGAAAAATAACTGTTATACAAACTTTTATATTTTAACTATGTTTTAACATTTTACAAATTCATCATGTAGACCTGTCTTGCCTGATTTTGCATCATTAGAGCAAAATATTGAACCTATTTTTATGCTTCTGAGATGAAAAGTAGTTGAGTGTGTTGATACACAAGACTGGTAAATGGACTTGGACAGCCTCACCGGCTTGTTATGCAATGTCGTCTTATTCTCTCCTACTAAATGGTCTAGGACTTCTCTCTGATGCCTCCATTTTTCATTTGCAGGAGGGAGCTAAGGAGTTTGCTGCTGCCCTCACTGCTGAGAGGATTAAGACGCCACCCAAACGCCCAGGGGGCCGCAGGAGGGGAAGGCTTCCAAATAACAGCAGCAGACCCAGCACCCCCACCGTCAGTGTGCTGGAGTCAAAGGACACAGACAGTGACAGGGAAGCAGGGGCAGAAACCGGAGGAGAGAACAATGATAAAGAGGAAGAAGAGAAGAAAGATGAAACTTCCAGCTCCTCTGGTAAGACATGTCTGATAACTGGGTTTGCTGTTCTAAGCGAGCAAGGGTGGAGTTAGGGCGGCTGTGTCACTCCCAGCTCCACTTCCTCTGCTTTGCCTGGGACCCACCGAAGGTCTGATTCAGTTTGCTCTTGCTGAATTCCTTTCCCCGTCCATCTTTGATGGACCAATGGACCATGAGGAAACGCATACTTGGTTTGGATCTTGAAGACCTGCGTAGTTTCCGTTAGGAAGAAAACAAGAGTGCTGCCGAGTCGTCATCCATTTATTGAGGCTCAGTTCTCAACTCAGAGCAATGCCATAAATGATACAGACCCCTTTGTGTCTGATAAGTCTCTGTTGACAGAAGCAGAATTTCATGGTTCTGTCATGGAAGATGAAGATCTTTCCGATATTGTTCCTAGCTTTACTTAATCCTAAAATACTATTAAGCACTTTTTGTTTTTCTTAAGCATACCCTGAATTTTGCTTCTTCACATTAGTCGTGTGTGTGTGTGTGTGTGTGTGTGTGTGTGTGTGTGTGTGTGTGTGTGTGTGTGTGTATGCGCGTGCATGCGCGTGCATGCCATGATGTACATGTGAGTGGCAGAGAACAACCTCTTGCATGGGTTCTCACTGTCCATCTTATTTAATGGTTTTCACTCCATACACTCACTAGCTGGCCTATGAACTGCTGGAGATTCTCCCATCTCTGTCTTTCATTTCCTTGTAGGAATGCTGGGATAACAGGTGCTTGTGCTGTATGTCTGACTGTTATGTGGTCGAGAGGATTTGAACTCTGGTCCTTGTGCTGGCATGATAAGAGTTTTAGCCCCGGAGTCATCTCCCCAGTCCCTTAGTCATCATTTCTTGACTGGTGCTAACATTTCGTTTTGTAGAAGCAAATTCTCGGTGTCAAACACCAATAAAGATGAAGCCAAATATTGAGCCACCTGAGAATGTGGAGTGGAGCGGTGCTGAAGCCTCAATGTTCAGAGTCCTCATTGGTACTTACTACGATAATTTTTGTGCCATCGCTAGGCTAATTGGGACCAAAACATGTAGGCAGGTAAGCATATCACTCAAAGAGATTTAAGTACAGGGATAATAGATGCTCATTGTCCAGACATGGAACATCTTGATTTCGTTCTGTTCATCTTCTGAAAAGAATTTATTTCTCTCCGTTCCTTAAGAAAACTAAATCAGTAGTATTCATTAGCTATGTTTCAGAATTTCCCTGGTTTAGAATTCACTTTGGATGTGGTAGATTCAAATAGGTAGAATTGAAATTTGGCCAGACTCTAAATTTAATTCTGTTCCCAATGTGGGACAGCAGTGATTTCTACTGTGCATCTGCCCTTTACTCTGTATACCTGGCACTGTCTCAGACGTTTTCCCAGTATGCCAAAGCATGGGCTGGTTCTTCATGTTACTCTGCCTTGAACCTAGGTGTATGAGTTCAGAGTCAAGGAGTCGAGTGTCATAGCGCCTGTGCCCACTGAGGATGTGGACACTCCTCCAAGAAAGAAGAAAAGAAAACACCGGTGAGTTTACTGAGGGTTCTCCCAAAAACAGGAGTCAGTTTTCACTTGAATGATTATAAAACCCTTTTTAAACTGCAGTCAGGCATAGACCTATAGAAATCTCATTTCTTTCTCTTGGTGGTTGCTGTTACTTTTTACATACAGTCACTTTAGTATATTTGGCATATAAAGTCATAAAAATTTTGGTTACCACATTGGATGTTTGAGAAAAAAACATATTGCAATACAGACCACATAAATAGTTCCTTTAGCCATTTGGTGTGGAATGTTGTAAGATGTGCTCCGATTGTGTTCTCTGGGCCAGTGTTTAGAGAATACACTCTGATATTTAAAGTGAACCTCCTTCCAGTCTGTGGATATTACTTCTCACAAAGGCTTACAGTGAATAAGCGTACAGAATACATTTTTAGATGTTGAGCCAAGGGAAACCATGATTGTCACACTGTTCCCCGCAATTCACTGTTTTTTAAACTGAAAGCCTAGTTGAGTTGGTAAGGAAGCAGTTAGATTATGCTTCAAAAATTCTGTATAGCCATATTGTGTACAAGTGCATTGCTTTTGTAAATCATTTAAAACTTTAAAGAAATTTCCCCAAGGGAACAGGAATTTAGGCTTTAATAGATGCTTCTGAATTTTTGGTTGAACAATTTTTTACCATGCAGTCCAATTGGGTGGCTAGTGATGCCTGAAATTATAGAAGGTGTCAGTATCTATACAACTCAGACTAGACGGAATCGGTAGGTATGCACAAGGCCTCCTTAGTCTTAGCCAGGCCATGTGGACAAGTCCTGAGTGAGCAGGTTCCCAGGCTTTCCACACTGCTATAGTGAGTGCACAGGCAGGCCCACTTTAACAGCTCAGGTGGATTTCTCTTCCTGCACTCTTTCTCACATAGAAATTTGTTTTTCTTTTTTTTGCAGGTTGTGGGCTGCACACTGCAGAAAGATACAGCTGAAAAAGGGTCAGTCAGCATCTTCCTATTTAAACTCATTGTCAGACTCAAACTTCTGTCTTCATTTGTTTTAGAATAGAAACTGGAGCGAAGTTTTGGTTATTCTGGTTTAATTGACTCCTATTTAGCAAATGAATTTAAATGAAATGTGTCTTGCTCTCCAGTTATTGCTGTGCAGAAAGTGAGACTCAGTTGGATGGAGTCAGTCAGTAAGAAGCAATGGAGCAGTTCTTTGTCAGGGGGGCTGAAATTTGAAACCAAGGTTTTAATCACTTGGGGGTGGGAAGTGATTTTCTTCCACAGGAGTGTGTGTATTCCAGTAAAGGATGTTCCAGAGGTAGTGGGGAAGAATGTCTTGTTAATTGTGATGATCATTTCCCATCTCCCTGGATTCATTGGCTGCGTGCTATTATCTTTACTCAGACGGCTCCTCTAACCATGTTTACAACTATCAACCCTGTGACCACCCACGACAGCCTTGTGACAGTTCGTGCCCTTGTGTGATAGCACAAAATTTTTGTGAAAAGTTTTGTCAATGTAGTTCAGAGTGTAAGTATTTGTTGCTTTGGTGCAATTGCATGAGAATTGAATAGGCCTTTGGTTGGCAACTGAAAATGGTGATTTAAATCAAGACATAAGGACTGGGAGTGCCTCTCTGATTGCCTTAGGAAAGCTACTTAGTCAGCAAGTGTCCATTGAGCCTCTATGTACTGTCTTCAGCCAGCCTCTTGGGCAACGTGTGTGTGTGTGTGTGTGTGTGTGTGTGTGTGTGTGTGTGTGTGTGTGTGTGTGTGTGTGTACATACAAGTTAGGCAGAGTTGTAGTAATGGATTGGATTTGTCTGCTTTTTCTTCGGTCATTTGAATTACAGTAAAGTGGCATAGACTAAGGACAGTCTACCCAGCCTTTTGTGGGCATCAGAGGCCTGAGCGTTAGGAGGTTTAGATTTCAGAGTAAAGGAAAGTAGAATAAGGGCAGTAAGTTTTTAAAATCACTTAATGAAGCTGTACACAGTTTGGATACCAGGGATGGATTAGAAATACGGTTTTTCCAGTGGTTCTCAGCCTTCCTAATGCTGCGGCCCTTTAATATAGTTCCTCATTGTCGTGATCCCAGCCATAAAATTATTTTCATTGCTACTTCATAATTATAGTTTTGCTACTGTTATGAAGTATAATGTAAATATTTTTGGAGATGAAAGTTTCCAAAGGGGTCTCCACCCACAGGTTGAGAACTGCTTATTGGAATGGTCAAGGGCCGTGAGTACCATTCAGTCCAAGACCTCCCTTCACCTACTTAACTGATGTTAGAACTTAAATTCATAAGCTGTTTAACAACTATGAAATGGACAGCAGAAGCACAGCAACGCTTTCCCTCAGTACTGGCAGCTTCATGTTTCTGTCCTCGTTTCCTCGTCCCTGCAGTGGAACAGTAAGGGAAAGGTTGTAAGAATTGAAGGGAGTCGCTCATGTGCTCAGAAGACATTGGCTACATTCCTAGAAGGGATTGTATATGATGGTTATGAAATTTATCCCTGAAGGTCAGAACCGCTTTCCTGGGTGCCGGTGCAAAGCACAGTGCAACACTAAGCAGTGTCCATGCTACCTGGCTGTCCGGGAGTGTGACCCTGACCTCTGTCTCACATGTGGAGCTGCTGACCATTGGGACAGTAAAAACGTGTCCTGCAAGAACTGCAGTATTCAGCGGGGCTCTAAAAAGGTAAGTGACAGTCATGTCTGGAAGCTTCTTGTTTCTTGACATTTTATGCAACCTATGCTGTCCTCAAACTCACTATGTAGCTGAGAATGGACTTGAATTTCTGATCCTCCTGCCTCTACCTTCTGAGTGCTGGACCCATGTATTTGCTACCATGCCTGTTTTCATATGGTGCTGTGGGTTGAACCCAGGGCTTTACGCATGCTAGATTAAGTACTCTACCAGCAACTGAACATCGTCCACATCTTTTGGAAGATGGCTATTTACTGATAGTCTTGGAGTTTTTATCTGGGAACAACAGAAATAAAAGTGACCCTTAAAGGTGCAGCTGATGAAGGAGAAAGGCTCAGGTGTTGTTTGCATAGCAGGTGTCATCCCTCCCCGTCCCAGCTTTAAGGTCCGATCATTTGTTTGTTCTTTTTGACTGGATTATGACTTCTGAGTGGAAGTGTTCAATAAGGACAACCCATGTCTCCGGGCACTCTGTTCTTGGCATTTTTCTTTGACTTCATTCTCTTGGCCATAAGTTTAGTATATTCTGCAGCTTTCTCTTTGTTATTCTTAGGGCAATGTGCCGGTGTCTGTGCTTCTGGACACATGGACAGGACAGAGTCCTGACTGCTTTAGTCCTCAACTTCTTACCTTCTTTGTTCAAGGACTTTCTGGCAGCATATGAGACAGCATCATCTTGTGAGAGATTGAAATGTTTTCAGATCCTGCTAGTTCTTTGGGACCTCAACCACTGAGGCACAGTATCTGTCAGTCCAGAAATATCCTGCTCTCTTTTTTAAAACAAAATAACCAAGTTGAGAACACTCAGACTGGCATCCACAGACAGACTTGAACTTCCTCTTTCCAGTTCTCCTATAACAAGAAACAGCAAGCGCACACTTGATTGTGGGTCAAAACACCTTGCTTCATGGGAAAATGTCTTCTGTTGTTCTCACCCCAGATTCAGACCCCATGACCCTTCCATTCTTCACTGAAAGTATCAGCAGCTACTTCTGCAGCCATGAACTTCTCACAGAATGTACATCTGTGTTCATCGTCTGTTTCAGTTGGTGTCTGACCACTGGTACCTGGAGAGCAGATTGTGCAGCTCCATCTTAGCACAGTTAGCCACCGGAAAAAGAGCTAATGCCCTCTTATGTTTCCCATAAAATAGATGCCTGCAGTTCTGAGAAGTAGTTAGTAATGTTATCAGAATTGAAATAGGAATTATCTAGTATTTTAATAGTTGATTCAAACTTCTTGTTTTGTTAACACAAAGACATTGTATCCCCTCAATGGAAACAGCTGGTGATGGTGATTTTTATCAGAGTGTACTGGCCCATTTTCATCCTGTTTGGGTTTTGTTTTTTTAAAACGATCCTTCCTGTGCATAGTGAAAGATGTAATTTCCTCCAGCAAAGTTCTGTAGACTTTGTTCTTCATCTTCAGTGTCCTTGAAAACAGCCAGGACTGTGGTGCATGCTTGCAATACCAGCACTCCAGAGACTGAGTGGGGTGACAGCCAGGACTGTGGTGCATGCTTGCAATACCAGCACTCCAGAGACTGAGTGGGGTGACAGCCAGGACTGTGGTGCATGCTTGCAATACCAGCACTCCAGAGACTGAGTGGGGTGACAGCCAGGACTGTGGTGCATGCTTGCAGTACCAGCACTCCAGAGACTGAGTGGGGTGACAGCCAGGACTGTGGTGCATGCTTGCAGTACCAGCACTCCAGAGACTGAGTGGGGTGACAGCCAGGACTGTGGTGCATGCTTGCAGTACCAGCACTTCAGAGACTGAGTGGGGTGACAGCCAGGACTGTGGTGCATGCTTGCAGTATCAGCACTCCAGAGACTGAGTGGGGTGACAGCCAGGACTGTGGTGCATGCTTGCAATACCAGCACTCCAGAGACTGAGTGGGGTGACAGCCAGGACTGTGGTGCATGCTTGCAATACCAGCACTCCAGAGACTGAGTGGGGTGGAAGCATATGTGTGAACTGTGTCGTGAGATTGTCTCATTGCACAAGCAGTCTTAAAGCCTTTAAGTCAGTCCACCAAGCGGTTAAGTATTTGAAGCCTGAGAATTACACATAGTAGCTAATGAGTAATTACTGAGCAAAAGAAACCTGAGTGATGTGTGACACTAGGAAGACTCAATATCTTTCTTAATTAATCCTTTCTGTCACAATAGCTGCTATTAGCTGTTTAATATGTAGCAGGCACTGTTTGAAGGCTTACATCACCTTATATAGGTAGGGAAACCCAGATTCATAAGACTTGCTATCTGATGACTCATCAGGTAGAAGTCGAGAACTGACTCAAGGTGCCCACTATTCCTGCATCATAGCATGCCAGGAATTAACAAAACAGACAAAACCAAACAACAACAGAAACGTGGAAGTAATGGTACAAGAAAGACAATCTGGTGTCCTGTTCGTACTGTCTCCCATCTGTTACTTCTCCTCACCTGTGTGGTATAGGCAAGGGAGAAAGACACTCCACTAGTGACCACTTCCTCTGATCAGACCTCACCTAGTCTGCAATCCTGCCTGCACTGTGGTCAAATTGAGTCTATCAAGAGATTGATCTGCTCATTAGTTCAGAGTCCTCACAATTCAGTCACCTCTGGGTGATAATTCACATGCTGAGGCCCAAGTGTTTGACACGTGAACCTTTTGGATTATGTTGGTTCAAAATGAGTTAGTGGAAGACTGAACAGACATCCAAGTGGAACAGACATCACATACCTCTCTTGCTGCAGTACCCATGACACCAGAGTTTTGTTTTTCCTGTAAGAGGATCTTTATCTTGAATTTTGTTTAGAAAGATAACTTTTAGTAGTTTTCCAGACACACTTGGCAACTTTCATACCTATCAAATCCACCTGGGAGTTGAGTGACTCCCCTCAGGAGGTTTAAACATGGAAACTTTGTTTCATTCTGCAGCCTGCTGCTCTTAGCCATCCTTTGCTCTGTTCTGAGTGTGTGACTGTGATTGTGCCTATTTTCTAGCACTTACTGCTGGCGCCCTCTGATGTGGCAGGCTGGGGGATCTTCATCAAAGACCCTGTACAGAAAAATGAATTCATCTCAGAATACTGTGGAGAGGTGAGGCACTCATAAGTAACCCAGTGGTCTTGTGTAGAATAGCAGCCAGCATTGTTTTGAATACATTTCATTGGGTAAGTCCAAGTTAGAATGAATTCATACTAAATGCCCTTTGTGTTTGTAGATTTAGTTTGTGAAGTAACTAGTTGGATTGCTTTATCATGTTTGGCTTTTATTACCTGCAGATAAGGTTTGGGAACAAGAGCTGTGTTATGTGCAATTGTCCTCCTTAATTGGCAGACAGACTGATGGGGACCAGGAAACACCCGCAGTATTAACTGGGCCTTCTTAGTTGTGGGGCTGGGGAGTCTTAAAGACAGCTTCAGAAAGTCACAGTGTGCATTTCTTTTTCCTTTTTTTTTTACTTATCAGAAAGACAATGCCACTTTTTCTAGGCATGTTGCTTAGGACATAGAAATCTCTCTGATTTGGGATTAAAATGCCGCTTTGGGGGCTGGTGTGGGTAAAGCACCTGCTTCCAAGTTGATGGCTTGAGTTCAGTTCCCAGGACCCTGTGCTGGAAGGAGGGTAATGACTCCCACAGTTGTCTTTTGGCCTTCACACACACTGGGATAGGAGCACAAGCGCTTCCCCGTAAATTAATAGAGCAAATGTAATCAAAGTAAGAAATTCTTCACTGTTGTACATTGCTAAATAGAGAAGAAGATTGCTGCTATGACCCTTGATGTTCTCAGAAGGGACAACAGTTGTGTTCAGTGGCTCACCCATGTGCTAACAGGTGTGGTCACTTGCTCCAACCATCCCTCCTGTGTCTCTTTAGATCATTTCTCAGGATGAAGCAGACAGAAGAGGGAAAGTGTATGACAAATACATGTGCAGCTTCCTGTTCAACTTGAACAATGGTATGTTCTGAGCCGCAGTGGGCTTGGGTCTGATTGTGGCTCAGCTTTTCAAGTTGGAGGTCAGCAAGGTGCTGGGCACAGGAGCAGGATCTCCTAACACACAATGTGAGGAGTGGGGAAGTCCTCCACTGCCTCACATTGTGTGTCCTCGTGGCTTGCCTCATGCTCCCTGGGACTTGGGAGCTGAGTAGTTACAGCACCCTCCTTAGTCAGGGCTCTGCTGTGAGAAGACAGGCAGCATTGGAAAGCACCTCATGGCCCTGGGAGGTCGTCCGCAGAAGAAAGCAGCAGCTGCTGCGGCCTGATCTGTGAAAACGTGTGTGCTCCATACAGATACTCAGAGACACCTTGAGCTGGACCAAGAGAACAGGATATATTCCATAGAAATATTGCACTCCTAAATGTTAATAATTCATCTACTTCTTGATGTTCAAAGAAATTTGGCAAGGCTACATTTTTAAAGGCATGTTTCGCTCATCAATATATAATTGAGAAGTCATGGCATTTGAACAACCAGGGATTCATTTTACTCTGGAATAGCATTTTCTTCCAAATGTCGTTTCATATTGAAGGAAATCGAATGTTTTATATGCTTTTGAAGTTAAATCCTGAAGAACTATTTCTAAAACCATAATAACTTTAGTCCATTATTGAAATTAGTCAATGGATTGTTTTTTCTTTTTAGATTTTGTGGTGGATGCAACCCGAAAGGGCAACAAAATTCGTTTTGCTAATCATTCAGTAAATCCAAACTGCTATGCAAAAGGTAGGCTTTTAAATTGGACTTAGCAATATGATACAAAAAGTCTTTTTTTTAACCAACCAATTAATAGCAGACTTGCTGTGTGAACAGTTAGCCTGTCATCATGCTCACTAGCTCTGTGTTTCTGTTTCCAGTTATGATGGTGAATGGTGACCACAGGATAGGCATCTTTGCTAAGAGAGCCATCCAGACTGGTGAAGAACTGTTTTTTGATTACAGGTTGGTAAAATACTTTTAGTAAGATCTGTGGGCTTTTCTTTCCTGTACTGTGGGACTGTGTCAAGGGCTGTTTTGAACTTCTTTGCCAGATCTACTGTCATTGGAGAGGCATTCCTTTAACTGGCCAGTAACTATTTACTGTGGGCATCGATAGAAAGAGAGACAGACATTCTCTCAGTGTTAATTATACAATGCTCATTTGAAAGAAATAGAAACCCCATACAGAAAGCTGCATTTGGCAATCTGCTGTTGATAACTGGCTGTGACCCCTGGGGCTCATTATGTCATATCTGTATTCTACAGCACTCTTTCTAGTTGTTACAGTATGTACATCTTTATTGATAGCACATTTATATCTTCATTGTTTTAATTGTTATCATTACCCTGTGGTCACTGGATTCTTTTGGGGAAGCTAGTCACAAGCACTGACAGAGTTACACTAGCAGCAGGCTGGAGTGTGTATTCCACCTGGCTGTGGGGTAAACCTGACATCAGTTACTTAAATGTAAAGATTTCTTTCTATTTAGAGAATTCTTATGGCTGAATATCCAGCCCATCCAGAAACTTGTTGCTGAGATGGGGACCTGGGTGTGCCTAGTTCTAGTACATTGTGACAGCTGGAGAGAATTAATTGAAACCTGGGGATTGGAGTAGAGTCAGTCCTGTCCTTGTGGGGAAGTCTCATGCTTGCTCTATGTGGGTCACAGTTAGAGAGAAAGCTGTCCAGCTTCCTTAATGATGGGACTCTCACATGCCTATCTTACCGCCTACTTTCAGAATGAGCACAGCCAATGGGGGTCGCTCTTTGACACTAGCCATTCTTTCCAAATCATGGACCAGACCTCACAATGTGGAGGTGCCTCAGAGCAGAGTGCTGCAGAGGCACAGGGAAGGCTGGAGGGGATCAGTGACAGGTGCATGCTTCCCCTTCATGCATGCAGCTGTGTAATGGGGGTGGACTGTGTTTAGTTTGGCAGGCTTGGTTTTCCTAATATTGGACAGTAGCCATTTCTTGTCTTATGTTTCAGATACAGCCAGGCTGATGCCCTGAAGTATGTGGGCATCGAAAGAGAAATGGAAATCCCTTGACATCGGCTACCTCTCCCCTCCTCTGAAACAGCTGCCTTAGCTTCAGGAACCTTGAGTACTGTGGGCAATTTAGAAAAGGAAAGTGCAGTTTGAAATTCCGAATTTGCAAAGTACTGTAACAGTAATTTATAGTAATGAGTTTTAAATTCAACTTTTTATTGCCTTCTCACCAGCTGCCAAGTGTTTTGTACCAGTGGGTTTTTGCAATAATGCAGTGTGGTACATTTTTCAGCTTTGAATAAAGAATACTTGAACTTGTTGCTGAGTCATTTGTCCCAAAGCGTCATCAACTGATTCTAGAAAGACTACATTCGAGACTTAGCTTTGGCTTTCCAGTTGTCTGTGAGTCTTTAATAACTAGTAAATACATGTTACTATCGCCTTTTAGTCTCCCGAACTGCACTGGTGGGTTCTTGCCGTTCATCAAGGAAATCAGCAGGAGATGGGTGGGGCACATTGCAGCCAGCTTGTACCCTGGAGAAAGCCAGTCAACCCCCAGATCTGCTCTCCATATGTAAAATGATTGTGGTTGGGTCAGGCTATTTCCAAGAACCTATATAGCTTAAATTCTATAGGTTAAACATGGTGATAGATGCTGGCAGGCAGATAAGTGTAGTGATTTATCCCAATCACTACTTAGAAAGCTAAGGCAGGAAGATTATAAACTGGAATACCCAAACCTAGCCTGGGCTGCCTGGTGAAATGATCTCAGAAAATCAGAAATACACATAAATAAGCTGACTGTAGTTTAAACCTCCAAGGGACTTAAAACATCCTTCTCCAAATCCGCACTGGGCTAGGGACCTGCACTTCTTTGGCAGTTGGTCACTCAGCATCTCCCAGGCTTACAGCTTCAATGTCGAGATGTTCACAACAGCTCAAAGTTAATCCTCTACGGTTTATAATTTTAATACTAAGTTACATTTTCTAGAGTTAGATGTAATTTTTCCTTATAAAGGTATTTAAAAAACCTTTACTTTCAGCTGAGCAGTAGTGGTGCACGCCTTTAATCCCAGCACTCAGGAAGGATCCCAGCACTGATCTCATTGAATTTGAGGCCATTCTGATCTACAGAGAGTTTTCCAGGACAGCCAAGACAGAGAAACTCTGTCTTCAAAAACAAAACAAAAACCCTTCACTTTCACATTATATACTAAAGCTCACTTTGTTAATTTCTAAGATAATCTCCAATCATATCAATTCACAAGACATTGCAACTTGAATCTTTGATTGATGTAGATCAGGAGGGCTCCAGTGACTGCCCATGGCTGCATGGCTGCTGCTTGTTTCTCACTTGGCACTTGCATGGATTGCCCTGGACAAAGTGAATAGCCATATTTAGCTGCTGAGGTGGATAACACTTTTTTTTGGGGGGGGGGGGTTCTTCAGATAACCTAATGGCCTTCCTTGTTCAAATAGACAAGCACATCTGTTTAGTATCATATGTAGGACTGTTCAAAACATCCCACGAGTACATGGTATCAATAGTATCTACTGACATAGCTCATCTGGCCATGGCTCTCATCTCCAGATATCAACAGTTGGAAGGAAGCATTCAGATCGCAGTTTTTGGTGTGTCTGTCAGACACAGGTCATATTGGTAGAGCAGTAATTTAGAGAACTTACACTATAGTACAGATTGGCTTAAAACTTGCTATGTAGATGTGAATAACCTTGAACTCCTAAGCCTGCCACTATCAAGTGCTGGGACCACTTACAACACACTGGGACAAACTTAAACAGGCATGTTTGTTTTAAAAAACATGGAAGTCTACTTTTTAAAATCTTAATTTAATGTGTGCATGTGCCGATGTGCCACTGTGCATGCAGAAGTCAGAGGACTGTTTACAGGAGTCAGTTTTCTCCTTCCATATTGTGGGTCCCTGGGCTCAAACAAGTCATCAGGCCTAGAAGCAAGTGCCTTTACCCACTAAGCCTTCTCTCTGGCTTCATTTGCGGCTTGAAACTCAGATATAGTGGGGTATGGCAAAGCCTGATGCATGAGTAAACCAGTCCACAACACTTTCTCCAGACTGATGCCTGGGAAAAAGCACCATGACATTGCTTGCCAAATTCAAGATATTTCATAGTTTGTATTAAGAAGTAAGTTATCTAGAAGCACTTTTCCATAATGAAAATCACCTTATTTCTCACCATCCATTTCTGCCCACATGTTTGGCCACTGCTCTGAAGACTATCAAATTATGTGATTACTGTTTGTGCAGGTCATCAAGACAGTCTGAATATGAACACTTCGAAAGAATTTAAGAATTCTGTTACTTAATTCCAACTGGAATTAGCTGGGGGAGGTTGTTTTTATGCTTTGTTCTGTTATTAATGGTTCCAGTGAGGGACGTATGGGTCTATGTAGGTAGGTACTAGAAACAAGCCATGCTCAGCTGGTTGGACAGAGGTGTTACTTGGTCTGGATAGCTGCGTGAACTGAAAAGGTCTCAGTTACCCTGACAGCTATGTCGTCATACTGTGTGTTCGAATTTTTTGCCCCAAATATATGTTTCTCACAGAAGAAAAGTAGGCAGTGATGTTCAGTAAAGAATAAACTGTAAAATACTCAATATTTAAATTTCAGGAGCCCACTGGTTAATAGCCTTTCTCATCCCTTTTTGGGGCAGGTCTTCAGGTTCCCACAATGGCAGTGCAGTGAGTGGACCTGCTATGCTGTGACCCCTTTGCCTGGTAGTCTCAGGTAAGAGCAATGGCTACATCTACCAGGCCTGTCAGCTGGTCTTAGTTTGAAGCCCAGCTCTTCAGACTACCAGGTTCATGTGCAGTAGGGGAGAGGGGTGTGGAGGGCTCAGGCCTTGCCTTTTGTTCATCAAGCCTACACAGTTTTGCATACTGACCACCCTTATCCTCACCCTGACTCCCAATCCCATAAGACTCTCTTATTTGTTCATGTTTAGCCCTTCAGGGTTTTGTCCATCACAATTAACCTGGGCTGTCTGTGTGACTGGGTTTGGAGCCATCCTGAGCTCAGCAGTAAGTCATTGCCCTTCCTGAGAATCTACACATAGCTAGTAGTTATCCATGGGGCAGCCTTAATGACCCTTCTGTCTCTGGCCCCCATAGCACTGGGATTAACAGTGCAAGTGAGACCACATCTGCCTTGTTATGTACATAGGTGCTGGGGTCCTATGGCTGGACAGGAGGCAGAGGCAGGCAGATCTCTGAGCTGTAGACCAGCCAGGATGACACAGTGAGACACTGGAGCATGTGTGTGTGTGGGGGGGGTGTTGTCGACTTTCAGACCCACAGTCCCATAGTCCCACTGAAATACACAGACGCTTGTATTAATTGTACACTGATTAACCTGGGGCATAGATATATAACTTGCTAGCTCTTGCTTTTATTCTAACCCATGATTCTTATCTTGTTTAGCCATGTGGGCTCGGTACCTTTTTTTAGAACAGGATAGTTGTCCTCTGCATCTTCTGGCTTGTCTGGCAACTCTGGCATTTCTGCCCTGTTCTTCCTGTTCCCAGAGTTTTCTTAGTCTGGTAGCCCCGCCCACACTTCCTGTCTGCCTTTGGCCAATCAACATTTTTATTAAACCAGTAGGTGGGACAATTATTTGTAACAACATAATTCTACTACATTTCCCCTTTTCTCTATTTAAAAAAGGACCCAAATTTAATTTCCTTTGTATATTTTTTACACTATTATCTTTAATAATCTGTAACCAACACTGTAAACAAACACAAATATCCATAATCCATTTTTTGGGAATGTGGGCATTGTTCTCTAGGCTACTTCCTGCTGAATTGGGGTGCTGGCAATCCCATGGGGACTCAAAGAAAAATTCAGGATTATGGACAAGTCTTTAGTGGCGTAGTATGTAAGGCTGAGTAATTTCAGCCAGTCTCCTTGGCATAGTTTTGGACACAGAGCTCAGAGGATATGTCAACAGAAATGCTCTGAAATGCTGAATCATCTGAGCCGTCCATTAACGAGACTTTCCAGAGGTCTTCCAATATCAAACTTTATGTTCTTTAACCAAGGAATAAATCCACAGCTTCTCATTTTCTGTGGAAATAAAAAGAAAACCTCTTCTCCAAAGTAACATATTTGATTTCAATTTTAAAGTCAACTCATTTACAAAACATATAGATTGAATTAATTGAGCAACATTTGTAATCAAATGACTTTTAGTAGCTTTTACTACATTTTCAAAAAAAAAAAAAAAAAAAAACCTTAGGCAATAACATACAGTATGCAGATACTTTTTGTAATCTCCATCTTTACATGGCTTATTTTTTAAGGACTTTTTCTATCCTTTTCCCTCTCAAGCCTGTGTGTGTGTGTGTGTGTGTGTGTGTGTGTGTGTGTGTGTGTGTGTGTGTGTGTATTTTAACACACTCTAAACCATTTAGAGTACTTTGCATCTGTCTTCACTGTTTCTTACTCTGTTTCTGTCCACACCTTTGCTTGGTTAGGGTGGCTGAGTCCACCCAGCTATTTCTTTCTGTTTCTGTCCACACCTTTAATCTGCCAAGGTGTGGCTAAGGTTGAAAGCTTCAGTAGGTTGGCTGACTGGCTCCACCCAGCTCCTAATCTAGATTCATAGGATTTATCTTTTAGCTGAGGTACTGGTAGGACCCACAATTACCACTCTGGGGAACTTTAGGGTCTATATAATCACCAAGTAAATCACTTGCCGTCTGCTGCTAACTCCATTTAAGTAGTTGGCAGCAGGGCCTCTTAAAAGACTCACAGGTCTTTTGCCTCTAAGGCTGAATCAGAGAGCCTACTCTGCTTGCCTCCAGCAAACAGCTGATTCAAGAAAACACCCCTATTAAGAAGCCATCATTGATTCTGTTCCCTTTTTGTCCTTATTAATAAAAGCCTTAAATTCATATCCTTGCTTACATCTAGGCTCCTGTGAGACTTCAGGAACCAGCCTTTTTGCAGCTCAGGCTGCACTTCGAAAGCCCACCATTTTGAAATCCAAACCCACACGCCACTCCAGGGTGTCTCTGAACCAAGGCTCACATGAGAGACACAAATCAGCTGTTTTTGGCTCCAATTCTGTGCTCTAGAGTTTTTAATCTTTTAAATCTTTATCCAGCTTTATCCAGGTATATGTCACCCATGTTGGGCTGCCACTTATTGTATTAGTTTCTGGCCTGGATTTTCTGGCCTAGCCTTGTGGTCCAGACTTTCAGAACCACAGTCCCATAGCCCCACTGAAACACAGACGGTTGTATTAATTTTACGCTGATTAACCTGAGGTCCAGGCATATAACTTGCTCTTTACCCTTAAACCAACCCATGACTCTTATCCTGTTCAGCCATGGGGCTCGGTACCTTTCTCAGAGCAGCATAATTGTCCTCTACATCTTCTGGCTTGTCTGTAGCATTTCTGCCCTGCTTTTCCTATTCCCAGTTTTCTTAGTCTGGTAGCCCCACCCACACTTCCTGTCTGCCTTTCATTCTAGTGGAACTGAAGATCCTAGCTAATCCCTTGTCCTTTTCTTTTTTAACGGATTTGAGAGAGGGTTTCTCTGTGTTGCCCTGGCTGTCCTGGAACTCATTCTGTAGACCAGACTGGCCCCAAACTCAAAGCTCCACTTGCCTTTGTCTCTTAAGTGCTTGTACAGTAAACGAAGGTGTGCACCACCACACCCTGGTTAAAGACAGATTCTTATAGTGGGCCCGTAGTGGTTTTTTTTTTTCTTTTTAAATGGGGTATTTGTCTCAAGACATAAAAATGAACTGAACTGTTTAGAAGGACAAACAAGCTGTGAACATCACTAAGTTTGCAAATTAGGGTAGTTTTTAAATGTCTGTGGAGCTCTGGGGCCCTTTAGGGTGGACGGTTCTCATGCTTTTATCTGGCTTATATTCTGAGCTTTGTTAAGACTGTTTAAAAGTAGACATACTAAAAGGCAAGGAGGGATAGGGTGTGATGGGGCATGCATGTAATCCCCAGCACTAGGGAGGCAGAGGCAGCACTGTGAGTTTGAAACCAGCCTGGGATGCTCATTGAGACACTACCTCAAAGTGAAGAGCTAACGATGCGGCTCAGTGATACAGAAATTGTCTAATATCCAAGACTGGGATTGAGAACTACAGCTGTGCCTTCTATCCCAAAAGTGAAACCTGGGGACTTAAGTAAGTACATTCAGTGCTACGCTGTTCTCAACTACTTGTCTTGAATTTAGCATAGGAATGGCTGGATAAGGGTGACTAAGAACCCAAGACATCCTTAGCATGAGAGAAGACAATGCAGAGACTGAGAAGATCCCATCACCTCCTCTGCATTCTTGCCCTCTGGCCAGGACATCGAGACTGGGGATAAAGATGGATGCAGTGCCCTGTGGCAGTCACTGGAGGTCTGTCGATGAAAACCTTGAACCCTGACTTGGGCCCTCCAAGACATCCTGATGGCAGCCTCCTTGGAAAAGCTTCATTAGGAGGGACCTGAAAAGAGAAATTCTCAGTTCTCACTAGTGGAAAGAAAGGCCTGGGCATCCTCCCTGTTGACCCAGGAGTTACTAATAATCCAGATGCTTTAAACTCAATAGCAGCTTCTTTACAGATTAGAAGTATAACTATTGAGTAGGTGCCATCTCCTGTCACTAATCGACCTCAGTACTGTCACGAGACCATGCTGGTTTACTTCTGTATTCCAGTTCTGCTTAATAGTGATAACAGCCCGGCTTCTGCACTTACCTCAGGACTAGCAGCAATCTGGAGTCACAGTTCTCATGGTACTGAGAAGTCTCAGAAACAAGGGTCAGTGCCCAAAAAGATCAGAGGCCTTAGAGCCTTAGGCTCAGGAGTTAAGAGCACTGGTTGCTCTTCCAGAGATCCTAAGCTCAATTCCCAGCAAACACATGATGGCTCACAACCATCTGTACTGAGATCTCATGCCCTTTAATGGCATGCATGCATATATGCAGGCAGAACACTACATAACAAGCAAATAGGAAAAAATTTAGGGGCCTTAAAAATTAAGATTTTAATTTTCAATCCAAAGAATAAGTAGCTCTTTTGGATTCCAGGAAGACACTGGAAAATATACACGTGCACAATCATTAAATCCTTTATTTACATATAGAAATTAGTAAAGCTTAAAATAAAACCAAATGCAACTTGTACAGAAATCCTTTAATTTTCTTTATTTTCACACATTAAAAAATGAAACACACTATACAAATGGTTTTCATAGCAGATTACACGTGGGTCCATTCAGACTCGCTCTCATGTGCTGTCTCAGATGACAGCTGTTAACCAAGGGGCCAATGTATTGATTTAAGTGCAGTAGCATGCAGCCTCAGCATGAAAGGTTTGGTTCCCCTCTGTCCGTAAGTTAGGGTAAATGGTATTGACGTCTGTTTACAGACTGAAATGTGTCAGTCCTGAGCAGTCCGGCTGTAGCCTGAGACCAGCTGGTGGGAACTGTGGTCTCAGCTTTAAAAAGGGAGGTCCAAATGGCGGCAGGCTGGCTGCTATGAACTTGAGCTGTTTCCCATTCTAGTCACTGGAACTATTTGCTGTGGGTCACACAGACCCTTTAGAAGGGTTAGGCCAAGTAACTGTAGGTGTCCTTTTCACCATCAACTCGCTCCAAATATTCTTTTTCGATGAGAATATCAATGCATTTCTGGGCATTATTTTAGGAGGAAGAGAGTGAAAGGGAAAAAGAAATATAAAATAATCATCAGGACGCGGGAGCAAATCCACCTGTCTATCTAGCTGCAACTTCACTGTTCTGAATGCAGCGATCAGGATCAGTAACACCTGTTAAGGTGACTGAGACAGCTACCTCCCCACCCCCCTGCATTAAAGGCACAAGGGCTGCTGCATGTCTAGGCCACAATCTCATTTTCTAACAAAGCCTGGCTGCCTTTGGGCAAGGCTTTGTGCCAACCCAGAGCTCAGAAGCATAGGATGGGTGGTGAAGCGGGACCTGAAGGATGAAGGACATGCTAGCACTGTGCTAACAGGTCCCTCAGATATTGTAGGCTTCCTGACTGCTGAGGATTTACCATCCACTTCTCTGAGGCTGGGGCTTACCCAAGTAGTTTCAGAAAAGACAGGACCTACTGACAACTGGCAACAGAAACTAGGCAAATGAACGAGTGTTTCCTAACAATGCAACTCAAGATGGTCCCTTCATACTGCCAGGCGGGTTTTTACCAGCACAGCAGAGAGCGCCCTCTGTCTATTACTTCCTAGTAAGCAAAACCGGCCAAAGCTGCATTATGGCTCACAAGTTGGGACAGCTAATTCCCACAAAACTGTAGGCATTGGGGAAGACACGGGATTCTTATTTCTTACTAGGGTGTCCACTACAAAGGTGTACTTATGACCCGCACAGCACTACATATATTTATTTCTAGGAGGAGGATAGGCTGACTCCCCTTGCTGAGTAAGCCAGCTCCCCTTTGCTGCATCTTTCCCACACGAGAACAGACAGCTACTGCGCTGTAATCCCTGTACCTTGATCACTGGGACCCGAGGTTTGAACCTGGAGGACAGCTGGGTGAGGACTTCACCAAGTAACTGCTGGTGCTTCAGGACCTTCCTCATCTTCATAATCCTCACGATGGCCGCCTATGCAATCAACAAGGAAAAACTTGTGCTTAGAGCTTTAAGAGCTGAGCAGGAAAGTGAAAGGCAACCTGTACACAGGCCACTTTAACTCTACATCCGTGCATAGCTGACAAGTACCCAACAGGTCAGAGGGTACAAGCAACCAGCTCTGTCCATGTTTCAACCCCAACAGACCAAACACTAAGCCTGGCTGGGTTTGGTTCCCAACACCTCCACGAGCAGCTTACAACTCTAACTGCAGTTCCTGAGTCCAGCACCCTCTTCCGGCCTCTAGGGGCACCAGTCATGCCCACCCCTTATACACATAGACAAAACACGCACTGAAAATCAATGTACGTCTTTGAGAAGGTTTCCTCTAACTATATAGCACTAAAGGATAAAACTTCACTAAGAAGCTACCCATCCTTGTCCTCAACTCTACCATTCTTTCTTTCAATATTTATCAGTTCCCCAATATTTAGGCAAGAAGATAAGACTATTTTCTTTGGGTACATAAGATATTTTATCCTCATTGTCATCTTTGGCCTTCACAAAGCCCCCCCCCCCCCCCCCCCCCCCCCGCCATTCTGTGTCATAGGAGGGGGACGCATTTCTAAGTGCAAGTACAGACATGGGTCAGTCACCTGAATCAGAAGTTTGCGGTCTTCCTCTATATTTTTGTGTGTGGTTTCTTGTTCCTGCTTCTGTTCAGTTTTCATTGGCACATTGATATTAACCCTCAATTTCTTACTGTCAAGACAACAGAGGAAGCAGGTCACTGAAAAGTCTATTTCCTCTCTTCCAACACTGGAGGCTTTGCTCCTGGACTGGGGCAGAGAGCAGTTCTCACCCATCTCTTGTGCACAGTTTCTACCAACCACCTGGGAACTGACCCTCACCACAGGGCTGTGTCAGAGGCAACATTTGACCCTCCCTTTTGTCAAGTGTAATATCACCAGAACAATTTGTCATAAAGTCTAAATATTCTGTATGAGTTTCTCAAGAAGACTTATTTTCAAATAAAGAGAAAACCAAAACTGCATCAAAGCAACACGAGGACTGGTGCAGTCACCAAGCCCTCCGAGTCCAGTCTCCCCTGGCTTGTGCTGATTCTCAAGAATGCCTGGTGCCAGGGGATAAGACCAACAGCTGTGTATTTGATTTTCTTACTTTTTATAACCAAGATATAACTTTATTACGGTGTCTGGCTTCAATTCCACCTCATCAACATTTGCATTTTCATCTTCTAAGACCTAGAAAAAAAATCATCATTACTAGGACATCCCAGGGAAAGACTTTCTTTTAAGCTTAACACAAAGTATACAAACATACCAGCAACTTTGACTTCAGTAAAATCTGTAGGACTTGGGCCAGAATGTCCTGCAATTAGAGAGAGATGGTGAGAAAAAAGTCAGTGGCTTCCCAGAGACTCCGCTCACTGTCATCACCTCAAAGCAGAACCCACCCAGAGAAAGTGACATGGCTTCTTCTTAGAGTTTCTCTATACACAATAATCAAAGACAAAAATATAGTTTGCCAAGAACACTGGGCACAATGTATTTGCATCTTCAATTAAACCTCCAGGAAATTACCCACCACTTCAAAGTTTGAAGGGTCACAAGAACTTTCTGTGGTGCTGAGTCAAACTCAAGGCTTTATGTATGGCAGGTAAGTGTTCTACCACTGACTACATTCTTAAACATGGAATACTGAGGAGCTCCGTCAGAATGAAGCTACACTGCAATCAAGAGCCTGCTGAGGCTCAATACCTTTAGGGCACTCAGTACATCATGGGACCTCTCATCTGTAGGCAGTAACTGGTCTGGTGATTTCCAGAGCCTCATCATCCTCATGGGCACCCACACTAGTCTGAGGCTATGCAGTTTGATTTGTTACAAGTGGCAGGTATGAGCTGGGGCCTGAAGGAGGGCGCCTCAAGTCTCAAAAACCAAACCAAACCAGACCTTTAACCAAAGAAAAAATAAACTGAATAGGAGAAAATATCTTAAAATCATATATCTGCTCGCGAACACTCATGTGAAAGAAAGCTTGCCTTGCCGTTAGGGCTGTGGGGTTGGTTAGCTGAATCCCTGAAGTAGCCTAGGCAAATCAAGAATGTACACATTATGTAAAGAATTCTTACGTGACAACCAGACTAAAACACAGGTAAAAGATATGAACAGATAATTTTCCTAAGAAACATAAATGGACCCCCCCCCCCCTTCCGCACCACTAACTAAACATTCTCTACTCCACTCCTGGTCAGGAAAATGCACAAATAAAACCATACTGAGATACTGCAGGATCACCAGGATAATTATAAAAAAGAAAATTAGCCTTGGTAAGGATGGGACTAGAAACTCCCTGTACAGGAAGAATAATGTGAAAAGATGCAAAACCCAAGTCATGGAATAGCTTGGCTATGTTCCCCCAAAACTATACAAAGTGAGCATGTGGCTAAGCAATTCTACACCTGTGCACAGGCATAAGAATAGAAAAAAATATACTAAGACTAGCATTCATAATAACTAAAATTCCACCAGTAGATAAATAGGCAAGGCAAAACTGGTCCCACCACACATCAAAATTTTATTTTAATAGGCAAGATGGCTCACAGTGTGAAAGCATTTCTGCAAACCCGAATACCTGGATTTAACACGTAAGTTCCATGGTAAAGGAGAGACAGGCAAACAATGGCATACACGGATGCCCTTCCAAATAATTTACATGAGCAAAGTAGAAATGAACAGGTGGCTCAGTGCCCAATGGATCCTGAGAGCCCATGTTTGGGTCCCCAAGCCCATGTCAAAGATTCAATGAGAAATGCTGTCTCAAGAAAACAGGGTGGAAAGTGCTCAACACTGACACCTGACTTCTCGTCTACACACACACACACACACACACACACACACACACACACACACACACACACACACACACAAGCAAACGAATGCACTGACACCCAGTGAATATACTCAATGAACTATGTGAGCACAGAAGGACACTTGACTCTACTTCCATGCCATGTCCAGAGAAGAGTCCATAGAGGTTAATGAGTATCGGGGACAGGGAGCAAAGTGGGAAGTAGAACCGCCACTGCTAACTGTATGGTTCTACTCTCGAGAAATGGAAAGGTTCTGGACTGGACAGCAGTGGAGCTATATACAATTGTTTACAAACTAAATAAACACTCTTAAGTGGTTGATTATGTTATATGAGATTTTCTACCATGTCAAAGACACTGCAGAAGAATATAATTAATAGGAAGAATAGTAGAAAAATAAGTCAAAATTTAATCTCAGAAAAATGTAAGCAGAAAAGAGGTGAGAGATGGTTAAATGAGAGCCAGGTGAGATGCTGGCGGAGGACAAGGAGTTTCAGGTCATTCTTGGCTACAGGATACCTTGTCCTAAAGAACGGATTAAATGAACAAAGGAATCCTCCACGTCCATACACCCACAGAGAGGAAGGGAGAGAGGGACAGACAGACAGATACTGAGAGAGGAACAGAGTGACTGACTGACTAGGTTTAAAAAGAGAGCATTTTATATGTCCTTACTATTGTAGATTCAGCTGAACTGGCCTACCCTCATCCACAAACTATAAATAGTCCAAAAGTCGTTACAGTGGAACAGAGCTTTATGGTCCTGATCTTTGTGCACCAGTACTAGAAATGTGCTAGATGTCCCTCACACTAGCTTGAGATAATGTCAGGTTAACTTTTAGCTCAAAAGAACCCTTCTGGTTCATAAACCATGATTACCCACTAATCTTGCCGCCACCCAAGGCTTGTCCAGTGGTCACAGTGAAGAGCCCCTGTGGATCTGTACTGGTCTCCGATGTTTTGTGGTAAAGTGTACTTTTTTGTTGTTGCTGTTTGTTTGTTTTTGAGGGGTTTGTTTTGTTTTTTCAAGACAGGATTTCTCTGTAGCTTTGGAGCCTATCCTGGAACTCAGTCTGTAGACTAGGCTGGCCTCAAACTCACAGAAACCTGTCTGTCTCTGCCTCCTGCATGCTGGGATTGAAGCCAAGTGCCACCACTGCCCAGCCTTGTTTTGTTTTTGCATGTAGCAAGCATCTATTAAGTCAAGGACACCCATGTCCGCTCCTCTCACCACAACATCTTGAAAGTACAGAGTAAGTGTGAAATGACAGGCATACCATTTTAATCTGAGTGCTGTCAGTCAGCTGCTGCACAGTATAGGCATCTTCTGTGTTGTACTGAAGCAGGATTGCCATCTGGAATGTGGATGCCTTTAAAGCCCAGAGAAAAAGAGAAATGTGAAAATGGGGAAAGGTCTTCACAGGTACAACCTACTTTTACAAAGAGTCTTCAAACATGCAAAAAAGAAAAAAGAATACAAAGCGTCCCAAGGCCAGGATAGTGTACACTTCTCTTAAAGTCACCTTTCAAACACTGAAAGGACTTTGTTTTCTCCTGAAACATGGCCTCTATACAAAGATAAACATGTAACTTGTGTTAATCTACACCAGGTAGAAGATATTAATCATGAATTGTAGGGGTATTGTGTTGTCTCATGGTAAATAATTGTCCCACCCACTGGTTTAATAAAAAGAGCTGATTGGCCAAAGGCAGGCGGGAAGTGTAGGCGGGGCTACCAGACTAAAAACTCTGAGAACAGGACGCACAGAGCAGAACACCAGAGAGAGCACCAGAGAGAAGCCACAGGAGGCAGAGGACAACCATGCCACTCTTAAGAAAAGGTACCGAGCCCCATGGCTGAACAAGAGACATGGGTTAGAATAAGGGTAGAGAGCTAGCATGTGATATGCCTGGGCCTGAGGCTGATCAGCCAAAAACTATTGGAAGCTTCTGTGTGTCTCTGTGGGACTGCGGGACTGTGGGACTGCGGGTCTATGGGCCTAGACCTTGAGGTTAGGCTGGAAAGTCCGGGCCGGAAACCTCGTACTACAATGAATTATATTTTTATACACAGCAGAACAAAAATGATTTCTTGGTATACACCATGTACACATTATGTGTGTGTGTTCAAGCTGATAGAGACCTCCAGACCAGGTATAATGACTACCTGGTCTTAAGTAACTCATCAGTGTAGGGGTTGAAAGGTTATACAATGAGTAGTTACCCATTCTAATGTTCAACACTAAAAGAAATTTGTAATTATTACCAGCTCACAACTGAGACCACCTCATGATATGAAATAAGTATCACCTACACAACACACCAAGTACAGAAGTTAAAAACAAAGAACCTAGACTGAAACTATCTTAACAGAAAATTTAGCACTGCAACATCTAAGTCATAGCACAGTGTCAATGGTCTCCAGCTTTCTCATCCACAAGTACAATGCCCCACAGCTATTGTCGTTCAGCACCCCACTGAGAAGTTGTACCATGCAAAGCTGCAGAGCTGGGACTGCAACTAGATAAGTGAAATGTCAGCTTCTAAATCTATCACTCAAGTTTATCAGGCAGGGAGGAGAAACCCACACTCAGAGTAAGGAGATAACTTGCCCCCCCCCTCCCCGGGTCAGAAGAATGATTCAGCTCACCTGTGCGTGATGAGCAGGCTTTACTCCCTACACTGCTTTGCCAGGAGAGGAACTCCATCCTATTGCAAGGGTTATCTTCCTGGATTTCTATCATTCGTCTAAATATCATTTAGTACTAAAGCACCCCCCCAACAGAAAATAAAAAACATGATTTTACCTGCAAAGTGTATCTGTTTTTGAAGCAATTAGTGACTAGTTCCCCTTTGGACAGCTGATACAACCATGTCAGTTTTCTGCCACTGTGACGGCTGGCGTAGAAAGCTGTAAATCGCTGATAACTGCGCTCCAACTGGTGAAAAGAACATGCAGCATCTATGGTTCTACATTCTACAGTCAGCAGTTCTAAATAAAGCTCCTTGTCCCAAGTTCTGAGAACAAAACCAGTGCTTACAGAGAAATGAACTACAGACGCCAGGCCCAGTAGGTAGCAGAATCCCCCATGCTAGTCGATGAGATTCTCCACTTTAAAGGAGTAAACCAACAGGGCTGCAACAGAGCCGACCAGCCGAGCCGACCAGCCTTGGGCTACCCAACCCAGTCCCATTTTACACTCTGCGTCCACACTGCTCTGACTGCTTAGCCAACACTGCAGTCAGCACACTGATGTCCAGGCTTCCCCTCCCTCCCCACAGTGCTGAAAGAGACCAGGTAACAACTCTTACCTCTGATGGCAAGGCAAATGTGCAGGACTGCTGAAAGGGCCACGATCCGGAACTCAGGACCTGGATACTGAAGTCCACTGGGGGTGGGAACACATTTCCTTACTCTTACAAACTTCAAAATTCTATTGTTTCACACACATACAACAAATGGTCAAAATTAAAGAAAATACATTAAAAGTCTTTCTTAAATAAGAGTTTCAACTTATTCAATTAAATTTAGCAAAAATGGAAGCCTAATATGATGGTACACATTTGTGATCCCAGCATCAGCTAGAGGAGCACAAGTTCCAGGCTAGAAGGCTGCCCAGTCAGATGCTCTGCATCGGAAACTCAAACTTAAGTTAAAGAACAGGAAATTGCTTTCCTCTGGGGCAGTACTTTTCCACTTTATTGTCAATACAGGCTTCTAAGCTGGTCTGCTCAAGCAGTGTGTGTTGACCAAATACAAGACCACGGAAAGTTAACAGCAATCATTACAGCTTGTGGACCACTTACTACTGTGAGGACAGGCACAAGAGACGTGTATAATGTATGAATTAGGACAATTACATGTATAAACATGTGTAACCTACAAACTAGGTCACCTTCACAGACAGCTTAGATGTCTACTAGCAAAACTGTTAAGTTTAATGATGATAGAAGTTCTGATTTGGGAAAAGTCATATTCTCCAATTTTCACCAAAAACATGAGAAGAAAATACTCAGAAATATATCTAAACTAAGGTTCAAAAGAAGACAAGACAAAATAAGCCCACACATCAGCAAAGCCCCACTCAGAACATGTGAGTTGGCATTATCTGGCCCCGACAAAGACTGCCATCATACCATCCTGGTGGCTAGGAGGAAAAGCACTCGGGAGATAACTCAGGCTTCTGTCTTTGGAACTCTACACATCTAGCACCCTCATTCCACATTCTGTCACTTCTCTCGCCTGCAATGAAGAGCCTCGTAGTAAAGTCCTTCTATGAACAATCAATACTCACAGTCCAGTGGTTCTGAATTCGTTAGGTGCTTTTTGAACTGTTCATTCAGATCCTTGCTCACACCAATGTCTTGAAACATTCGCTGAAGTTTGGAGGTATACTCAAAACCACAAGCTTGCTGAAATGAATCCAGACAACTATCTCATTAATTTGTACAAAACAGCAACGAATACAATGTACACAAAGGAATGTTAGAGAAATCACAGGACAATCTTCAGTTGCATGAAACTGAATCTAGTAACACTTGGTCAGATATGAATATACTGATTAATTTAAAGCAAGGTGTTCTATCACTGCAGTAGATTACAACTAGGAAATGATTAGAACATGTAGTGATGCACGTCTGAAAACCTGGAGGCAAAAGGACCACGCATCGAGGCTCGCCTAGGCTATCTCAAATGCCCCTCAAACCACCCCCTTTTGTGTCCCAAATAATCTGTTTGTCCCTTAATCCTATCCAATTGTCTCCTCCAGAATGTGCCCAAAGCTTAAACCTGTGTCTGGAGGTGTTAGGAAAGGGGCCCGTATCAGGGCCTTGGTGCCTCTTTAAGATGACGCTCCCTATGAGTACTTAGCCTAGTGAAGTGGTTGGTTGAAAGCCAGAAAAAGGACCCTCTACAGAACCAGACCTGATACCCAGATCTTAGATTCTTTAAGCCCCAGAATGGTGACTTAATTTCTGTGCCTGCAAAGTCACCTGGTCCACGGTATTTTGTTTTGATGGCTTGAGCTAGGAAAGCCACAAAGCATCCACTCAAAGCCAACAAGGCTCACAGGCATGTGATGAGGAAATGGTGAGCCGAGACGAGCTAATGAAGGCTCCATAAACAGAAGGACCCCGAGGAAACTCTGTAGGTGTGGCTGGGAAGCAGGGCTCACGCTCACACACACACAGACCCTGCCCACTGACAGCACAGAGAGACTAATAAGCACATCAATAAAGCCTGAGAAGTCAGGGTTGTCCAGAAGAACAGCACCTTTAACTTGGAGATCATGCTTGCTTCAGCGTCATCACTAGCACTGTTCTGATGCACCAGCCTCTTGGCGAGCATCTTAGCATAGAACTTCTGAAACACATCCTTGTCCTCAATGTACTTGAAGACCACCATCTGGCAAAGCCAGGAAAAGAACACATTAGTGAAGTAAACTCACACGCTGACCATCTCTAGTTAGCACCAGGAGCCAAGGACTGCTTGGTTTTGGGTGGCCTGTGCACCAACCTGTATAGACAGCATAAATTCACCCCAGAGTGCTTCTAAGTGCTGCCATCACTCCTTAAATCCAAGTTGACTGAACCACACTTAGTAGCAAGAAGCAAAGTCCAGTGCCGGAGGGATGGCTCGGTGGATTAGACAGAGTACTTGCTGTTCTTACGAAGGACCTGAGTTGCACTCCTAGCACACGGCAGTTCACAACCATCTCTAACTCCAGGTCTGGGGCTCTAACACCCTTCTGACCTCTCCAGATATCAGGCACACATGTGGTACATATTCATACACATATGCAGGTAAAACACTCATACGCATAAAATAAAACACATCAATCTTTGAAAACGTAAATGAGACAAAAAAGGAATCAAAGTACCAACACTAAAAGCAGTTAATCTATTTTAGGAGAAAAACCATGAATTCAAAATCAAATGCCTATTACTTTGCACATTTCACGTCCTATGTCAACAGCCTTACAAAGGACAATGGGTGTGCCCAAGAAGCACCTTACCACTTGATTGAGGGTGTCTTCTAGTTCTGCCTCTTCTGGGTTCTTGGAACTGAAATGTAAGAGGGCAATATGTTAACACACAAGCTAGCAGATATACACATACTACTCTGGAAACATGGTTTCAAGTAGTAAAAGATGAGCTGTCAGATCAGCAAAGAGAGGTCATTTTCCTTTCCTATGGCGATCTCCCACTACACCAGATCACAAGAGATTTATAAGACAGTCACTTACAAATCAAAGATGAAAATCAACAGAAGCTAATTATAATATTATGAAGTTTTCCTTTACGATAACCCACTTAAATATCAGTAAATGAGTTTCTTTCTTACACTTGCTTCCTACAATCTGTATACTTTTAAAAACCAAAAAAGCACATAGTTTCAGTTTAATGGCCTAATAGATTTAAATATAATGAAAACATATTAGCCATGGGTGAGGTGTGCTTTCATCTGTGGTCAGATCTTTAAAATAATTAATTAATGTGAACACACACACACCACCACCAACAACAACAATAAATAATGAAAAAAGAAGGTGGGAGGGGGGTGTAACATGGGAGAGGTTTAGAGAGAGGAAAAGGTAATTATAATCTCAAAAAAATAAAACAACCCACTGGAACATTAAAAAAAAAAAAAAAAAAGAGTTGGTCATCAAACAATCTCTAAAACAATGTTATGATCTGTTGTCTTGAGACATTCCATGCTACACTGACAGTCCAGCTCAGGGAAATCCTCCTGCGTCAGTCTGAGTGTGGGGTTTCAGGTGTGCCCATCATAAACCCAGCCCTGTCCTCCCCTGGCAGCCTGCTCAAGGCCAGCCAGACTCTGCTCACCAGCACTTGCTTGTGATGTCTCTAACACTCACTTTTAACTGCCTAACTCACTGGCGATAGACAATTATGGGCACAACTCTTCACTCTCTCACACAAACCAAGGCCTGCGGAGCAGCTCTGTATTCAAGTCACTCAATCGTCCACATCAGTTGAGAAGCAGTATCATGTCCTAAGAGAAACCCCAAACCAGCAAGATGGCATAGTAGAAGGCACTTGTACCCGAGCGACATGGTATAAGTGATGATTTCTGAAAAGTTGTCCTCTGACCCCACAGATGTGCAGTAAAACATGATACAAAAATTACAAGTCCTTTTTCCTCCTTGTAAAGAACATATAAGTGCATCTGACTAGAATAAATAATGTGACTATAAAAGATAATCAGGCCAGCATGACAACACAGAAAAAAAAAAAGAAATACTCAAATTACCATTGCTTTGGCAAAGCTAAAACAAACTACTTAAGAGTAATTAACGCAACTTCTACACAGTGTTTGCTCACCATGTACTAAGCAGACAGACGGCACAGGCCTCTGAGCACAGTGAGCTGTCAGGTGTGCTATTGCTGAGCTACCACCATGGTCCAAGGATGCTGTACAGACTATATTCTGTATAATTATTCTCCAGTTCATTGATGGTGATTGTTAACTTAAAATTTTTTTGTGTGTGTATGTACCTGGTTGTCTACTTGAGCATCATGTGTGCACAGAAGGCCAAAAGAGGGCACCACATTTTCTGGAACTAGGATTATAAATGTTTGTGAGAGCCCAATGTGGATTCTAAGAACTTACTGAATTGAGGTTCTCTGCAGGAGCAGCAAGTGTCCTTAACAGCTAAGCCGGCTCTCTGGCCCTGACAGTAAGACTGACTGTCACTGTTCACATTGTCATTTGTGGGCATTCTCTTAGCCTTAGAGAGAGCTTTTTAAAATACAATATATTGAGACCAGAACCAGTACAATTTGGGAATTTGTGACCCCTGTATAGCATTTGATAATGTGGCATGTGACACTGAGGTAAAACTTGTTTATTTTTTGAACCAAAAGAACTATGATACGACAGGGAGAGAAGATGAAGGAACCAAGACATACACAAGCAGTGGGAACATAACAGAGGAGGAAGTCATCTCAGAATATAGGTGAATCAATTAGGAAAGGTGTTAGGCAAGATAGAAGGTGAATACATATATATAAAATGAGGAATGCATAGCACCAACAAATGACCAGATGGAAACAAAACTTTAAAATATAGTGTATTTTAAATAATATGAAATATAAAATATAAAATATGGCTGGACTTGATGGTATGCTTTGTAAACCCGTGTTTGGAAGGCTGTGCATAGGAGGACTGCTGGGAGTTTTGAGGCTAGCCTGTGCTACGTAGCAACTCTGTCAAAAGTGAAGTTTGTAGACCGACACATAAGCCATGACAGTATTCAGCCTTCTGCTGTTCAGAGAGCCAGTGGGAGCTTATGCAGCTTTCAATAAATGTGATACAATGCAGATAAATGTAACACAAATACTGATTCCTTGTTTAACTTAGGTTTAAACAGGGGTACTAGGAAAAACACAAACCAAGTAAGTACCTTTTCTTCAACAAGGAGTCACAGTATCGAGCAAGCAGCTCAGGGGATTTACTGGATGACTGGGCCATTTTGGTAACTGCATTGTTGTTTATGAAGCGACCACAAGCCTGTGTTACATAAGAGACAGTTAGAGAAAAGGTGTGCTGTTCACAAACACTCAATAGGCAACATAGAGGCATACTTACCTTATCAAGTGCAGCCACAAAGCCAGCATCATTGTTAAATGCTGACATCACCAGGGCATTGTATTTTTTATGAACATCCAGAACCGTCTGCACATACATCTTGGGATCCTTCGGTGGAGGGAAAACCAGAAACAAGCAAGAATCAAAGCGCATAGTCTTCTGCTGTTGTAAAAACACTACAGATTTAACTACATCTTCAAAGAAGTTAATATCAGAAATACTTTGGTTCCATCACTGAAACACACAGGACATCATGTTTATGTGTAAAACAAAACAATTCTCTAGATTAAATATTTTCTTTTTCAAAACGACAGCAGGTCTGAACACAAGGAGGGAGATGCACAACTGTGTGGTTAAAGCCAGGGACAAGAACTGGGAGCTTGGGGATGAGCAATGGACAGTACTGGTGAAAGATAAAGGAGGTGGATGGGTGGAAGCATCACACAATATAAAGAGGCTGATCAACAGTCACTGTTTGCCAGCCAAGCACCCATAACATGAGGCAGCTACCATTTTTTAAAAACCATTTCAGATGCTTAAGCTAAGTTATACTGCTTACAAAAGTTAAGTGGCAGCAAAGATAGGCAAGGGCTCAAGTAGATGACTCCTGAGTCTGACATATTCTCTTCAGCTTTCAGAATGGAAAAGGCCCAGCTGATGAAAAGTGGTAGAAAGGCTCTTCACTGGCCCTTCATAACTCAGGAGCCACAGGTGCATAGAAGAAAGATATTCTGGCAATGCCTCCAAATTCCTGGTGTGCGATTTCACTGTTGAGACAGTATTTCTATGTAGCCCTGGCTGATTATAAACGTGTAATCTTGTTACTTCCCGTGCTGGGATTACAGGTATACCGCTGTGGACAGACCCCAGTTCCTGACATACTATCTCGCATGATTTAGGAATGAGAAAATAGAAACCCTTGAATACTGTTTTGCATTTTTGGTAAACTAATAATGGGTAAAAAACAGAACCCTATTATGCAATTTTCTTTAAAAGTTGCAGGTGTATATTGTTTAAAAATATAACAAATGCAAAATTATCATGAAAAACATATAGCGATGATATAATCTCACTGAGATAGAAAGATGGTCTTTACCTGATATAAACAGATAATCTGGCCTGTCTCATGACAACTATTCCTGTGTGTTACACAGGTAGCTCAATTCTAAAGAAAGCACCCAAGAGCATCTACAAGCTAAGCATGCATACGCCTACTTCATATGTGTTTTTCTTTTTTAATCAATACTTTTTTTTTCTTTTGCTTGATTTAATTCTGGTTTGTCATTAAAGCCCATATTACTTTGGTGAATTCAGATTTTACACTGTTTTCGGATCACACATCAAATTACTACACAACATTCATATACAATTTCCAGTCACTGGTTTTCACAAAGAACTTTATCCTACAGTGAGTATCCAACCATAGGAAAATGCAGTAACCACTACTGGACCACTCAGATCCCAGACGAAGGTGAACATCAAAACTGCCAGTTTAAAGACTCAAGATCGCTCATTTTTAAAAATGCTGCTACTTTGGAGACTATAACTCACAGGATTCATACAAGGTATATGATGCATATAAACCTTCTAGAACTTTTAAGAATGACTCAGGCTTAACAGTAGAGGGAAAATAAACTCATTTATTGAGAAGGTAGGTAATGAGCCTGCACACTCCCTTATCACGTGCTTCACCTCCAAACAGCAGCTCCCCTTGCTGCCTTGACTTACAAAAAGATTCTTGGACGTCACTAACGACTCTACATTTCCTATACTGTGCTGTGAGAATTAGAACTCGTTTTTGGCTTCTCCACTTTTTAAATTTTCCCCTCAGATTCAGTATTCAGGAACAAATTTTCAGTAAATGCCCAAAAGAAATTTCCACATGGAGATGCAAAGCTTTGCAAAGAATAAAGCAGCCTACAGATTAATTCTAGATTCTAGGCTGAGGTGGAACTGATAGAAGCTCACAGAACAATGTGCCAAGACAGCAAGCCCTGAATAGTGGCTTAAAAAATTTCATTATTATGTGTGTACAACATGCTTGAAGATGGAGGAGGGTGCCACAGCACTAGTGTGGAGCTCAGGTGACAACTTTTCCTTCCACTGTGGGATAAAACTCAGGCAGGCCTTTGGCCTCCTTCCCATCAAGCCATCAAATCAATCCTGGTTTTGTTTATTTGTTTGTTTGAGGCAGGGTCTCATAGCCCAAGCTAGTCTTATAGCCAAGGGTAGCCTTGGGTCTGATCTCCCAGCCTCTGCCTCCTAAGTGATAGTAATAGTAGAGTTACAAGATGTGCTACCATGCCTGGCTTTGAGGTTTAAACAAAATGAACAGTGGCAAGTCTGGTTCACATCCATAACAGTACACGGGAAGTTTCTTTCTCATATAAGAAACACAACTCCTCTCAGTTCCTAAGAAATTTTATTCAATGCTCATGATTCTAAAAACTGTTATGACCCCATGACTGATGCATCTCACATCTCAAGTACCCATCAACCTTGCACAACCTGCCCTTCTGAGGCCATGGGACCTAGAATGGGCGGCAAGAGACATGTTCAGCGGTAGGTTTTTGACTGGCCTTGAGCCAACTGGAGCTCACCTAAGTATTATTACTGCCCAACACAATTTACATTAGAATTCAGTTCGATGTCGTATAAAGACTAATTTGGGAATAAATTGTTTCCACAATGAATTTGCTTGCAGAAGGAAGTCTTCCTTTTGTTGGAAAAAAATGAGTATCCTGGATATAAATCATGTAATTGTTTCATGTCAAGAAAAAGTTAAAGTATCCTTGTTCTCCCGAGGTTACAGACCCATCATTCACAAACTCAGGACAAATGATGGCTCAGCAGTTAAACATGAGTGCTCCTGCAGAGGACCAGAGTTTAGTTCCCAGCACCCAAGTAGGGTGGCTCACAACAAATCTCATTACGTCTAGGAGTTATGGTGCCTTCTTCTGGCTGTTATAAGCACTGTTCCTATGAGTACAAACCCAGTCTTTTTGACACAGTAAAAAATAAACAAACAAATGATTGAAAAAATAAAAAATAAGAATCTAGAGAGATCACTCAGCAGTTAGGATCACTGACTGTTCTTCCAGAGCATCAGGATTCAGCTCTCAGGACCCACATGATAGCTCACAACTATTCATAACTCCAGTTCTAGGGGATCTGAGGCTCTTTCTATTGACCTCTTCAGGTATACAAACATTCAGACAGAAATACTTATATACACTCAAACAAGACAAAAATAAGAAACAAGATTATCAATACTTTAAAAAGGTGCAGGAGAGGGCTGGGTTTAGATGTGCAAGCCTTTAATCCCAGCACTCAGGAGGCAGAAACAAGGAGGCAGGTGGATCTCTGTAAATTCAAGGCCAGCATGGGCTACATAATCCTGCCTCTTAAAAGAAAATAAATAAATAAATAAATAAATAAACAAACAAACAAACAAACAAACAAACAAACAAACAAACAAATAAGATGCCAGAGTAATTTAAGGATTTGGTGAACTTCCTTACTTTCAAGAGCCAAAACAGGTTCTGAGCATGCCAGTAAAATCTTAGTTACCTGTAACTGCCAACAGAGATGCACTGCATACCCCTGCAGTTGGCATGCAAAGATAATGTGTTCAACTGCTCCCAGGCACTACTTACATTTAAAGCAGCTTCTCCACACTTCTCAATGGCTGCAAGACCCTGATTATGAATATGTGTCTCTAGTAGTTTTTTCAATTCTCCTAGGCCATCCTGAATTCTAGATACAAGATTATACATGCGGCCCAAATCTGAAAGAAAAAAGGAGCCAATTTTATGCATGAAAACCAACTCTGCATACCCAATCTGCTCATGATATACTTGTATGAAGTGAAACAAGAAACAAGGTGTGCTCTGTTAAAATGGTAACAGGGCCAGGCTATTACAAGTCTATTTCTCCTTTACCATGAGAAAAAGTACTTAATGCCTTTTAAAATCCTCATGAGATACTATTCATATCCTAAAAGGAACTAAAAATATTTGTTTGAAAAATAATATAGATACCCATTTCAACTGTAAGTCATGGAAGGATCCCCAAATTATTCATTTAATACACGTGTTCAACCATGATGGTTAAAGATCGAAATCCTAAATCCCAACGGCCATGTGACTGAACCACAGTTCCCACTAGCACAGAGGAGCAATTAAGGGAAGAGAAAACATATTTACCTTCATTCTTGTCAGCATCCAACAAATTCTGAAACTCTGTGTGGAAAATTTCCAAGTGTTTTTCGATGAGGACCTGCTCACACTTCCGTGCTAGCTCATCCTGTGTGCTCTCATGGAGGTAAACCTGCACTCTCCGCTGCTCCTCAAGTAAGCGAGCCTCGGCCTGCAGAAAATTCAACCAAACCAATCATGGTTTGATTCACTTTTAAAGAACTATTATGTGAACAATGACAAATCCACAAATCTACTCTAGTAACATATGATTAAAAAAAAGAGGAAAAGACTGTAGACTGTAGGTGACTGACAAGCAACCATATCATAAAGCCCGGTATGCTCTACTCTCTCTGCAACATACACTCTAATCCTTTAGGAACCCTAAGAACATTATTATAATTAACAGTTCAAATGCCTTCATACCATTTTTATTTGAGTAAACAATATTTCCCACTTTGAAGGCAATGACCCACATTCCTGTGGCCATAAAAAAAACCTACAGGCCCTTTCCAGCAGCATGTGGACACTTAATTAAGAAGCACTTGGTCTGAAAGCTGTTTCAAGTAAAGGGTCACACCAGTATAATCCTAGAAATGACCACTCAGAAATAACAATCAGCAACGAGGGGAGAAAGAAGGGAGGGAGGGAGGGCAGACGAACACACATTGTGGCCTTCTCTTGCCAATCACTGAACATGTACCTCAAAAGGCCACTCGGCCACTCAGTCACTTAGAATCCTCAACTTCTTGAATTTCTCTCCAAGGAAGAGAGACGAACAGGCAAAATAATACAACAGAAACCCGAATAAAAGGCAGTATATTTTAGAATCTGTCACCAGAAAGTGTGGTACAGAGTCACTGAGGAACTGTTACATTATCAGAGCAAACAAGAAATGTCAATGATAGTCTGGCATTATTCAGGTGATCTGAATAAAAAAAAAAAAGGCAAAAGCTGTATTTTACTCTCCACAGAGACCTCTCAGAATTGTGGGTAAATTTGGAGAATAACCACTGGATTGAATAAACCATTCAACCCCCAAAAGACAACTGACTAGGCAGATTGTGGGCCATCAAGCAGCTAGAGCCACAGCACACATTTACACCCACTTGGCAGAAAGCTAAACATGGATAGCTAAACTGCATATGCACTGCAAAGTCTTCACACAGAATGAGTGACTTCAAGCCAAACAGTAAGTATGTCCAAAAAGACGGAGAAGGAAAAAGGGAAGTCTCAGAGAAACAGGAAAGGTTTGAAGCTAGTAAATTCCAGTAAGAAACTTAACTAAAACTCCAAAGATGCTAAAATAATTTACAGTACACCTGATAAATAAAATATTATCCACTAAAATAACTAAGCCATTAATGCTTAAGTTCAAGCCCCCCCCCCCCAAAGCTCACAGAAACATTCCAGTCTGGAAATGTCCCAGGCTTGTGGGTCTGTCCCTGTGTATTTCACAAGAGTCTTTAATATGTACTTGTTTCTTAGAGTACAAAGTTCTTCTAGAACAGTAAATTCCAAGTTCAGGCTCTGCTGCTGAATCCCAGGGTTTCATTCCATCTGATACTGAAGGGTGGAAGAGGACACACTGAGGCACCACTCCTCCTGTTCTAAGTTATGGCCGGTTCTTGTAAGAACACAAGTCACCCTGGTCAGGAAAGCAAAGCTCTTACTCCTGCTCCGAAGACCAGGCTTTGATGTCCTGTGGATTCTCTCTGGTAACACTGACTAGGGTGGCAGTTTACACAACCTTCTGCAGGGGCCAAGGAGCAGTAAAGAGGAAGCAGGTCCACTGGGGAAGAATTTGTGACAGCAATTATCTTTACTGCCGCTCATCTTGTGTGCTGATGATAAGACACCAAGATTAAGCCCCAAAGTTCTAGAAAATGACCATGATTAACTCTATTAGAAGCAATTCTCAGCAAAAATAAAGGGATAGAAAGAAATAGAACTGAAAGATTAGTAAGCAAATTAATAAAGTAAGTTATTTTATTTGAAACAGTATCTTAGCTACATGTATATGTACATTATGTACTCATAGAGGCCAAAAGAGATTGCTGGGTCCCTCAGAACCATGGTACAGATGGCCGTAAGTTACCATGTGGGTGCTAGAAACCAAACTCAGGTCCTTTGCAAGAGCAACACCTATTCTTTTAACTGTTGAGCCATCTCTCCAGCCCATTATTATTTTTTAAAAATAAAAATATTAGGAATTTAGAATATTCAAACAAGTTCATTTTTATTTTTTTATAGGTCAGATCAGTCTCAATCACACGAGATGGATTTCAAAGTGTTAATATGGCTTGTAAGCTGTTCTGCCATCAAAGCCATTTTTGGATGGACCAGCAATTATCAAATGTCTGCACTAAAATCTTCCTGACCCCTAGGGACTGTGAACATTTAGCCAAATAGGCTGTTAAAAGTAGTATATTTCCTGAGAGCTAATCTTTACTTCAGTATTTTTTTACCAAGACGTATTCTACTTGATTGTTTTAATATAAATATAATTTCCGCTCAAGTTACTGAAGCTGACAACTTTTATCTGGTGGTTCTCACATCTACCCAGGTATATACAATGGAGACCCTGAGGTACACATATCTAAGGACAGAGCTCTTCATCAGACTTGCTTTGCTACATTTTTCTATAGATCTTTTCAATACAGATATCTATACATTTTTAGAGTCTAAATTATGGATTTCCAGAACAAGATGAAAGTCATGTTTGGTTTAACTTCTTTAATGCTTTTAGAGAGCGATGACCTTGTTTAAAGTGTGCATGCAGCACTGTCCTAAACCATGCTCTCCTTGTGCAGCAAACATCCCCACAAATCATCAAGTCTATGAAGGGTAGGCTGGTACCACAGCTGGCATGGAACACCAAGGAAGGTTCCATTTTAAAGACATAGTTTACAAAAAAAAAAAAAAAAAAACCACTACTGGGCTGGCAAGATGACTAGGTGGGCTAAGGGATCTTGCTGCTAATCTTAATGACCTGAACTCAATCCCTGGCACCCATATGGTAGAAGAAAATACCCACTCTACATGCATGCACACTACCATGACACGCACACACACCTGTATGTGTATACGAACATGCAGGTATATATGTACACACAAATATACACTGAAAACAGGTCTCATCAGTAAGAGACCTATTTGCAAAAACTACACTATCACACTACAAAATTAAATAATGAGCAACACTACAATTCAAAGCGGGTTATTTTTCAAACAGTCTTAAGGTCAGGTTTAGTCACATACAAAATACAAAGAACTGCTACTATTCTGCATATAGAACTGAATATTCTCACTTTAGTCGGATTCTTAGTGATCAGAAATGCATAATTAAATTTCAATTTCAAACTTAGAAGGCCAGCTTAAATCCATGGTATAAGTGTACTGCACGAAAATGCACTTAGAACAACACAAGCTGAGCATGACTTTTTCTATAAGTCAGAAGCAGGGTGGTTGGGCTTATATTTTCTTTCTCTGAACACAGAAGAAAGAAATAACTTTGCATTCCATTTCTTGTCCAAGAGACGGCAAAGTGTCTCAGTATGAACCAGACTCTTGATTAGTACATGCAGGAGAGGAGTCACAAAATCCTGCTGCATGTTTCCTTTCTATTTGCACACTGTTTTGTGTTATAACAGCAGAACTGAACTGTGGTAGAGAGTACATAGCATGCAAAGCCTAAAGATATTTACTGCCTGGCACTATATAACAAAAAGCTCATAGACTCCTGACACGGTCTTCTTCAGACCCTACATCCAAAATGCCTGAACTTCCAAGAGCAAAATACTATTACAAGTTCATGGAAGGATCAGGTAGCAAAATCATGCATGTAGAATACATGGCTCTACCTTGGTTCTTCTCCCAAGTCAGAATTTAGATCCTCCTTCCTAACATAATCTTGAAGCCTAAGCTATAGACTCTTAGTGAATATTTATAAGAAAAGCAGCAAATAACTAAGTAAATACTAGGTCTGGGAATATATCTGCCTAATACTTTCTCACTGACTGACAAAGTTTTGAGATCCAGACACACTCAAGGAGAGATGATTCAAAACATGGAAGGCATGCAGCTATCAAGGCACCTCCTTAGATATGCAAAGGAAACACTCACTCGTTATCAATTTATAAAAATCCCTTGGAGAGTTACAGGAGCTGGACCTGCTGGACACGACACCAAAGCAGTGCCATGTCTGACTGGTGAGGACACTGTCCTGCCAAGGACTCACTGAAGGAGCAGGGACCACTTAACTTACATCTATTTCACATACTATGTTTAAGCTTACCTTTTTCATATATTCAGTAACTGGGTTCTGCTGCAAGAATTCAGTACTTTCTCTGGTATAAAATCTCTCTGTGTCAGCCAAAAATTGAGATTCAAAGGATTCTTTATACACTGTTAACGTAGGGCCCTTTGCAAATGCATCATCTTCATTCAGCCCCAATTCCACTAGAAATAAATATGAGCTATATTTCAATTACCCTATTTTTGTTATATTTCACAGATAATACTTTGGTGTAGCATTCAGTTTAAGTTACTCTTGAAAGATCAATGTGAAATGGAGGGTTGCAAGGTAACTGCTATTTACTAGTATTGAGGTATGCTTGTTTCATAGAAAAACAAAACAATAGACCCTAAGATGTATAGTGGCAAATCACCTCTACCTGGGCCAGGGATACTTCAAAATTAGCACAAGTTCATTAGAGAAAGTTTACATTTCCAAAAGTGATCTAAATGTTGCATTGTAAACTTTCACAGAAATGCAAACCCTTCTGAGCTTGAACAACACGTCATTTAATCAGTGTCTCAATCTCAATTTTTCAAGCTGATAGAATTCTGCTTATCATTTAGCTTAAAACCAGTCATATTATGAGTATTTCCTCATAAAAATAGCGAAAGAAATTATTTAATTTTTTCAATCAAAGTTCCCTTTTAGTACAAATATTAAATAACTTATGAGTTGTAAAATTACTAATTAGAAGCATCTTTAAAATAGAGCAATACTCTTGGTAATATTTAAATGTTTTTAAATGGATGCTGGCGAACAGTCTTAATTGCCATGTGATAAAAAGACTGAATAAAGACAAGTATTTACCATAGGATTGTACAACTCCACTAATCAATCTTGTATTGATGGTTTCGCCATTTCTTTCTTTTTCAATCAGTTTTAAAACAGCATTTGTTACCTTTACGAATACAGAAAACAACAGGTAAACATATGCAGGTCACTGTGTATTTTACAGAAAAACATCAGGTAAACATGCAGGTCACGGTGTATTTTACAGAAAACATCAGGTAAACATATGCAGGTCACGGTGTATTTTACATATCCTTTAAACATTTAAAGCCATTCAATAACACAATGTAACAAATATTTTAGGGGATGGGCATGTACATGTGGAGACCAGAGGGCAAGTCAAATATTGCTCCCCAGGAATAATCTACCTGGTTTTTTGGGACAGTGTCTCTCACTGCCACTGAGCTCATTCAGGAGGCTAGAGTGGTACTGGCAGGGAGCCCCAGGGATCTGCTCGACCGTATTCTCCAGGGCTGGGACCACTAGTGGGCATCACCACATCTACTTTCTTCCATGGTTCTGTGGATTCCACTCCAGGCCCTCATGCTCACATGGCAAGCACTTTATCAACTGACCCGTATCCCCAGCCTAACAAATATTCTTGAGACAGTCCAAAGGCTCGAGAAGATAAAAGTGGGAAATTTTTTTAAAAAAAGAAAAACATATACACTCCACAGTAGATACCTGTTTATTCAATGGCCTGAACAAACAATCTCTCCATGTCACCAATGCAAGCTAGATGAAAAAGGGGAAAAGATGGATTAAATACTTGTATTTCACTATTGTTTACCAAAACTGGTCAGACAATAATTTGAATTCTTAATTTTACCAAAATTCCTAGACTACAATTTAGTAAAAAAAATCTATCACAATGAAATCAGAGCCATCCTCTCAAGTTAATCACACATTTTGCCAGCTCACACTTTAGCAATGAAGTTCAAAAAGAACATTCTGGTTTAAGGTAGACACATGTATCAGCTTAAAAACCAGTAGTAGATTCATTCAACCTATCAATGAATTTCCTGGATCCAACACTTTTCAACCAGATACATCTCATAAAAGCAATTCCAGTCACGATCATAGATTCCTAACACATCAAAATAAATTATAGAAAATATAAAATTTTCCAACTTTTTATCTGGACTGTGTATTTTAAATGCAGTTTCTTGTACATAAATTAAAACCTATTATACTTATGTCTTCATGGGACTATGTGTGAGACATATATTTTTGTGTGTACATGCTGTATCTGAGAATGTACACACATGGATGAAGACTCAAGTGGTGCTAAGCCATCTATCTCCACAGCCCCTGATACACGCATTTTAACATGAATGTATATATAAATGGTCCGTTTTTCTATTCCTCGTGTTCCTACAAGTATACCAAGATTAATTACTGTAAAAATAGTCTCTGAAAGAAGTTAAAATTCATACATAATTTTTAAACTGTTGGGAGAGAAATTAGAAAGTTAACACAATTAAAATTTACCATACTTTAATGCATAAACTGTCAAGAAATTAAACAAAAACACCATTAGTCTCCTAATTATCACTTTTAACAAGTGATAAAATATGTATTTTTGAAATATTACATATACATCTAACCTATGAAAAGTATATTCCAAATAATGTCTCCAGTAAAACAAATGCCATAAAAGATTTTTGTCTGTTGCGTGCCCCTCATGTCTCTATGTGTATAGGCCAGGCTGGCCTCACAGGGATCCACTTGCCTCTGAATCCCAGAGCTGGGATTAAAGACATGCACCACCAAGCCCAGTATTATTAGGAATTTGTGTGTGCAAAAGGTGCTGAAGACTGGGCCTCAGTGTCTAGGAGAAAGGCAACCTGGAGAGGTGTGCCCAACCCTGATCTTTCCACCTCGCCTCTTCAGACAGTACAGCAGTAATGAAAATACAAGTCTGCAGTTACCAGTTTCTAATAGAACCCTTACACTCTAAAAATTCTCTTTTGTTCCAGCTATTTATAAATTATCAACCACACCCTCAGACAGACCTAACAAACTCTGGATGATTTTGTCACCTCAAAGGAAAACAGTCAAAGAGCAAAAGCTGGCAAAGAGGTAAACCAAAGGAATTTCAGAAGAGCTGCAATATCTCGGTGTACTAACAATGAAACCAACCAAGATCCTCTGGGGAACTTGCGAGGAAACCCACAACCTTCTCTAAGGATTTAGAAAAGAGTCGAAACCTCGTAATTTGTCATCAAGTCACTGCATCAGACTCTGGGCCTACGACAAAACCGTGAGCTGAAACTGTCCCACTGAGCTTTGATACAAACTAGCGAATGACCAGAGCAGGCTCTTGAAGCAGCACCTTGGGATACAGATGAGAATACTGTTTCTAGGTGACTGTCTTCTGCTAGAATTAGAATTTGTGGTGGTTTTCCGCATTTCCAAACAGTAGCTATACTACTTGATGACACAGAAAGCGTGGGGGTTTTGAAAGCAGATTTAAAAAGTAATGTAGGTGGCTGATTCCTGTAGGACTAAGAGGGTATTACTGTGTAGGACTGGCTGACCTGCAACTCAAAGAGATCTTGTCACACCTCTGCCTCCCTAGTACTGGGATTAAAAGCACGTGCTACCATGTCTGGTTGAATATTGAGAACCATTTGTATGCATCTTGGTACTTTTTATTTAAACTTTTTTTAAGTGTTGCGCACAGTACATGAGAAGTGAAAAGCAGGAATGACTTTCAGTGGTCTGAGGCTGCTCTAAAGCATATAAATGGAACTTTAGGTCAAGCTGTTTCCAAGAGGAAATCAACCAGAACCACGTCATCAAGTCCCACTGTACAATTAATTCTGAGACAAGAGAAGCACACCAGCCATTCCTTGATGACAGTGTTCAAAACATGTTCAATGAGACAAATATAATTTTTGAAATATATTAAAGAAAATACAAAGCCTCAATTCAAAAATTGAATCTAGAATATGTGATTCAGTTTAGAAGGGGGACTAAGAATCTGCATCTCTATCATGTTTCCAGGTGATACTGATGGTACAAACCGAGAAACCAGAAGACAAAACAAAAACACTAAAGACTAACCAGACAAACAAACAAACAGACAAACAAAGAAAATATGTAAGAGCCCAGTTATGTCTTAATCCCCAGATAAGGTACCTAATTGCTAGCATCTAGGATTCGAGTACTAAAACTCAAGCAGTTCCAGATAAAGCCAATAGTTGAAGACATGTTAAAAGTAAATACAGACTGTTTAACTGTGTTTATTTTACAACTCTACTTTCCCATCTCTCTACTTTTCTTGCCACAACATAATGAATGTTGTTATTTTAAAAAAAAAATCTTACTGAATAGATTTCATATATTCCTTTTCGTCCTTCATCACATTCACGGCGAACCCAATGTCTATTGAGGTAGGCACAGATTCCATTCAGCACTTTGCTGGAGAATCGGTAATCTTCCCACTGCTGAGTGTAGAACTTAAGTACACTCTCATCCATTAAATCTTCTCCATCCTAAAGACAAGTACATTAAGGCTTTAATATAACTTGGTTTTCACATAATCAAGATAAGACTTATCGAAAAAGCTACTGTATCAAAATACATGAATACATTTAGTTATAGAAGGAGTCTTTTAATTGCTCAGTATGAAAACACGCTAATATAAACTCTCACAAGAACACTAAAAGGTTCTTTTATCATCAAATTAAATTGGAACTTTTCATGGGTTGAATATGCACATAGAGTCACAGAGTGTATCCTAGGCTTTCAGAATGCAGGGCAACTTTTCTTTATGATTTTTCTTCTACAGTACTTGTGACTTAACCTAGTAATGGTCTAGTGCTAGGCAACTGTTCTACTTTTAATTCAAGACAGGGTCTGGGCCCATGACTCTGACCAGGCTGCCCCTAAACTCAAGTGTGTAGCTCAAGTACACCTAGAACCTGTGATCCTCTGAGCTGCTGGGATTATGGAATGTCCACCATACCCAGTGGCAATTTCTTTACCCTGTCTCCCTTGGTTCTCACCCCCCCACACACAAAGGCTAGCCTTGAACTCATGACCCTGAACTTCTGTTCTTCTGCTTCCACCCCCTGAAAACTAGGATTATAGACTGGTGCTGGGATTACAAGTATGCACCTCTATATCCTGCTTTGTTAAATTTTTAAGAAATTTCTTCTTAATGAGGAATCTACCTCCAAAGCATGTCTTTCCAGTTAAACAAAACACCTACCCTATTAACAAATTATAATAAAAGCCAATATACTCATTTATGGACTGCTTCACAAATTTGTAAACTTACAAAAATATCTTGATTGTGGCATTTGTTCCATTTTTCTAATAAAAGCATAACTATAACAATATTTCTTCTCTAACAAAACTCAGGGAGAAAATAGGAACTTATCAAAATTGTTTTTACTTCAAAATCGCCAATTTTTATTTGGACAAAATTAACTTGAAAAATTCTTAGTTATTAATAAAATCTTCAAAGTCTGTCCTATCCTTTAAAAACACTGCACTAACATTTATATGCTGTGCTGAGTGTGCCAAGCAGGTATAGTGAAGGCCAGGGGTGCCTGTTCTAGCCTCAGCCACAGCCTAGTAGACCAGTCCTACAAGCAGCAACACTCAAGTGACCCAACCATCCATATAAATACCTGGCCACACCCAAAGATTTGATTATTCAAATGAAGTGAATTTTAAAATGCAAAGCTGACCTAGTCTAGATATAAAATGCAAATATGTTGCTGATGAAGTAGCTACTAAAAACAGAACATACTTTGCTTACAAAGCTTTATTTGCAAAGTGCTGTGAATACAAAGAACAGGGCTGTAGCAAGATACTTCATGTATAAGAACATGAAAATAGAACATTAGTTATAACTTGTCAGTCAACTACAGTCTGTTAGACTGTTTCCACTTAGCTTGCTAAAATAATTAAGAAAAAAAAACATTTTTTGTAGCATGCAATAAAATGATGTATATCATCTACATATGTTAAAAAATACTGTACACACAGAAGAGACTCAGAACCTTCTCTGGTAGAGAGAAATACCTTCATTGATTGAAGAACATCAGATCATGTATAACACCAGATGAGAGAGCTATCTGCCCACCCAATGGCTGAGTGTAAGGCAACCCACTTTGTTACAAAACAGACTACTCAAGACCAAAGGCAGAAGGCCAAGAGAAAAGATTCATCACTGACCAAGCAATGGTTTGAACTAATGAGCTTTCAAATCACAGGATGTGGGTAGTTGTATCAACAGCCAACTCAGTCTACGCATAGTGTCTACCTAAAGCAGTGAACATGATAGCCATGGCATCATTGCACTTTAAGAAAAAAACCAAAGCATTTAGCAGGGAGACATCTTACCTTGAGAAGATTTGTCAAGTAATTCTTCAAAAACTCCTTCAGTCGCTTGTATAACTCCAAGCCAACAAACTGAGCTCCCCCAGGAGTCTGCCCCTTTTTTGACTTTGAAGGAGGAACTCCAGCTCCCCGGGCTTGGTTGGACTGATGTACACTAGTACAGTAGTTATAAACATGACTTGGAGAAAGTTAAGGAGTTTAACACATGCCATAGATGCTAACAATGATTAATTAATGTGAACATATTCCCTTCTGTTTACTTATATTCTCAATATACTGATCAAAATTTGCTAAAAACTAGAGTAGTAAAAGACACCATTCACACTACTGATAAAGTAAAAACCAGCAAGCCCATTCACAAGGTTGTCCATAGACCTGGAAAGCAGACTGAGCATTCTTAAAATATTGCCAAGAAAAGTCACAGACCTCTGAAGTTGTTTACCATGATTATCTTGTGGAAACTGTCCTAAGAACTCCAATAGGTTGAAAAGATTGCAAATAAAAAGGAAAAATAATAGCTGTATTGTTTATTGATGTGGGATGTCTTTCTGTACACTGTAAACATAATTCCCATTGGCTGATACAATAAAATAAAGACTGTTCTGGCTTATGGCAAGGCAGTTTAGAGGCTGCTGGATACCACCCAGAAAGCAAGATGTAATGGGACACAGGTGAAACTAAGGAGCCATGTGGCAATACATAGATTAAAAAATGGGCTGAATTAAGCTGTAAGAGCTAGTTGGTAATGAGTCTGATCTATAGGCCAGTTTGTAATTAATTATTATATAAGCAGCAGGATCGTGGGTACGAGAGCTTTGTCTGGACCAGGGGCCCAGCTGGGACAAAAAAACTTCACGGTTACTATTAAAAAGAAAACCAAAAGCCAACTAATTAAAGACAATGATGCTTTCTATAAATAACATACAGAAGCAATCATAAATACTATGTATTTATACTATGTATAAATAATCAAAATGTTAAGATGATTCAGAAATAGGCTAACCCAAAAATATATTCTGAGAATAAAAAGCAAAGGGCATGCAATACATCTTCGTACAATGGATGTCTAAAACTGGACAGCAGCATCAGGTCCGCATACCACTGTGAAACAGAGGCATGGAAATGACAGAAACAAAAGCGAAAGGCCGAACCAGCTGCCCTGAGATATAAACACACCAGGAGAAAAGCAGAGAGCTGCCTCCGTGGTGACTTTTGTGACCACTAGCACTGTCAGACAAGACAGAACATTAAATAAGATATGCAGTCACAAAACAGACTATTTGCTGTATTTAAGAATTTACTATATAAAGATACGTTTAAAAAAAAAATCAATGGGTAAAAGATTTAATAAATGACATTAAGTTCCATGCCAGACTGGACTGCAGTGGGACAAATATGGGAAACAATATATAAGGGGCTAGAGAGATGGCTCAGCTGAAGGGTCTGCCATGCAAACCTGAGTCCCATCTCAGTAACCACCTAAAGGCCAGGTGTCTTGTCGTGGTACTGTGCTGAAGTAGACAGCACAGCTCTGGGGCTTGCTAGGCAGCCACTTCAGCCAAATAATGATTTAGTCTCAAAAACTAAAGTGGATAGTGACTGAAGAAGACAAATGGCATCACCTTTTGCTTCCAAAGACATGAGTATGTGCACCCATGAATGCATAAGTATCATATGCATGTACATATAGAGACACCATATACCTATGTAAATAAAATAACATATAAAGATATTCCAAGGGACTGGATATATGGCTCAATGGTTAAGAGCACTTGTTCTGCTAGAGGATCAAAGTTCAATTCTCAGAACCTAGTCAGGAGGTTCACAACTGCCTATGATTCTAGTTCTAGGGAATTCTGAACTCCATAGGTACCTGTAATATGGCATTCACTCAACAACCATAAATAATAATAATGAAAACAACACATGGGCTGGAACTGACTCAGCCATTACTTGATAGATATCTGCACTGGCAGATAGATTCCAGAAGACAGGTTTGATTCCTAGCACCCACATGTCAAATCACAGGCACTTAATAAGTCCAGTTCCAGAGTATTGGACACCTTCTTTCTTCTGGTTTGTATGGGCTCCTGGATGCACATAAACTCCCTCAGGTTCATGTATATACAATAAAATAGCATCTTTTTAAAAGAATAAAAACAACACATAAAGCATTGTAAACCATAATCTGAGGAAGAACCATAAGATTACATAAAGAACTCTTACACAGTAACAAGAGGACAAATAATTCAATTGAACATAAGCCAAAAAAAAAAAAAAAAACCCACCTATAAGATATATTAATGGCCAATAAACATATGGAAAGTTCCTTAATACCATTAACCTCCAGGGGAATGCAGGTCAAGTCACAATGAGCTACCACTTCATGTTCACCAAGAAGGCTAGAATAAACAACAAAATAAGGACTGCCCAGAATGAGAAGAAATAGGAGCTTCCATATATTGCTAGTGGGTAAGCAAAATGATGAAGCTACTTTATAAGTCAGTTTTGTAATTGTATCAACAAAGACAACACAGAGCCACATTATTCATTATTCATAATAGCCAAAACCCAAAACCAAACCCAAATGCCACCAACCCATGTGAAGGCAAATGTGATACAGTCACATATATTGGAATAATTCTACAACTAAAATAAAAACAAATGGAATGCTGATTCATGGTATAAAATGGAAGGTATCTAAAAATACACCAAGCAGAACAGAGCTAGGCATAAGTTATTTTTAAATAAAAAATAAAGTACAATTTGACAAAAATTGAAATACAAGGATAAAGAGGAAACATATTTAGCAGTAGAAATTCTAAAAATCTAAAGGGCAACAGGAGATTTATGTTGCAGACAATGGGTCACAGACTTTAACAAATCTACAAGCTAACTTTTTAAACACTGTGCTCCTTTCCAAGGACCTCTGAAGTTTCTTTGGCAAGGGAGCTGACAGGAACCTGAGCAGTGATCTAGGATTTTCTCTCAGAGGTCTGTTGGGGTTTCCTACTAGCAGCAGCTAGGAAATGCCATGAGACAGTGTGATTATGTTATAGAGTCCAGTTGGGTTCAGGCTCTAAAAATGACCCCACAACCCTCCCAACATTCAGAGAAATGACTCATTTTCTATGGGTTCTTCGGGCTTAACAGGAATAAAAGTCTGTAACAGGATCCTTTTGGTGGCCTTTTGCAACAAGGCACTCCCTGAGGCACTTGCCTTATGCCAGGCTTGGTGAGGAAACAGGAGAAACTGCCTCTTCAAAGTTCATCTACCCACTTCTCCATTACCTGAAGGGAAGAGGGCTGCATTCATCAGTGCTGAAGGGCGGGCTGCCTCAAATGGCTGCTACCCACAGCCTGGGTGGGATATTATCCCTCATGTGTATACATGGGGCAATTGGCTCTTCACTTCTAATTATTATAAAACTCAAATCATTTCTATTTTCTAGGAGAAAATTCAAATAAACACCCACTTTTTATCTACTTCTTCCTCAACTATAACTTCAAAGTGAAATTTGAACTACTTCTACTGACACCCACTTACAAGACTGCACTAGAGGGTCTATTAAACACACTACCTGGGTTCAACTCTTAGCACCACAAGCCAAATCAAACCAGCTTCCTGCCTTCATCAGTGAGTAGAATATCAGTGGTATAGTCAGACTGACAGGTCATAAAACAGCTCCCTCTGGTTTCTGAAAAGAAATATCCACCAAAGCAAGTAATACATCTTATAGCATATTTCAAAAGCAAAGGTTACTCGCAAATGAGTGTAATAAAGTATAGAAATTTTTAAGGATTCATTTATTTTTATTTTATGAGTATGTGTGTGTATCAAGTCTATGCCTGTCTGAAGTACTAGGTCGCTAGAATTTGAGGTCCAGGTGGTTGTGAGCCACCATGTAATGCTGGGAACCAAACACAAATTCTTTGATGATCAACCAGTGCTCTAACGACTGAGTCATCATTCCAGAATCCTATTATATAGTGTTTAGTCTGAATATATACACCATGCATCTAGTTTAGAAGGAAAAAAGTGAACATACCATATCTACACTAATTAAAAAAAATTTAAAAAATTGCACATTGATCTGACAGTAATTTTCTGTAAGAAAAATAAAAACCTGTTTTTAAATGCATGTTTATACTGAAAGCATGCAAAAAACTATTCAAAAACTACCCCCAACCCCAACACAAGCAGAGCCACTTTCCAGACAATACAACATGTGTATCACCTGTTTCAAAAGTATAAGAGTCCATGAAAGGTATCATATGAGCATTATCCCATGTCAATTAACAATCTTCAGGGCATCTTTCTTTTCAGGGGTGCTGGGAACTGAAACCAGCACCTTGGGTAGCTGGGTACAGGCTCTACTACAGAGGTGCATATCTTATAAATATAACAGCTAAGACAGATTATTTTCTATCTTATTATCAAAATATGAAGAGCCTTGAGCACATAATTTAAATATAGCTATTTCTATAAAGTAGAGTTAAAAGTTAAAAAGCAAATAAATTGATGGACTATCATTTATCCCTTGAGATATGTTTTTCTAAATTTCTCTCTAGGAAGATCACGGCAATACTCCCATCTGCACTATGGGAACTTAGCCCATCTCTCTCCCTGATATCCTTAATGCTGGCTATGAAAAGTTCTCTACAACTATTTTCCACCTGCCTAGATTTTCTAAAAATCTTACTTTAATTCCTTATTTCTTTAGAAGCCATGAGGTCGAGTATTTTCCCATATGTTAACTAGCTACATTTCTTTATATGAACTAGTTACTCCCTTTGAATCTACCTCTACAGTCTAAGCAGGACTTAAAACCTGTAAGGACCCTTGCTCAGCTTCCCGAGCAACTAGAATCAGACATCTGTGGTGTATACTTCCCTGAGTCATATTCTAAAACTCTGGACAAACACAGACCAAGCAAAACGGTAGATCACACTTGATAAAGTTCTAAAACCGTTCCTTATGTTTAGGTTCATGCTAAGCCATGCTAATAGGTGAGCAAATTAAGACTCCTAAAGAGATGAAACATCCAAATATATTTGTTGGTTTAGACAGCTAAACCAAAAAAAGAATGTAGATCATCAACAATTCGTTTTGAACAACCTGCTATTTATTGTTTGATCTGCTCTTCTGTAATTATTTTCTACAAAGGAAAACAAAAATCTTCAGTAGGCAGGCAGTAATAAAAGACTGTCACCTGCAATACCCTTTGCACACCAAGTGCCTACAGAAGAGAATGCATGAAAACTGCAGATCTGAGTGACAACTGCCAAGTTCTACAGCATTAGGGACAAGCATGTACTGCAGGCATAAGCTAAATACACCGGGTGAATAAGTACTCCAGCCCAAGTGGTACAAATAATATGCCATCTCAAAACAGGTACATGTGCTTCTGTTAGAATTTGATGGCATAAACAGTCAAAGCTGAATATGGATGAGACCCTTACTACAGGCTTGCTGGGACCAAAAAAAAAAAAAAAAAAAAAAAAAAAAAGACTTTGGAAAACCACTGAGAAAACTATTCAGTTCACAACACTACAGAGAGAAAATAGAAAAGGCAGAGTTTTGAGAAAAGAAAGACATCAGTAGAGTAAGCCCAACTACCCTGTCATAACGCTTTCTTCCTCAAGGACTGAATGAAAGACAGTAAGTAGATAGCAAAATCCTGGGTAAAAGCTTTAGTTGCTTTACATGCTTGGGGATTAAACTCAAGAGGCCTGTGTCCCTAGATAGGCCAGCACTCTACAACTGAGTCCTACTTAATGACCACCCAAAGGGCCAGTCTGAAACCTAAGAGTTGCACTAGTAGAGACAGCTGGACAATTAAGATTTTTTTGTTTCCTTTATTTTAATTACCTTTCATAATAAGCAGACAATGAAGTTTTGCTAGGGCCTCATGAAGAAAGGCCCACTTTATGAGTGAAGAACTTGGTCTTTCATGCAATGTGGACTTGCTATTCAAATTCTGTTTCCTGGTTGTCCTATCTGACTCTAGCACTCAAAAGAATTTCCACTGAACTGGTCTCTTCCTTCTGGAGCAGAAGTGAACACAGAAGTAGCTGCTTACACTGAAGAGGCCAAGTCCAGAGCAGCAGGGCTTCTTCTCTCAATTTCTTATCTAATACCTCCACTGCAGCCCAAGTTCTCGATGGGAATGCGTTTTAATCTGTTAGAATTTTTTAAACCTAATTATTCCTGAGGCCAGCAGGGGCACAGGGCATGATATGTAATAGCCATAAGAAGTAAATACAAAATCTCACTTAACTCAAGTTCAAAGGGGAAGAAATTATTTACTCTTCTACTTAGAAAATACTTCACATTTAAGCATAGAACATTTCTACTTCCTCACAGCTCTACAAAAGCAAAAATAATCTACCTAAAAAAGAAATAATCTAATTTAGTGAAAAATTACACACTCAGAAATTTGGGGCTACTGAAATTTACACAAAAGCTTGTCAACCTGAATTTGACCTTTAACCCACATAAAAGTAGATAGAGAAGTACCTCCAAAAATTTTTCTTCTAACTTCCACATGCACACCATGGAAAGTACCCCTTCCCCGAATCACGCATGCACAGTCATACAAACTAAACAATCAATTTAAAAAATTCCCCAGGGCTGGAACTAGAAAGATTGTTCAGCAGTTGAGAGCACCTAATGCTCTTGCAGAGGACCCAAGTTAGGTTCCGAGTACCTACAATACCCAGTATTTAGTTCACAACCACCTGCAATCTAGCTCCAAGAGTGTACACACACACACACACAGACACCCTACAAAACAGTACACATAGTTAAAAAAAAATTTCCCAGAGCCAAGCATCCATAATCCTATAATCCTAGCATTTGGTAGACTGAGGCAGGAGGATCAAGTTTAAGGCTAGTCTGGGCTGTAATAATGAGTCCATCTAAAAAAGAAAAATATTTAATACCTTACAAATGAAATCAGCCTTAGTCTATTACAAGCAAGTCAGCTACAAGTCAGACCTAGCAAGCCAAATCCTGTGAAACATGCTATCCACTCAGAGGTCAAAGACTCCATTTTCCATATATATATATATATATATGTATATATATATGGAATATATATGTATAAATATATATGTATGTATGTATGTATGTCCAACATGATTCAGCAATTTCTGATTCAGCAATTTCTCTCATAGGCATCTACTCTCAAGAGAACAAGGGAACATATGGTCACCCAACAACTAGAGCATGATGTCCCTAACAGTGTGCCTAACAGCAAACACATGGAAATAACAAAAGGTATCACTAATGAATGGATATGCACAATGTAAAATGTCTATACAATCATGAAGGAAATGAAGCTCTGATTAATACTGGAAGGGTGAAGCTTACGATCACTATGCTAACTGACAGATACCAGAAACAAAAGCCATACACTGTATAACTATTTACAGGAAAAGTCTAGAACAAACTCATAGAAATGATAAATGGCTGCCAGAGATGGGGAGGGGGAGGAAGGGAATTCAACTGCTAATGAAAACATCCTAAGAGGGCTGGAGAGTTAGTCCAGTGGTTAAGCATATCAGATGTTCTTCCAAAGGACCTGGGTTCAATTTCTAGCACCCATATGGCAGCTCACAACTGTCTAAAAGTCTAGCTCTAGGGGATCTAAAACATATACATGCAGACAAAACACTCATACACATAAAAATTATGTATGTATGTATATAAAATACACACATACATGCCTCCTAAAACTGGACACTTATGATTACAAAATTAAATATACCGAACACTGCACTGCACATTTCTAAAATAAGTTTACTTTTAAGCATATGAATACTTCAATTAAGCTGCTATTACTTGTATGCCCAAGGAGGTCAGAGGAAGGCATTGAGAGACTAGACTCTGAAGCTGGAGGTACAGGCTGCTGTGAGCTGCCCAGAATAGATATCGGGAGCTGAACTGAGGTTCTCTAAAGAACAGTAGTGCTCTTCACCACTAAGCCATCTAAACTTTAATTTTATGAAACAGGGTCTCACTGTGCAGCCCTGGCTGGCTTGGAACTTGCTAGGTAGACCAGGCTGGCCTCAAATTCAGAGGTCAGCCTGCCTCTGCCTACTGAGTGCTGGAATTAGAGGTGTGCATAACACCACATCTGGGAGCTACATACTTTAACCAATTATTTTATACTTATTTTAGTGGGAGTAGGGTGGCACACATGACCAGTGTGCCTGTAGAGGTCAGAGGGCAACTTGCAGAAGTTGGTTCTTTCCTTCTACCATGTAGGGTCTGGAACTAAACTCTCAGGTTGTAGGATTTAGCAGTAAGGGCCTTTATTAATTGAACAATCTTGACAGCCTCCATTTTTTTAAAAAAACTTACTTTATTTTTAATTATGTACAAACCTGTCTGTGTGTATGTATGTGTAGTGGAATTACCTGAGAAGGCCAGAGAGAAGTCAAACTCTCTGAAGCTGGTTACAGGCAGCTGGGTGATGGGAACTGAACTACTCTTAACTCCAAGGCATCTCTATAGCCCCTCAAAGCTGCTATTTTTAAAGAAATCCTACAGTAAAAACATATTTAAATATAAAAAGCACATGTATAGAGTATTCATACAATTTAATTTAGATACATAGTTTCATTTACCTATTTTCATTTGTTATTTTTTAGTATTCTAAAATTAAAATATTTGAAATGTTACATAACCTATTTTGATAAGTACTAATATTACTAAAGTTTTAAACTTTAAATCAGCATTAAATGAGCAACTGTAAAGTCTTGTAACACACCCCCCCCCCCTGCTCATGTAGTTTAAGCTGGCCTTGAACTTGCTATGTAGAGGATGGCACTTAACTTCTAACTATCCTGATCCTACCATACTGATGGGATTATAGACCTGAGCCACCAAGCCTGGCTGATGAGTTCTAATTTCAATTTTATATTTGTATAAAATGAGAAAACTGTAAGAGAAGAGCTGGGCAGATGGCTTAGCTGTGAAGGACACTTATGGCTCTTGAGAGGATCAAGGTTCAGTTTCCAGCACTCACTGTGGGTGGTTCATAATCATCCATAACTTCAGATCTGGTCCTCTTTGGGTCTCCTCAGGCACCAGGGATGGATGTGGTGCACATTACATACACACACTAAGACACTCATACACAGTAAATGAAAATAATTTTTTTTTAAGATACAAATTTAACTGGCTCTGAGTGTTGTATAACCTCATAACCTTTGAAAGGAACAGCATAGTCCTTCATACATATTATGGACCAAAAGTCAAAGAAATGCTTTTTGTGATGGTTAATCTCAACTGTGGAGTTGCTGGGGACTCCAGATCACCTGAGGAGCACCTCTGGGTGTGTGTGAGGGAATCCTGAAGGAGGATTAAGCGTGGATCAGTGCAGCATCGAGCAGAGTACAAGCACATATGACCTGCTTGCTGTGGACACGGCTGCCAGCAGCTGCACACCCCTGCTCCCAGGTTTCTGCTGCTGTGATGAACTGTGCCTGTGAACGAAAAACACATATAAAGCCTTCTTCCCTTAAGTGGTTTTGTCAAGAGCAGCCAGAAAAGTAGCTACTGTACTCTGAGTACTGCATCTGTAAAAATATAACCATTAATAGTCAAGCTTTTGTTCTGTTTGCCCTTCAGAACAGGTAAACAGTCTACTTGGTAGAGGACAAATAGAAGATATTTTAGGACTTCGTGAACCAGACTGTTTGACACTACTCTACTCTCCTGTAACATAAAGGTAGCCACAATGAGCATTTAAACTGCCTAGGCCAATATTGCCTATAGGACTTTCTATAATATAGTCTATTGAGCATCTAGAAATATGGCTATTGCTGAGGACCTGAATTTTAAAATTATAGTTACTGCTCAGTGTTTACAAGTGTGGATCTAGCAGGCTCATATATTACTTCAATCTTTGTGCCACAGTTGGTGGAACTGTTTCTAAAGGATTAGGAAGTGTTGGCTTGTCGGAGGTGAGTCACTGGGAATGGACTTTGAGGTTTCAAAAGTTCATTCCTGTAAAAATTTCTGGCCCACAGTAGCTACTTGGCAAATGTGCTGTTCCAACATGGTACGACCAGAGCAAGCCCTGTGTGGAAGGCACACTCCTTTTATTCATATGCATGATTAGGCATAGCTATGAAACCTGCACACACCCAAACCCTTATAATGCAAAGACGCGAGTGGCCTGTCCTCTTTCTCCCTTCCATCTGCATCTACTCTTCCCGCAAGCTTTTTAAATAAACTCTAGTGTGGGCTACTGGTAGCATGGTTTGTTCCCTGAGTGCAATAACAATAATAGCCTGTTCTCCCATCCCATCCCTTCTGCTTCTAACTTGTGGATAAGATGTGAGCTCTCAGTTACTGCCTCAGTATCACCTGTCTGTCATGCCCCCCACCATGATGGTTATGAACCCACCCTCTGAGACTCTAAGTCTTCATTAGATGTTTTCTTTTATAAGTTGTTTTGGTCATGGCATCTTGTCGTGTAATAGAAAAGTGAGAAGTAACCAATACAACAGGGTACCTGTTATAGGACTTCCCCAACAGGACAATCTGAATTATTAGATTATAAATTATGACGATGTATTTGCATATAATTTACCTGTATCCTCATATTATACTTTAAATCATCTCTGGATTATTTACAATGCTTAATGTGACACAAATGTTACACAACAGTTTTTTATACTGCTCAGAACATCAGAAAGTCTACCTGTTTAATAAAAAGGACTTTTTTGACAAATATTTTCAATCAGTAGTTACTTGAATCTACAGTGATAGATATGAAGGGAGGCTATACGGCTGGCAAGAGAGAGGGTCAACAGGTAGAAGTGTTTGCTAGCAAGCCTAAAGATGGAAGCTCAATCCCAGACTCAGACTTTGCTGGCAGGAAAGAAATTACTCTTTCAAGTTATTCTCTGACCTCCACATAACACTGTACACACTTGAATGCACCCACATGCACAAAATGTGCACAGCATCTACTAAAAGAAGGAACTGGGGGGCAGGTATGTTTCAAACATAAATATTTGCAGGCACAAGCCAGCACTATCTTAAATAACTAACCAAATTATCTCTGTTGAAAACAGATAGGTAAAAATGAACTTAATGATTTTTATTACAGGTAAACAAGAAAGAAAAAAAATGACATAACATTTCTAATAATTTAAAAGACATACCACTACATAATCGCAAATCTAGACACACCAACCACAGATCAAGCAAGAGGATACGTGTAGAGCTCCATGTATCTGGACTTTGCCATGCTTTGTCTAGTATACACTTGCTGAATCCCAGCTCTGAGGTCATCCCAGATCTGGTCAAGACCGATCTGCTTCAGTCCATGGGGATTCTGACTCCTGTTTGATGACATTATGAGGGATGTTCTGAAGTTGTCCAGTACAGCAACCCTTGTAAAGATACAGCTAATTCTCCATTAGTTGAAAATAGACAGTATCATTCCAAATTTATTCACAGCAGCTCAGAAAGAATGTTCTTTAAGTGTAGAGAGTAAAATCTCATTGCAGGCAAACCTGAAAAGAAAAGAAAGGACTGGTCAACTCTAACTTTCTGGGGTAGGTAACAGGGCGACACAGTCAGATACATCTGGGGTGTCTGCAAGTACTTCAGACATTTCCATTTTCTATATGGAAATAAATCCACTGTTTAGATATTTCATCCGGAATCATTTAACCATTAGTGCTCCTGAAAAAAGGTTGAGAAAAACAAACAGAAGAGGCTGCTTGTTTACCTTCTAAAGTCATCAAAGGTTGGAACACAGCCCTGGAACTTTGTAACAGACAAAGAAGACACAGCAGAGAAATGCAAGAACTAGCTAACAGAATGCACTCTCACTGTGAGTTTTAGGTTAGCACTTGGCAGAAGAGCTAACATTGGTAAGAGTAAAGATCAAAAGACACAGAGCTTCCTTTTAAGAAAGAAACTGGGGAAGAATTAGAATTACCAAAATTTACAATGTACCTTGGATTCAGAAGTCCTGGCTTTGAAGATCAGCTCTTACCTCACTAAACTTAAAACTTTCTAGCCTGAAAAATAGGTCTAAATTACTTGCCTCACATGCTGTTGTAAAATTTAAGGATAATAATATGTATAGACTATTTGACAGTAAATGCTTACCAAATAGTTATAGTATTATTAATATGGTAATATTATTAAGATCATTATTTCTAAGTATATGGTGCTCTTCAAAAACAGTCTGTAATGCTTCTGATGTATTTAGTTGGTACTTCACAATATACATATTTTAGAACTGTTTATGCACAGCACATTAAGATGTGTAAGTTTTAAATAAGTATTTCTAAGTGAAAAAGTTTCTTTCAATGGCTTCACAAAATAAATGTCAATGAAGTAAATGGGATGAGAGATGTCAGCACAGGCTGCTAGTTTACAAATTGAAGCCTGAGATACCTCAGGTCATTCAGCTCACTGTACCTCCTGATCAACATTATGAAGCTCCACACAATGAAAGCCCATTTAAGGCCCTTGTGGGTCGTGTGTATAGATTTGGATTATCTCTAACACTTAGAATGTGAGCTGTAGGACTTATTTTACTTCATACAAATGTGTTCAAATGTGAACTATACGCAATACAATGCAAGACTCCTTTACTTGTAAAGAAAGCATCAATTCAGGAAACGTTCCCCATACAAGTTCAATCTTCGTCTTAGTCACCTAATGCCCCACTTGATAATAATCAGCACTAGACTGATGCTGCCATCTACTATCATAAACATCTACACATCACTTCTTTGCTATTTCCCGACGGGGAACTTGTCTTTGTCTAAACTAGAACAATGCGCTTACTTCTAATTGCTATCAGCAATGGAGGAAGCTATTCCCTTCCACCTCAATTATTTCTCCATAAGTAGCCCAACTCAGAAAGTAGAAAAACCACTGTATCCACCTTTCAGGACTCTTAGAAGGTTCTGATACACAGTGTTACTGATGTTGTCAAGGACACACCACATTGATCAGTGATTATCACCGTTTCTCTAAGCTGGATCCTCATATATCTGTCCATCTGAACCAGGCCCTTGTCCCCTTTTAAAGCAACAGAGCCTGAAACTGTCATCCTAATTCTTAATAAACGGTCACTCCCCGGGGCCATAGGGTCTCGAAAGCTGTCCTGACATCTACACACTTGCAAAGTACATGCTCACAACACTTCCCAGCATAAGAAATAAGCTCGGCACAGACACTCCTTGCAGTGTTTTATACTGTCCCTTTTTGTATTTCATGCCTTAATTTCTAACTACTTGCCCCCTTTTCCTTAGTTATCCACATTGAGTACCTAAAATTCATAAACAATCCATCTAAGGTTCTCAAGATTTCCAAGTCAGTATATATAGGTGGCAAGTATAAAGAACAACCTTTTATTACATTTTTAAATATCCCAGAGAAATCCAAATCTAAGTCTGAAAAGAACTGTTAACTATAAGCACACTGTAGAAATGTCTGAAGGCCAAAAGCTGCTACAGTTCACAATGTAGGTGTTTTCTTAAGTTACAGGCATTTGTGAAATAAAGAAAAGAAAGCCAACTGGGCTGAGAAGATATTTGTGACTCGGGCCATAAAACCCAAGGCCAACCAAGCAGTGAACTCTGCCACTGCTTCCCTGGGTCTCCAAACTTGCAGGGGCCAGGCAGGTAGGCAGGCCAGGCAGCTTGTAGCTAAAGCTGATCCCATATTTACTTACTTTTGAGCAGTCTCCATACAGGACACCTCAACAAGTTAAGTTGCCCACCAGACTGCTCCAACAGCCAGAAGAGGTTGAGGCTTTAGTTTGCCAGCCTAGGTCATGATGTGTGTGCAAATATAAGTACATGTGCTTAATCTACCTTTACAGCACCCCATGCAGGTGAGATGAATTGACTGTAAACCTAGAACAGTAAATCAGAATCCACAAATGACGGGCTTATTGTCACTGGTGATTTTTCTTTCAAAAATACACGGATTACCAAGTATGCACCCTCTATCTTGTAACTAAGTCATCAAAAAATTCGAAAATTGCAACAAATCCCTTAAGTCAGAACTCAGGTAATTTTAACTAAGAACTAAAAACAAGTTTCTTATGACACATCCAGAAGGCTTGGAAATGCTCCAAAACTTAGTTAATTTCAACAAAATCTTAACAAGACATACTTAGGAAATCAGGCTGTTTTCAAACAGTGTTGGCATTACAGTATTACTAACCTGGTGACAAAGTTCCCAAGTTGTACAGAACACATCACCTGCAGATCTGCTACTTCACAATCTGGGAGTGTGCTCCACAGCCCAGATCCGGTTGCCAGTGAAGGAAGAGATTCCAGCTAATACAGCTAAGGGTCCCCTTCCCACTTCAGTGTTCTCTAGGAACCTCAGCCATACAGGCTCCTTCCAATTCCTGGAAGGTCACATATTCCTGATAGGCAACCACAGCACAAGAGATCACCAACCAAGGACAGAGACAGGTGGCAAAACCAGTTGTACCTTTGTATATTGGACACTGGCATAAGAAGCCTATGTGAATTACAAAAGCTTCTAGTCTTCACTTTTGTCTTGAGAAACTAAGACACAGCAGTAAAAATAAACAGGTCTAAGAGAGGAGGCTGTACACTCAAGGAGCAGGATAGCCTCCACTAAACTAGGCCTGGCTATCTCAGAGCTGTCAATTGCATTAACTGGAAGGTCAGAAAGCTGTACGTGTTTCTTCAGGCACCACTCCCCTGAAAACAGACCACAGAATATACATTCTTAAGACTTTTTAGTACATCTCTATTCAAAGGCAGAATCCATAAGCCCTAAGGTACCAACTGTGTCCTCATCTCGATTTCCCCTCAAGCACTCCGAAATATGATATTCCTGCCTTCATTTCTATAAGCTGCGACTAAATACATTTAGCAGATGCTGTTGCTGAAGCCAAAGCTGAGAAGTGTTAAAGTGAGATGATTCCCATCAGTTGTAACACGAACACAGAATTAGGGGTTTTCAAGAAAAGACTCTAACTGCTCTGATTTGATTGTTGCTGGGGAAAAAAAAAAAAACAAAAAAAACTAGCAAGACAAAAAGGTTATGGCACTTCCTAAAAATAAAGTTAATGAAAAGTACATCAAATTTTGCTTTTAAATTAAAGTAAGACTAAATCTTGCTGTACTACTTTCTTTGGTCATTTACTGTGCATTTGTGGGTGTGGTATACACACGTGTGAATGAAGGCCAAGGGTCACGACTGTCTTCTGAGTGCTGGAAACACAAGTGGACCGCCAGGTCTACCAGTGTTTACTTGGGAGTAAGAATATAAATTCTGGTCCTTATGTCTGTGTGATAAGTGATTCACCCAGTAAACCGGATCCTCCAACTTTAGTACAATAACATTTCAATATGATAAAAACTTAAACGATCCTGGCATAACTCAATAAAATTATTATTCATTTCCTCTATCTGTCAATATATATGCACCCTAGCTTTTACTTACAGTATGGCATATACCTACGAAATATACAGTAAAATTATTCAGACCCAGAGAAACTCCTGCATATGTACAACAGACTTTGGCACCACATGTCCATCAGCAATTCATGAATAAGGTACATGAAAGCTAATGAATTGCTTACTTATTTCATTCCGATGACAAAATACCTGACATAAGGCTGCTAAGTGTGGCTGAGTGCTAATCACCTTCAGGAATATTGGTTAATTATTCCTGGAAAAGCTCTCACAGATACACTCTGGTGCATTTTACTAATGTTTCAGGCACCCCAATCCACTTATGCTGACAATCAAGATTAATCATCACATGCTTACTCGTTATCAAACGGAGACACCCAAATGTTATTTCCCTAAACTAGAATAGTCCATCTCTGGCACTCAAAAAGGCTCCTACCCATCTCATAAGGTAAAATGCATTCAGTCCTTCTCCAAGAGTCTTCACAGTTCCAACACTGTACAATGTCCAAGTTCAAAGATTCTTCAGACCCTCGAGGCAAACTCAATTGAGTCCCTAAAAACCTAAAAATCAAAACCAAGCATACAATTCTAGGCTATAATGGTGCAGAACACCCCTGTTCTAAAAGGTAGGAAACAGAGAGAAAGGAAAGAAGGAAGCAAATCTGAGTCATGTGCAGGACCTAGAGGATGGCCTGTGTCTGGATGGTCTTCCTACTGCAGGCCACCTGGCCTCTCTGTTAGTTTGATTTAGATCTGACTGTGGCCTACAGGTTTTCTTGAAAAGGTTTCATGTTCCTGGTGCCTTCAAGAAGTTTTCACTCTCAAGTTTTATGCATTTCAAGAGCTAATTGAAGGGTCTTCTCATCCTGTCACTGGCTGCCTGGCCTTCCAAGCTTTCCTTTGAAGTCTGGGTGAATTTTCTATGATCTCATACTCCAGAGCATTTTCCATGCCTGAAAAGTCTGCACCATACAGTCTGTTTGTCAGCTCAAGCAACAGACTGGGGCCTTTAGGATAAAAGTCACACAGGTCTTTTGAGTACTAGATAGTTAAGCATGGTGAGATAAGTCCTGGGGAAATTCTAAGGTGTCCCTATGGGAACAAGGTACCCTCTAAGTATTCTCAAGGGAAAGTTTTGTAGAATATTATTTTAAGATGTGTTTTTGTTCATGTTGTATTTGTTTAACTCTGTGAAGCTGTGCTGCTTTGCCTGTCGAAAACACCTAGTGGTCTAATAAAGAGCTCAACGGCCAAAAGCAAGGTAAGAAAAAGGATAGGCAGGGTTGGCAGGCTGAGATATTATACAGGAGAAATATGGGAAGAGAAGATCTAGGAGCCAGAAGGAAGAGGATTTCAGGGGCGAGCTACCCAGCAAGCTTACCCAGCAAGCCACCTAGCAAGAAACAACTACAAGGAAACAGGAATTGAGAAGGACAAGCCCAGAGAAAAAAGGTAGAGGAATAAATTTAAGTTAAGAAAAGTTGGCATGAAATCAGCCAAGCTAAGGCCGGGCATTTATAGGTAATAATAAGCTTCTATGTATGAGAAGGTAGGCCCCCAAAGAGCAAAGACAAACAGCATGAAAGTCAACCAAATCCACTCCTCCACACCCTTGAGCCTGTGATGGTGGTACTTGGCTAATTCTTAGGCCTTCAAAGTACTTTTCCTACTGAGCTTAGCTTTAATACTCTTTATGTCTTCAAAAGCCACATTTTCCCTTGGACTCTACTTTTACCTTCTTTTTCTCTTCTGACAAAAACTACAAACATCTGCACTCTTACTTTTTACTGACAGTTTACTTGGCTCAAAGCAAGCAGCAATTCCTCAGCCACAGCCTGAATGCTGGCCTGCCTTGAAACTCCTCTGCCAATTAGTTGGGCACCATTATACTTAGTCTCCCAGTCTCAGGACACACACACACACACACACAAAAAAATGCAGGCAACTTCACTGCAAAAATTTCATCTGAAGCCGTCTAAGCACCCTTTCCTCCCTTCTTCCTAATGGGTCTACCTGACTCCCCCACAGCTGGGGAGCACCAGTTTCTCCTTAAAGTACTTACACATCACACCTTTCTTTTCTCCCTGGGCCCTTGGAGAAGGGATTCTTTTACAGGCCAAGTCTAGCCTCATGACTCACTTTATCTCCCACCCTGGTAAGAGAAGTGGCTTTGATTCCTCTTGTCAGTTTTGTGAACTTTAGCTTCCCCTTTGTGAGTCTCTTTACGCCCAGGGCACTAGTGATCTTTAAAGTCTTCACTGCTCTCACCATCCACAATCTTGCCCTTCTAATCAATTTCCCACTGCTGCTCCAAGAGATCTCTACAGTACAGATACACACTTTGTTAAATGGTTTAATCCCATCGATTTTCTACAGCCTGCTTTTGATTGAGCCTCTTTCCTAACCACTCTCAGACCATCTATCATGCAGAACTGTTCCATATCCATTAATCAACCACAGAAAAAAAAGTAACTAACCACTATAAGATATTACGCTAGACTGACCCAAACAGCACTCAAAAGCCTCCTGAGCAGCAAGGTTTGCAGGTGTACATCACCACACCTGTTCTGAAAGAAGCTGCTTCAGATAATTTAATCCTTATACTAACTATATTCTCTCTAGGACACCATCTACATCTAACAAACAAGGAAACTCAGGCTCAGAGACATTAAATATTTTGCCCAAACTCAGTTTTACTGAATGGCAAGGATTTCAACCTAAGACCTGAAATTCTGAAATCTATTTTCTATCCCCTGCCACATGTTGTTTCCTTAGGAGCCTGTTTCCAAGAGTTACTCTAAATTCAACACCACAACTAGCAGCAGGTGCTCCCAAAAGAATCCTGGAAAAAGACAGCTGAAAAGCTTCAGGGTACAGGTGTGATGACAAGTCTACCTGCTGCTGCCAAGTGAGAGGCCACAGGCCACAACCTGGACTTTCACTGACACTTCTAAAACTACAGAAAACTTCTGTTTGGATCTTCATTAGTGAGTTACTTTTAATTTTCAACATTTTTGTGAATCCACTTAAGCACGCCAGAAAAGGAACTGGTTGTTATGTTGTAAATAGAACCCATGTATTGAAAGAAAGAAAGAGAGAAAGAAAGAGAGAGAGAGAGAGAGAGAGAGAGAGGAAAGAGAGAGAGAGAAAGAAAGAAAGAGAAAGAGAGAAAGAGAGAGAGAAAGAAAGAAAGAAAGAGAGAGAGAAAGAGAGAGAGAGAGAAAGAAAGAAAGAGAGAGAGAAAGAGAGAAAGAGAGAAAGAGAGAGAGAGAAAGAGAGAAAGAGAGAAAGAGAGAGAGAGAAAGAGAGAGAGAGAGAGAGAGAAAGAGAGAAAGAAAGAAAAAGAGAGAAAGAAAGAGAAAGAGAGAGAAAGAAAGAAAGAGAGAAAGAGAGAGAAAGAAAGAAACAAAGAAAGAAAGAAAGAAAGAAAGAAAGAAAGAAAGAAAGAAAGAAAGAAAGAAAGAAAAGCATTCTTTTTGTACAACCACTGAGGACAGCATTTACTATTTTATGCAAAATTCCAGTACTGAAATTCAAGGCTCACAAAGCTCACATAAAATGTAAATTATCTCTTTAAAACACAAAGTGAAAGGAAAGGAACTTCTATTCAAACTATGATTTGGCAAGAAACACGTAAAAATTAAGTCAGAATTGACACTGTGGCTCATAGAATGCTAGGTTTTATCACCAGCACAACCAGTTTTTAATAAAATCCTAATGAAGGTTTAGCTATACTATACTTCCCTAGGCCTTTCCAAGTTTTTAAGTCAGTGGATCTGAGAGAAGAAACATAAATATGTGCCCAAGGGAGAATAAAGTCTGCTTCTTGAACAACCAAAATCAAATCAAGTCTCATAAATACTTGCAATGTCTTATTTTATCTCTTTCAAAGTTAGCAAATATCTACAGAACTTGAGAAAATACTTAAAAGAGATTTAGCATGTGGCTGGTCAATTCCAATAAGTCATCTACCCCCAAATTAAAAAAAAAAAAAAAAAAACTAATTATTTATAATAGCCAAAAAGTGTAACAACTCAAATGGCCACTGATCAACAAGTGAATGATAGGCAAAATGAGACAGCTCTACTATTAAATATTCCTAGTAATTTAAAAACACGAAGTATTAGGGACTAGAGAGATGGTTCAGCAGTTAACAGTACTTGCTGTTCTTACAAGAGAACTCTGGTTCTTAGAACCCAAAGGGCAACTCACACCACCTTAATTCCAGATCCAGGTGATCCAATGGCCTCCAGGGACACTGGAACATATGTGGTACACATACACAGGCAAAACACCCATACACATAAACTTAAAAAAAAAAAAAAAATGAAGTACTGATACAAGACAGATGAACCCTAAAAATATCAATCAAGTGGATGTTAGGTGCAAAACACCGTACATCATTTAAGTAAATTTTTGTACTGTGTGAAATGTCCAGAAGCACCTCAAGAAAGAAAGTAGTTAGTGATTGACTAAATCAGGGGTGGGAATGACTGCAAATAGGCACCGGAAATTTTTTAGGTTGTGGAAACATTCTGAACTGGATGTAGCCTTGGCTGCATAACTAACTTTCCTAGAGTGTATCTTAAGGTATGCACCTAAACAAAGCTATTCAAGGGAAAGGGAAAGGGGGACTAGAGAGATGGCTCAGCAGCTAAGAGCACTGGATGCTCTCAAAACCATCCTAGTTCCAAGAGATCCAGTGCCCTCTTCTTGCATCCTTGAGCACCAGACATACATACAAACAAAACAATCATATACCAGAATTTAAAATATATCCTGGAGGAGGGAAGCGGCACAGATGGACAAGGAAACAACCAAACCTAAACATGTTAGTTTAAAATTTTTGAGTCAAGTTTAGTTCATTGACAGAAATAAAAACATCGCCAAGATTACTTGAGTTCTACATACATATGTGCTTTAATCTAACACTAAAAGTCAGGTTTACTGAGCACTCCAACTTAAAGGTTACCCTCATGAGCAGGTGTTGATCCTGCCCTGCAACAATGAGTAAACAGGAAAAAGTACAATTTCAAAGATCTCCTAAATGCACAGATGTGGTGATGTATCTAATTTATCACTCTACTGAAGACATAGACAACAAAAGCAAAACGAGTTCAGAAGGGAAAGAAGCCCTGACTTGGCCACAGTGATCAAGAAAGCAGGCTTTCAAACTGAATGCTTTCTATCTTTTAGCACCGTAACTAGTATCACAGCAGAAATACAACCAGGAAGAACAGGGGTGAGTCATCCAAGGTTGAGGGAAGAATGTTGCCAAAAAGCTGTGAGAGGCAGGGAGGGTCCATTTGTGCTAAGTGCACACAAGGCCTTTAGTCTGTAGCTGTGAGTTTGTAAATGTTAGTCAGACAGCTTGCGAGTCCACCCAGGTGAGGTCACAGGCAGTGCACCGGGAATTTTAACAAGACAATTGAGATAACGGCTCAGTAGCCACAGGGCAATGGCAACAAAGGCCAGGAGAGAAAGACGATAACCAGCTCCTCCAATTGTACCTGCAAACCTCCAACAATTTCCCCTTCAGCTCCAGGATGACAAGACCATTATTAACATTCAGGGCTGGAGAGGGGCTTGCTGTTAGGAATGTTGGGGGCTTGAGGATCAAGAGTTCCCAGCACAAATGATAAGGCAGCTCACAAATACTTGTAACTTAAATTCCAGATCTGACAAGGTCTCTCCCGGATTTGGAGGAACCTGTATTCACACATGTGCATATACCTCTCCCTATATACACAAAACTTGAAATCAATAAAAATAAACCTTTAAAATATTCGACTTAGCTATAACTCATAGAAATGTTCAATAATACAAATTGCCTCCCCCAAATTAGAAACATTTGTTTGCCTTTCTTCTAAATAGGCCAAAATAACAAGATGTTGTAAATTTAAGTTTAGTCACTATTGGTCAAAAAAAAAAAAATCCACCAACAGATGTAGTGGGATGTGGGATGTTTCTGGCCTGGACTTTCAGGCCTAACCTCAAGGTTTAGGACCCACAGACCCGCAGAGACACACAGATGCTTACAATAGTTTTAGGCTGATCAGCCTCAGGCCCAGGCATATAACTTGCTAGCTCTGTACCCTTCATCTAACCCATGACTCTTATCCTGTTCAGCCATGGGGCTCGGTACCTTTTCTTAGAGCAGCATAGTTGTCCTCTGCTTCTTCCCGCTTCTCTCTGGCATTCTGCTCTGTGCTTCCTGTTCTCAGAGTTTAGTCTGGTAGCCCCGCCCACACTTCCTGCCTGCCTTTGGCCAATCAGCGCTTTTTATTAAACCAGTGGGTGGGACAATTATTTACAATGAAACAACACAGTCTCCCACAAACAGAGGACAAGAAAACCTCACTGGTATGTCCAAACCATGGTGGTCTGTGAAATTATGCAAAGGAATGAAGAGGGCCTCTGGGTACTGACCACACAAGGATTTCTCAGGAAATATTAGCTGATCAAAGCAGGAGACCTTCTGTGTATGGGGAAGAGCAAATACCAACATATAGGCACAAGTATACTTGTTTTCAGGAAGGTAAAGTAAAAATAAAAAATAGCTACCTCAGAGGAGGAAGAGCACTGGTTGGGGACCAAGGTGAAGTGGCTCCATGCATAGAACTCAGGGGTACTGGGCAGATGAAGGAGTTCAGTGGCAAAGTGCTTATGTGAAAGCCTGATGTGAGCTCCAGGAAAGACAGACCTGACTCCTGAAAGTCATCCTCTAACTTCCATCTGAACACATCTGTACCCCTCACACTCATATTGATAAACTCAGGGACTGTGAATGAAGAAAGAAAACTGACATTTTAAAATTTTCACTATGCTGTCTGAACTGTGACGATCCTCATAATGAATGCTGACAACACATCACAGCATTCTGCAGTGCTCTTCTTCAGAATGAAACTACAGTAAGAGGTAGGCGGTGAAGGGAAGCACAGACAGGTGGATCTCTGAGTTGGAGGCCAGCCTGGTCTACTGAGGGGTTCCAGGACAGCCAGGACTACACAGAAAGCCTGACTGGAAAAAACAAAACAAACTGCCGTGATTCTCATTGTCCTGTAATAGCTATAATGTCATTTACAGCCACCAGTACTAAGATCACAGCAGTTAAGAATCCATCTCAATGTTAAAGCCTCAGGTGGACAGGTGTTGCAATGGGGTTTCTTGGTTCCGGGCAGCCAGAGGCCCAGACCCTCAGACCTGCCGCACAAGACCTCTTAGCTGCCCGCTGTGCTCAGGCCCCCAGAAATGACTCAGGTGCTTCTACTAACTTCATGCTGTTTGGCCTATGGCTCAGGCACATTGCTAGCTAGCTCTTACATCTTAAATCAACCCATTTCTATTAATCTGTCTTCTACGTGGCCTGTGGCTCACCTGTGTTCCTTACATGTTGCTCCTTGGGCAGTTTGCTCGATCTGCCTCTGACTCCGCCCTCTGCCCTCCCTTTCTTGCCTATTCTGATTCCTCTGCCTACCTTTTCTACGGTGCCTGTCAAGGGCCAAAACAGTCCTTTATTTAAAGATTGAGATTCGCAGCATACAGAAAGGCATTCCCACATCAGACAGGTCTGTTACATTTGAACATTTCTCACTGTCCAAACACAAAACAAAAAACAAACAAACCACAAAACTCTGGGCTGGAGAGATGGCTCAGCAGTTAAGAGCACTGACTGTTCTTTCAGAGAACCTGGGTTCCATTCCCAGAACCCACGTGGTGGCTCCTAACTGATGTGGGTGTCTTTCTGTATGCTGTGAATATACTTTATTGCCATTTGTTAATAAAGAGGCTGTTTTGGCCTATGGCAAGGCAGCTTAGAGGCAGATGGGAAATCCAAGCAGGGATAAAGATGAAGAAGGTCCACAGAACATGTGGCAATACACAGATTAATGAAAATGGGTTAAGTTATAAGAGCTAGTTGGTAATGAGCCTGCACCATAGGCCAAACAGTTTGTAATTAATATAAAACTTTGTGTGATTATTTGGGACTAAGAGGTTGCAGAGCTGCAGGTCTGGACCTCATGGCTAGGCCAGGCCAGAAACTTCTGTCTACACATAACCACCTCAAACTTCAGTCCCAAGGAGACCCAACACCCTCTTTTGACTTCTTTAGGCACCAGGCACAGCTGTGGTGCGCATATATACATGGAAGCAAAACAATGTTTAAAAATTAAACTAAAAAATGTATATTTTAATAGCTATAAAAACATAGCTGCCTGTATGGTCTCAACCAATTGTGCCCTGTTTAGGCAATCATCTGACAACATATTGTAAGCAAATATGAAATTCAAGTGTGTTATCCACAACAGTTCTAGACAAGCTAAATGATTAGGTAGACACCTACGAGAGAGTACTTTCTGAAGTATTACATTGAACACTTGATCTGAAAGTTCTCATGCTATTCTAAGTCCTCAAAAGTAAACAAGCCTGAAACAACTTCATATGGGCAATAAGTTATGTAAAAAAGCATAAAAGGGTCTAATTTACATATTTAACTTTGAAAAGAACACAAAAATAAAAATGCCCAAGTAGACAGTTTTAAAAATACATATAGAATTTGGCCAGTGAGATGGCCAATGAGTAAAGGTCCTTGCGCTAAGCCTGATGACCCAAGTTTGATCACCTGTGTTCTCATGGTAACAGGAGAGAACCAATTCCTGAAAGCTGTCCTCTGACGTCCAGTGTGTTACGATGTACATGCCTGCCTGATAAATGTCAGTATTTATCAGGTGTAAAAGAAGATAACACAAAACTGAAGCACAAGGGAACCATACCTCAAGAAATAAGAGGAAATGTCAAAGAATAGGCATCAGCCGGGATGATATCTTAAGGTATAAAAAGGACAGAGATGAGCATGGTGCTTATAGTAGAAGCCACTGAGATGAGCTACTCTGTGGTGCAGATACGGAAAGTCAGAAACACAAACCAAAGGAGAAGAGTTAATGTAATAAGGTAATAAGTACAACAGCAAAAAGGGCCAACAGCTATCACCAAAAGATCTAGTCTGAAAGTCACTGGCTAGTGTCTGGAGATTGGTGACCTTAAAAACCGTTGCTACAGATGAGAAGTCTGTGGTAGAATGCTTTGTTCAGGGCCCTGGGTTCAATCCCCAACACTTATGGGGCAGGCAGGGGGCTCTATTAGAGTGGGAAGCAAGGAAACCAGCCAGAAGCCCAGTGGAGATGGAAATGAGACCACTCAAAACAATTGTGACAAGAGGATGGTGGACTCTGTGCTAACAGAAACAGGTAGTGCCTTTCCTGGTACCACTGTTACAGCTGGATCCCCAGAATGCACAGATGTGAGAGCTTATTCCCATGCCCCATTATACTACAGCACTGACTGCCATGAGTTAGGCTGTAAGCTAAAATGTAAGCTCAACTAACAAATAAATGAGTAGATGACAACTATCATGCCAACTACCAAAAAGAAATCACATACCTTATTCAAAAACATAATCAACCCTTTCTGCATGTTTCACGGCTGAATATATGTGATCATGAATTCACAAGCAGATACAACACCAACCATACTCTGCTGCAGCTTGCTTGTGTTTCTGCCTTCCACTCTCTTAAACAAGTCATTTTGGCAACCTCAACACTGTGACCCCAAACTCAGTTCACCACCAGATGGCACTGAATAACACCAATTGCTGCCTAAAAGAGATAAACATAGCAAATGTTAAATGTGACTAGCAGATTCACCTACAACAGTTGGGTACTTCCATAGTGACAGTTTTAATTGTGTTCACTCATGTTAAAGTAAACCTTACAAACCTAAACACGGGGTATGGGGAGGATGGGGGCATTGTTAAAAGGTTTCAGTTTAGTTCTATCAGATGAATAAGCTCTCGAGAGCTACCGCACAGCACAGTGACTGTAGTTAATAGTACTGTATACCAGATACATGCTGGGGAAAAAGAAATACTAAGAGGAAAGCCTGAAAGTTCTTATAAAAAATAAATACTGTGAGGTTACTGAAATTATTTATAGTTTGATTTCATCATTTAAAAGCATGTAGGGAAGGGCTCAGGGTCAGCATGCACAAGGCCCTGGGTTCCAACCCTACTACCACAAAACAAAGAGCAGTCATCATGCTGTGTGCCCACAAATCCTCAGAGCTGCTGTAAAGATTAAAGAAGACACTGCAGGTAGAGACACCTGGGGCACAGGTGGACCCCTCCCCACAAATGACTTGCTTTCCTTCTAAAACCTTGAGAGGTGAGAAATGCTCCTTAAAACTCATGCGCTCATTTCCTATGCATCTACTGGAAAATGGCCGCAATCCATTAAACACAAGGGCAAGCCTAGGATGAGGAGATTATTCATGTAGTATTTGTAAAACCTTCCTTAGAAAGAAAACTACAAGTTCTTATTGATTTGTATATTGTACGTGTGAAACACATTTGTATTCTACAAGACAGCAAACATTAGCAAACAAAGATACTACTTAATATTAAATGCTATACTTATTTTCTTAATTTAAAATTAGACTTTCTTAATAACTATTGCTATTTGGGTAATCAATATTTTATTGACAAGTTTTTCATTTATACTTATTATATGAATGGAAAACGTATTTACTTTTTCTATTGCTGTAATAAAATACTCTAATAAAAAGCAACTCAAGGAAGGAAGGCTTTACTTTCTACATTTTAAGGGCACAGTCCATCATGAAGGGGAAGACATGACATCCTCAGTCAGGAATAAAAAGTGAAGTGATCAAAGTCTTTGCTCAGGTAGCTTTCTCCTCTTTATTGAGTTCAGGACTGTAGCTGGAGAAATGGTACTGCCCATCCCAATCTACTCTAGATAATTCCTCATAAATGTGCCCAGAGATTTGTCTCTATGGTGACTCTAAACCCCATCGACTTGACACACAGACACACACAGACACACACACACACACACACACACTGAGACTATCTGTAAACAAAATTTCACTCCCTTAGAGGTTTCATGAAAGCAAAATCACTGATCCACAGGCCTACTGGTTCTATGGCTGGAATTAGTGCCTGGTTGACAGTTCAATCTTCAGCACTTAACAGTACCCTGGCACATACAGATGTTCTAGAAATCCTGGTTAGTTAAGTTCTAAATACTGTGAGAACACAGTTGACTCTCTGAGGATACTTTGCAGAGGGACCATGGTTCAGCAACCACATATGTTGGCTCAAAACCAACTCCAGTTCCAGGGGATTCAACACTTCTGGTCACTGCCACTAGCACACACGATACAGACATACACTTGTGGGCAAATACTCATACACATAAAATAAAAACAAATCATTTAAAAATCTGGGAGATATTTTTAAAAAATCTGTACAAACTATAAAATTGGTGGTATGACCCACAATCCTGGGGGAGGTCAAGAGCAAATCAATACATATTTTGAGCGTTACAGTTCTGCCCTGTTTTCCCACCACTATCTGGAAGCTCTAAAATCAGACCCTCAACTTTTTACAAAATAATCCAGAAGCCTTTTCCTTTTGATCATTCGTGTTCTTATTGTAGAACATAAATAATTTACACAATCATTCTCTCATACCTTTATGATACTCAGATACCATAAAGTATGAAACTTGCTCATGGAAACATCTAGCAACTAGTAAGTTACGTTTGTTCTCTTAGAACTGGTACCAGAATGATTATTAGAAGAATATCTCTATTAACCCTAAATATCTATAAAGCATTAAAAGTACTAAAATTACTTAATCCATATTGAAATTTAGCCCAGCCACTCTCTATACTCAATCCTACTTCAAGAGGGTACCATGAACATTTAGAAAACTTGAAAATTTGTCAGAAATGTAAGCACAAGACTCCAAAAGTGTCAGATATAACTGACCTGCCAAAATCTAGTTTAAAAATTTTTTTATTATAGCCATTTACTTGTGGAGTGAAGAACGCTTGTGCGAAACACACACATACACACACACACACACACACAGAGAGAGAGAGAGAGAGAGAGAGAGAGAGAGAGAGAGAGAGAGAGAGACCAACCAAAACTGTGTGGGTCAAGAACAACCTGTAGAAGTTGGTTTGGTTCGTTCTTTCCATCATGGGGCTTCAACCTCGGGTGGTTAGGCTTGGTGCAGGCACTTTTACCTGTACCAAGTCAACTCTTCAGCCCACAAATAGTCTAGTTTTAACTACTAAGAACTAAATTTCAATTTTCAGGGTAACATTTTCTGTGGGGATATGTTTCAAATTTAATAAAAACAGTCTGAGATATCAGAGAGTAAATACCACAGTCAAATCTCACCCAGCTGCCTTCCAGCTTCCTCAACCTTGCTCCTCCTGGCTTCTTCTGCCTCCTTTCTCTCTATGCCTGCCTTAAATACTTTCTTTGCTCAGTTAAGGTGTGGCCCCACCACTGCCTGCCTGGGAGCCTGGAACTCCTTCTGTAAACTAAAATGACCTCAAACTCAGATTGGATTAAGGGTGTAGGTCACCACTCCGAATATTCCCTGTGCTGGGATTAAAGGTGTGAGTTACCACTGTCTGCTCCTCCTAGATTGACTGTGGGTAGATCCCTCTGATATCTCAGACTGTTTTTATTAAATTTGAAACATATCCCCACAATCTTCCCTCAATAATCTAGTTGAATCATTATCTCTTCAATGATATAGATAGTAATCTTAGGCATTTTATTGCTAAGCATTTACCTTTAAAATAAGGAGAAATGGAATTATATTTTATCACGATCATACACCTGTAGCATACAAGTTCAAACTGAGAGCTATAATCCATTATTACTTTATAGGTCAGGAAATCAATTTAGTAAATAGCAACTGGGACTATTTTTTAAAGAATAACCCAGGAAACAAACAGACCTCATAGGACCTAACAAGGTATGCATTTACAGGGTGAGTATTCCTTATCAAATGCTCAGAACCAGAAGTGTCTTTTTTTTTTTGTACTAAGGCCTGAAAAACTACCTGCTCCATAAGAATTTGAAAGTGGCACCTCCTGAGAACATACAATTATTCATCACTTCAGGGTTTTCTGTTCTGCTAAAATAACTCATCTACTTTGAGTTGAAAACTCATTGGGGCTCTCCTAATTAGTTAAGCCAACATTCAAGTATTCTTCTTCCTAGTCCACTACAAAATAGCTGAAGTAAAATGCACCTCTTTCATTTCGATGCCTTTGTTTACTTGTGGGGTTTTTGGGGTGGGGGGGAGCAAGAACACTAGACAAGAGTATGACTGCATCCTTAGAACTTTGGGGTAGGCTAACATAACCTGTCATCTTCCTGCACTGGCCTGCTGAATATGTAAGGTTTTAGATCTTCACGCCAGACCCAACTAAGAGTTTACAATGTTTGATTTGAAGACGATTTACTACTGTACTGACCCCCAACCAAAGAAAGGAGGAGTTAGGTGAACCTCTCACTCTTGTGAGATCCTTGGACAGACACAGACAGTAATCCTGAAAGCACACAAGAGTTCATAGTTAAGTTTGACATCACGCATGCTGCTACCCCTGTTCTGGATATGCGGTCATGCTACATTTACAAAAAGACATCCCATCCATGTATACATATATGCATGCATTTGCAAGCATACATCATGTGCCAGAGACCAGTCTTAGCTATCCCTCAGATACCATCCACCTGCTCTGGGTTGTTTTGTTTTTGAAAAGATCTCTCACATTCTGTAATGCCAACCTCCTCCTAGAAGATGGTTTTCAAACAGATAAGCCTCTAGCATTTAGTACATGCTAGAGGTTTTTCTTGAACTGCCTGCTCCCAATCAAGATCTGTGGCTTTCAATTACAAAATCTTCACAGCTTCATAACTCGATTTTATCTGTTAAAATGTAAGAGCAGTAACTAAGCTTTCTAGCTTTTGTATTGACAACTGGACCCAGGTTGACCTACTCTCCTGGGCTCCAATGACACTCCTACCTCAGACTCTCCAGAAGCTGACGTTGCAAGCAAGGAGTGTTGAGAGACAGAAGAGATACACTAGCAATTCATCTGCAATAACTGAGTCTGGCCCTAGATCCAATCCCCAGTGCTGAAAACCAAACTAAAAACCTCTGATGTCTTTAATAAGCATAAAGCATACCCTCCATGCGGAGGTGTTCATGATGTCTATCCTGACGCCAGCTATCTATCAGTGGTGTGCACAGAGTCAGTCCTTACTGCTGCACCTGTTTAGTACAGGGAACCTCAAAAACAAAACAAGGCTGATGACTGGAATTCATGACACAGACCAACAAGCCCAGCTACTAAGGAGACCAGAAAGCTTCCCTAAATCCAAGGCCAACCTAAGCTGCAAAGAAGTTCGACGGTTGGCAACTTCTACAGACCTTGTTAAATTGGGAAAACAAAATTCAAAAGGGTTGGAGATAAATTATGGTTAGGGGTCAGGGGTTAGGGGCTAAGGTCAAGGGTTAGGGCTAGGAACATCTAACAACAAAACTACCACGGTGCCTGTCAGTTATTTTGCTGTCACATAACTTGCTTCACATATCTGGGTATTACTTAAGAAAGGCTTCTAAGCTTATCTTCGAGTGGCTTAATTTGAAAAGCATTATTCATGTTGCCAGGTGAAAATATGCTTTAAAAAAAAAAAAACAGAAACAAACAAACAAAAAAAAAAACCACTGAAATTACTTCCCATAGGTTTAGCAGCACTAAGATTTTTTTATTACAAGGGGTTGGTGAGATGTCTCAGCAGATAAAGGTACTTGCCTGATGTCTCAAGTCCACATGGTGGAAAGAGAAAACCACTCCTCAAAGTTGTCCTCTAGCCTCTCCATGTGAGCTATACCCTTCTGCATGCAGACACACACACAAGATTTTTTTTAATTCTGAATAAGCAGGTAACAGGTAAAATGAGTCTATTCATTATAAAATCCAAAAAGAAAAAAAAAGAAAAAGAACAAATCCAAACTTTGGAAAAGCCAAAGTGATCTCATAGATTAAAAGCAAAAACAAAGGGAGCTGGACAGATAGCTCAGCAGTTAAGGGCATGTGTGGATCTTCCAGAAGACTTAGGCTTGGCCCCCAACACCCACATGGTAGTTCACAAATAGCTTTTAACTCCAGTTCCATGAGACCTGACAGTCTCCTGGCCTCCTCTAAAGCCAGTCATATACGTGGTACACATATTTTGTCTTAGTCACTGTTGTGAGGTGAAGAGACACCAGGACCAAGGCAACACTTTTACAAAAAAAGCACTTAATTGGGGACTTGCTTACAGTTTCAGAGGCTTAGTCCACTTATCTTTATGGCAAGGAGCACAGTGGCAGGCAAGAGTGGTGCTGGAGAAGTAGCTGAGGGCTACATCCCCACCCACAAACAAGGGGGAGGGAGAGGGCAAGAGGGGAGAGAGGAGAGAGAGACCATGCATGCTGGTGTATGTTTTTGAAACCTCAAAGTCCACCCCTAGTAGCAACACACTTTCTTCAAGGCCACACATACTCAACAAAGACACACCTCCTAATTCTTCTCAAATAGTACAAATAGCAAAGTCAGTTACAACCAAAAGTCTAACAGCAGGCAAAATTGATCCATGAGCTATGAATCTTCAACATCCCTACAGTTTCTCTCCTTTCTGTATCTTTTGGGTCCCCTGGTAGGAGCAACCTACCTTTCTCTACATAATTTTCTGAGAAGGTCTTTCATCTCTGTACCTAATAAAACACTCAAGTTGAATTTCAGTAGACTATCTGATGACTAACATCATACATTTCTATGACATGTCAAAGTCTAGTTTCGACCAGGACAGCAAAGATAGACTTCTTCCAATGTAAAGCATTTGCAAGAAGGAAAAAGCTGAGAAGCAGAGGCCAGTGAGTCAAAAAGCACATATTCGCAAGTCTTTGTCAAAAACTTAGTGCTAAATACTAATGTTCCTGTAACGTTGCCCTGTAAGTAAAGCATTTAAAGACTTTTAATCTTGAAGATGGGAGGAATCGTCACCCTGTACTCTTGTCGGTCTCTTTTCCAAACCCAATCTTACACTTCCTAAAGGTAGGCCTGGCATCTTCGCCCATTCCTAGGATTCCATTTGGAACAAGTCTGCTCCATATAGGATTCCAAACCTTTCCTTCTAATTTGACCAAAACAGGGCTCTTTCCAACCCTCAGGAAGGAAGGTCTAAGTTCACTCACCTTTTCTTCATGCTGTGAGTTTAGGATGTCTACCAGGCATAACATTTTAGTGTGCCTATAATTAGTGCATTCTATGTAGTGAAGGCATTTCCCCCTTGACATCTGGTGACAGTTTCTGTGCATTTTATGCACACTTCTGTGTACCAATCTCTTAATTACCACAATATTTCCAATTTAGTTATCCTTCTTAGATAACTGATTAAAAACAGAATTTTCAGTTTTCCAAGGAATTCTGTGTTAAGTAATTAACTTTTCCTAATTTTTAGTAAGTTTTATTACTACACGTGCAGGCATATTTTCAACATTCAGTTTTAAAGTCTATCTCCTATTATTAGGAGTTATGAACTAAACAAAGAGGATGGGATGTTCAGGTAAACTCAGCTGCCGGCTCAGCAGGAAAAGGCACCCGAGTTAGATCCAAAGAATCCACATAGTAGAGGAGAACTGAGTGCTCAAGTCTGCTCTCTGACTTCCACAACTGAGAAGCAGGCCTGAGTACATACTGTATATGTGCACACATTCGTTCATCCTCTCTCAGAAAAGAAAGGAAACATTCACTATGAAGGCTATTTTAAACAAACAATAAAATATCAAAACATAGTGAGCTTCATGAGATTAAGACAGTTTAATGAAGAGGAGAACAGAAGACAGAGAACCTGACCAAAGAATTAGGATACCAGGTCAGACTTTTAATCCTACTCATTAACTCATGGAAAGAAGGGGCAGGTAAATCAAATACCAAGTCATTTCTGCACTGAATAAGGAGAATGGTCTTCTTTGCAGTGGTTCTTCTATTACTAGTTTCTTAGAATTTATGTTTTTGAAAGTTATCTCACTGTGCTGGGAATGTAGCTGAATGGTAGAGGACTCCCCTAGCATACAAAGAGTTTGAGGCTCCCCAAAGCTTCCAAAGAACCAATCTAATATATTATATTTTCAGTTGTCTGTCTACAAATATACGTGCACTACAAAATATTGGCAAAAAATATAAAACTAAAATGAACCATTTCTTAAATATAATCACTAACATGAGGTTATCTTCCCAAAACGCATATACTCACACATCAAACTCTGTATACAATACATATTAACTTTTAGTATTTTGCACTTTAATACTCAATACAGTATTTCAGAAATGCAAAGACTTGCCTAAACAATGCTGAAATAGTCATCCACAATAACTCCAAACCAAAAACAAATGTAGAATAAGAAGGCATTAAGTCAGGTGGTGGTGGCACAGGCCTTTAATTCCAGATCTTCGGAGGCAGAGACAGGCAGATCGAATTCAAAGACAGCCTGGTCTATAGAGCAAATCCATGACAGCCGAAAGCTACATGGAAAAACCCTTTTTGGGGGGAGAAGGCATTAAATCAGATGGGGAGAGGAAATTATTAATCTATCATTACTTTTTATATTGTTAACAAAAACCTTAAAATCAGGCTAGCTGTTTCAAATTATATTATCATTTTTTAAGTTTTTGCTATATCGTTTGCTCTTGGAAAATTGTATTCAGTTGGGGCTGAAGAGACAGCTCAGCAGTTAAAAGCATTTCCCGAGGGCTCAGGTTCATTTCCCAACACCAATATGGTGGCTTGTAACTCTAGTCCCAGATTTAATGTTCTCTTCTAGCCACTGTGGTCACCAGGTCTGGTGTCTGGGCACCAGGCACACATACGGTACATACACATACATGCACATAAACAACCATACATGAAAAAAAACTCTAAAAATTATATTTACTTATATTCTTCCCAGCAATGAGTAGGTCTACTTCTCCATTTTCTCAACAGAAGTGGCTTATTTAAAAACACCAGAGATTTCCACTGCTGGGAATACTGCTAGTGAAGCTGAAGATTCTCATGCTTCCTACCCTATTTTGTCCAATTTGGTTTTTGCCATGTGGAGAAATTTTCCTTTTTCATTAGCTTACAAGCCCTTTTTGATAGTCTAAAAAACAAATCTGTTTATAAGAACACTGTTTGCCTTTAATTCTGTTTATAAGATTTTTATTATAAGAAAGTTTTACAATTCTGAAGTAATTGGGACATCTTTAAAGTCTATATTTTTGATATTATGCTTAAGTTTCTCCACTCAGACCTGAAGTTGTTATTTTTGGTAACTAATTTTTTTCTAAAAAAAATACTTTAAAAGCACAAAAGTCCACCTAAAATCACCATCATTTACAACTTTAATAACTTATACCAGTGCATATTTTATACAGACTTAAACTGACAGCCTGTTTTCTAAAGTATTTTCTGACACAAGCCTTAAAAAAAATAGCTTATTAGCTGGTTTTAATAATTTTAGCAAGGCTAGTGAGTCATAACATTACACCCAATTTAACAATAGCCCCAAAGTTTCACAACTGTTCATGTCTATACCATCAATGCCTAAGTACTCTCCAGTGTTTTCTGAAGGACCAGGAAGAATAAACTCATTTTTGGGATCTGACTATAGTTATGTATGATGCATTCTGCTGTAACAATCAGACATCAATCCTTAAAGGCGCTATCTCTTTAGACTCTACTAATCTTCCTCTACTTTCACCTAAATCAGCCATTCAGGGTGAGCTTTTGGTTAAAAGTCAAGCTTTGGAATCACCATCTTGCTCTAACCTCCCACCTGGAGTTTTATACCTTCTTAGCCTTGATGGAAACTATACTGAAATCCAAGGCCCTTCCATTTTCTACAAGAAGTTAAACGTCAGTACTTACACTTCACAGGTCTTTGTAAAGATCTGAAATGGAAGAATGTATATGAATGGTGACATGGGCATCGTCCTAGGTACTAGGGTCAGATCTGTTCCACCCTGTCCCTGGGTAAAGGTCAGTCTAGTGGAAGAAACCACCAAGTGTCATCAGAAGGTTAAGCATTGAGATAGTACCATAGACAGAACATCATGAGGACCTCAGGAAACTTCCTAGACAGGATGGCAGGGTCAACTTTCCTGAGATGGAGATGTCTGAGCTGACAAGTGGTAAGAAGGAAAGAAAGAGACGTGAAGCTCACCCAGAACAGAAGTGCAGTCAAGCTTAAGCATGAATGGAAGCCAGAGAGCAGAATATCTTTCTTCCATAAGGCTTTCCAAGGAAAAAGTTAAATACTGTCAAACTGGGCCTTTTATCACTCTGGTGGTCAAACATGAATGGTATGTTATGTTCTCTAAGGTCTCCAATGTCCACTGCTTGTGTTTGAAAGTGATGGCATTCCCATGGGATGTGTTATACTTTAAGGGTTTAAAGAAAACTTGGTATCACTTAAAACCTCAGGTGCCTACTGCCCAAGACTAAGAAATTAAGTTTGGTCCCTGGGACTCACAAGGTAGAGAACAGACTACTGAAGTTTTGTCATCTGGCTCACACCATGTGTGCTCTGATGCTGCAGATGCAAAGTGCAGGCTTACACACATTAAAAAAAAGAATTTGAGCTGTCCCTTAAAATAGATGGTTAACAGCCTTTTCTCCAGGCACATCTAAAAGATAATTTCAAAATGAAACCATTGATCCTCAAAGACAATTATCCTATGATTTCATTGGTAAGGGTAGAAAGAGCTCAAACTGCAAGGAATTCATTACAAATTAAATCTGAAGAATGCCATGAAACTATTGCTTAAATTAAAGTGTGTTAACTCTAACTTCATTTTCCATAGTGAAATGAAGGTATATCTTATCTTCCCATAGAAACTTTTGGTTCAACTGGGCTAGCCTATCTTTTCCGTAGGAAACAGCCTTAAATACTAACCTGCTTTACTTCAAAGGCAAAGGGATAAAATAGTTCTGTTTAAACAGATAGTCTCAATACTGACCCCTTAACCTACAATTACTTATTTCATACTGTTTGGATTTCCGAAATTACAGAAACCCCAACATTTTCTCCCCTAGGGCATAGTAACTAGTTATGGAGGTAGAGAGGGAGACACTAGATTAAGAAATTTCACTCTAGAGAGGCATGCAACATAATAATAAAGTCTGCACTCTTACCCAGCTCAACAGCAGCCATATCTATGTTTTCTGCAGCTAGAATTAGGGGGAGTAGTAAAACCCTAGCATTAATTTACTCAGTCTAGAAAATTCATTCAAGGAGCCACCAAGATCATACTCTATGTTATTCGAGGGATACAAAGTAAAAGACTTATTCCCCGTCTTCAATGATTTCCTTTTCAAAAATGTATGGGAAATAAGCCTGCACTGACAAAATTAGCTCAAGAAGGTGGAGTTCCCTAGAACAGACTCTATGGAGTGTCTAAAGACACCTGGCCAAATCAGCTAGGCCTCACTAGTTTGCAGTGTATTAGGAATTCAGGCCACACCTACCAGGGCCTGAACATAAGGCTCAGGAAAGATATCTTACAAACTGATGAAACATCCTAGCATATCTAGAGTTGGCTAGGTTTTTGGCAAAATAGTTTTGTTAAAGATGATGGGGGAAGGAAAGAGAGGTTAACATTTTTAGAAAGCACTTCAGCCTTTCCTCCCAGGCTTAATAAGTACTCCCCCAAAACCTCCAAAAATGGGCATAATAGACGATAAAACAAGCCAGTCTTGTGTTTGCATACTCAGAATTTAAAATGAGATATAACTCTCTCAACTTACTAGGGGAAGCAACAAGTTTTACGTAAATATAAAACCTAACATCTTGAAACCTTTTCAAACAAAGAAAAGCCCCAACTCCTTATTTTCTTAACCTATATTCGTTTCTTCAGTGTGTTAGGATTAAGTCCTAGAAACTTAAAGCATTTTGGAACTTGGTCCCTCTTCTGTCACCCCTTTAGTGCCTTTCTAAATCATGATCGGGTTATTCCACACTTGCTGTTTTAATGCTACCCGAGCAAAGACCAAGTACACACAGAGCAACTACGAACTTGAACAACTTCAGTGCACTTCAGTGTGTGACCCTACCACAACCCCCACCCCGCAACGACTGTATAACTACGAGCACCAGCAGTGACCTCGTCGGAAAGGGGAAATCTTTTCAGCAGACCTGGCTCCCTTAACTTTGAAGATTAGGCTCAAGCAATGAGTATGCGTGCGTCCATTAGCTCCGGTGTATCACTGTGCACAGGTGACAGGAAGAGGGGGCTTTCAAGGCCACGTGGGATTTAAGAATAGAGGAGCGCGATCCCCGGGCCACCGGACCCCGACTCGGTCGGCCTGGCCCGGCGCCGGGTTACCTTTGGGGGTCAGAGCGCGCGCTCCCGCCGGGCCCGGGGGCGCGCCAGGCCGCTGCGCTGGGCCCAGCCCGACTCGTGAGCGCTGGCGGACGCCCCGGAGCTCCGTGCGTTTTGGAAAAAGCACACCGTATCCTCCGCGCGTCTGCCCGGCCGCGCTCCGGGAGAGAACGGAGCCCGGGGCGCTACTGTTACCCAATAATCACGCCTCGCACCGTCGCAACAATGCGAGCCCCCGCGTTCCCCGAGAGCACGAGTCCCTCGGCTCACAGCCGCCTTTGCAGAGCGGAACCCGCAAGGGCCGAGGGGAAGGGAGGGGTGGCGCGAGGTGCGGAGGCCGGCGCCACAGGCCGCCCGTGAGTCCGGCTTTTTCTCAGTGCGTAACCGGGGCCTGGCCCCGCGAGTCCCGGCCCAGGCCAAGCCCAGGCGGCCGGGTGACTCAGGCCGGGCCTGTCGGCTCCGCTTCGCCCTCGGCGTCCTACGCCCACGACTTCACTCGCCCGGCCGCCATTCCGCCTGGCCGCGGCGCGGCGCCTCAGGCCTCGCCGGCAGCCGGGGCTCGGCCGCCGCGGCCCGAGTCACTGCGACGCCGAGGCTCTGCCGGGGCCTACGCCGCCTCTCGCCGCCGCGGCCCGAGCCGATACTCACCCGCATCTCCGGGCGCCCCCCGACGCTCGGGCGACGGCGTGTAGCGTTCGCAGGGCCCGCCGAGGTCTGGCCGCGTCCCTCAGCGCTCGGGCTGCCCCGCCTGGAGCTGCGTGCGACACGGCGCCCGCTCCTCCTCCTCCTCCCCTGCCCGCCTGCCGGCCCTCCTCCTCCTCCTCCCGCCGCCGCCGCCGCCGCCGCCGCCGCCGCCGCCTGCACCACGCAACCTCCGCCCTCTCGCCGTCCCTCCGCCGCTCCCCGCCCTCCCGGCTTCACCGGCTCTGGCGACCGCGGGACGAAGCTGTGGGGGAGGGAGGGCCGGAACGCACCGCCATCGGCGTCCGGGGCGGGGGGGGGCGGGGAGGAGAGAAACCGTCGCCGCCATCGCCCGGCCAGCGGCGGCGCGGGAGGGGCCCTGGAACCGCCCTCCCGCAGGCCCCGGCCGCCCCTCCGTGGCGAGGCCCCGCTCGGCGCGGGCTTTTCTACCTGCAAGCCATGGCCCCGGCTTCCCGAAGGCCGAGCCGGGGCGCCGCCGGACGCGCCCGATCCTCCACCGGGTTTTCCCGCCGCCCTTGCGTCGGGGCGGCCTCTCGTGTCCCGGCTTCCCGCCACTTCGGACTTGTCGTGGGGGCTGAGCTGAGGTTGGGGGCTCAGGCCTCTGAAGAAACTTCCGGGAGCGGCTGTGGGAGAGGGGCGTCGACCTCCCATGCCTCTCCGCTGCGCGCACGTCCCAGGAGCACCGCGCGAGCCGGTGTCTCCGGTGCTGGACCACAGGCGGTATCCCCGACAGTCCGATGGGCAGGCGGCCCCCAAATCGGCGCAGACTCCACGGAAACGTGCCTCTCCGACCCCCGTCCTACCTGCAGGCCTTGGGGACCCCCCTGCCGAAAGCGCCAGCTCACCCGCATACCACGTGTGTCTGTCTATCTTCCTCTTTAATACTTTCTCCAGACTAAAGGAGGCTTCCTTCCCTCCTTAACTCTTTTCACTTTTAATCTCAATTTGGGATATGGTTGGAGTTTCCGAGTCCAACCTGGGATGGCATGAGACAGTATTGTTTTTACAACTAGAGTAACCTCGTCTATTGGAAATAAGCTGTTGGGTTGTGTTTGTAATATTCAGTTGTAAATGTGGTGACACCCCCGAGCCACAGGTGAGAGGCTGTAGATTTAACCCACTCCTATTTAGAGGCAGATTTTTAAATCCCGGTTTCAGATATGCCATCTAATTTCCTGAGCACTCGAGGAAAGATTTTCAGCCCACCACCTGGGCAAAAGATGTATTTGTTGTAACTTCCTGTTTTCAGCAAACTAGAATGCTGCAGATTCTAATGCACCACCCACTCAGGGGCAGAAATCCTCAGCCCACCTGACAGTCCCAAGTCACAACTCAAGTTCCTTTCAAAAGGAACTTCCCTCTGGTGTGTCTAGAGCCTTCTATTAAACTATAGCTTTTTGTCAACGTTTATTAAATATTTTTAGAAGTGTTTTTATATATGTATTCCAAGTTCTATTAGCCTTTCGTTTGTCTTGGGCAATACCACGATAATTCAGTCGAAAGAAACTTAGATGGAGTTAGTAACTTTTTTTTTTTTTTTTTTTTGTAGACATATGATAAAGATGGAGGTAAAATGTTCTTTGTATATTCTGGCTTTCGTTTTTAATTGGATTCCCATGTGTTTAAACATAACAATTTACCTCTTCATATTTCCTAATCTGTCCTTAGTCTCATTTTATACAGTCTGCTTTTCTGTGATTTCCCTCTTCTAGATATGAGTTGTGTATATCGCTTTTGAGGGTTTCCTCCAACTGGTTTGTCCTTCAGTTCAAGTATTCAGTCCCACTGAACCTACTCCCCTTCTCACAGTTTTGTCCCTTGTATTTAAGGCTCTCATCTACCGTCAGCACTATCATCCTCAGTGGCTGGACTGACTGAGCAGAAAACACAAACACGACAAAGGTGTGATAGTAACTTCCCTGTTCTAAACACCTTTCACCTCATCTCAGCAAAACTGCTGTCTTTCAGGATGAGCCAGTCTCAAAAGGCTTTAGCAGACCAAAGTCAATGAGATTAAAATAGACCATAAATTAGAAACAAAATATAGTTGGAAAATCTCAAGTTTTAGGTTTAAACAGCTGTTTTTTAAATACCTCATTGCCAGCTTCCCATCCTGTGCCCTCAGGTGTACATTGGAGACATTATTTCTTAAAGTTTGCAAATGTCTTCAGCATTGTACTGGAAGAACACTGAAGCCTGCCTAAAGTATGTTTACTACTACTCACATGGAAGAACACTGAGTCATTTGAACAGCCATAGCAACTATTATTTCTAAGACTTGGGTAAGGAACTAGCCATCTGTGCATAGTAAGTGGATTTCACAGGTTGGTGTCCGGACTGACTTGGCTTCAGATTTACCCAGAGATAGAATTACTAATTCAGGGGCCCTTTCCAAATCCAAGAAGTAAACCTGAGAGGAAAATAGCAAAATCACATTTTGAAACTAGACTTTACATTTTGTCTTAATCATTAGCTGGATAGGTTTGAGCAACTTCTCAGGGTGTAGTGGATTTATGATGTTTCATTGTAAATAATTGCCCTGCCTACGAGTTTAATAAAAAGCACTGATTGGCCAAAGGCAGACAGGAAGTATGGATGGGGCTACCAGACTAAGAAAACTGGGAACAGGAAGAGCAGGGTAGAAATGCCACAGAGAAGCCGGAAGATGCAGAGGACAATTATGCTGCTCTGAGAAAAGGTACCAAGCTGCATGACTGTACAGGATAAGAATCATGAGTTAGTTCAAGGATAAAGAGCTAGCAAGTTATATGCCTGGGCCCTAGATCAGTCAGCATACAATTAATGTAAACATCTGTGTATCTCTGGGGGTCTGGGGATCAAACCTTGAGGCTAGGCCCGAAAGTCCAAGCCAGAAAGGTCATACAACATCAGAGTTCATCTTCATCTGATATGGGAATGATAAATAGTAGCTCACATGGAATTGTAAGCTAAACATTGACAGATGTTACTGATGCTGAAAATTCTCTATAAAGACCTAGAGCCTGAGTTTGGGAACCACAGATTTAATGAACCATTCCTGTTCTTCTGTCCAAGTTTCAAGTATTATAACCCTAAAATTTTTACTATTAAGCTTTACAATCGAATAAATCTCATTTGTTTTGAGGCAGTGTGTTTTGTTTTTTTTTTAATGTGTGTGAATGTGTTGCCTGCACTATCTGTGCACGCCTGGTGCTGAGGGAGGCCAGAAGAGGTTCTAGTTCCTCTGAACTGGAGTTACAGACAGTTGTGAGCTACCGCATTCAGCTGGGAATCAAAACCAGGTCCTCTGGAAAAATAAATGCTTTTAATCTCCTGAACCATCTCCACAGCCTTCAAAGTAATTGTTATAAAAGGAATGGGCTGGACATAGTGGTAAATGCCCTTAATCCTAGCACTGCTTAGGCAGAGAAAGTCAAGGCCAGCCTGGTCTACGTAGTTCCAGGTCAGCCAGGGCTACAAACTGAAAGGAAACAGATCAGTCAAGAAAATCAGACTTTTAAAATGGTATTTTAATTGCATATATAATTTTGAAGACTTTTTTTTTTTTTTTTTTGTATGAGTATGTGCATGTGAGTGCAGGTATCTGTGGAGGTCAGAGGAATCTAATCCCCTGGATCTGAAGTTTCAGGTTGTTGTGAGCAACCCAGTGTGGGTGCTGAGAACAAAACCTGGCTTCTCTTTCAAAGTAGTACATGCACAGAGGGCTGGAGAGATGCCTTAGCTGTTATGAGCACTGGCTAGTCTTCCAAAGTACCTATGTTCAGTTCCAGCAACCACATGGCAGCTCACAACTGTATGTAACCCCAGTTCCAGGGATCAATCCTACACCCTCACACAGATATACTAAGTACATATAAAATAAAAATAAATTATTTTTAAAAAGCAGTACATGCTAATCTCTCATGCTAATCTCTCCGTGTTCTTAGTGAATCTGTTTCAGTCTTCCAAGTAGTTGGGAACACACCATTCGCAGGTACTTACCACTGACCACCTTTCTAAGACTTACATAATCCTATCACAGAAATTAACAAAAAATACAAATGCAACATTCTAAAAAGTTCAAAATGTATTAATGGTGCTAATTTGTAGAGTGTTGTGCTACCATACACTGCCACAAATGAGGGGAAAGCCACCAACAAACACATAACAGAAGCTGCAGTATCTGGAGCCCCACAGACTACAACCTCTATAAAGTCTGTTAAATAAATCTTACCAGTCTGAAAAAATCTGTGTTATATTAGGTTTCTGGCCCGGACTTTCAGACCCACAGTCCCATAGTCCCACTGAAACACACAGACACTTTTATTAATTGTATGCTGATTAACCTGGGGTGTAGGCATATAATTTACTAGCTCTTGCTATTAATCTAACCCATGATTCTTATCCTGTTTAGCCACGTGGCTTGGTACCTTTCTCAGAGCAGCATAGTTGTCCTCTGCTTCTTCTGCCTTCTCTGTGGCATTTCTGCTCTGTTCTTCCTGTTCCCAGAGTTTTCTTAGTCTGGTAGCCTCGGCTATACTTCCTGTGTGCCTTTAGCTAGTCAGCGCTTTTTTATTAATCTAGTAGGCAGGGCAGATATTTACAACGTAACAAAATAATCCCCCTACAAACCTGTACAGTGTTTTTATACCAAAGCTATTGTTGAGCCACACTTGAATTCCTATTCTTTACAAAACAAGTCACCTAAACTCTACACATACTTTTCACATCATCACAGGATGGCCATTTATTTATCCCTTCCTCCTGTTTCCTCCTCCTTGCTGCTTCTGTCCTGGGCACCCTTTGCATATTCTGTTCTAGCTTAACTATGTCCTGTTCATCTGATTATTTTTGGTTATCTATTCAAACCACATTTTACCCCCTTTCGGGCGGATTCCCAATGGAGGGACCTAAATGTTAGCTTTTTATCTTTGGATGATGTTGAGAGCAAAAACAAACAAAAAAGATGAACAGAGTGGTGGACTTTCATGAAGGTTAGGAATCTTTTTTATCATTACCTTTGGGAGGTGTATAACTTTTCTCTCTGGCATAGTGTCATAGTTACTTTATTGCTATGAAGAGACACTGGGTTCAAAGTGACTTATTTAACTGGGGGCTTGCTTATAGTTTTAGTCCATCATGGTGGATAACAGTAGCAGGCAGGCATGATGCTGAAGCAGTAGTTGAGAGCTTCCATCTAATCCACAAGCCAGCCAAAGGCATAGAGAGAGGTAAAATGGCCAGGCTTCTGAAACCTCCAAAACCACCCTCAGTACCATACCTCCTCCAAGGCCACACCTCCTAATTCTTCCTAAACAGTTCCACCTACTGGGGACCAAACATTGAAAAACATGAGCCTGTGCAGGCCATTCTCAATCAGACCTCCATGCATACTATTGTCATTTTACTGTCATTTATTGTTAGGTCTTTAGCCTCTATAGTCTCCTTTAAGGGCAGTCTTTCATTTCTGTTTGTGTTTATGTGACATGTGAGAACATTTTGCTTCTTGATTTGTGGGGCTCTTCCTTTCCCATGATGACAGGACACTCTGGTGTAAGCTTGTCCTCAGAATCTCGAAAAGGGAACAAGACTAATAGAAAAGTACTGCCTTTGGAGAGATACAGCATAAACTAGTTTTTTCAATATTCATTTGTCATTGTGTGTATGTATTGATATAGTGTATATTTAATAAAAAGCTGTCTAGAATACCAGAGGACAGAGTCACTCACAGCCCACAGCCAAGCCATGAAGGTCAGGGAGTGACCTTTAATCCCATCACTTGGGAGGCAGAGATGGTCTGGATCTCTGTGAGTAAAATAACTGGGCATGGAAAGAAATGTAAGTCAGGAGAAGGCAGAATCCAGTCCTTTTTGCCAGCATGCCTCCTGGAGATAGGACCCACCTCATTTGTCCTGAGGAATTGGCTGTAGTTTCTTCCCTGTCTCTCTTGATATCTCAGCTTTCTCCCAATATTTGGCTCCGTTTTATAATACTAAATATAATTTGTGTAATTGTGTAAGCACCACGTGTATGCGGAAAGTCAGAAGAGGGTGTTGAATCCTCTGTAACTGGAGTTAGAGGCAGTTGTGAGCCAGCATGTTGGTACTAGGAGTTGAATCCGGGTCCTCTGCAAAAGCACTAGCTGCTCTTACCGTGGAGTCAGTCACTCCAGCCCTTGCAGGTCTTAAAATTAAGTTAATTTAGTCCAGATTGTGAAAGGTACATTATTTATGTTTTTTAAATAAAAAACAGTTCCTTCTAGGAAAAACAAATTGCTACATAAATGCTATATCTATACAGAAGAATTCAACCAGAGAGTATCGGAAGGAGGCAGGAAAGGGATAAAATAACATCATGATTTCTTCCACTTCAAACAACCTTAAGCTCTTTGAAGAAGCAGGTTTTTCAATCTCCAAATTAAAAAAAAAAAAAAAATCCATAGCTCATTTTGGCTCATCAAATGTCCGTGAGGAAAGTTTTTTTTAGTGATATTTAAAGGAAACAAATTAAGGCACAAAGCTAATGTTATCCTAACAGTCACAAACCACTTGAATGAAAACAGAATTTTTCTCTTTCCCAGGCGAGTTCCTTCTTCACCTTCCTGTGAGCACTGTCCACATATAAGTCACCCAGTACATTCAACTCCTGATTACTAAATCCCTCATTCGCACAAATATCTGAAGTCTTATTCCTCCAGCCTAGAATTGCGCTAAAGATTTCTAAGTACCATTTCTCACAGACTCAGCAGTTAGTTGAAGGTTCATATTGACTAGCTGAATCCGGTTACCCCGCTTCTCACTCACATAGATTGGTAGCACCTGAAAACAAAATGTTTTGGGCAACAGAAACATCAGGCAGGCTGAAGGTTTTGTCAAAAGGTTCTGCAAAGAGGATACAAAGCAGAAGGGAATGAGGGTGGGTATGTAGCTTTCACCTAAAATCCCAGCACTGAGGCGGCTGAAGCAGAGGCCCGGCTGTGACTTGGAGGCCATCCTGGGCCAAATTTCTTAAGAGAAAAGGAATGTAGAAAAGGGAAATTTAAAACATTAATGTGTCCAGTTTGGGGGTTTGTGTATTGCCAGTGTTAGACATCTTGTATTCAGACCCAGAAAAATGCTGCTGTAAAACAGTCATTTTGAAATCTGCCATTTTACGGAAGGCAGCTAATTGTCATAACATCATCTGACTGGATTTATGAAATTTCATTTTAAAGTGATTCAGCCTAGTCTCCATGGGCAATCCAGGACGATGCTCTAAAATCACTCATTCCAGATGCTTCATGACCCCTTATGCAGTAGGCTTGCTTTTGGATCACTAGCTAGCTCCCAAGTCATGACAGAGACTTGTTATTAGTTCTGAAGGTTCAGCCTTGTTTTAGCTCCTGTTTTAATCTTGTTCGTGTATATTTTGCCTCCGGGCTTTTTACCTTTCTTTCATCTTGTATATTTTATTTTCCTATTTCCTCCTCGTCTGGCTGGCTGTGCCTGGCTTCTGGTCTCTATCTTTCCCCCTCATTCTCTCATTCCCCTCTCTTCTCTCCTCCTGCTTATTCTCTTTGCCCACCAGCCCTGCCTATACCTATACTTCCTAGCTATTGGCCAGTCAGCATTTAGTAGACTAAGGTGAAACAGCAACACATCTTTCCATAATTCCGCAACACCTCTAATACTTCAACCTGACACCATTAGGCTAATTATACTTAAGTCTGACACCATTCTCCAATGGTTTTCTTGTATTGGGTTCATTGGAATAGTAATCATCTTTGTTCAGACTCTCTTGGTGAGTGTTAATCCTATCCAGCAAACAAAAACCACCTACATGGAGATATGAGAAGTAATGCTTGATCAAATATCAAAATACTGTCATGAAAGATTAATCATAAGTACTGAGTGGACCATAGCAAATAGAACTTGATTTTTCTATAAAAAGATGGGCTGGAACGGGGCAGTGATCCCACATGCCTTTAATCTCAGCACTCAGGAGTCAGGGACAGGTAGATATCTATGAGTTCAAGGCCAACCTACTCTGCAGAGGGAGTTCCAGGACAACCAGGGCTATTACACAGAGAAACTCTATCTTGGAAACCACAGAATATGGGTGGTGGGTATAATATATTTGATAGTGTGTTTGCCTAACATGCATAAATCCCTGGGAAGAGTCTGAGCACTGAATGAAACCCAACTTGGTATCCCCTCCTATAATCTCAGTATTCAGAAGATGAAGGAAGCAGGATCAGAAATTCAAAGTCATCCAGGCCTAGAAGTTGCTGCCAAACTAGGCTACGTGAGACCCTGTCTCCAAAAAACAAAAAATCCAGCAAAGAAGAATCTTACTTAGAGCCTCAAATTTCTCTCCTAGTGGCTCTAGCCCAGGCCTATGTACCAACTGTTGAGTTTGACAGTTTCTCTTCTGTGATATGTAATAGTTCAAAATCAGCTTATAACTTCTCATTCTTTGGTGACAAACTCCTGTACTCCTATGGCTTCTCTAGCTGATTAAATTTCCTTCCTCCAGCTCCCATCCACCTACACTTAAATCTCAGTTCCTTATTGTAGTATGAGGTTTCTGGCCTGGACTTTCCGGGCCTAAACTCAAAGTTTAGGTCCCCAGACCCGCAGACCCACAGACCCGCAGACCCGCAGTCCTACAGAGACACACTGACACTTTCATTAGTTTTAGGCTGATCAGCCTCAGGCCCAGGCATATCACTTGCTAGCTCTCTACCCTTCACCTAACCCATGCCTCTTGTTTTGTTCAGCCATGTGGTTCGGTACCTTTTCTTAGGGCAGCATAGTTGTCCTCTGCTTCTTCCGGGCCTCTCTCTGGAATTCTGTCTGGTGGTCTGTTCTCAGAGTTTTTAGTCTGGTAGCCCCGCCTACACTTCCTGCCTGCCTTTGGCCAATCAGCTCTTTTTATTAACCAGTGGGTGGGACAATTATTTACCATGAAACAACACAATGCCCCTACACCTTATTATATTTTTGTAGTCTACCCCCTTTTCATCTGGCCTTGTTGATGTCAACTATCTATACTGACTTGTCACTTCCAACTCTGTCCACAGACATGTGTAGGTCTTGTGGTACTTGGATTTTGTACAGATTAGGAGTGGGTTCTCTGTAATAAAATGTCCATACTCAAATAGCAACAGTTTACTTATGCATGGAGATGCATGTTATTATGCAGATACAGCACCTGAAACCCAAAGTGCATTGTATTCTTAGCTCAGGCCAAATAGGCCACCTAAACATGCCCTGCCAAATACCTAGAGTATTCCAATGATCCATCCCAGAAAGGAAGAGAAAGCTGAGGTGGGGTGGGTCACTGTGGGTCACATGACTTGAGATGTTTAGGAGCCTTGCTACAAGTTCAAGGCTAGCTTGGTTCATTTGGCAAGTTCCAGGCCAATTCGAGCTGTAGAGGGAGAGACAGACCTTTTCTCAAAACCAGCAAAGTAAACAAGTAAAAATAGCAACAACAACAAACCCAACAACTTGTGGGAACAAATCAACTACAGTCAAGACGACCTACTTTTTACTCTTATCAAAGCCTAACGAGGCAGAGGCAGGCAGATCTCTGTGAGTTCAAGGCCAGCCTAGTTTAAAGAGCAAGTCTCAAGAAAGCCAGAGACAGAAACAGTTAGAGAGGGGTAGAAAGTCAGAAACTCAATACCTGGAGCACCCAAACTGCTCCTAGTTATAACTTTCCCTTGTCTGTTGTATTTCCTCAGCCTCTCTGTGCTGGGTACTTTTCTTATGGTTGCAACAAAAAATTGAGCAAGAAGCCACTAAAGGATCTATTTTTGTCTCCCAGTTCAAGGATGTACAATCCAAATGGTAAGGAAGGAGTTTGAGGGCACTGGTCACATGGCATCCACAACCAGGAATTGGAAAACTCTGAATTCTGATGCTCACCTAAGACTCCTCTTATACAGTATAGGATCCTAGCCATGGAATGGCTCTGTGCATAGTCAAAGTGCATCTTCCCATCTCAGTGAGCCTAACATAGCTATTCCCTTTCAGGGAGCTCACCACCCAGCTCCCAGATAAATTGCACACAGAGGCTTATTCTTAATTATAAATGCCCAGCCTTAGCTTGGCTTGTTTATAGCCAGCTTCTCTTAAATTATCTCATCTACCTTTTGTCTCTGGGCTTTTTCATTTTCTTATTTTTGCAGTCTTACTTTCAATCTTACTCCACGGCTGGCTGGGTGGCTGCCCCTTGTGTCCTTCTCTCCTTCTCTCTTACCCTTTCTTCCCTTCTCTTTTATTTATTCTGTCTGCCTGCCAGGCTCACCTGTCCATTCTCCTGCTGTGCTATTGGCCACTTAGCTCTTTATTAGACCAATGAGGTGTTTTATACAGGCAAAGTGACACAGCTTCACAGAGTTAAACAAATACAACATAAAAGAATGTAACACCTCATCATTAAACAAGTGTTCCACAGAACAAATAAATGTAACAGTTTAAAACAATGTTCTCCATCACCTCACAAGCATGTCTAGAGGCTCTTAATCTAGGTTATCTCTCTGTGTGTCTACAGGCTCATCTCCTACTAGCTGGTTCTAAATCTTGTCATGTTGACAACTAATAATAACCATTACACTCTTTTTACCCATTTTTCTTTTCCAGTGCTGGTGTTCAAACCCAGGGCCTTATATATACTAGAGTAGACAAGTATTCAATCACTGTGCAACACTCCCATCCTGTAACCTAGGTAATCAGCCAGTCATCTAGTCCCTAGCTGTTAAAAGTTTACTGGCTTAGTTACCGTACGTTGTTTACTTGAATAATGCAAAAGGACTTGAATTGTGAAGATAATATCAGTGACACTAGAGGGAAATGGCAACTGGTTAAAGTTTACTTTTAGTAACAGATGCTTAGGCCACAAATCTTCTTGACAAATTAGAGGACTAAATGTAGAGAGTAAATATAAAACTGTCAAGATTAAAAAAAAAAAAAAAAACTAGGGATGTCTACATATTGCTAAAATTCTTTCCTCGGGACAGAGATAAAAATAACACACCTCTGTGGTCATTTGAATATAATTGGCCCCCATAATCTTGTAGGGAGGGCCACTATTAGGAGATGTGTCTTTGTTGGAATGGGTATGGCGTTTTTGGAGGAAATGTATCACTGTGGGGTGGGCTTTGAGGTTTCCTACACTCAAGACACCATCCAGTGTCTCATTCAACTTCCTGTTGCCTACACAATGTGGCACTCTCAGCTCCAGCACCACATTTGCCTACACACCATCAACCTCTGAAACTGTAAGCTACCACCCTAACTAAATGTTTTCTTTTGTAAGAGTTGCTAGGATCATGGTGTCCCTTCACTGCAATAGAAACTCCAACCAAGGTTCTAATGATATACTGAAGCACACTTCTATCAACATCTACTCAGAAGAAACAATGAGTTTATTGGTCTTCCTCACGGAGCCAAGGAGAGGGATTTCCTTACAGGACTATGGGCACTCTTCCCACAGCTCACAGTACCTGAAAAGCCTTACCCAGAAGTGGTGAGGTCTTCCCCATAGCTGCACAGATGGAACCCCACCACAGTCTTCCCAGGGTAAGGGTAGCATTGCCAGATGGTAGGGAGCTTCTAATACTACTGCTTTCCTATGAGTGTATATGTGTGGGGTGCTGCCAACAAGTTCAGCTGGGATTACTATTATTTTTTCAAGAGGACACAGCTGAATGCCTCAAGGATGGCAGTTGCTTGCCTCAGTGGAGAGTCACTTATGACACCATGCATTTGGGAAACAGAGTAAAGCCTTTGCTGTGATGTTTTTCTTGTGTGAACCCCGTGCTAACTGATCCGATTTTCCTTTTTCTCCTCCCAAAAGCCAAAGAAGATAGTGCTAAGTGAGATATAACCCCAGCAAGATTGTGCTTCAAATCAGAGGCTCCATAAGGAGTACCCTCACTTATACCTTTCCCTCTCCCCACCCTCAGGCTTGGGTGGAGCAAATGGACACTTCAGCATGGTCCCTAACTAAACAACCTCATTCTCCGGAATGGCTGACATCACACCTGTCAGTGATGTCTGAGCCTTTTATGGTATTAAACGTTTTCTAACAGCTGTTTTGGAGTAGTGCTTTGGCCCAAGTCTCAGTTATATATGTTTCTCTGGCCTCTTTTTCTCGGCTCTTCTCCCGCACGCTGTCACCTGCACTAGTCAGGGCACCTGAACAACAGCACACCCTGCACTTCCCTTCCTTGGAGAGACTTGCTCATTCTGTCTTTCATGCTCCCTACACCCCTGAGTCTATCCAACCATTGCACTTCCTTCTCCTTCAGATTCTAGGTCATTTCTCATCTTGTCAGACTTTGAAGAGTCCCTGGGTAGATGGGACCCTTCATCTTCCTTTATACACTTGGGATACATTGTTTGAACTCTATGAGAGTCTTGTCTGTATTTCTGTCTCACGACTCATTAGGCTTCTTATCTGCTCATCTTATATGATCTTCCACAGTGGGAAGAGTTTTAATTTTGGTAATGTACATATTTTTCCCAGCTTGTCTTTTACTCTGTCAAGTCTGAGAACTGTTCTAGCCCCAGACTTTGAAGGTATTCTCCTAAAATTTTTCCTAAATATGATTTACTTTTTCACTTACATTTTTGTGTGTGCACATACATTTGCATATGCCATAGCACACCTGTGGAGGTCAGAAAATTAAATTCTCTTCTTCTACCATGTGTATCCTAGGGATTGAACTTAGGTCATCCAGCTTGCCAAGGAGTATGTTTATCTATGGAGTTATCATTCCAGCCCTATAGTTTTACGTTTTCTACTTGACTGTGGGATCCATTTGTGTTAATTCTTTAATGTAGGATGTGGGATTTTCTCGAGTGTGGATAGCATGGCATCAGCTCTCTCCCTTCCATTGGATACTCTTTGGAGCTTTGTCAAAAAAGCAAAACAAAACAGTTGAATATAGTTATGAGCTGTTGTTTCTGGATTTTCTAGTCTGTTCCACTGATCTGTGTTTAAGAGCTTTTGGACAGATCTCTGTCTCCTCTTTCATAACAGCTTTGTTATATTGCCTTGCAAATAACAGCATCTAACTCACTGCCTGCCACATAGTGACAATAACCAATAGCTTTTGATACTGTATGATCACAGAGTTAGCTTTTAAGATTCTGAAAAGCAACTTCAGTATCTTTGCATCATCAGCCTGTGAAAACCTTTGGGGCCTTCTAATGGAGAAACCAGAGCCCATATAAGTCCTGCATACGACCTGATGATTAGAATAAGTGACAGAGAACTTTTTTAAAAGGCAGGAGAAGGTAGACAATTAGAAAACAAGAAAATTAGAGAATATTTCTCAGGAATTTACAAGTTTCTTATGAAGCTTTTGCCTAGGCTTTAACTTTCCAATCCTTAGATCTTTACATTCATATTTAACAGGCAGTCATTCAATATGCTAATAGGTAATGCAAAAGGAAAGTTCCAGGTGACAATGCAATATGATGCCAGTGTTTTGAGATTTTCTTTGACAATCATATAAGTTAAATAGAAATCATTTTAGTGGGGCTCTCTGAAAATAGCACTTAGCTAAGAAATGGGTTGTATGGGCATATCCAGTTCTCACTCTGACCTGTTTTAACAAAAATATGAATGAAAGGAAGTTTTGCTTATGTCTTAGTTACTGTTCTATTGTTTGAGACACTGTGACCAAGGCAATATATGAGAGGAAGCATTTAATTGGTGGCTTGCTTATAGTTTTAGAGTGTTAGTATAGGGTGCGTAATGGCAGGCAAGCAGGCATGGTACTGGAGAGGTAGTTGAGAGTTTACTTCTGTTCCAAATGTTGCAGGAGATGGGAGGTGGGGAAACTGGAGTTGGCTTAGGTTTTTAAAACTCAAAGCCCACTCCAATGACATACTTCCTCCAACAAGGCCATACCTCCAACCTTCCCAAACAGTTCTACCAACTGGGGAATGTTGCAATGGTGTGGTTTTTTGGTCTCGGGCAGCCAGAGACCCAGACCCTGCTGCTCCAGACTCCTCAGCTGCCCAGCCATCCGCTGCTCAGGCCCTCAGAAATGACTCAGACTCTTATATTAACTTCATGCTGTTTGGCCTATGGCTCAGGCACATTTCTAGCTAGCTCTTACATCTTAAATCAACCCATGTCTATTAATCTGTCTGCCACGTGGCCCGTGGCTCACCTGTGTTCCTTACATGTTGCTCCTTGGGTGGCTTGCTCGGATCTGTTCCTCCGCCCTGCTTCTAGGGAGAATCTATTCTGATTCCTCCTCCTACTTTTTCTATGGTGCCTGTCATGGCCCAAAACAGCTCCTTTATTTAAATATTGAGATTCACAGCATACAGAAAGGCATTCCCACATCACTTCCCCTTTTCTGTCTAATCAAAAAGGAAGGTTTCAATTTTAACATAGCGAAATTACATAAAACAAAATAGCTATCAAGCAAGAATTATAGTTACAATATCTAGTCTATTTGTATTTAGCAAACTTAAAGAAAATACTCTATCATCTACCTTATCTTTATGAATCTAAAGTTTTATATGCAATATATCTTTCAAATGACTAAGAAAAACTATACCTATAACTATCTAATCTTCATCTACATCAAAGACCACCGAAGGATATATTTACTCAAATAAACCAGAAGTGTAAGAGACTTTTAAAATCTAGAAAGGACAGAGATGACACCTATCTGCCTGGACAGTCACCCAAAGTTCCTTTATAAAGTTGGGGCATCCATCTTCAGCCTACAGGCCCAGAGTCTCTTTTCATTTCAGTGAAGCAGGAAATCTGCTCTGTCCATTCTGGCACAGTTCATCATTTGCTTCTACTCGAGTCCTGAAGAATGTCTGACAGTTTTCTCTGCAAAGCAGGAACCTGAAGGACCATCTCGGCTTGTTCTGTCAAAGTTCAGAGGTCACCTTCCTATGGAACCTGCATGTCCACTTCTAACAGCATACTGTCAAGCAGTTAATATAAGAACAGGTTTATGTCCATTGGCTAATCATTGCCACAAAGAGAGTAGACTCTATATGGAGTTTCTTCGATGCCCATTTTTCTCTTGAAGAAGATTGGTGCTGCCAAGAGCAGACCTGTCTCACTGTCTAGAAAAGTCTAAGTTCTTAAAACATTTTAAATGCCATATTCTGTAGGTCTTAGAAGTATTTGAAGATTACCTATGTAATTGAAATCTATCTTTGTATACCTAAAAATCTAACTAACATGCATTTCTTAATTATACATTATAATTTTAAATCAGTTACATAAACATCATATCTTAAACAAGAGTATAAAAATACAAACAGCAAAAGAATTGACCTTAAATTTGTATCAATAAACCAAAATCTATACCAATGTAAAACATTTTGAAATTAACAGCTGATTTCCTGATCTAAACAAATTCAATAATTAATTTTTTAAAAAAATATACCATATTCATAGATATATCATATACCATGTAGTGGGATTCAGGTGTCAGCTGATAAGGTCCTAAGACCTTATCCAGGGTCCCGAGCTCCTGGAGGGGATGTGGCCAGCCTGGAGGGGGTGTGGCCAACCCCATTGAGAAGGGGCTTCTGGGACACGAGGGCTCCTTCCTGGTGCCTGGCTGCTGGAGAGACAAGATGGAAATCCATCGTCCGTCCATCGCTCGAGCACCGTTCCAGACTCCAGTCCCTGTTCAGGTGCTGCTATAAACTGTTACTAGTACCATGAGTGTTGGTTTATATTTAAATAAATATCTATCCTGCACTAGTGCCTTCTAAGTAAACTTCACCTACAGGGGAACAAACATTTAAATGTATGAACCTATGGGGCCATCTTTACTCAGATCACCATAGCATATTTGTCTAATTTTAAAGTCTGAAACAATATGGAGGTAAACAATCCCAGGAAAAAGCCACACTGCCTCTTGTGACAATCACGTTCACTTCACTCTGTTGACTAAAAAGTCACCAACCACATGTTCAGAAGGAAATAGAAGAAAAAAAAAGGACTCTACTCAACAAAAAGGTGTCCACGTATTAAAGTCACTATAAAGAATGTTAGCGTGGACTGCTGCCACAGTAAAGGTGGGGCTTCTAAAGGAACTTTTTTTTTTTTTAAAGGATGACAGCTGCCGTTAGCATAACTTATGCCCATGTATGGTCATATAGTCCCACACTCCAGGGATCAGCTTGTGGACATCTTTGGGTATCTATTATTCTGTCTACTACACCCACAGTTATTCATTGTCCAAAGTACAGTCTAGATGGCTCACTGGCCTCACCTACTTTCAGAACAACACTCTTATTTTCTCACTCTTTCCAAGGGACTTCTTTCCTTTAATTTTTTATTACATTTATTTACTTATTGTGTGTTGTGTGTGTATGTGTGTGTGTGTGTTGTATGTGTGTGCATGCATGTGTGTGTTGTGTGTGTATTTTGTGTGCATGCGTTTTGTGTGTGTGTGTGTGTGTGTGTGTGTGTGTGTGTGTTTCATGTGGGTGCCTGTATGTGTTTTATGTGTATGTGTATTGTGTGTGTGTGTGCCCGTGCCGTAGCACATTTGTTGGAGGTCAGAGGAAAACTTGTAGAAGTCAGTTCTTTCTTTCTACCATGTGGGTTCTGGGGTTCAGGTGATAGTCCATCTTACTGACCTCCAAGAGACATCCTGTGTTCTCTTTGCCTATGTGCCCACAGGTATTGGAAAATACCTGTGGTAATAATTTTTTGTGTGTGTGTGATGTGGCAAGTTCCTAATAAAAACAAAAGAAAAAAGGTGTATTTTATCGTTTTAGCTCATAGTTTGTGTCCAAGGTCAGCTAGATTCATTGCTTTGGGACTGAGGGGAGGTCAAATATTACAGCATGAGTGAGTGACAGAAACTATACATGTGTCAGTCAAGGAGCAGAGGGGGAGAGGCAGGAAGAGGCTGATGACAACACCTCCAGTAACGTACCCACTCCAACCAGGCTAGACCTTCTATCACCTCCCAGTTATACCACCAATTATGAATTAATCAGTGGATCAACCCACTGAAAAGTTAGAACTGTCATTATCCAATCACTTGTCAATGCCTTCAACACACAAGCCTTGGTGGGTTGTAAATACCTTGTATAAGTCTCTTTTTAATTGTGTTACAAGTTAGTTACACAAGACACAAAACATATGTGCATTCTTAAAGTTGAGTAGAAAGTCTATTGCTGTGAGGTGATCGAATGGGGAACTTGCCCAAATCATGAAGCCCCAACACTCCTCTTTCTTTTTTATATACAAAACCACATCCTGGTTGACATACTTCTGTTAGCAAGAACGGTTAGTTGTGACAGAGCCCCACACCTTAGCATAACTGGCTCCATGATGGAAGTGCCATTCAGCAAATACAGCACTATTTGCTGTCAAAATGAAGACAAAGGCCTAACCCATCAAAGTCTATAGTTCCTGGAAAATCTCTACGTGTACGGACCTTGCTTTCCAGCTCCTGTAGTTGTGCATCTGGCTAGCTATTCTTGTTAACTGAACTGTGTCAACCTAGGATGTGTGTTGTTGTTGTTTTGGTTTTTTGTGCTGGATCTTGTGGGCAGTCTCAGACACAGGTAAAGGCATAATTTCTTGAAAAATGATAAATAAACCTCTGGGCCTGTTACAGGGTCTGTAAGGACTTGAGGAGGGAATGGTTAAATTCTGCCTCATGAATATCTCTTAGTTGGAGGATGGCAACTCCCAAACATAATTTCAAATGGGGTGAAACTCTTGATACAGAGTATACCTGGCTTTTGGAATGGTAGAAGCCTGGTCCAATTTTCACTGTTTTTAGGGACATTTTAAGTTAAAGTTTCCTTCAAGGTTCCATTCATTCTTTTTATCTTTCCTAAGTTTTATGGCCTATAGATACAATGTAGCTTCCAATCAAAATTTAGGACATTTGCCAGATTTTGGGAAACTGGCTATGAGGGCCATTGTCAGACCCAAGTAAGAAGAGTGCTCCAAATAAGAGTAAACTTTTGAGGAGTTCTTGTTTAGCACTGAGGCTCTCTGTTCAGATGGGGTATGCTTCCACTCATCCAGAGAACTAACAAATAAATAAATATATTTATTTATATGAGAAATATATACATATGAGATATACATACATATATTTATAATATATGAGAAATGTGGGTTTTATCTCAGAAAGCCTACTTCCTAGTGTCCTGGGAAGTGCTTCCTTGGGCACAGATTCCTTCTGGGGATTTTCTTTCTCTTTTGGGTTCACTTGTACACAAGTGGAACACCTGGACACAATGTCTTTGGCAAGATTGTTTAATTGAGAGATGTAATATCTCTGCCTGAGTAATTCAGAAATTTTAGATGGTCTCAAGAGGGTGGCCTGGTAGAATCTGGCAACCATTTGTCTTCTGAGAGCACCTGGAAATAAGTGTCTTCCATCTGGTGACACTACCCATTTGTGCCCTGCTTCTTTCATTTCTGCCCCGTCATTTCTTCCTGTGTGTAGCTCGGGATTTAGAGTAATTTGGGCAGAGTGATCAGGATTTGTAGATGCCTCGCTGGTCCCAGGACTGCCTTTGCACTGGCTAAATCTGCTGTCTTGTTTCCTTGGGCCTCTGGGGATTCCCCTTTTTGATGCCCTTTGCAGTGAACAATGGCTGATATTTTTGGCAGCCATATGGCCTCTAGTAGGCCAAGATTTATTCTTTGTTTTTAATTTTTTTTTTCAAGCTGAGGTGAGGCGTTCCCTCTCCTTGTAGAAGACCCCATGGACATGGGTTGTGACGAATGCATACAGACTATCTGTGTACACAGTGATGTCCCTCCCCCATACACACACACAAAGTGTAAGGTACCTGGGTCAATGCCAGGAGGTCAGTCTTTTGTGCTGATATCCCTCAGCTGAGATACTGGGTCCAAACTGTCCCATCCAGAGTGACATCTATAGCCCCAGGATACCTGAGGATACCTGATTCCATTCTGAACAAAGTGGCTCTTATCAGTGTCCAATAACTCTTGCAATTTTTGTAGTAAGACAACTATGAGTGGAGGTCTTGTCCCACCACCACTCACTCCCAGGCAGTTGTGGAGGGGCTCTGCTGGCTGAGATTCTACAGAATCGGTTACAGGGTTGGTGTCAGTTTGATTCTGTGTTATTCAAGCGTGGGCATCCATCTCTTTGGGATCCTCCCCCTCAGGAGGGCCTCTGCAGATTGCAGGTTGGTTAGGAACAGTTCCTGGCCAAAGTGAGTTTGACAGCTTCTTTTATTAGCACATGTGTAGGGGAAACTGCCTGCAAACCAGCAGGTCAGCTGGCAGAAACAGGATCAAGTCTTTTGGACAGGTAGGCCATTGGCCTCTTCTAGGGCCCCAGTGTCTGGCAAGGAACTTTTTGTGATATTCTGGGCCTCACTTGCATACAAATAGAAGGGTTTAGAGACATCCAGGATGGCTCGGGTGGACACAGAGATGAGGGCCTTCTTCAAGGCTTCAAAAGCTCTCTGTTTAGAATCAGTCTATTGGCATGGCTAAGTGCCACCAGTGCTAACATACAATGGCTTAGCTCTGCAATCCCAGGTATCCATAAGTGGTAATACCCAACTGCCCCAGAAATTCTTGTGCTCGTTTCTTTTTTTTCAGACATAGGGATCTGTAGGATTGCCGACATTCAGCTCTAGAACAGCAGTCAGTTTGCCACCTTTCAAGTTGTACCCTAGGTAGGAGACAGGAGGTACACACAGTTGGGACTTCTTGACTGAGACTCAATTCCCTAGGGCCTGTAGTGTCTATTAACAAGCCCTTGGTGGCCTTCTTATATCCTTCCTCTATTTCTGGAGCTATTTCTGTGATAAAAAAAAAAAAAAAAAAAAAAGAATGACCAAAAGCAACTTGGGGAAGAAAGGGTTTATTTCGATTACAGATCCCAACTCATGGTCTACTGAACCTGGAGGCAAGAGCTGAAGCAGAAACCATGGGAGGGGACGTGTTACTTACACCTCTTGCTGCCTCCTTACACAGCCCAGTATCATCTGCCCAGGGATGGCAGCCCCTCAGTGAACTGAGCCCTCCCGTATTGACCACTAGCCAAGAAAATACCCCCACAGACTTGCCCTTCGGTCAGTATAATGGAGCCAATTCGTCAGCCACGAACCCTTCTTCCCAGGTTTGGGTCAAGTTGATAAACACTAAGCAACACAGAGACAAACAGCTTAGAAATGACAACCCAAGGCCAGACAGTGCAGAGAGATCTTTTTTTCCTGTGCTGTGATCAGAAGAGAAAACTGAAAATCTTGGTGGAAACAACCTTGTAAAGATTCAAGTTTCAATTGTAACAGACCCTTGAGACCACAACAGAACCCAAGTTAGAGGCACTGTTGTGACCTTAGAACCCAGCATGTCAGCCACAACATTTGCCAAAACAGGAACAAAGACCAAACGCATCAGAGATCTAGTCTGTTGTTCCAGCATCCAGGAAAGTCCCTAAGTGGACCAACCTTGCTTTTCGGCTTTTGCATCCCACTAACTCAGTATCTCATGACCTGATGGAAGTCAAACAGCCTTTACACAGGCGCCACCTAAGGCCATCAGAAAACAGAGCTATTCACGTTACAGTTCATAATAGAAAAATTATGGCCACTCTTTCCATGGATGAGGACAAGCAGGGACAGAATTCAGCTAGAGAGCAAGAAAGCCACAACCCAGCCAGGCTGGAGACCACTGCCAGACAGTGCAGCCTGCATGGACTAGACTTTCCCCCTCTGCCTGACCTGACTGGGATCCTAAAACTGGGATCCTAAAACTAAGGCAAAAGACGCTTTAGACAATTTTTGCCAGGCACTTTTAGGAGGACTGAAGGCAGCTGCTAGAAAACCTACCAACTGTCTCAGGTGAGTAAAATAATACAGGAATCCCAGGCCAGGTGGTGGTGGCACACATCTTCAATTCCAGCACTCAGAAGGCAGAGGCAGGCAGATCTCTGTGAGTTTGGGGCCAGCTTGGTCTACAGAGCCAGTTCCAGGACAGCCAAGGCTACACAAAGAAACCTAACCTCAGAAAAAAATTAGAAGAGTCCCAATAATCACCTGCTCCGAGCAGGCTCTTGGAGCGCCTCTGCAAGGCCTATGGCTGTTCATCATCATAGACCCAAACATACCAGAAAATTGATGAGTGGCCAATATTGCTTTTGTTATATAGTTGGCCCCAGATATTGGAAAGTAACTTCAGAAGTTAGGAGGGTGTGAGGGTATGAATGTGTCCCAATTAATGCAGATTGCTCAGAATGTTCGTAATAACCATGACTCTGCAGAAGAAAAACCAGAATAAAAGATTGACCCAAGAAATAGCAGCAGCTCCCAGGGAGAACAATGAGAAAGCCCAGAAGGGAAGTCAGAGATGCCGGGAAAGGAAGAGGCTGGAAAAGGACCAATGTGATTATTGTAAGCTAGATCACTGGAAGAATGAATGGCCAAATAGGAAGAGGGAAGAAGAATGCCCTGTTCTTCATTTGGGTGTGACTGACAGGGCTGAGAATCCATTCCACTGAGCCTCCAGGAACCCAGGGTAACACGAAAGGTAGGGGGCAAATCTGTTAAATTCCTGACCAACACAGGAGTGGCCCACTCAGAACCGCTGGGACCAATAATGTCTCAATAGAAGGCTGTCCCAATGGGCTACTGAACAGACTGTCCTCTTGCCATTGACAACCTCCTAGAGAGTGGATTTTGGACAAGATACTATGACCCAGTCCTTCTTAGTCATTCCAGATTGTTCCATCCCTTAATTGAGAGAGATGTATTACAAAAACCATGGGCAACTACATACTTTGGGGAGGCCATCACCTATCTTACTTTGAATCCTACTCAGCTCCCAACCAGTATTTTTGTGCCTACCCCGATTTGGAGGAATACTCCCTCCAACCAAGTCCAGTGCCTGAAATGACACTCAGACTTCAGGATACCTGCAGAATGTGTGCCCTGTGGTCTGGGCTAAGAATAGCCCACCAGAACTGGCCATTCACCAAGTGTCCGTTGTCCTTCAGTTACTAAGTACTACTATCCCAGGTCAAACACTTCCTATGAGCTGGGAAACCAAGCAGGAGATTGTTAAACAGGAAGCAATTAGCTGGCTACAGGAAGCAGGGATCCTTATCCCTTGCCATTTCCTTTTGAGAATCCTTATAGCCCAGGTCCTAAAGCTGGACACCCAGGACTACCGACCAATGCAGGATCTCAAAGAGGTCAACAAATTGGCAGAGACCATCCATCTCCAGCTCCTAATTCTTAAACTTTCCTGAATCTCCTACCACCAGAGAAATAAGTATACAAAGTTCTGGACTTAAAGTAGACCTTCTTTTGCCTTCTATTGGCACCTATAAGCCAACAAACCCATTTTTGTCTTTGAACAGATCACAAGGGATGATTCATGGGCCCACTGACCCAAATGAGATTGCCATAGGGTTTAAAAGTTTTACCACCCTCTTTTATGAGCCCTTGGGTGCTGACCTCCTGACTTCCAAGCACAAGACAGTCTCTCTGCTCATTGTCATCTTCTCTGGAGAATCGTGTCACATCCCCTTGTTCAGTCCTGACATGTATCCCTCGTCCTGTTGTTTTCCATTTCTTCCCTCAAACCCAGCATTTCTTTTCATTCTTCTGTACTTCTTGGGGGCCTCAGAGAGCATGAAGGTGAGTTTCCCCATGCAGCGTTCCGAGCTCCTCCCAGACTCAGCTCCAGTGACTTCACCTCTACTGCCAGGGTCACTACTCTGGAACTTTATTTATCAAATTACCTAGAGATGTAAGTTGAAAGGACAGTACTCCACACTCCCATCATAATTCCCATTTCATCCATCAATATCACATTCACCACATTGCCATCACCAAAGCAACAATAATACTTACCATATTTTCAATCACGTGAAACACCTTCCTTCTCCCCCAAAGGTTATAAACCAAGAATAATCAAGTGATTCAGCCATACTCTAAGGAACTGAAAGCCGGGGCTCAGACTGACACTTGGCTCTGCTTGTCTATAGTAACATGTTCATTTTAGCCAACCAAAGATAAAGCCCAAGTGTTGTCCGGGGTAAAACGAGGCCAATCTGTAGAGTAAAGGGCAAAGGCATGAAGACACAGGCTTCATGATGAATGAACCCTGAAGAGACCGTGCTAAGTGAAATAAGTCAGATAGAAAATAGCAAATAGCACATGATTCTGCTTATGTGAGATATCTACAGGGGATTGCCAGGATGTAGGAAAAAGAAACAGGAAGTTGTTAGTGAGTACAGAACTTCAGTTTGGAAAAATGCAAAGCTCTCACAATGGGAGGTAGCCGTGTTGAAACAATATATTTTGCGCCACCAAACTACACATCTAAAATGGTCAAAGTGGTAAATTCACACACCTCCCTTCTAGGCACATGTCTTCTGTGGTCTGGAGCTGCTTTTATTATTATTATTATTATTATTATTATTATTATTATTATTATTATTGTTATTATTGGTTTGTCTTTTTGCTATTGAGTTGTAAGAAAGACTTATGTTCTCTTTTATGATTTTGAGACAGGGTTTCACTATATAGCCCTGGCTGGCCTGAAATTTTCTATGCCACCATATGCTGGCTCTGAACACACCAAGATTTGTCTGCCTCCTGCATGTTGGGAGACTATCATAACCAGTTTATATTCTGGGTATAAATATCAAGCATATTTATTATAAACATTTCCTTCCACTCTGCTGCTTGCACTTTGATAATTTAATTAAATTACTCTAATGATCTGAGATGAAGTCTTTCTGTGTTACCTGGCTGCTTTTAAATTTCTGGAGCTCGGGTTGTCCTCCCACTAAAGCAGCCTTAACCCCTCAAGTAGGAAAGAGCACAGGCCTATATCATCAAACCCAGCTCCCTTTCACTGTTTTTAAACTTTTTTCAGTGCAGAATACCTTAATTAAAATATACATGACGAAATGAGTTTTTAACTCTCTTAGATGATAAAAACAAAGAAACAAAATAAAATGTTTCAACTACAAGAATATGATGTATATATAACATACTTAAGTTTGCACTTTGTACACGTCATTGTTGTATGAATAATAAAAACCCAGAGTGAGATACTTGGGTAAAGCTGAAAGATCAGAGAGAGAGAGAAATAACCCACAGCCACTTCTCACCTTGCCAACTCCTCAGCCTAAAGGGGTAGATCCTGTCTCCACAAATCCTCAGACCGAATGTTCTGAGTCCTCAGCCAAAAGGGAAGGACCAAATCCCTGTCTCTTCCTGCCTCATATTCCTTTCTCTGCCCAGCCATATCATTTCCTGTCTCTGTCTCCCCAGTGCTGGCATTAAGGCTGGTATGCTTCCCAAGTACTGGGAGCAGAGGCATGAGATCCCAATTTCTGGGATTAGAGGGGTGTGCCTCCACTGCCTGGCTCTGTTTCTCTTTTAGACTGGATTAATCCCAAGTAGCTCAGTGTAGACTTGAACTCACAGAGATGTGTCTGCCTGTGCCTCACAAGTGCCAAGATTAAAGGTGTGTGTCACCACTGCCTGGCCTTTATGGGTAACTCTGTGGTTGGCTCTGCCCACTAGTCTTCAGGCAAACTTTATTTCTTACAGGATACACAAAATATAACCATATTTTTTTTTGGCATAAAGTAAGAAAGAAGGTTATAACTAGTTTTAAGGAAAACTATATGCAATAAACACAAATATATACAATATATATAGAAATAATCACATCAAGAATGTCTAGTTCATTAACAATTGACAAATTCAGAGAAAATACTTCATTATCTATACTATTTTGGTCAGTCCAAAGTGTTGTACCTAATTCACTTTCTATCTAACTAGTATTACCAACTGAAAACTATCTTCTGAAGTTTGTCAAACTTACACACTTTACCCCTCTTTAGTAAGTTTCTTTTCTGAATTTGTTAACAAGGAAAATTATATAACTACCTAGTCTTCAGCTCCTCAGAAAACCAAGAAGGAAATAATATTAACTGAGTCAGCAGGAAGTGTAAGCAAGCAACTTCCAAAAAATTGTGAGAAATGACAGAAACAGCTGATTGCCTAAACAGTCACCCAAGGTTCCTCTGCATCCATCTTCAGCACACACACACACACACACACACACACACACACACACACACACACACACACACACACACACTGTTCCATTTACAATGTCTTACTTATGTTTACACTATAAGCCCCCATCCTGAACACGGTGCCTCTTCTGTTAGCTCTTGCAACCAGGAACTTTGTTGTTGTTGGGTTTTTTCCTGTTTGTTTTGTTTTGTTTTATATATATTCTAGTCTTCCACTAGCCATTGTATTTCCTCATACACTTAAAGCCAGACTGTTGATTTTGAATTTATTTTTAATTACATTATATTTATTTGTTTGTTTGGGCATGCATGTGTTACAATAAGGTTTCTTGGCCTCAAGTGCTAGAGGTCCACACTCACACATCTGCAGTCCCAGACCAGTTAGCCACCCACCACTGCTGAGGCCCCCCCAAAATGATCCAGATACTTATATTAACTTCATGCTGCTTGGCTAATGGCTCAGGCACATTGCTAGCTAGTTCTCTATCTTAACTCAACCCATTTCCATTATTCTGTCTGCCATGTGGCCCGTGGCTCACCTGTGTTCCTTACATGTTTCTTCTTGGGCTGCTGGGTCAATCTGTCCTGACTCTGCCCTTTCTTTCCGACCTATTCTGATTCCCCACCTACTTCTTCTATGGTGCTCATCAAGGGCCAAAACAGCTCCTTTATTTAAAGAATGATAATCACAGCAAACAGAAAGGCATTCCCACATCATGCATATGTGCAGGTAAGGGGATGACTTGAGGGAGTTGGCTCTTTTCTTCCACCATGCAGGTTCCAGGGATCAAATTCTTATCATCAGGCTTGGCAGCAAAGGTACCTCACCACCCTAAGAGTTAGGATTTAAGTTGGAATTTCTTCTCTATGTTTTGAATCTGTTGCTAGAATAACTCTACAAATTTACCACAGTTAGCAACCTTAATAAAAGCCAGTATAAATCAGTTACCAGCTAGCCCATCTGTCTTCTCCTTGGATCCTCCCCAATTTCATATTCACCCTGTATTTGGAGTGCTAGTCTCAGGACATGTATCTGATCATTTCACCTACTTCAGAGGTGTCTCATTATTCTTGTCAAAATATTTAAAGACTGTTAGTGCACAGGTACTGACTCATTGGAACAGGTCAGTATCTTGGAGAAGCACTTACCCCTCCCACTATTATGCTAGGCATTGCTGCTTTGTTTGCTAATTCCTGGGGAAGCACAGGATGTAGGGGTTTGAGTAGGACAATGGCACCAGGGAAACTCAGTGTAACAGTTGTCAACTGTGTATTAGTTACTTTTCCTGTTGTAATGACCAAATACTTGACAAGAAGCAACCCAACGGACAGAGTTTATTTGGTTTATTATTTAAAGAGATACAGTTTGTTATGGTAGGGAAGGGTGGATGTAGGAGTGTAGAGGGCCGCGTGGCCGCACCTTAAAGATGGTGCTGGCTTCCGCCTTCCACCTTCCTGAGGTGAGAGCTCTCTGAGATAAACAACTCATTTGGCTAAGGCTAAGCTCGTGGCTTGCTTCCAGGTGTGGCTTGCTTCCGTGCACCTGGATCTATTGGCATGGCCCACGTGGCGCCCCGTGACTAGCAGTCCGGAGGGTATATAGCTGGGAGTGGGTTTTCCCCAGTAGGAGAAGGCAGTAGGAAAGGCAGAAAGAAGTTTCAAGGTCCTGAATAAACCACTGAAAGAAGAGCCTGGTGTCGCGTTGTCCTTGCAGGCGAGGGTGCGCGCGACATAGGAGCATGAGGCAGCTGGCCACATTGCTTCCACAGCCAGGAAGCATAGAATGAACAGAAAGTGGGCTCTGGTCATAGAACCTCAAGGCCCATCCTCAGCGGTCCATTTTTGCTAGGGCGGTTCCATCTCCTAAAGGTTCATAACCTTCCAAAAAGTGCCACTAGTTGAGGACCAACTGTTTGAACATGTGAGTTTCTGGGGGGACATTTCACATTCTAAACACAAGAACTGGCATGGAAGTGGGTAAAGCTATCACAGCATCATTGCTATACTGATACATGTTGGCAGTCCTTCAGACTGCTTCCATGACTCTTGTGACTGAGCATCTGTATACACTAGCACGTTCATCTCCCAGCCACAGTCACAAACTCCCGTCACACTTAGTTTTTCTCTGGATTCCTTGAAAATTTTCTGTTTCCACCCTCCATCTTTTGGCTTACCCCCATCCTTCAGATCTCTTCTCCAAGGCTGATTCTTCAGGAAGTTCCTTTGATTGTCTTAGGAATTAAACCTTCTCCAGTGATTTTAATTAAAAGCCCTCATAGCCCCACACCTTTCTTCTTTCTAGAAATCATGTCAACTTATGTGTCTGTAAATGTACTTAGGAGAATATTCAGCAAATCCTAACCTCAGTGTTGAGTGATTTTGTCCCTTTTCTCACCACGATATTCCTAGTACCAGTGATCAACATATCTTATGTGGCTAATAAGTATTGATTGAATCCGTGAATAAGAAAAAAAACAAATTCAGAGTGTAGAGTGCAATGACATTTATCATTTCAATACTTTGGAGGCTGGGGCAAGGGGCATATGAATTTGAGGTTAGCCTGGGCTATATAGTGAGACTTTGTCTCAAAAATAAAAGCAAGACTCCAAACAAATCCCTCTCCGAGTCCCAAAAGTTTTCAGTACTTTCCATGCATATTTATTCTTTCCAAGTTCCCTTCCGGCTCATGATATCATCTTCCCAGTTATTCTAGCAAGGAACTCAGGAATCTTCCCAGGTGGACCCTTCCTTACTGTGCCGTTTAGATGGACACCAAGTCAGCTCCATCTCCTAAGTCCCTTTTCCACCTTGATTCACGCTAACCTGTTTCTTTAGGATAGAGTGGGCTTCATCAGTCTCCTCCTCCTGGACTTGGGTTTGCTTTGCCAGGTGCACCCATACTGCCCTTCAGGTAATGCCTTGTGCCCAATCATGTGAAATACTTCAGAGTCAAGTCCAAGATCTCTTATGACTGACTCTTGTCCGCCTGCCATAGGCCCTTGTCTCAGACTTTTTACTGTGCATTTCCTGTGTTCTTTTATGACTTCTGTGAGAATGAACAATCCTGGACCCATGTTTTATTAATTTCTATTTTTAGGACCCAGCATTATGTCTGTCAACGAGAACAAAGGTTTGTGGTACTGAAAGGAAGTGAACAGGTCTCATTGTACTATCTGTAGCAAGTATGTAACCCAAGGGACACTGCCTGTAACTGTCATGAAGAAGCAGATTAAATATTTACAAATTTAATAGAATAAATCTAGAAAGGTATTCAAGTAAAAGTGATTATAGTTTTAAAGGTTTGATTAGTTTTTACATTTTATTTATTTTTATTTTATGTGCATGAATGTTTTGTTGGCATGTATACCCTGTGTGTGCCTTGTGCTTATGGAAATCAAAAGAGTGTGTTCGATCCCCTGAAACTTAAGCTTAGGGATGTTTGCTAGCCATGTGGATGCTGAGAATCGAATCCAAATTCTCTTTAAGAGCAAGTGCTCCAAGCCCTTGGGTCATCTTTCCAGATACAAAAGTTTGATTCTTAAAAGCATATTGTTTAATTGTGTGAGAAAGTTAACTATGTAAAAATCACATTCTATGAATCCTTGGAATCGCAGGAAAATTTTGGTGATGGCTATTTTCGGAGGTGAAGAAATGGCTTGGAGGTTAAGGGTACTGGCTGCTCTGGAAGCTCACATCTGCCTGTACCTACAGTACCAGGGGAACTGAGCCTACTTCTGGCCTCCATGGACACTACATGCATGTGTTTCACATACATATGTGCAGGCAAACACACACACACAAGATTAAATAAATATTTTAAAACATTGTATTTCTGTATATAGGCGGAGGGGAGATTTAACGTATTGGTGAGTATAGCATAGCCTTTCTATTTATTTATTTTATGAGAGATGGGACAGGGAGACTGTGTGGGCATGCATATGTTATGGTGAATGCATAGGTCAACTTGTAGGAGTTGACATCAGTCTTCCTCTGCTGTATGTATCCTGGGAATCCATCCCTTGTCATTAGGTTTCATCACCTTACTGGCAGAACCACCTTGCCAGCCTAGCCTACCCATCCCTAAATTCTATATTTGTACATTTTTTTTGTTCTCTGTATATTTGTTATACTAGGAACTTACAAAGTTATAATTAGATGTTTTTATTTGCTATTCCAAGAGACTATTTGGGATGAAATTTAAGGTGTAATTTAAGGTGTGGCTGGAGAAGACTGCGGGCGAAATGATCTGCAATTCAACGCAAATGGGAAGAAATGATGTCAGCAGGTACACAACAGATGCAGACTATGTAAGAAACCAAATTCCCATATGCTTAAGGCAGCTGGTCCAACAAGACTGGGACATTAAAAGTGAAAGGAGAGGGCTACAGATACATGGTATAAATCTCCTTTAAACTGGGGGAACTCTAGCCAGCAGCTATTTTAGCAAGGTGACTGGGAACAGCTGTAGTGCACCGGCTGTATGAGATGCCATAATTATAGCATTAGAGAATATGACTTTTTCTAATGTGTGCTATGAACAGTTAAGATGATTAAGTGATAGTTGTTTCAGCCTTTTAACCAGGTAGATGACTTTGTCACCAAAGGCAGGTAACACGGTTACTAACTTAGTGCTGATTTCATATTCGGCTTGAAAAGCCCTGCTGGAATTAATGTCTAACCTCTGGCTATATCCTAAGAAACAGCTCACCTGTCTTCCAACAGTCAGCAGAAGGCACTGTCTCATCAGAGCCTCTCCCTCCCTCCCTCCCTCCCTCCCTCCCTCCCTCCCTCCCTCCCTCCCTCCCTCCCTCCCTCCCTCCCTTCTGTGTGTGTGTGTGTGTGTGTGTGTGTGTGTGTGTGTGTGTGTGTGTGTGTGTGTGACAGGGTCTCATCACTAGTTAACCCAGGACAACACTGAGCTTGAGGTCTTACTGCCTCTGCCTCCCAAGGGCCCAGTTATAGGTGTGTGCCTCCTTACCTGGTTATGGACAGATTTCTTGTTCATGAGATGCCAGCAGACACAGAGGAAAGAAATTGCAATGCTGCTCTGAGAAAATGTCCTGAAACTGCATGGCTGAACAAGGTAAGAATCATGGGTTAGTATAAGAGTTAGCAAGTTATATGCCTGATGCTTAGGCTGATCAGCATAAACTTAATACAAGCTTCTTTGGATCTTTGGGACTGCTGGTCCAGATCTAGGGGCTAGTCTGGGCCAGAAACTTAATACCTTAAGCAGGTTAAAACAAGACCCCTATAACTTGAGTAACAGACAGTTATGAGCCCCCCATGTGGATGCAGAAACAGTATCAGGGTCCTCTGGAAGAAAATCCAGTGCTTTTACCAATGAACCATCTATCCCGTCCATACAGGTTTGTTTTTATTAATATAACAAAGATTTTAACAGTAAATTGCACCATGATCAAGAGTTATGGAGCTTCAGAGAGTCAGAAGTTAATATATTGTGAGTTAGAGTATATTTGGAAGAGGCTGCCTGTCACATGGATAATGTTGTAGTCTGCATTATGAAATGTCACCTGAAGCTTAAGTGTGTTGAAGGCCTTTTCGGTAATGCAGAGACTAAGTTGGTGCTTTGTAGAAGTAATTGAATCATGAGTGATTTGACCTTGTCAATAAGCAAATCCATTAATGGGTTCATAATTTGATAGCATTATTGGGAGGTAGGGAAAGCCAGGAGGTGGGTCCCGGTTAGAGGAAGTGGGTTACTGAGTTTGTATCTTGTTTCAAGCCCTTCCTATGGCTCTTGGCTTTCTGACCATCATGCAGTGATCCACTTTATTTCAACAAGGCTCCTTGTGGTGTTGCTCTGCCTTACCATGTGCAACCCTAAGAGCAATGAAGCCAAGTTCCTACAGATTAAACCAAGAGCACAAGTAAGCCCCTTTTCCTTGTAAGTTGCTTTTTGGGGGGGGGGGCATTATTTTGTCACAGTGATGAATAACTTTCTCACAACCAACTGTAACTCCTGTTCCAGGAGATCTGATTTTTTTTTTCTGACCTCTAAGGGCTCCTGCATGTACCCAGTACACACACATACACTTAAAGATAATGCAGACTTCCATTAGTTTATAAAGGATTTTTGGAATTTATCTTCAGTTACTAATTTTGATTTTGTTTTGAGCACACCATGTCAGAAACATGGGTGGATATGTTTATGTCTTTATAGAATTTATTTAATAATAATAACTTCACAAGTGACGTTGACCTTGTTAGTGATAAATTACTAAGTAACCCCGATTTCACTTGAAAGTGTAACTGTTAGCAATTGCGGCTTCTTTTATTCCAATCTTTATTGCTGACATTAGCTCTCAGCTCACCTAGTTTGTATCACACAATGCATTATTTAAATGGCTAAGAATGGGTTGAAGGAGCTTCTCTATCCAAAGAGGCTGTACTGAAGGCAGAGGCTGAGGCAGAGCAGACAAGAAGCAAAGAATCAAAAGTATCAGTAGTAGATGGTTAGATAAGGAAGCCAGACCAGGAGTTGTTAGAAGGTGACGATCTGGTTTAAAGCTCAAGGTAAAGTCAGGAAGTGAGACACAGAGCTGCAGGGCTGCCTGAGTGTGTGTACATGGCAGGGTGAATGGGCCATATCAATCAAGGACACCATGCTGAATTGTAGCCCCAGGGATGGAGGTGAGAGCTCTGGCCACATATCAGTCTGATGGCACATATACTAGATGATCCGATGTTACCATATTCTGGTTTAAGGAGTCATTCCTTTTATATGGTTCAAATTGAAGGGCTACCTTTGTTATTTTGATATGCTTGATAAATTTAGTAGCTTATTTCTTCTGATTGTGTGTATGTGCATGCATGCATGTGTGAAATTGCATATTTATTTCAAACACAAAAATGATGCCCACTAAATACATGGTTAATTTTAAAAGTTGTCAAAAAACAAAATGTGTGATGTGGAAGCAAGAATGATGTGGGAATGCATTTGTGTGTGCTGTATCTTTAAATAAAGGAGCTGTTTTGGGCCATGGCGGGTACCGTAGAATAGGTAGGAGGAGAAATCAGAGCTTAGGTGGGAGAAGCAGGGTGGAGTCAGGCAGACCGAGCTGAAGCCGCCAAAGGAACAACATGTAAGGAGACACGGGTGAGCCACGAGCCACGTGGCCAACAGATTAATAGAAATGGGTTGATTTAAGATGTAAGAGCTAGCTAGCAATGTGCCTGAGCCATAGGCCAAACAGCATGAAGTTAATAGAAGCGTCTGAGTCGTTTCTGGGGACCCGGGCGGCGGTGGGCGGCTAAGCGGTCTCGGGCGGGTCTGTGGGTCCAGGTCTCCGGCCGCCCGGGACCGAGAACCTCCTACAACACAAGAATGTCAGTTAACTAGTGCTATTTGACCTGCATCTCCAAGATACTGGTTTTCCTGAAAATGTAGTAGAAAATAAGGAATTGTGCTGAGGGCCCAAGTTGCCTATTGTGTTTTATTGACTTAGAACTTTAAAAATGTATTATGTATCTCTTAATTATTTGTACGTATGTGTCCCTGTGTGTTTGTGCATGTGAGTACAGGTACTCTCAAAGGCCAGCAGTGTCAGATCCCCGGAGCTGAAGTTCCAGATTGTGACCTGGATGCTGGGCTGTGAATGTTGGGAATCAAGCTCAGGTCCTCTGCAGCAAGAGTACCACTGAGCATCTCTCCATCTGTCTGTTTAGAACACTACGTCTTTGGTGATGGTGAGGTAGATAGCTTAGCAGCTGAAGGTACTCACAATCATCCTCTGATCGCTACACACTCAGTGTGGTATGCACACACCACTCAATAAAACAAAAAAAAAATATGTTTTAAAATTAAAATTTTATACCTTTGGCCTTCTTTCTGAGGAATGACAGTGATTCAATTTAATCAATACTGATTTTTCTAATGTAAAGAAATCTGATTTTTAAAGCAGACAGAATAACAACATGTCCTCATTCCAATAATCACGTGGTTAAAACTGGCATCAGTATAAAGATGACAACCCATCTCAAGGGGGCAGATAAGTATCCAGAATATCTTGAAAGATTTTATTTTATCAAGAACAACACAGGTAACAAAAATGACATACTATATATCATATTATATTAAATATTGAACTATATGACCATAATTTTACAAATTAGTACAATTTCATAAATGATTGCGCTTTATTTTGTTGTTTTAAGACAGAGTCTCACCCAACCCATGCTTGTTTCAAACTCACAATGTTGCCGAGGATAACCTTGAATTTTAGATCCTTCTGCCTCCACCTCCTGGGTGCTGGCATTACATGAGTGCATCACCATGCCTGTTTAATTCACTGCTGAGGATCAAGCTTTGTGCTTGCTGAGCAGGTGCTCTGCCCTCTCAGCTACATCCCTAGACCACAGCTAGTTGCTTTGGAATCACTAAATTTTAGCCCCACTTTAAAAACCTGTTTGGTAAGATTATTAAATGAATACATGTACCAGAATTTGCATGCTAGAGTACCAGATTAAACAGGAGACATTATTCTAATATGAGTAAAAAAGTTCTATTCCTTTTCAGCATCTATGATGGACTTTCAGCCCACATACTTTTCTCTCAGCTTATCCTAAGCCACTGACTCCCACTCCTTCAGAAATCTGATATCCTTTTTAGAAATTTTAAGGGGATAGTCTGAAAATTTCTCGGGCTTCCCTTTAAAAAACATCTTAATTTATTTTATTTTAGGTGTATGAGTGCTAGCCTGCCTGTGTGTTTGTGTGCCCTGTACTTATTGGGTACTCTAGGAGGCTAGAAAAGAGTGTCCTCTGGAACTGAAATCACAGACAGTTGTTAGGTGCCTCATGAGTGCTGGGAACCAAGGTCTGCTGCAAGGTCCATTGGTCCCACCCTCTAAATCCAACTTTGTTATTTGAGACTTGGGCAGAGACAAACTGGATTCCCCCTTGTGGACTTGTTTTCAGTTTTCCTTGATGGAATCAATAAAGAATTAGTGACAGAAGCAGAGGGACCCAAACACCTTCCTGGGACTTGAGAAGCCATCACTTTTTGTTGGTTTTGCTTTGTAGATGTCTGGAGCACTGCATTAGTCCTCACATGTTCAAATGAGAGGAACACAGAGTACATTGACTTTCCATGGAGAGTGCCTTACTGTGCAAGGTCCCCTCTAGTACCACCTTGGCAATGCCAGTGTTTTCCAGCGCTCCTGACTTATCCATAAGCAATAATATTTTACTTCAGTGAGTAGGGTAGGCATCACTCTGTGCCATGGCTGGTGCTGGACACTTCAAGGTTGTTTACTTGCGTAAATCAGGGACGGGATCATTCTTTTTCAGCATTGGTTTTAAAATGGAGTTGACACTCACTGCTTATAAAGATCAGTCACTCAGGACAAAGCAGGCTGAAAGCTACTCTTTGCACAATGAGGAATAGCCTAGAGCAGGGTACAGCTTGATCTCCACTCAGAGGTTATAATGGGAGCAGTATGTTTGAAGGCCACCGTTCAGGGTCACAAGTGTGGTTGCTAAGCCATTGTGTATTCACCAACATTTCAGGTCTGAAGTGCCAAGAGCATCCTCTTGACACCTTAAGAGGTAAACATATACAAGATCTTTGTGTCTCCAATTCTTACAAAGTTTTTCTGTAAATAATTTCTGGCAAAAATAAAAAAAAATATTTTGAATGTCCTCAAATGTCCAATTTCTAACATTCATTAAAATCTTACCTCTTGTTTATAAGGGACATGTATATCTTTTGCCTATTAGCATTCAGCCTCCCTTTATTAACAACAGAAACCCCTCCCCCCCACTTTGCTATTTGTCAGTCAATAGAGTAGGCAGGGACTAACTCATGAGGGCCAATTTTTAAGGCATCTTCCCAGGAATTCAGACAACTCACTGCCACACATAGTCATTTTTAAACATTAAATTGTGTGTCTAAACTCATTATTTAAGACAGCCATGGTATCACACACCTGCAATCTCAGCCCTTGGAATGTAAGGCAGTGAAGCTACAGCAACTTTAATTCTCTGTGTTAAACCAGATGTTATAGGGGCTGGAGATATAGCTGTGTTGGTAGGAGGTTTGTCCAGTATGCATAAAGATCTGAGGTTGATCCTCAGCAGGGCACACACTACACATGAACACATATGCCTGAATCTCATTTGAGAGGTAGAGGCAGGAGAATCAGGAGTTCAAAGTCATCTTCAGCTACATAGAGAATTTGAGGCCAGCTGGGCTGTGCTACATGAGACCTTGTCCCCCTCCCCCCCCAAATAATCTATACTCAGAAACCATCACTTTCTAATTATTTTGCTACAGCTTTTCAGCTGTAAGCTCTATCAGTAAGTAGAGCTATAACGGGGCAACCTCCTCCCAGCTCAGAAACTACATTGATAATGTGAAACCTACCCAGTGCAAGATTTACAAGGGAGCTGGAAACTTTACTAATAAAGATCCCACTGTTGTCCCGAAAGCATCCCATCAGGAATCCCCAGCACACACGTCTCTGTCCATATGGTTCAAATAGTTTGGACACATGTAACAATTCCAGAGTATGCTCTGAGGTCGCTAAGTGAGTTAAGCATGAAGCTGCCGACAATCTTTTTTTAAATCATCACAGATCAAGAGGTGGCTCAAGATGGAAGCTAACACAGAAGGAAGCAAGGAGGACAGATGGAAACTGACTCTTAATGATGTCATTTAACATCTGGATCCAAGCTTGTCGGAAGCCATTGTATTCCAAAATTCTTCTGTTATATGAATCAATCATTTGTTCCCTATTTTTGTTCTGTTGCTAAAAACGAATGAGCAATTTTCTACAACTGAAAAAAAATTGGGGTTGTCACTAATTTATAAAGAAAAAACAAGAAGCAATAGGGTAGCTGGGCAGTGAGTCATGCCTGCCATCCCAATGGTCTAGGGACAGGCAGACCACTATGCATACAACCAGCAGAAGCTACATAGTGAGACCCTGTATCCAGTAAACCAAACAAAAAGCAATTGCAGGATACTTGGAGTGAATGATGGTTACATACCATAGTTTTCCTAGTGGAGCCAAAGCCACACACTGAGAAGATCACTGAATCCTTGGGTTTTTCTGATTGTCCTAGATGACAGAATATTTGATTAGGTTTGTTTATTGACACCCAGGCTTTGCTTGTCATCATCCTAACCCTATAGGCACCCCATGAGAAGTCCAGGCTCCTTGGGAAACATCCCCTACAGGGGGCAGGAGGAGGAACTGTCACATAAGCTCAGTGTTGAGTGTTCTTTAAAAAGCTAAGGCTGGAGGCAGAAAGAGTGCATGCAGTTTGTGGAAGAAGCCTGGAGTACAAGATCAAAGACTGGTTTTCTACCCCAGATTTTCTTGTGATTTTAAATCAAATGCCACATGTCCACAGGTATCAGCATTCTGAAAAGCAGGGAGGTGATGCCAAGTAATGTCAAGGCTGTTACCATCTCAGAGTCTGAGATTCTACTCCAAGCATTTAAATTACAGTCATTCTGTAATTTAACCTTCAAACCTTTACTCTCACAGAAAAACAAAATGGTTGGATAAATCACCATTTCTGGGAAAAGGTACATTTTTACACCTCCCCCATCATACGGGGTAGATATATATGCAGCCCTGGATGTCCTGGAACTCATTACATAGACCAGGCTAGCCTCCAACTCACAAAGATCCTCATGCCTCCACCTCCCAGTGCTGGGAATGAAGGTATGTGCCACTATGCCAACGTCTTCAGGGTGGGATGGGGGGAGGTTGTAGTCTGTGTTCTGGCTTCTCACGCGTGTGTCTGGGATCACAGGTGCTAACTAAATTAATAAAAAGGCATTTTGTTAAAACATGTGCTTCACACCTGCTGTGTCACCAGGTGCAGCTTTCTTGCCTGGTGTGATGGGATAGTTTCACTCGCCTAACAAAGAGGGCAGACAAAAAGTCACAGCTAGAGGGACACAGCCAACATGTCCCTGATTTATTTTCCCAACAAATGTCAATTAATTTGTGATGGCACATTTAGGAAAGCAGGCATTTTGGATTTGACATTCTCAATTACTTGGGGCATGACAACTTGGCTTAATAGTTATTATCAGTACAAGAAATTATATCCCGTCCTCTTCCAATTAAGGACAGGGATGATGAACTGAGAACTTACAGCTTTAGATGAAAATGAGGACCACATTACCTCCCCATGAGAATGTTTTTGCTGAACGAACTAGGGGTCACTTCTGGAATTATCTTATTTAATTTATTTAAAAAAATTGCATAGCTGAAAAAACTTGATCTCACTCTTATTCTTTAAAGTATTTTAATGTCTGCTCTGACATCTTCATACGTGTTTACAATGCATCCTGATCATATCCATCCTAACTCTCCCGCACTCCCCTACCCACCCATATCCCCTGAAACAGTTGCTTCTCTTGCCTTCACAGCTTTTTCGTAAATAGCCCACCGAGTCCAATTAGTGTTGTCTGTATGAGCACAGGCAACTCACCAGTGACCACATGCTCGCCTATGCTTTACTATCAATCTTTAGACAAGGACATGTCTTCTGGAAAGCTAGAAAATTCCCTCTTCTGTGTAGTTGAAGTTGTGGCTTCCATTATAGAATGAGGGTCAATAAGGCTTTTTTCTGAAAAGGACCAGCTGGCAATATCTTATGCTTTGTGAACTTTGTGCCTCTGTCTGAATGAGCTCATTCTGTTATTGCCACTGTGAAGTATCTTAATACATAGTTTAATGCATGCAACTCTGTCTCAATAATATTTTATTAATTAAAAACAGGTATCAGGCTGATAAAAAACATCTCTCTTTACCCACTCATCCATTGCTGGCCGTAGGGGTCGATTGGTTCTGTATCTTACCTGTTATGACTAGAGCAGCATTAAATATGGTATCTAATAAATATATACAATCAGCAATTTTTTATGTTTAAGTATATGAAAATATTAATTACCTGATCTGATCATTATACCTTGCACATATGTATTTAATTATCACCTTATAGTCCATACATTTGTACAACTGAACTAATAACAAAAGAGGAGAAAATGGGTAAAGACGCTGCTGAGGGTAACCAGCAGCTTCTGCCTCAGTGGGCCATGTACAGCATGGAAGATGCTCATTGTGCAAGCCTGATGACTGAGTTCAGTCTCCAGATCCCTCAGACAAAGTCAGCTGTGGTGTACACTTGTGGCCCCAGCACCCCTGCATCAAGATGGAGGCAGAGACAGGAGGATTGGTCAGAAGCTAGAGGGCCTGATATATGCAGCGAAGCCGAAGAAAGAGATACTTCCTCAACAAGGTGGAAGGTGAGAAGCGACCGACCTCCAAATGTTTCCTCTGACCTTCTCATGCATGTTGTGGCAGTTTTGCACATGGAAGCACACACACACACAGAAAGAGAGAGAGAGAGACAGTGTCAAATTTTACAAAAACGAATGCTTCACTGGTGATAATTATTTTCTCCTTTATTATAAAATTATCAGTAGGAAATACCAGTAAAATGATGTAGTATAAAACAGATTTGTCTAAGGCTCCTTGAAAGACTCGTAAGTGACTTTCAGTTGTGTGATTTGTTTGCCACGATGACTTTTATTTGGCTCAAGTAAAATCTCATGTTTTGCCTGACCTTGGCAAGACATTGTTAGTTTCAAAGTTCTATGGAGTAAGCATTCATTCTGAAGAGAAGAAATAATGGCAGCTCTAGTATCTTCCTTTCTTCTGGAGGCCAGGGAGAAGAGCAACAAGATTACACCAGAGAGCAGCCACGAGCAAAATAAACCCTGTGGGATCATATGTCATAAAAAATGAGTTGTGGGATTTTCATGTCACTAATTTTTTGTACCTTTTTCTTTTGAGTATGAAGGTAACACATGGTTTCACACATCAAATGCAAATATACAAGTAAAGAATTTCATAATTCATTTTTCTCAGTGTCTCCTAGATTTTATCTTCCTGTGACAGGGAGGTTGCTAACATATTTTCTGTTGCTTCCAGACTTCTTAAGTGAAATACACTAGTCTACAAACTGCCTCTATTTCCATTTCCTCTATTAAGGTTCGGTTAGTAGATAAGATATTACCTGCAAGACCCTCTTTCAATGAAAAAGTGCTGTCAGATGTACTTTTCCATCACCAGACTCCTAATTTTTTTTATCCTAGAAAGGTATTTAACTCTAAATTAAACTCTCAAACATTTTTACTACATGGAATGACCTTCTCATGTCCACATCTGTGAAAGGAGGCTAAGGAAGTTAGAAAGCCACTGTGGAACTGACAGAAGCTTAGTGATAACTTTGCTAAAATCTGACCTGACAGAGCAGAGCCGAGGCTTGGAGAAGGAACATGATATGCACAGCTAATTAATAATACAGCTTAGTAGAAATCCAGGCCTCCTGATCCACAGCACTCACATTCCTTCTGAGGAGTGCCTCAGCTTGGTGCTTGTAGGGAATAGAGAGTAGGGCTGCAAGCAGCAGAGAGACCTTGGCTTCTTCTGGAAAGGTCATCTGTTCCCTGAGACAAGAACAGAGCACAGTTGCTAGAGATCTGTCTGGGACATGCAGGGAGTGTGCTGTGTAAGTACAAGCTGGCCTTCAGCAGGGTATGTGGGCCTGTTGCTGTCACATTCTGGAGTGCCTCACAGGTTTTCCAGTGCTCATATTTATGAGGCATTGGATTTACTTCATCTATTATATGACATTTTGGGGGATAAAGGAAATTTAGACCACAATTTGGCAATATTTTTTCTCAAAAGATTGGAGATTACTAACAACAAAATATCAAACTTTTACGTCTGCTTCTGATGTTTTGAAGAGTCATAAATATTTAGTGTCTTTGTCTCTTCTCTGGTTGCTGTGATCAAATATTTTGATAAGAGTAGTAGTTTAAGGGAGGAAGGGCTTATTACAGCTTATAGTTCATGACGGTCCATCACAGCAGAGAAGTGAGGAGCAGGAGTTTGAAGCAACTGATTGCATGCCACGCAGCATTGGATGCAGAAAGCAGTGGATGTAAGCTGCTGTTGCTCATCACTTTTCTCTTTTAGGACCCATCCAGGGAATGGTGCTACCCACAGTAGGCAGTTTTTTCTACCTCAATGAAAGCAATCAGCAGTGATGGCACACTTCAGTCCCAGCACTTGGGAAACAGAGACAGGAGGATTTCTGTGAGTTCAAGGCCAGCCTGGTCTACAGAGTGAGTTCCAGGATGGCCAGAGCTACACAGAGAAAGATTGTCTCAGAAATCAAAACAAAACAAAACAAAATTTTCCTTTTTAGGCATTCCCAAAGGCTTGTCTCTCAGATAATTCTAGATTCTGCCACACTAACCATTAATTATACTTAGTATTCTCTAGCATGATTTTTAGTTCATTTCCAGATCATATTCATTCATCAATGAATATAACTTATATAGATGCATATAAATATGTGGGTATTCACATAACATACATATATATAAAGTACATGTGTCTTATTTATAAATATTATGTACATATTTATAGTATGAGTATAATAGTAATACATTTATAGTGTTTGAGTATAGAGATATGTATATATAAAAGTACATCTATGTTATGTGTATATATTAGTTTATGGAAGACATGTATATATTATTCCATATGTATATTATGTGCATATATATTTATGTGCTTTCACATGTATCCATGTAAATTTTACCCACTTATAAAAACAACCTTGGAAGTCAATAATAAAAATATTGGAACTTATTGTAAATATGTACATCCTTGCGTATCTAGATTATATTTAAATATGTGCAAATCTATCTTTTTCCATATATGAAAATAGCATAAGGCTCCTCTTCTCTGCGTGTATATCTGTGTATAATGTACACTCTCCTCTCCCCTTTGAGGAAACGGGAAGGAAGAAAGAACAAACAAGGTGGACCAAAAGATACAGGAAAAAGGGCTGAAGATGGAGCTTGATGCTGTGTGGTGCGGGTGTCACGAGAGAAGCTCTGGATTTGAGTCACAGCACCACCCAAAAAAGAAAACCAGAGCATCAGTATGCATAGGATAAATGCTTGATCACAGTGAGGCTCTTTTGGAGTCACAGGTGTTTCCGATGAAGGCAAGCCATTTAGAAAGATCACTGTAACAGGGAGGAGGCGCTTCGTTGTATTTTATGTGTACTTTTTTGTTGTTTGCTTGTTTTGCACGTCTGTTTGTATACCACTTGTATGACATACCCATGATGATCCCAAAGACTGGAGTTACAGAGCATTGTGAGCCGATATGTGCTGGGTCCTGGGATTCAAACCCAGGGCCTCTGCAAAATCCCCAAAACTGTTAGGCCGCCTCTCCAGCACTCTCTTTCTTGTTACTTTCCAAAGCCGACAGCATCTACTTTACGCTGAAAGCCACCAGAGCAAATGCATTAGCAAGGAAGGATCATTTAAAGTCATTGTTGTCACTGACCTCCTAACTGCCTACTGGAAACCTATAGATAATTATAAGTAGAAAGAGTTGTCAGATGTGATTAAGATCAGAGTCTCATGTTTATGCAGCACACAGGTTGTCTGATGGCCACAAAAGGAAGCCAGGGTTCTCTGTAGTAAAGGGTCTTAGAAGCCTGCTTGCTCTATGAGAAGGCACTGCGGTAGGGACTCTGGAGCATGAAGTCATCTGAGAAAGAGTATACAGGACTTTCAATATCAAAGTCTCTGAGAAAAGACAGGAGAAATGATTTTAAGATTTGCTGGATGTTCCGTTTTCAAAATGAACTGCATGTTTCCCCCATCCACATAATCTGGTCTTCTCTTCTGTGAGCTCACTTCTGGGTATAAGCACACTAGACAAGATCGTAGTTATAACTGACCCATCTAGCCACTTCTGCCCTGATGGCTCTTGAATCTCTCCCTAAAACTACCCCTGCCGCTGTTTCCTCTCTTTCTCAGGCATCTGCTCAATTCATCTTTACTCAGTGAGCTACCTAGAATCCTTTCAGTAGGACCCATTGCTTCTGAAACGATTTCTGTGGAAATGGCTTTATGTATATCCAATAATCTCTATTGATACCCTTTGACCTGCAGAGCCCAGTCTGTCCATCTCTTAGTACCGTGTTCCTGCCAGGGTGCAATAGCATCCATATTCCCCTTCCACGTTCATTCACCAGTAAAGCACTCCCTGCAATGACCTTTCCACCAACCACATTCAAGCAGTTATTCATTTTGTGTTTGTTACATGAGAAGGAGGTAAGAGAGAGAGGTGCTTCCTGTCAATGGAAATGGCTCATGGCAAGGCAAAAGGACAGGGACATCATTTGTCTGTTTGTCTCACATGTCATGTGAGACAGGGCTCTTTATCTCACATGTCCATGTTCTCCAGACTAGAGTCTCTAAAGTGAGACATACAAGCTTTCTGCTAAAATGCATAGGGTGGGAGTAAGACCTCATTAAAAAAATAATCAGTGTGTAGTGTGTTTAAGTATGATCAGTGTGTATCACACTGATTAACATGCAACCCAAAAGGCTAAAGGTGGTGAGAGACTCAAAGGGCAGACCCTGAAGGGACCTTCTAGAATGAAGAGGGCACTGTCATGGCTGCCTGCTTGTACTGATAAAGTAAAACCACAGCGTGTATGGCAGGCTTTGCTGACCATGATTGTCAAGACCAGAAAGGCACTTCTCTAGTGCTTTTATATTATGCAAGTACCTAGAATTAGGCACAACCCCAAACATGGCAGGGACCCCTAGTGAGTTTATTTTCATTTGGTAAGATGTTATTAAAGAAAATAGGAAAAGAAATTATTCTTTGTTGCCTGGCTTGAATGCAAAGATTTCTACCCTCCTCATGCGTATTTCCGCTCCATCTTCTGGCTAAACTCTACGAGAGCAGAGACTGCCATTCTCCTGTTCTGCATCCCCTACAACTGCCATCAAAGTAACACAGAAAGCAGACACTCAGAAATGTAATTTGGTTTTGAGTTGTATTAAACCAAGTTCAGATTGGGAAACTTCCCGCGGGGTTGGATTGCTGGCAGCTACAATGAGCTTATTTTTGATTGCTGGGCAGAGCTTTGAACATTTTGCATATTGCTATAAGAAAAATTAAAGAATTTCATCAATGGTCTGGGAAGATAAATGGAATTTGCTTCCTCAGCAAAATGAAGGTTGTTTAGTCCCAGTGACTGAAAGAAGTTGGCAACGTCCCTCGTTTATATCCAGAGAGTACTTAAAGTTTTGCCAGATAGAACTGTGGAATTTGAGAGCTGGAAAGGATGTTAGTCAGAATCTAGCCAATGCCCGGGGAATTCTGCCTAGAGTGAAGGAGGCCATTGGAGAGGTTGAGAATGAATCTGCCCCCTGCCACTTTCCCCACTCACCCTTTCACCTCATCCCTGAGACCCTCAACTCTCTTCTATCTTCCCCCACTGATCATTTTCCCAGACACCTGGCAAAACTCATCTGGCATCAAGCCAAGGTTTCTGATCTCTTTGTCTACCTAGACTGCAAGCTCTGTTTGGGATCAAATGAGCCTTAGAGATGGTGCTGTCACGTGCTAGTAATTGCCCTGTGTGTGGACCCCTGGTGCTGCCAGCCATGACTTCTCTGTATGCCACTCTCTGAGTACCCATTCCCATTTGTACCCTCTGTCTTCACCCTCTGCCCCAAAGCCTGTCCTCTCATCCTTTGATAAGAAATGTACAGATTCACACCATCAAACCTAAATGAGACCTTCATCCACTCACAGTGGATTATACTTCCTCAGCATAATTTCATCCCTTATTTTTCGAGATAGTATCTCTCAGAGAGTGTGAAAACCAATGATTCATCAAGACTGTCTGGTCAGCAAGTTCCAGGGATTCTTCTGTCTGCCTCTCCAGCTGGAATTACAGGCTCAGGACAACACACCTGATTTTCTACCTGAGTCCTGGGCTTCCAAACTGAGGTCCTCATGTGTGTGCCAAAAGGACTTCATCAGCCAAGCCATCCCCTCAGCCCCACAGACAGATGGTTCTTATAATTTAAATTAAACTTGCTTTCCATACCCACCTGCCCTCTTGAGTCAATGGACCCTCCTTGTCCACATTTCCCAGCCTTATCATCTTCAGGGCTGTTGCTAAGCCCAACAAGTGAGGTTCAGCCTTGATCTGCTGGGCAGTACTTGACCTGGCTTGAAGACCTTCTCTTGGGGGAAATTTTCCCTCTCTTGAATCCTATGACTTTAAATTCTTCTGACCTCTTTAGACTTCTCCAGCCACAGCCTGTCAATCTCATTTTCAAGCAACTTTTCTCATACCCACTCAAAATGTCACTGTCCCTTGGGGGTGTGGGGCTAGACTCCCTAATCATCTAATTTGCTTTCTCTGGGCAATTTCATCTATTCTTGGCTCCAGCTACAATATATACATTGGTGTCTTCAAATGTGCTTTTGCAAGTCTTGACCTGGCTTCGGAGCAGTAGATATGTAACCCTTCTGGGCGTCTCCATGTGACATCTCTAATTCAATAGTCTCCTAAAAGCAAAAACAAACCTTCCTCTTCTCCCAGGGAAAGATGGCACCATTAACCATTCATTATCCAGACCTCTTCCTCTACCTCAAATCCTCAGCTAGGTGTGGCTTGTGGACAGTAGGCTGGACACACCTGTGAGAAGGCATATAAAGGGGTAATTAAGTTAAACTGACCACAGTGAACATAATCCAGTTGTTATTTCAAGGGAGAACTGGGACACAGATGAGGGATGAGGACCATCTGTAGGTCCAGTGAGGATAACAGGTAAGGCCAGAGTCTGAAGGAAACCAGCCTCGCTGACACATTGATCTCAGATCAGGTTCATGAGGAAATAAATTTCTGTTTTTAAATGATCATTCAGAGTGGGCACTTGGTTATGGCAGCCCCTAAAAAGGAATATTAGTGCTTTTCTTATTTTGCAGACAATGGCTTCCCAAGGAAACTTAAATAATTTTAAAAAATGTTATATGGATGCTTTACTTGTATGTATGTCTGTGTACCATGCATATGCCTGGTGTTTTCAGCCAGAAGAGGGTGTTGGATCCCCTGAAACTGGAGTTGCAGAGAGTGAGATAGTGAGTCACTGTGTGGGTGTGGAAACTGAACCCGAGACCTTTGGATCAGCAAGTGCACTTAAGTCCTGAGCCAGCTTTCTTTTTAAAGAAATTTCTTTCCCAGCTATGGAAATGTTTTGAAGAGAGAAATTGCATAGTTAGATTTATTCTTGAAGAATATGGGTCTAACAATGGTATGGGACAAAGGTCTAGGTTGGGCCTGGGAGATCAGTTAGCAGTACTGCAGAAGTCTTTGGATAATAGTAATATGGCAGGGGAGAAGAGACAACTGAGGGTCAACTATTTCAGGATGGAATTTTACAACCCTGGATGTCAAATTAATGTTGGAGGAGAGATTTTCCTTACCTGTTCATGGGGCAAGAAGGGTAATAAAAAATGACTCTTGATAATAAGTAACAGAAATACAATTTAAGTCAGCTTAAGGAAAAGTGGAACTTACTGGCTGATGATTACAGTCTGCTCTACCCATTCTTGGCACCAGCTGCTCCCACACTGTCTTTTTCTCAAATCTTAGTCTGGCTTTCCTTTGTGGGTTTTGCCTCAGTACCTCAGGTGTGGCCAGGAAAATGGTGGTGTCATTGTTAAAGATCATAATCCAAGAAGAAAGACATCTTTTTACTTCCAATATCAGTATGTGAATTCCTAGTCAGATGATTGCCCCTTAGCCCCATCACCACGGACAGGGGATGAGGGCCACCGACTGACAAAGCCTTGGCTCCTAGCAGCTCCATTTGGTTGGGTCACACTGGAAACTTCTGGTCGAAATCTGGGAGAAAAAAGAGGAAGAAGAGGAGAAGGAGGAAGAGGAGGAGGAGCAGCTGATGTGATGGCCAAGCTCTTGTCACCCCAACCTTGAGGAGGAAAAGGTAGGAGGATCTTTGGCACTAGGTGGGCAGTTAATCTAACCTACTTGGGGAGTTCCAGGTTAATAAGAGACCCTGTCTCAAATAAAAAAGCTTGGCCAGCACTGGAGGCATGGTATCCCAGATTGTTCTCTGGCATACACACACACAGAGACATGTACACATGTGTGCATGTACATGAGAAAGCAACAGAGAAGAGGGTCTGGTAACTGTAGATATGTGTTTAATGAGTCAAACATGGTTCTGAAAGTGCCAGTACTGAGCCAGGAGCTATTTTGTGGCAGGCTTAGGGCAATAGAAGGGAGCGGGATAGCAGAGAGACAGATTGAGGTAGAAATTTGCCTAGAGACCAATGGGTGGGTTTTCTAAGAAAGGCAGTAGTGAGATTGGAGAGATGGCTTAAGAACACTGGCTCTTCCAGAAGAACCAGAACCCTCCTGGCAGCTCAAAACCTCCCGTAACTTCAGTTCTGGGGGATCCAGTACTCTCTGCTGGTCTCTGCAGGCATGAGACCGCAACACGCGTGCTACACAGACAGACATCCAGCAAAACACCAATTTGCATAAAATAAATAAATACAATTGTTAAGAAAGACAGTAGCAGTAGCAAAGCGGCCTCTGTTATATAATTTCTGTATTTGGACAAAGCAAGAAGGATGAGGTACTTGAGTGTTCAGTGTTCGGACAGCAGAAGCCACTTGGGACATAGAAATTTGTCAATTCCCAGAAACTGAAGGATTCAGGAAAGCTGTGTGAATTGTTTCCAGAAGCAAGAGTAGGAGGCTTGAAGAACAGCAGGGGTATTGGATGCTTCGGGTATCACTGGTGAACCCCTAATGATCTCTAGGGAGAGAGGAGAGTCATTAAAGAAGGAATTTTGTGGTTCTGGAGAGGTGGCTGAGCGGGCAGATGTACTTGCTAACAAGGACCTGAATCCAATCCCCAGCGTCCACATGAAGGCAGGAAAGAACAGGCTTCTGCAGCTTGTTCTCTGATTTTGTTATGTGTGGCATCTGTACACACACAATTAGTAAGAATAAAAGGTTGTTTTTCACATGTTTATTTGGGTGGTTTCACTATATAACCAGACTGGCCTTGGATTCCCCACCCCACCCTGTTTCTAGCACCCTGCTATCATTGCAGAATAAGCATGTCTGGTGAATGATCCCACTGCTCGAAGCATACCTTTTTACAAACAAGCATCAACCATAGGATCCATGGCAAAATGAGGAATCACATATAGACTCAGAGCTTTTGACTTTATTGGCATTTTATCACATAACTTGTTTTTAATGTCTGTGCATCTTTATTGGTTTCAGAAGGAAGGTACTGAGACCCTAAAGGAGTCAATGACATGACATGCAGGTTTTTGGTTGGATCTGGCTGAAGATAAGGATGGTGGGCCACCCCCTGTATCTGACCAGCCCATCTACATAGTGAACCCTAGGTCCCATGCTGTGTGTGTCTGCTTGAGGCTTCCTATATCTGGAGGTACATGGTAAATGCTTCTGGAGGGTCAGGAGAGGAAAGCAAATGAGGAACCAAGGCATCATGCCCAGAGAGGCCATGCTCCACTGAGTGAGCAAGGTCTAGCATTGTCCAGATACGATTCCTAACAAAAGTGGATAATATTTATTTTTATATTTAAAAAGATTTGTTTTATTTTTAAATTAAGTGTTCGTTTGTGAGTATGTGCACCTGAATAAAGGTGCCTGTGAAGCCCAGAGGTGTTACATAGATCCCAAGGAGCTGGAGTTACAGATGGTCATCAGCTGCCTGGTATGGATGATAGGGATCAAACTCAGGTCCTTTGCAAGGCGGTAAGTGATCTTAACCACTGAACCATCTGTTTAGGTCTCACAACTAAAAAACAAAACAAAGCAAAAAAACAAAAAAGCCCCACAAACATATGGCTGTTGATTAAAAAAAAAAAAACAGTTTAGAACATATTGCAGCTAGATTTAAACAAAAGAGAAATAATCCTACTACTATTATTTTGCTCACTAGACATATTATCAAATTTCACTCTAAATTCATGTCTCTATACCTAAAGATTAGTGGAGCTCTCAAAGAAGATTCTTTTTGCAGTTAATGCAGACCCTCACAACTGGTGAAAGTGTGGAGAATAAATATCTAGGAAGTAATCATCCGCAAATGGGACATCTATATCCTACCTTCTCTCCCCAAAGCTCAGGGAGCATTGTGGGAAGGGTGTGTGTGTATATTAATTACTGTTCTATTGCTATGATAAGGCACCCTGACCAAGGCAACTTATAAGAGAAAGTATTTTCCTGGGGGCTTGTACACAGTTTCAAAGGGTTGGTCCACGACCGTCAGGATAGGAATCATGGTAGCAGGCAAGCAGGCACAGTGCAGGAGTAGTAGAAGTCTATATTTTATTCATAAATTAGAGGTAGAGAGAGGGAGACTGAGCCTGGCATGAGCTTTTGACACCTCAAAACCCACCTCTAGTGATAGATCTCCTTGAACAAGGCTATGCCTCCTAATCCTTTCCCAAAGTCCCACCAACTATGGACCAAGCATTCAAATGTATGAGGGCCAGGGCAGCCTTCTCACCCAAACAATGATGGTGGGAAGATTGGGAGAGCTAGAGGTTAAAAGAGACTGGAATGAAACTGTGTCTTCTGGACATGACCAGATCACTGCACTGATGGAGGCATCAGCTGTGGTCGCCTGCACCTGAGCAAGCCAGTAAAAATTCCAGCATGGAGGAGAAACTTATACTGAGGATTGTGGGTACGAGGGACAGTTTTTTTTTTTTTAAGGGTGTGGCCCCTGGTAGGTTGACCATGATTTGTGGGTAGCTCCACACTCTTGAGTATACGGGCAGTACAATCTGGATTCAGTGAGTCAGAACACCAACAATCTAGGATTGGATATTGGGTGACGGAGGAGCGGGAATGAACATGATCAAAATATGTCATGTGCATGAACAGAATTCTCAAAGAGCTAATCACAATATTATATTGACCACACAGAGGCATTGTTAGGCAAAGCAGTTGTTTGTGTTAGGTTGCTGGTTAGTAACTTGAGCTGGATATTGGAAGAATTAAGTGTCAGAAAACCTTGGTGGGGAAAGTGTTCTTGTGGTCCTGATGCTGAAGCTGAGTCATTGTCCAGAAATGACAAGAAACAAGAAACAACTCTAGGGATTTAAATTCTTTTTTAATTATTTATGTCTTAGCCTGCATGTCTGTCTGTCTGTGTACCACACGCATGCCTGCTGTCTTCAGAGGCCAGACGAGAACATTAGATCCCCTGGAACTGGAGTTTGTAGACAGTTGTGAGCCACCATTCAGGTGTTGGGGATTGAACTTGGATCCTCTGAAAGAGCAGCCAGTGAAAAGGTTTTAAGACATCTGCCTAGACCAAGGCTGCTGACACAGGACAGGAAGGTTTCCTTTTGGAAGGTTCCCAGCTGGATCTTTCACGCAGATATGGGATTCAAGTTTGCAGAGAGTGCCCCTTCCTGAGCTGGCTGGTCAGCTTCTGGTCTACAGGAGGTGGGCTCTGTGGTATAAGCAGGAGATACTTGAACACCTTTTCTTTTCTTTTTTTGGACACGGACTCACCACGTAGCTGAGGATGACCTTGAACTTCTGACTCTCCTTACCTTCACCTCCCAATCACTGGGATCTCAGCCTTGTGTCATCACACCTGGTTTATGAAGTGCCAGGGACTGAACTCACGATTTCTCCTATCCTAGGCAAGCACTGAGCCACACGCCCGACAGCTATCGTTTGTGAGCTCCGAGGCTGTTTGTGAGCACTGTGCTTCCATTTATAGTCACGTTTTGGCTTTGCTTTAAAAGCACAAACAGGTATGATTTCCTTCAGGGCCCCATCCTAGCATCTGATGGTTGTATCTGCTTTAGGTGGTTCCAATTGTCTCAGGCCTAAAAATCAGGGCAGCTCCAGTGTGTTGGCCCAGAGTGATTTTTAACTATCTATGGCTTGCATCTTAGTTTCCTGTAATCTTTTATGTAAATCCGGAAAAATCTAGGGATTGCAATCCTGTCCTTTTCAAAATGAGAGAGACACTCTGCAATTGGGATTAAAATAGCATAGAACTGGAAACAAAGGACCGCCATCTTTGCATGTGTGACTAATACCACAGCATCTCTTCACCCAACTCTATTTTTGCCCTACTGTACTGGCTGGTTTTATGTCAACGTAACAGGAGGCAGAGTCATCTGAGAGGAGGGAGCCTCAATTGAGGAATTGTCTCCTTAAGATCGGGCTTGGACACAGCTCTATGGCATTGTCTCAGTTAGTGGTTTATGTGGGAGGGCTGGGTGCTATAAGAAAGCAGCTGAGAAGGCCGAGAGGAGAGAACCAGCACAGAGCACCCTCCCTGGCCTTTGCATCAGCTCCTGCCTACAGGTTTTGGCCCTTGATGTCCTGTTCTGGCTTCCTTAAGTGAGAAACAGTATTGTGGAAATCTGAGTTTTTAATCCCCAAGTTGCTTTTGGTCATGGTGTTTCATTACAGTAACAATAACCCTAATTAAGACACCTACTATGTGCAATAAAATGTTGCCAGACCTTGTTGGATGTAAACTTAGCAGCAACAATATGTATCCACACTCTTCTAATTTAGAATTGAGGAATGGGAGAAAAGGACCAGCAGAAGCTGATGACCAAGAGTCTCACAACTGTCATGTCTACTGTGTACATTCTCAGACTCATGGTTCAGTGTTAGAATAACGACTGTGCTCACAATAATGTCATGAAAAAACCAGGAAATGGCATGATCTGGATGATTTGCTGAAAGATAAATGTGGGGCAAATCTATGGCGATGACTACAGGTTTGCAGTTCAGGGGAAGAGTTTTTGTTTGACATTTCCTGGAGAGTCTACTTCTGTTTACTCCAGATAGAGATCAAATAGACAGTGAACCATGGATGCAGAGGTCACTCACAGCAGCAGGAATAACTTGGGCAGATGCGTTATGGAAGAGCCCTACTCTAACATGGACGTCAGATTGTAAAAAGGGTATCATCTGGAGTCCATGACCACTATGGTGGGGACATGCAGCAGGCAGATAGGTGTGCTGCCAGGACAGCAGCTGAGAGCTTACCTCTTGATCCACAAGCACCTTATGGAAGAATGTCCTTCTACCAATTGTGGTCTCTTACATATTCCGGAGGAGGTCAAGCCCTTGTGACCCCGTCCCATCTCTGCCCTGGAATCTTCATAGGTCCCGTCTCTGAGGGCTTTGTGTTAGTGACCAAAGATGCTTCAAGAGAGCAATAATCATGTCTGTCCTCCAAGAAACATCACATGACAAGGGCAAGCAAGGTTTTATAAGCATAACGTACAAAATCAGAGGCAGAAAGAACCGTTGAGTGTGCCAAGTACATAGAAGGAGAAACCAGATGTGGCAAATTCCTCAGAGGAGATACAAGAAGAGTGTTACGGGGCTTTCCTTTTCATCATGCTCTGCTGTTCCTTGAGCTAGGCTGGGTGAGCATTGCAGGCATGGTGGACCTTCCAGTGGCAGGGAAGTAAGAGTCTCACCCTGTAGACACGGGCCTTTCTTTGCAGTCAGACTTGAAAGACACTGTCAATTTTTCACAGGCTTGGGAGAAACCAGCGACACTTACAGACTTCTAAGTACTTATTTCATAGTGCACATTAAAATTTTCATCATGTCTTTGAATTTTATTTGTTACATGTATGTTTGCTCATATCACATTTGCGTGCCCCCATACGCCACAAACACATGAGGTCAAGAGGACACCTTGCTGAATTCATTCTCACCCACTGAGCCATCTCACTGGACCAGGAGAAGAGATATTCCAAAGTATTGCTTACAGTCATCACAGAAGGGTGATGGTTGTTAAAGCAGATAGAGCTAAAAGTTTTCTTCATCAGAGGGTGGGGCTGTGAGCTCCCTCATCTGTTTACATTGAATTCTGTCATTCATGCACCTGGGTATTTATAGTATGCACAGCTGATCGTAAGAGTTTGTCAAGAAGAGATAATGAATTTTACACTTAGCTCAGAGGAAGCTATGTCCCTTAGTCTACAAACTCTTCCAAGGAAATCTTTGTGTTCTTTCTTAGCAGACATGTATAGAAAGAAAGACAGTGACATTGTGCTTTGATGTGTCCCAGGTGGGTGCCCAGGGCCTCCTAGTGTAAAGATCATGGACCATAGGCCAGATAACTTTTTACTTAATTGATACTAGCGTGGCTTCCATTAACTAGATCGTTAAATAGAGGATTTTGTGTTTCAAGGACTTTTAGTCTGGGTCTTGCTATATAGTTCTGATTGGCCTGGAACTTGCAATATAGACAAGACTGGCCTTCAACTCACAGAGGTCCATCAGTTACTGCCTCCTGAGTGCTGAAAAGAAAGACGTGAACTTCTCTGCACAGAAAATAATTTATTTTTATCTGTGCATTTGTATGTCTACCATGTGTACGCCTGGTGCCCATGGAGGCCAGTGGAGACTATTAGGTTCCCTGGAAATGGAGTTTTGCCTGGCTATGAGCTACCATATGGGTTCTGGGAGCTGAACTGTCCTCTGTAAGAACAGCAAGTGCTCTTAACCACTCAGCCTTCTCTCCAGCCCCTCGTAGCATTTTTTTCTTTTTATATATCAGAAGAACTTGATTTAGGCATTATTTCATGTTTATACAAAAGAGGTTATTTGAATAAAATGTGAAATCTGTTTAATTGGACCCTTGGACTCTTGTGAACCTGAGAAGCCAGGGGTGGTTTCAAGGTGACTGACAGCTGTGGTTTGTGTGCTTGGAGTGTGAATTCCAAGGGTCCTTGTGTTGAGGTTTATCCCCTGCATAAGGTATTAAGTAGGTAAAAACTTAATCCAACTATGGTATTCCGAGGTGAGGCTTCTTGGGGGTAATTGGTTAGATATGTTGCAAAGGTGGAGATGCCATAATTGAATTTGGTGGCTTTGTGGGAAGAGGGATCAGAATATACATATGTGATCTCCCTATGTATTTCCAATGGGATGTTCTATACAATGTAGGACTCAACCAGAAGAAAGCCCTTGCCATTTGTAGTCTGTAAGCCTTAATTTTCAGAACCATGTGCTAAAATATTTTTTTCTTTTCTGGGATAGAGATGATTTAGTGGTTAATAGCCCCTGTTGCTCTTGAAGAGGACCCAGTTTCAATTCCCAGAACCTACATGTTGGTTCACAAACATTCATAAATTCATTTCCAGGAGATCTGATGTCCCCTTTTGCCTCTTTGACCAGCAGGTAGATGTGTGGTGCATAGACGTACACAAAGAGAAAACACTCAAACACGTTAAAAACAATAACAAAAAAATAAATAAACCCAAATACCTTCAAACAAAACAAAATCCCCAGATAATCTTTCTCTTTATGAAATATTCTGCTTATAGTATTTTCTTACAGTAATAAAAAGTACTAAGACTCTGATTCACCCCAGTTTTAGCACTGAAGGCCTTGTGCTCCAGGGCTCTAAACCACAAGGGAATTCTGCCTGTCTAACCTCCACACTGGTCATCTTGGGTTGCCATCTGACCAGGTCAGTCCTACACTAGTTTACGAGCTCTGGAAATGAGCAGAGCATGAGTCATTTGAAAAAGTCAGTATTGCATAAATATGATTATTGACTAAAAAAGATGAGGCTGAACTATTTACAAACTGGGTGACATAGGAGAGAGACAGAAAATGAAGGAACCAACAATACAAAAGACAGGAGAGAAGCACTTAGTGGGTTGACACTCTGGCTGGCGTTTCTCTGGACAGCACTGTGTGCTTGTAAAAGACTGACAGTGAGGATGGTGGGCAACCAAACCTGATATTCCAGTGTCCCACTCTCCCTGTCCTCCAGGACCCCCACACCCATTTAAGGAAGCTGTTCCAGCGACATATCATCTTGTACCGAATGACAAGATTCTTTCTATACGCCATGCTCTTTAGCAACTGTTTCTTTAATGAACTTTAGTGAGAAATTTTAAACATAGAGAAAGCGTGAGGGAATACAGGATTGCCTATATGCCCACTGCCTAGACAGGCTGGGGTTCCCTATCTTTGCTTCATTGCGTATCTGCCCATCTTATATTTTTATATTTTGAGCACTTGCCAAAGCAAGTTACGTAGGTTCTAAACATCTGAGTCCCTATTTCCCCTCTCTCTAGAGACAATGAAATGTTATAGATCTTAACTATATTTTTCTAATTAATCTTGACAGACAAACCCATGAGTGTAATAAGCCCTCATCAAGCCCTTGAACATTACCACCTTCTAACATATTTCTCTCATACCTCCTCCAATTAATCTCTGTACTCCTGGCTCCTGGCAGCTCCCTCCTGTCATTTACCCAGGCCTATTCTGTCAACACCTTTAATTTCTCTACCTCGGTTGCTCACTACCTTATTTTTTTGACATAAATTCTCTAACTAACCTGGAGTTTGACTAGGCTGAGTCTGCCTCTTTCTAGACACCGCCTCAAATTCCAGGTTTATAGAGAATGCCATCTCATCTAGTTTTCACATAATTAGGGCTTTGAACTCAGGTCCTCATGATTGCTCAGCAAGCCCTTCATGCACTGAGCCATGTCACCAGCATTGTCTACTACTTTACACATGTTTTCTTTCAACTTAGCATAATGTCTGTGAGGTTCCTCTATGTTCAAAGGTTTGATGTATTGCTGACCAGTTGTGTGATAACACTCTTGTACAGTGTAAAGATTTTTCACTTGTATTGGTTTAATAAAATTCTGACTGGCCAGAAGCTAGGCAGGAATTAGAAGCGAGGCAACCAGACTAGGACAATTCTGGGAAGAAGAAAGGCAGAAGCAACATGAGAAACGCTGCACTGAAAAAGGTATCAAACCACGTGGCTAAACATAAATAGAATTATGTGTTAACTTAAAGTATAAAAATTAGCAAGTAATAAGCCTGAGCCATAGGCCAATCAGCTTGTAACTAATATAAGACTCTGTGTATGTATTTGTGACTAAGTGGCTGTGGGACCGGCTGGGGGACAAAGAAACTTCGGATTACAGTCTTCCGTGAGGCTGAGAAGTTATACTTTATCCTTTCTCCTTTTGAAGTATATCTGATCTGTTTTCAACTTTTAAACCTACACCAAAAGTTTTTCTGGGTGTAATTGTCTTGAGCCTTCTGTGGGTGAATTTTCGTCTCTCTGAGGTAAATGAGTAGACTTACCGAGGCTTTGTTTAGCAGAACTCCAGGGAAGGTGGAATCCCAACAGTTCCGACATCCCCTCTCTCTCCCCTCAGCCCTTCTCCTCTCACCCTCCCGATGGGGCACAAAGTCTTCTTAACATCGTTTCATTCCCCCAAAGCTTCCTGTGAGAGGCAGAGCATGGCGCCATCACTCAGTGTGTCGGAATGCCTCTGGTCTCATCTCCAGCCCAGTCCTTCTGTGACCCACACCATTCATGGAGAAGACACAAATCAGTCAGGAAGCTGAGGGACAAAGAGGGCAGGAGATGGTGAACTTAGGATGGGGATAGAGAGGGCAAAACAGAGAACAAGTGAACTTCTATCCAGCTGCTTGGACTGTGTGAAATCTCTCCATGATATTTTGTCTCCAGTTTATGTATATTAGCTCCATGCTTTCAAGACGGGATGAGGAAACTCAAAAGGCCCCTTTCTTGCCATTAATAAGGGCTAGCTCATCTTTCTAGTGTGTTCCAGAGGAAGGACGGTAATGAGCATTAGGGACAAGAAGTAGTAAAACATCTGGGCTAACTTCATTCCAAAGTTTTTCCAGAACTAAACCTCAAAAGCCAACGGTAACCTGCAGCCGTGGCACTCCTCGGCAAACCCCACTGCAACTGCACAATTTATCTTCTGCCTCTGATGGGTTTTGATGTACTCAAAACGCACTCATATTTCACAACAAATTAATTGTAGTTCAAAAGGAGCAGAGTTGGGCTTTCAATTCAGGCTTGAAGCAATCATATAAACGATTATTTTGTATCTCTATTATACCAATTAAGCTTATTGGATCCCAGCTAATTAAATTACTTAACTCAAAGATAAGGGGTTTGTAAAACAGACTCCAAAGATGGAACGGGCTCTAGCTTTTAAATGATTATCTTTCTGAGGTTAGAGCATTTAGTTCCCTATGCTATGTCAGTAGATTGACTCTCTTGAATTGAGTAAGCTGTTGAGCCATCCTGAGAATGCCTAATGCTGTAACTTTAAGACCTCAGGGCACTCACCTGTGGGACTGTGGAGAGCAAAGTTCTGCCTAACTCTGACCCAAGGTCACATCTCATGATTCACTGGCAATTAACAGGATCAGGCTGATGGCAGATCTTGTTTACACCTTGTTTACTGTTTACAACTTTTGCTGGAAATGGAATGTGTCCTTGCTCCTCCACCCTATCGCGCTCATCATCTCAACTGCCTTACGCCTTCTCCTGCTGCAACTTACTTTTCCTTTCAAGGTTAGCAGCAAGAGTAATAACCAACCCCTTCACCCTATATATACTCAGTTCATTCTCTTAATAAACGGGGCTGAACAGATCTATTGTCCTGCTCCCATTCTTTGCGTCTTTCTTGTCTCTTCCCCATTCTCACTCCCCTCCTCCAGGGTCTCCGTTGACTTTACCAGCGGACCGGGGCAAGTGGCGCCACAACGTGGGACCGGAGTTGTAGATTGTTGTAAGTCACCACATGAATGATGGGAACTGAATCAGGTCCTCTGCAAGACCAGCTAGTGCTCTAAACCAAGCATCTAAACTGAGGCATCTCTCCAGCCCCACTTCATTTAACTTAAAAAATTTTTGTTTGTATTTTGTTTAACATTGTATCCCAGCCTTTTAGCACAGTGCATAGCTGTAAGTGTTCATTACTAGGTGACCCTCCTCCACCCCCAGCTATACTAAAACCTCTCGGTCCTCTTGTCTCTGCCAACTGAGTAATAGTTTTACAGGTATACACCTGCATACATACATAAACACATTTTACATTTTATTATATTTTAACTCAATACATACCCGAAGATGACCTTGAACTTCTGATCTTCTTGCCTTCAGCACTGGCATTACCCATATAACCACCCTGTCCAGTTTTATATGGTTAAGGGGATTGAATTCACAGCTTTGCATATGTAGGTGAGTACTCTATTGGCTATGCTACATATCCAGCCCTCAAAAGATATATTGAGCAAATGAACTGGGATGTAGCGGGATTCAGGCGTTACTTGGTGAAGCCCAGATACATAGCTCCTGAGTTCAGGACTCCTGCAGGGCACGGCCAGAATTGATTGAGACCCAAGGAACGCCAAGTTCCACCCTGTTTTGTTCCTGTGTTCTTGGAGAGCAGACCAGCAGCCTGACATGGGACAGTTCCTATCCCCTACAAAAGGTTCAGTTTATATCATAAGTGTTCATATACCCGTCAATAAATATTAATCCTTTGTATGATATATTGCAAGTGAATATTAATGCAATAACTGGTGTCTCATGTTGGGCACTATCTGTAACAGATTTCTGACCCAACTTGACCCATGGTCCAGATCTGCCCACAGCCGCTTTTACCCCTCCAAATGACTCAGACACTTATATTAATTTCATGCTGTTCAGCCTATAGCTCAAACATATTGCTAGCTAGCTCTTTAATCTTAATTCAACAAATTTCCATTATTTTGTCCTGTCATGTGGCCCATGGCTTACCTATTTCATTACATCTTGCATCATGTGTGGCTCGATCACTTCTCTGTCTGACTCTGCCCTCCTTCTCCTACCTATGCTCTGATTTCCCTGCCAACTTCTCCCATGCCCAAAATACTTCCTTTGTTTAAAGAATGATATTCACAGCATACAGAAAGACATTCTCCCGTCACTCTGGGACATGAGTATTACACCACATTTACTTTGTGTTTCAAGAGTGCTATGGTTATAACCAGTGAAACTTGCTGTTTAAACAATAGTGATGCTATTATTTTCACATCTGCAATTCTTACAGCTCTTGCTTCTGGAGACCAGTGATAGTACCTATTTCTGCATGTTTGGGTCTCCTTGTATTAGCTGCTCTTGGTCCCTTTGCTGATACTTTTGAAGTGGTATTCCTTTAAAACCAGCAGGAGCCTATTGCAGAAAAGGTCCCGAGGGATGCAGAATATCTGTGCAGATTTGGCCACACCTACTTCATTTGCTTCTTAGCTACGGTATTAGTCAGGGTTCTCTAGAGAAACAGAACTTAGAAAACGGATCTCTCACTGTATATATAGAAAGGGAATTTTTTTAGAATGGCTTACAGGATCTGATCCAGCTAACCTAACAGTGGCTGGCTACGACCAGAAAGTCCAAGAATCTAGAAGCTACTCATTCCACAAGGCTAGATGTCTTAGCTGGTGATGTCTTAGCTGGTGTTCAGCATATACTGGAGTTCCAAAGAAGTGGGCTTTAATACAGTGCTTCTCAACCTCCCTGATGCTGTGGTCTTTCTATATAGTTCCTCGTGTTGTAGGGACCCCAAGCATGAAATTATTTTTATTACTACTTCTTAATTGTAAATTTTGCTACTGTTATGAATCATAATGTAAGCATTTTTGAAGATAGAGATTTGCCGAAGGGGTTCGGCCCCCCAGGTTGAGAACCACTGCTTTATTGCTAGTGAAGGAATAGAACTGCTAGCAAGGTGAGAGTCAGCAGGCAAAGAGCAAAAGTTTCCATCTTCGTGTCTTCCAGAAGAAGATGAGACCCAGATTAGAGATGTGCCTTTTAAAGATCTGTATCAATGGTGGTGTCTTCCAGAAGATGTCTGTAGCCAGGAGTTTTTTTGTGTCCTGAAGTTGTTTGGTTCCAAATAAACACATAGAGGCTTATATTAATTATAAACTGTTTGCTTTATGGTTCAGGCTTATTGCTAATTAGCTCTTTTATCTTAAATTCGCCCATTTCTATTCATATATGTATTGCCACATGTCTCCTGGCTTTACCTGTGTTCTATTACATCTTGCTTCCAGGCAGTCTGCAGAGTCTCCTCTGACTCTGCCTTTCTTCTCCCTCCCTCTCTCTTGTATTTCCTGCCTGGCTATATTCTATCTTGCCTTAGGCAAAAACATCTTCTTTATTAACCAATGGTAGCAGCACATATTCACAGTGTACAAAAGGACCATTCTACAACACTTTCCCTTCCCTACCTAATCAAAAAGGGAAGTTTTCATTTTAACATAGTAAAATTACATATAAAAACAGTTATCAAGCAAGAATTACAGTTACAATATTTATTCTATTTGTATTTGAAAAATTACAGGAAAAAATTTAATTATTTATCTTATCTTGATGAATTTAAAATTATATATATAATTTACCTTTTATTATAACTAAGGAAAATTATAACTAGTTTTCGGCTCCATCAAAACCCCCAGAAGAATACATTACTTGAGTAAACAGAAAGTGCATTTCAGGAAACTTCCAAAATTCTGCAAATAACGGAGACATTTGTCTGCCTAGATAGTCACCCAGAGTTCCTTTGTAATATTGAGGGATCCATCTTCAGCTTATAGGCCTAGAGTATCTGAGACTTTTCAGTGAAGCAGGAAATTTGAAGAACTGTCTTGCCTATTGGTAAAGTTCGTCAACCACTTTCCTCTGTGTCCTACATAATGTTTGGCAATTTCTTCTATGAATCAGGAACCTGAAGGACCATCCCACCTTGTTTTGGCAAAGTTCAGTGGTCACTTTCCTACAGGTTCTGCATGTCCAGTTTATATAGCATATTGTCAAGCAGTCCAGACAAGATCAGTTTCTTGCCTAAATAGCCTTTTGTACATTGTAGCCAAACTTCATAATTAGATTCTTCAGTGTGTGTCATCCTCTTTGAATTAACTAGTACTGTCAGGAGCAGACATGTCTCAGTGTCCAGAAAAGTCTAAGGTCTTAAAACATTTTAAATGCCTGTTCTATAGGTCTTTGAATTGTTTGAAGATTGCCTACCTAATTGAAATATATATTTGTATGCCTAGAAAACTTAACTAACATGATTATAAGTTTTATCATCATAGGTGACAATTATTAATCTGTATTTCTTTATTATACATTAAAATTTAAATTATTTGCATAAATATAATACCTTAAACAAGAATAGAAATATACACACAGTAAAACAAACAAAATCAATCTTAAATTTGTATCAATAATCCAAAAACCCATATCAATGCAAAGTATTTTGAGATTAACAGTTGCTTTTTGATGAAAGTAGATTTAATAATCTACCTTTAAAAATTATTTCTATATCACATCTCTTTTTTTTCTTTAGAAAGAGATTGACTATAACTATCAAGTATTTATAATAAAAACAAACATTTATAAACAATATTTGGGGAATTTGGGAGTAGTTTCCTATACTATTTCTTGCTGATTGGGGCCACTGCCAATCTCATGGGGATCCTGAAAAATTTTAGAATTAAGGTTAAATCTTGATTATAGTAGCCTGTGAAGCTGTATTATTTGTCAGTTGCCTTGAAGCTGTTTTGGGCCATGGCTGTTAGAGAGATCTTTTAGGGGTTCTTGGTCAATAAAACTGTATTATCCTAGAAGCTATAGGTTCTTATATTCTTTGAAAACAAAAAAGCAGAATTTATTTTCCAAAGCAACATATCCTTAGATCCAAATTTTGAAGTCAGGATACCTTTAAAATATATGTGTTAATTTAACTTAGCTCCCACAATCAAATGTCTCTCTGCAGTTAAAAATCTCAAATACAGCACAATATTATACAGTAGCCAGACTCTCTATGTATTTTCCATCTTTACATTTTTGTTACTCTACTTTTTTTAAGGACTTTATCTACTCTTTTTCTTTTCTTTCTCAAGCCTATGTGTATTTTTAAACATCTTATAACCTGACAAGAGTGCTTTTTTTTAATCTGAATTTGTTGTATTGTATATATTTAATACTTTTCTGAACAGGAACATTTTTAAACTGTTAGGCTGTGTAGCTAGGACTGAAGCTGTGGTTTTGACTGCTGGCTCTGCCCTGCTTAGCTTTCCAACATGACACAGGTACCAAAGAGTCATGCTTACCTCCTCAATTCTGGGAAGTAGTATTAAGTAATTTAGAGCCTTGATTTTTAAGCCCATGGCTGTGCTTCCAAGCCCACAGTCAGCATGTGGGAGAAGCCTCTTTGTATCAGGACCTGTGAGAGACCACAGGAGTCCACCATGTTCCTATGAAGCCTGCCACGGCCAGGGGATGCAGTTCTGTAACTGTAGCCGGTAATGAACATCATGAGCTAGAAAGCTGTTCTTGGCTCCATTTTAGAATTGATTTTTAGTTCTCTAAAGTTTTAGATGGAAATTCTTGTTACCACATCTGGGTGCCAGTTGTAGCCAGAAGTTTTCCTGTGTCCCAAAGCAGCTTGGGCCCAAATAAACACACAGAGGCTTATATTAATTATAATTACTTGGTCTATGGCTCAGGTTTATTGCTAACTAGCTCTTTCATCTTAGATTAACTCATTTCTATTAATCTATGTATTATCATGTGTCTCATGGCTTTATCTGTGTTCCATTACATCTTGCTCCCAGGCAGCTTGAAAACTTCTCTTCTGACTCCACCTTTCTTCTCCTTGTATCTATCTCTCTCTTGGATTTCCCAGTTGGCTATTTCTTGTCTCGCCACTGGCCTAAGCAGCTTCTTTATTAACCAGTGGTAGCAACACATATTCACAGCATACAGAAAGACCATCCCACAGCTGAGGTCCAGGCTAGAAGTGGACCTATCCACTTCAAACTAACCAGTCAAACAAACAAACAAAAAATCCCCCACAGGTGTTTTCTATGTTTTGGGATCCCAGTTAGTTTCAGATATTGTCAGGTTGATAAGAAGAACTATTACAGTCACCTTTAAAGTACCCATTTAGGAAGTCCTGCCTAATTTTCTTAGATTGATCCCTAAATAATCTCTGTTTTTGGCGCTAGTCCTGGTTTGAATTTGATGTATCTGGTTTCATTTTCAGACCTCCATCCTTGAATCTGCTTTTCTGACTTTTTGCCTGGCTTTGGCATCTTGAAGCAGCTGACCTCAGCTCAACCTGCCTTTGGCTTTGCTTCCCTGCCAGACAGGATGTGAAGTGACTGGGTTCTTCTGAGGATAGACTGGCTCAGCGCAGCTCTCTGAGGGAAAGTTGGCATCATGGCAGGGAATAGACAGGTGTAACTGTATTTTACAAATGAGTATTTTAACTTTGCACAGGCATTGGTGTGATATGTTTGTCAGCTTTTATTGTAAAACATCTATCCCCATTGCCAATATTGAATGGGTTGTTCCAGAAGTAAGAAAAAAATGGCTGTCTGTTAGTAATTAAGATCTGCTTTACTTTCAGTGAGTGGGTGAGTGTCTCTGTGTGTGTGTGTGTGTGTGTGTGTGTGTGTGTGTGTGTGTGTGTGTGTGTCTGTCTGTCTGTCTGTCTGTGTTTCAACTTCATGTTCAGAGAGGAGAACATTTTAGAATCTGGAAAAACTTGTACAGAGTGTATTGCACTCATAGCGTGGAGCCTGCTACCTGTTCACTCTACCACCCAGAACACTGTTATGGTTTCTGTATATTACTCCACAGTATTTTAACAAATACTGTCTGTAGATATTTGCATAAATTACAGCAACCTTGGCTCTAGATCACTGGAAAGTAGCCATGTTTTAAATAACCAAAGCTAATGTCTAGCTTGTCAATAATGGAATTTTAAGGCCAGTGGTTTCTTAGAAAGCCCTCAGGGAATGTGTTTTACAAAAAAACAAAGCTAGCTGTCCACACAGGGAGGTCTCTTCAGGATTGTTTAGTGATTTTTTTCAGAAGGTCAAATTTCTTCTTTGTGTATCACCTACTAGTTGAAAGGGTATGTAACTGTTGCCCCTGCCTCTGTTGGTTCTGTAACCCCATACACTCAGACAAAGCTGCAGGACACCCAGCCTTCCGAGCATGAGCTAGCTGGCACAGGACCAGATGGGCAGATTCCTTATGCTCAGGGTGGCTGATGTGAGAAGCCCTGGCAAGAAGAAGTTGGCCTGGCCCAAATAACAACGGAGAAAGAACAGATTTCAGTCAGGCGGTTTTACAGTTTCCCCTTTGTTATTTTTGCCAACTCCCAGCCACTTCTTTCTCTAGCACCGAGAAACCAGACAAACGAGCATTCTTAAATGCACTGAATATACAGGCCAGGGGTTTGGCTCCACAACCCTTAATCTTCTGTATATCAGTTTACATTTCCACATCCATCCACCCAATTTACATTCAAATAAGGCTTTCAAATTAATTGCAAACTAAAAAGAAGCTTTGAGGGAGGAGCTGTTTATGAAATAGGTTGTCATTTTTTTTAAGTGTTTCTTCATCTTTACAAGATTGAAACGACCAGTTTTTACAGGCAAACAGCCTACAAAATGCTTTTTGTTCTAGCCACAGCCAGTTCTGATATTTTTTTAGAACCACTCCAATGCAACACACCAGCTGTAAATATTTTGTTTTATGAGAAAATCCCGAATCTCATTTGCTCGACTGAAATAACAACCTGCTGGAGAATATGAGCTTCTTTTTATTGAATTTATTTCTTTTCCACGTGGTTCTGTTTTTCCCGATGCCCATTTGTCAAGACAGCCCTGGCTTTACATACACAGTGAGGACCAATCAGTAGCTCTGTGCATACCTGTCAAGTTGAGGCCATTTTAGCCTGGGGCCAGCTTTGCAAGGACCCACACAGAGGAAGGGCTAGCGTTACAGTGTTACATACTTTAGAGGTTTCATTCCTGGAGTCTTCCAGGTTTGCTAAGGATTTGTTTCCTGCATTATTTTAAACATAACACCTTATGGTAGAAAAAAATAACAAACAGTACTCAATATTTTTATTAAGAGTAAATTTTGTGCTAAGTGTTATTTTAATGAAATAAAATCTCTGTGCTGTTACTCTGGTGTGTTGTATGGTGTGGTGTGTGCCTGGTGTGTGTGTGTTGTGTGGGGTGTATGGTGTGTGGTATGTGCGTGTGACGTGGTATGTGCGTGTGATGTGGTGTGTGTGTGTGTGTGTGTGTGTGTGTGTTAATATGTTATATATTTAATAAAACAGGTCTGGAATATCAGAGATGAGATGCACCCACTGTCAATCCAGGAGGATCAGAAAGTGGTAATTTATACCTTTAATTCCAGCAAGGGGAATTTGAGACCAGCTTGGTTTATAGAAGGTGTTCTAGGCTCACGGGTAGGCAGTGGTGGTGTCATGTCTTTAATCCCATAACCCCAGAGACAAGAGACCTTTCTGTGCTTCTGTGTGTTCAAAGCTAACTACCAAATAGTAGTAGCTCACACCTTTAATCTTGACCTGGATGTGATACAAGTAGGAGAAGAAGGTATTTAAGGCAGGCATAGAAGGACAGATTCAGGCAGTTTTCATCTTGACCTGGATGTGATACAAGTAGGAGAAGAAGGTATTTAAGGCAGGCATAGAAGGAGGTGAGGAGGAGCGAGGAAGCGGACACTGGAAATAAACCATAAACTAGCACGTTTCCGGTAAAAAACATTACAAGGTATTATGAGAAACAGTCACAGACCATTCAGGATGTACAGAAACAAAGCAAAACAGCTGCTGATTTTTCAAAGACACCTATAGCACTGCCTTTGAAATGGCTAACAGATAAGCCTATATGGGTTCATCAACGGCCTTTAACAAAAGAGAAATTGCAAGCTTTGGAGCAGTCGGTACAGGAGCATATAGAAGAATCAACCAGCCCTTGGAATTCTCCTATATTTGTTATTAAAAAGAAATCTGGAAAATGGAGAATGGGAGCAGATCTAAGGGCTATAAACAAGGTGATCCAGCCAATGGGCTCGCTACATCTGGGATTCCTTTGCCTTCTCTGTTACCTAAAGAATGGCCTATTATAGTTATTGATTTAAAAGACTGTTTCTTTACAATACCTCTACATGAGCAAGACAAAGAAAATTTCAACTTTACCGTGCCCACGTATAGTACTCTCGGACTGTAAAGAGATATCAGTGGAGGGTCCTCTTTAGTGGGTTACATATTGGGGTTTTTTTGTGTGTATGAATGTTGTGTACCTATGTGTGTGTAGGCCTCTGAGGACATTGTCCTTAGGTAGTACAAATAAATTCATGCAGATGTACACACACATATACACATACGCACATACATATATACACACATACACACACAATCATACACATACATACACACACACACACACACACACACACACACACACACACACATACACACACACACACACACATCTTGAAAAAGAGAAAGGAAAACATTGTTCTACAAGGCAAGGGTGTCCCGCGCCTATCTCTCGCCCGCGAGGAAAGACACAGCACACACTGAGGATCCTTCTGCAGTATAACTTTAATGTATCTTGGGGGAGAGCATTCAGCTTACGGAAAATGGAGAGGGGAGGGGAAAGAGAGAGAGCCGGCAGAGAGGCCGGCAGAGAGGCAGGGGCCGCTGCGCAAGAGCCAGCGGCAGCGGGCCCCCAGCGGGGAAAAGGAAAGCCAGAGAGAGTTAGGCTAGGCCCGGCCAGAGAGAGTTAGGCTAGGCCCCGGCGTGGTCCGGGCCGGGCCATCCGCCACGTGGCCTAGAGCCCGCGCCCCAGGAGCCGGGCCGGCGTCCGTGCGCACGGCGGGGCGGAGAGAGAGAGAGAGGAAGAGAAGGGACCACGAGGTAGGAAGCACCCGGTTTTAAGACGACCAAACGGCTCTTGCTTTAGACGAAACATCTTCCTATAGGTCGTAGTTCAGAATCCCATATGACGCCACGGGAAAGGCGGAGAAACCAGACCAGTCTCGCGAGATTACCAAACGCATGTGCTCTCTACTGACTCAGGCGGGTTGGCCAGCATTAGTTATGGCGCCACCTAGAGGGGCTGGGGCCAACGGCTCCCAACACAAGGGTATATTCCCAAAGACCTAAAGCCTCTTTGTCACTAGGCCCCACCTCTTAATAGTTCCACCATCTCTCAATAGCACCAAACTTAGTACCAAGCCTTCAGTACATCAGTCTTTGGGGAACATTCTAGATCCAGAGTATATCAAAGACAAATCCATGAATGTTTTATTCAGTGTTGATTAATTTTTGTGTCATCATTGTTTGTGTTATTCACTTTTCTAATTGTTGTGACAAAATACTTCACAAAATCCACATGAAGAGGGAACTTTATTGGGATTATGGTTTGAGGACTCAGTCTATTATTGCAGGGAAGGTGTGGTGAGGAGAGAGGCTTTAGCTGGGGTATCATGAGGCAGCTGACATTGTGACCACACTCAGGAAGCTGAGAAATAAATGCTGGTGCCCAACTGTTGGCTGCTTCTTCCTTTTCTTCAGATTGGAACCCCCAGCCCATAGGATGGTGTTGGCTATGTTCCTTGCTCAGTTAAATCTTTCTGGAAATGCTCTCAAAGAATTACCCAGATATGTGTTTCCTAGGTGATTCCAAACCCATTCAAGTTGACAAAGAAGATTAATCATCATGGTCTGAGGCTGGAATGTGTTTCATGAATATCACTCAATGGTTCTGGTGTATTTGTCTAAAGTGGTAACCAAAATTACTGAATCCAGGTTTGAAGGTTATCGCTAAGGAAATAGTGGGAAGCATTAATTTTGAACACCACGGAAAGGATAAGACCTCAGGTCTGAGATGAAGCTACAAAAGATATAAACTGAGTGAGGGGTAAACTGAAGGTGGGAGGAGAGATTAAGACCTGAATCTGAAACCCAGAGTGGTGGCACATCTTTAGTCCCAGAACTTGGAAAACAAAGTGGGTTTTTGTGAATCTGAGGCTATCTGTGTCTACATAGTGAGTTACAGGCCAGCCAGGAATATACAGTGAGGACTTGTTTCAAAACAAAAGCCAAAAGCCAAATTTGAGTGCTGAGTATATCCAAAAGCCTAGTGAAAGTGGTACATACAGTGTTAGCTTCCAGAAACTGACAGGTCTGGGAAGTTCTTATTTACCCATTTTTGGTGCTAAGAATTGAACCCAGGGCCTCACTCTGCCTCTGAACTACACTCCCAGCTGCTGAACAACAGCTCAAGAGTTGAGAGTGGCTGGATGTACACAACTTGGAAAAGTTCTGAGAGTTGTTGGACCTTGTTTAAACATCTTTCCAGAACTTCTAGGATACAAGTTCTTAAGCCCATTGGACAGAGGGAGCCAACTATATAGGCATCCAAGATCCTGAGGCTTACCAAAAATGTGGCTTGATTTTGTTTAGTTTTTCTTTTAAAGCAGGGATTTCTAGGTTGCTGGTCTTGAACTTATGATTATTTTTCCTCAGCCTTCTGAAGGATGGTTCTGTTTGAACAAAATGTGTTGGATCTCAGAGGTCCAACCAAGGTCCTAGCTATTCTAACAACCATAATACTTTCCTTTTGGCAGGTGACTTCTGCTGCTGCTTTACAGAGAAAGTAGGTACTGTCATGGAGATATTAGCAAGAATGCTAAGCAAATCCATCTTTATGTGCAATGGAAATGGAAGAACTATAGCCTTTCCTCTATAAGGCTCCAGGTACTTCCCTGACTGCCTTGCCAGGGCATCTGTTCCCGTATATTACCTAAAATAGTATTGTCAGTAACCTGCTATTACATGCAGCATACATAGTAGGTGAGCTGATAATATAACATTTCCATTGTTATGGCTAAACCATATCTCCTCTAGGTTCATATGTTGAAGTCCTTATTCCTAATACTGTAGATTTTTGACTGTTGTCTGAGTGAGGGTCTACAAAAAGGTGGATAGGTTAGAATGAGTCCACAAAGGTAAACCCAAGTCTGATGTGACTGGTGTCCTTATGGGAAGAGGTGGTTGGGATATAGATGACCCTGTAAAGACAGATAAGGAGATGTTTATCTAAGCCAAGGAGAGAGCCAGCCCTGATGACACACTCATCTTGAGCTTTAGCCTCTGGACCCATATAGAAATAAATGTCTGTAGGTGAAGCTTTGCAGTTGGGGGACTTTAGTGTTACTATTATTATTTGCATATTTATATTTCTTACTGCGTGTCTACGTACCACATGTATGCACAGAAGATGGCATTGGAGCTCTTGGAACTGGAGTCACAGACAGTTGTGAGTTGCCATGTGAGTGTTGAGACATCATTTCAACTCCAGGGAACTTTAAAAATTTTTGGTTTTAGTTATGTGTATGTGTATAGTATACAAGGGCAGGGTTTGTGCATGTGAGTGATGGTGTCTTTGGAGGTCAGAGGTATTGGAGCCTCTGAAATTAAAGTTGTAGGCTGGTGTGAGCCACCTAGCGTGGGTACTAGGAACTGATCTTAAGTCTTTACAAGAGCAGTATACACTCTTAACCACTGAAGCACCCCTCCAGCCTCAACAGTTGGGGAACTTGGGCACACCGAGCCCAAGCTAGCTGATTTGGTATAGTAAAGGAACAGATACAATGGCCTACCTGATGTGGGCCTGATTCAACCAGCGGGAACTGGCATTACTCTGTATACTCAACGAAAAGGGAAGGGGATCTATGCATTGAGCTCTGAGAAATTCATCATCAAAACTATGCAGAAAAAAACAAAAATAGTTCCTAGCATGATGGCCTCTTGGGCAAGCTTTGGGATGTGTGTCAATTTTGAGTTCATCTCATTGTACAATTGCCAGTAGGGGTGCTTTTTCAAAGCAAACCGGGCAAGCCCATTCTCAGGGACCTTCTTTGTACTCAGACTTCCACTGCTGGGGAAGTCTCACAGGCTACAGTTTTCTGGAATCTTTAGGAGAAATTCTGTTTCTTTGTCCTTTCCAACTTGTGGAAGCTCAGCTTGTGGTCCCTTGCCAACAGGTAACGTCTTCAAATGCCACTATATCTTCTTTCATTTCTTTTACATTTAAAAAATTACATTTATGTATTAGTTTATGTGTGTGGGTGCCTACATACCACAGTCCAAGTATAGAGGCAAAGAACAATATTAAGGTCTAGCTTTTTTTTTTTTTTTTTTTTTAGAAAGACAAGATCTCTTGTAGCCCAGGCTGGCCTCAAAGTCACTAGATAGCTAAAGATAATGAGGATGACTTTGAACTCCTGGCCTTCTTGTCTTGACATCTCAAGTATTAAGATTACAGGCAAAATGCACTAGTTTTAAGTGAATTATCTGGTGGCACTTCATATATTCATCATGTTATACAACCACTTGCTGTTTAGCTCTGAACTTTTCCTTTAGTCTGAAAAGAGACCTTATGCCCCAAAAGTAGTTGCTCCCCACACTTGCTGCTTTAATGCAGCATGTTGTAGCTGAAGAGAAAAACCACCTTCTCCAGGAATCTTGAGCCTTTTCCTAACATATCTATCATGACTAACCCTTCAAAGGCAGGACTTTTTTTATTTCTGTGCATTTTCTCTACATCTCCTGAAACGACCTTCACACTTAGGTGATCCACACAATTGTGGGTGGTTAAAATGTTTACTTTAGTGACAATGTCCTCCAGAGGACACACTGAGGTTTAGAGTATGTGTGTCTGTAAAGGAAGGTCCACATGGTGTCTAGTCCAGAGGAGCAGAAGCAGAAGAACTTAGCTCTAGGGTACTGCAGAGCAAAAACTTCCAATGTTAAATATGAAAGCATTATTTCTGAGAGTGGCGAACAGTAAGACAGCTGTGGCAGCATATGCATGGGTTCCCAGGAATGAGGCAGGAGGTTACTGAGCTCAAGAACTCTATCTCAGGAAAACCAAGAGAAAAGACAGAAATCATGTTCTTTGGGTGATATGAAGTGGGTGGGAGATCCAGTAGGCCACAAGTACTGTTAACATGTTACAATGGCTTTGAGTCTTTGAGTCGTCTTTCCTCCTGAAAATCAGTTGTGTTGCCTAAGGCACCAGCCTCCTCCTCATGTGAGGTCCAGGAATCTTGTCAGGCATTCCAGATGCGCCTGCTGTCTGGGCAATGTTCAAGTCACACAAGTTGCATATCATCAAGGTCTTTAAACTCACTTTCCCCTTACAATTTTTTCTGCTTTATATTATGATAATACTACATTTTCTTTTCTTTTAACTGTGAATTAATGACTGGACATGTCCCTGCCCTGTGGTTCTCTTGCTTATATAGGACCAATGTGGATCTTATGCAGGAGGAACTTTGAGACATAGTGTCTCACCCTCCCTGCCAGCATTAAGCTCATGCTATGAGAGGAGTTTCCTGTTTGACAGTTGGTCCCGTCAAGCTGGACAGGTCTCGGTCTTCTCTGTACCTATGCAGCATCCATTTAATCACAGCTAGCTCTAGGGATATGCTTCGCCTACCAGATGATGAGATCGTAGAACACAGAAACAGTAGAAATAAGACAACGCTGCATATTATGAACAAGATAAGCAAGACTAAAGGGAGCTGTCACTGGCCCAGGTGACCAGGCCCTCACTTAATAAAGAAAACAGTAGGGTTCTATTGGTTTTCTAGGATGGTCTATCTGGTAATTTTCCATTCGTGATTTCCATTAGTGGGTTCAAGCATCTGGATCACTATATTGGTTACTTTTTATTTTCAACTTGACACTAGTTGGGAAGAAGAAACCTCAACTGAGGTATTGCCTCCACTGCATTAGCCTGTGGGCCTATGTCGATAGACAATTAGGAAGGCAGGCACACACACACACACACACACACACACACACACACACACACAGAGAGAGAGAGAGAGAGAGAGAGAGAGAGAGAGAGAGAGAGAGAGAGAGAGAGAGAGGGAGAGAGAGAGAGAGGGAGAGAGAGAGAGAGGGAGAGAGAGGGAGAGGGAAAGAGAGAGGGAGAGAGGGAGAGGGAGGGAGAACATAAATTAGTAGGCAGCATTCCTCATGGTCTTGGCTGTATGATGGATTGTTACCTGGAAGTGTAAGATGAAATAAACTGTCCTCTACAGGTTGATTTTGGTCATGGTGTTTAAGCAATTAATAACAGACCAGGTCAGCTAGGAACTTCTGAGTTTCTTCTGTTGATGTTATCATCTTGCATAACCATCCTCACCACAGGGTTTGGTCTGGTCCTGATGATGAGGTTGAGGAAGGGTGGTACTTGTGCTGCTGAGAAAGCGCAAAGTTCTGTGGTCAGTGTGCTCACCTAGAGCACAGCTGGGGATTGCCGAGTCCTGTCTACTCCCACTTGGCTGTTCTTTCTCAGACAGGTCTCTGCTGGCTCCATTTGGCGGGGGGGGGGGGGGGGGGGGACGACTCACTGACCCCTTTTTGTAGCTGTCTATGGAGACCTCCATAGGCCTGAGACATCACAAAGTAGGTGTTTTTCCAAAATATATGACGTCTCATTTCCCACACACCTCACAACAGTGTCCAAATACTTAGTCTGCCTTCTGACAACCCTGGTGACCTACTTCTCATGCTTTGTTCCATCCCTTCCCAGAAGACTGTCACTGGCCATTTCCCCCTAAGATCCATAACCCATCTTCCTCTCCATGGTCCAGAGTCAGGCCCCATCTGTCAGGTGCCCTTGTTTCTGGCTTCAGCAGCCTCAGCAGAAAGACAAGGCAGGACCTGGCAGAGCAGAAGGGAAGCCCTCTGAAGGCTATCAGAGTCAGTCTGGGTTTTTCCAATCTTCTCTGTCTTACAGAGTCTAGATATAGAACCATGTTTTTAAAATATTGCCTTTAGATTTTAGAGAATATTTAGATTTGCTGCGAAACTGAATATAAGAATTGAGATAATCCTTAACCATATATGCCACTGAATTTTCTTTAATGTGCATTTATATCTGTGTGCCAAGTACCTAAGGAAATCAAAAAGGAGAGTCAGATCCCATAGGACTAGAGTTCCAGACTAGATGGTTATGAGCTGCCATATGGTGCTCAGGACAGGCATATAAGTTAGGATTTTATTGCTGTGAATAGATACTATGACCACAGCAACTCTTAGAAAGAAAGTAATTTAATTGGGGGCTGGTTTACAGTTCAGAGATTCAGTTCATTATCATCATGGCAAACACGGCAGTGTGCAGGCAGACATGGTGCTGGAGAAGGAGCTGAGGGTTCTACATCTGAATCAGCAGACATCAGGAAGAAAGAGTGCCACACTGGGCCCAGCTTAAGCATCTGAAATCTCAAAGCCTGCCCCCGATGACAGACTTCATCCAACAAGGCCACACTTTGTACTAGACTTTGTAATAGTACTACATCCTTTGACCCTCCGGGAGCCTCTTTCAAACCACCACACCATGTCCTCTGCAAGAGTAGCAAGTGCTCTTACTCACTGAGCCATTTCTACAGCTACACACACAATTTCTAAGTTTGGTATGATTGCTGTTCTTGGTTGTCACCTTAAGTACATCTGGAATGAACTCCAACCCAAAAATGGAGGGCACATCTGCGAAAGACTTGTTGCTCGTGTTGAAGCAGGTGAATTCACTTCTAGTCTGGATTTTTGAGGCAGAAAGGCACACTTTTAATCTGGGCCACACCTTCTGCTGGAAGCCTCTATAAAGACGTGATGGAAGGAAGCTTTTGCTCTTTGCTTGCCCTTGCCTTGTTAGCAAGTCCATTCCTTCACTTATAGTAAGAGGTTTCTGACCCAGACTTTTGGACCTACCCTCAAGCTTCGGACCCGCAGACCCACAGACCAGCAGAGACACACAGATGCTTACATTAATTTTATGCTGATCGGCCTAAGGCCCAGGCATACAACTTGCTAACTCTTTACCCTTAAACTAACCCATGACTCTTATCCTGTTCAGCCATGGGGCTCGGTACCTTTTCTTAGAGCAGCATGGTTGTCCTCTGCTTCTTCTGCCTTCTCTCTGGCATTCTGCTCTGTTCTTCCTATTCCCAGAGTTTTCTTAGTCTGGTAGCCCTGCCCATACTTCCTGTCTGCCTTTGGCCAATCAACTCTTTTTATTAAACTCATAGGTGGGACAATTATTTACAATGTAACATCATAAATCCACTACATTCACTAGCATTGGAGTTTACTTCTTCAGGATTCCAGTGTACACTGAAGAACAGCTGAGATATCCAGCATCATAGACTGAATTCTTGGACTTTCTGTCCACAGAAAGCTGTTGTTGGATTTACTGGATTGCAGTGAATAGTCATTCTAATCTATATAGAAAGAGAGAGATTCATTGTCTAAGATCTGTTATTCTGGAGAACCCTGATAACACATGGGGTTTAGAAAATGGGGAAGAGTTGATTGAGAACAATTAAATTGATAGGATGGTGTAAGTTCCTATTTTAGGTTTTCTATTACTATGAAGAGACACTATGACCACACATTAAAGAAAACATTTAATTGGGATGGCTCCTTTACAGTTTCAGAGGTTCCGTCCATCAGCATCATGGTGGGGAGCATGGCAGCATGCAGGCAGACGTGGGGCTGGGGCTGAGAGTCCCACATCTTACAGAAAGTCAACTGGCACACTGAGTGATATCCTGAGCATTGGAAGCCTCAAAACCCATCCTCAAAGTGGTACATTTCCTCCAACAAGGCCACACCCACTCCAACAAAACCACACCTCCTAATAGTGTCACTCCCTATGAGATTATAGGGGCCAGTTACATTCAAACTGCCACAGTCCGATGAGCTGTCTCAATGAATAAAGATAAACACACAAGATTTGACAAGCTTCAAGTAACTTATGATATAGTTCAAATATAAACTCGTGTTCCTGAGGATGCACATGGCAGGGTAGCATCCCCTACAGTCTGTCTTTCCACTCTGTGGTTATCTCCTGGGCCCCAAACAGAGTTCTGCCACACTTTCTCTCAGGTTCATGTGGAACTGGGTTGACCTTTGAAGAAAAGTCACTTGTGCAACTCTTTTTTTAATGTTTTAAACCATATACCCTTATGTGAGGAGGCACAGTAAAGAAACCACCACCATTACTGCCCCATGATATGGTTAAGGTTTTTATTGTAAACAAGAGAGAACAGAACATCCGGAAGAGTCCAGAGCAGAGAGAAAGAAGCAGACTGGACATGGCCAGGGCCATGGGGGGGGGAGGGGGGAACAGCAGGGGATAGAGAAGAGAGAGGCTTGAGTAGAGAAGTGAGGATAACCAGATTATAAGAGGGGTGAAGCTCTGGGGAAAGACAAACCCATGACCTGGAAGGAGTTTATGGTAGAGGAGGAGGTCAGAAGTGCAGGACAACTTGGGGAAAAATAGATTGAGAAACAGGTAACAGGTACTTGTAATACTGAGGTAGCTTGGAGAGTAGCTACCATGCACTTTGATATGCTGGTAGGCACCATGGGCAGTTATATGTCCCTTCAACAGGGGACTCCCTGACATATGGGAATGGGTTCGCAAGTTCTTGAGGAATGCTACTTTTATCTAACTGTCAGAAATCCTACTATAGATCACTTGAGCTCATTTCTGGATATTAGGACTGCTTTTTGGAATTTGGGAAATTGAAGTTTCCTTTATACCTGATAATAGCCAGCTTTTTTTTTTTTAAGATTTGATTTGTGCTGTGGAATAATTCTTCTGTACACTGTAAACATTTGTCACTTAAATTGGTTTAATAAAATGCTAATTGACCAGTAGTCAGGTAGAAAATATAAGCAGGGTAATCAAGCAAAATGCTGGAAAGAAGGGCAGAGTCAGAGGAGTCTCCAGCAGACATAGAGAGAGCAAGATGGGCATCTCATACTGAGAAGAGGTCTCCAGCCACCTGGAAAACCATAGATAAGAAATATGGGTTAATTTAAGTGTTAGAGTTACTAGTAACAAATCTGAGCTATCAGCCAAGCATTTATAAGTAATACTAAGTCTCCCTGTTGGTTATTTGGAAGTTGGTGGATGGGATAGGAAAACTCCACCTACAATTTTGCATGTGAGTATTTTGCCTGGGTGTGCGTCTATGTAGCATGTATGTACAGTGCCTGTGGAGGCCAGAAGACAATGTAAAATTCTCCCTGGAACTAAAGTAACAGATACTTGCTAGATACCATATGGTTGCTGGGAACTGAACCCAGATCCTCTGGAAGAGCAGCCAGTGCTCTTAACTGCTGAACTAGATCTAGACCCTTTACCCAGATTTTCAGGGTGGAGGTAAAAGAGTTACGGCTTATGTGTCTGATAGGAAGTTGGTTTTTTGTCTTGTTTGTTTGTTTGATTTTCTTTTAGCTTTGCTTATGGATTGTGCCATTATTTAAGGAAGAAAGAATGTTTGCTGTATCTCAAAAGACTTCTAGAAAATTGAAAATCAAAGAGAAGACTCTCCAACACTCTTTGAGAGCAGTATTTACTTTGCTACCCAAAGCAGAGAGAGGCATTAGGAAAGAAAACTGCAGGTCAGCATGGGAAGTTTACTATGAATGTGACTCTGAGATGAAGACATTTAGGGCCAAGAAATACAGTAGTAATCAGAAAGAAGTCCTGAGCTAACTTCAGTTGACCACTCTCTGTCAGTCAAGGGTCTAGGAAGTTGGTGACAGAATTTCTAGTTGCTTGATTTGGTTTTTGTCATTTTACCTCTCTCTCTGCAGTGAAGAACAGGAAGTTTGGTTTGTGTTTTTTTTTTGTTTTTTTTTTTTTAACCAGAGTTTGAGCAGGTAGGGGGTCATGGTGACACACATCAGAAGTAAAAACAGGGGCTGAAGCACGGAAAAACATCATTACCAGTTTCTGAGCAAAGGAAGAGAATGAAGAAGTTTGAAGGCGGGGAAGAAGGGACACAATACTGCAGGAGCATGATGGCTGACAGAGGCTCAATCCCTTGGGGTCCAGTCAGTGAACCTCACTTAAACCTATAGGTCTTTATCTGGCAACAGTCAAAAAAAAAAAAATTGGTGGAAATACCTTGCAGAGTTTTAAAGAAAGCTGGCAGATACTGAGTGATTCAGAAGTCACAGAAAGCAGGTTTCTCTGGTTTTATTTGTCTGGAGGCTATAGTGTTCAGATTAGTTGGATAATTCATGTTTCTTGTTTAAACCTCCAGCAGGAAAGATTTATTTCATAGATTCATAAAACTGATCTCCTAAGTAGCTCTTTTGTATCTCTGTATCTCCCCCGCCAAACCCAGTAAATATACACCCTGAGGAAAAATGACTGTTTCTTCCAGACCTGTGAAGGGAGCAGAAGGTATCCCTAGAGCAGAAAGAACCACTGAGCTGGGTGAGGGTAGTTATGACACAACACAGAAGGAAGTTCCTGTCCTCCCCCAGCTTGCTCCAAAGTGGGACATAGGTTGACAAGGACACAGGGGATCTGCCCCTTAGCAGGAAAGCACAGGTGTCTGGTGAAGGCGCCTGCAGACCCTCATGGGTCTGGAGATGACACCTGACCTGTATGCTTCAGAAATAACACCTCACTAGGTTTTGCTGAGCAATTCTTTACCTTCCTCTTACTTTGCCACTTAAGCCTTGGATTTTATCCTGTGATTTCTCTCTCTCTCTCTCTCTCTCTCTCTCTCTCTCTCTCTCTCTCTCTCTCTCTCTCTCTCTGTCCCTCCCCCTTGGGCTTTTCCAACTAAGACTCTGGGACGGCTGAGAAAAAACAGTATTTGTCTATCTCTTCATCAGTTTTTTAGTTTATATGTTTCTCAAAGTGGCTCAGGCCCATCAGAACTACTAAATATTTACTTACTAAACACCGAGGCTCCATGCCTGTAGGAATGACCCAGACTTTCTGGGCATAGGACATTTTAAACAATATCCAGATTTTTTGTTTGTTTGTTTAAAAAAAATTTGCTGTTGTAAAATATTGGTCTTGATTTTAGTTTCTTTTTTTTTTCCTTTTTTGGGTACTTAAAAAGGATTTATTTATTTATTTAATATTCAAAAGTATTTGCCTGCATGTATATACATTATGTGTGTGCTATGCTTGCAGAGACCTGGAGTTACAGACAGCTGTAAGCTGCTATGTGGGGGTGCTGGGAACCAAACTGGGTCATCTGCAAGAGCAGCCAATACTCTGAATCACTGAGCCATCTCTTCTGTCCCGACTTTCAATTTCTGTCATGTAATTTTGTTCTTTTCAAATACTTAGCATATAGAAGATACTCAATAAACAGCTTTTAGAGGAACAAACTGAAGAAAAGTGGTTAAACTCTGTGCTTCAAAGCCCCTTCTAAGCCTGTCCCTGCCCGGCCTTTCCTGTCTACTCATGACTTTCTGTCTCGGGAGTCCTGACGGGGTAGCTGCATGGATGTTGGAGGTCTCTGCTAATTAGGCTAGGTAAGCTGGACTACGAGTGTGTCACCAGGCCTGGTTTTTCACTGGGGCACGTGATGACAACACAGGAAGCAAGGGGTGGGGTCTGAGCGGGGAGAAGGCGTGCCAGAGCCGAGCTGGGGCGGAGCATTCGAGGACTGGTCTGGACTGATTGAGGTGTCTTCCTAGTCCAATGGCTGAGCTTTATTATTAGTTCTGTCAGTGGAGAGAGACAGACTGTAGGCTACAAAAGAATATGTGCATAATACTACTTATATAAGTTGAGAACATGAAAAAATACTGTGTCGTTTAGGAATGTATAAGCAACTAAACTAAGATGTGCGGAGGAAAGAAACAAATTCGGGATAACTAAGATCCGAAATGTGATGCAAATGTGCTGGGTACTGGGCACAAGACACTTATTCTTAATGCCTTCTTAACTGAAATATATTTTAAATATTTAGAAGATAATTCATCGTTAATTTTTGCTTACAAATATTTATTATCATATAATCTGACAAGCTTGTTTTGGATCGTTACCCAAATAAGTTGTGCAAATGGACAGAGATGTAAAGAGAGGATTGACTCTGAGAAGTCCTATGACGGGCCACCTGCAAGCTAGAGGCTCCAGGATGTGTGAGACCTCACACGTATTACAGCCAGTGCTGTAATTGCAGAGGCTGACTACTGAGAACCGCCAGAGAACCTTGAGTTCTAATGTCCCAGGGCAAGATAAGAAGAGTATCCAAGCTTTAGAAGAGAGCTCTTACCTTTGTGTGTCGTGGACTCCAGCTGATAGGGTGGAGCCCCTCTACATGAAGGGCCAATCTTCCCTACTCAGACCACAGACTTGTAGTAGGTGGTTTCTGGCCCGGACTTTCAGGCCTTGCCTCTAGGTTTAGGCCCCACTGACCCGCAGTCCTGCAGTCCCACAGAAACACACAGATGCTTTCAATAGTTTGGCCTCAGGCCCAGGCATATCACTTGCTAGCTCTCTACCCTTCATCTAACCCATGATTCTTCCTGTTCAGCCATGCGGCTCGGTACCTTTCTTTAGAGCAGCATAGTTGTCCTCTGCTTCTTTCAGCTTCTCTCTGGCGTTCTGCTCTGTGCTTCCTGTTGTCAGAGTTTTCTTAGTCTGGTAGCTCCGCCCACACTCCCTGCCTGCCTTTGGCCAATCAGTGCTTTTTATTAAACCAATGGGTGGTTCAGTTATTTACCATGAAACAACACAATCCCCTACACAGACTCACGTGCCAACCTCTTGGGAAACACCTACAGTCACACTGATAAATAGCTAAGTCCTCCTTGTGGTGCTTAATCCAGTCAAGTCAACACAAAATTAACCTTATTGTACAAACCCTATTACATTCTAGAAAAGGCAAAGCCATGGACTCAGAAAACGGAGAGGAGGGGAAGGGCTGAATATGTGGAACATGGAAGAATTATAGACTAGAAAACCTATTCTACATATGTGCTGACAGCACATTCTATGAGGCATCGGTCAAAAGACACAGACCATGAATACCAGAGGTAAAATCCATGGTAGTTCTCTGTGGTACCAATGAATACTTAAAAACTAATGAGAACTTGGTGCTTATTGCTATGTAGTTGGGACTTCTTGTTCCTCGGAGTCCCTGCATGCTTGGCCCTGGGACGAAAGAATGTACAGATGAGGAAGCTTTCCTGAAGCTCATGGTTATCTCACATAAGTAAGTATGACCACAATGGAGGCTGCCCTTGCCATTTATGTTCCTGAACCACAATGTTACACTGATGTGGTGGTGTCATCCTTGTTTTGAATATGAGATGAGTGGTCTTCAGCAGCAGTGTTACCTCCTCCCTGTTCTGATAGGCTACGGTTTGCTCACTCAAGTTTCGCGTGCTGGAATCTTGGAACCAAAAGCTTCTAAGGTAGGGCCTAGTGGAAGACAGTATGGTTATGGGATCCCATCCTCATATGTGGATGAATGCATGTCTTGCAGTAAGGGTTTCTGTGACAGTGGGTTATAAAATGAGAGAATCTCTCTCCTGCTCACCAACTGCCACTTTCTCCTGTCTCCAAAAAAGTTCTTGTCATTGTGACTCCATCTTTCTTTCCCTATGTTTCCCGGTCAGTTTATCAGAGACTGGGCTAAAGAAGAAAAGCTTTGGTTTTAAGATAACATTTTAAATAAAAATAACTTAAATTTTATATTACAGAGACAATGTATTCTCTATGTTTAAAAAAAGCCCAGAATGTTCTAGATTGGAGAACTCATGGTGTCACCTACAATCAAGGACTGAAGATTTATCTATGCAGCTCTACGGGTGGCAATCATTTATGTGAGTCACACCAGCACGTGCTCTACCCATCTACCTTTAAAGGCAGCGTTGGGCAGTGATAACCTTTTCTCAATTCTTTTAAACACAGATGTGTCATGAATTATCATGGTATCAATATTTCAAAATTTTTTATGCATAGGAGCTTTTCTCTTCTTTTTCGTCTTTACAAGATAAGCAGAGTGGATTATAGCTTGTCTGTAGCCAAGCTCTGGCTAGAAGGCAGATTTTACCTTCTTGTTAATTGGAAACTAGAGGTGGAATTATGTGGTCCCAGGGGAAATACATACTGGAAACCAGAGACAAAGATGACTCCTGGGAGGAAGTTTGAGTAGTAGGCTGGCTGAGGTGCATCAAAGATTAGAGGTGAGCAATGAGTGGAAGATATGAGGTTTTAGTAGGAGGGAATGAGGAACCAGGCAGGACATAGGGAAGAGGCACAGGGCCTACAAAAGCCAAGGATGACCGGATGGAGGCCACTTACAGACTATTTCTCAGTCTGAGAACAGTGTCCAAGCTGCTGTAGGGAGAAGAGTGTAGAACAAGATAACTTCTACTTTGGTGAATAAAAATAGGCAATTTTGTGCATGTGTCTTCTCATGTACATATGCACATTGTATGCAGGCTACATGTGTATATGCAACAGGCCCTCAGACAGTTAGCACAACTGACTTCATGATGGAAGTATCATTCAGGCCTTGGAACTCAGCACATGGGGAGCACCATCCCCAAAATGAGAAGACTGAATCCATCAAAGTCTGTAGTTCTGGAAAGTCCCTGAATGTACTAACCTTGCTTCTGTTCCTACCTAAGGTTTGTCAACCCAGGATGTGACTTTTCTTCTTAAAAGCTTACCCTGAGAAAGACTCAGGGTGGCACTCAGGCCGTGAATGCCCAGTGTAGTCACTGGCCAGCCAATAAAGACTTTCACTTGGCTTGAACCCGTGTCAGAGTAGTCTTTGGTGGATACCTCACAACATAGAGACCAGAGGTCAGACTTGGGTGTCCTTCTTCAGGAGCCATTCACCTTGGTTTTAGAGACAGAATTTCTCACTGGGGTCTGTGGCTCTCTGATTGGGGTAGGTTGTCCAGCCAGTGAGCTCTAGCGATCGATCCCCTGCCCCTCACTGCTCTCCTGGAGTTGGAATCACAAGTGTATGCTACCAAATGTGGCTTTTTAGGTTAAGTGTTGAGAGACAGAACTCAGGTCCTCATGCTTGCTTGGCAAGAGGCTTGCCAACTGAGCAATCTCTTCAGTTCCTCAAATAGACTATTTTTATGCTGCAAAATTCCACAGCAGTGTGACTCAGCTTGAGCCCAAGTATACTGAGGCTTCCCATAGGACTCGCCTCTTAGGAGAATACCACTCTCTCCTGAGGCCCATTTCCATCTGTCCTCCTGTGCTTTTAAATGTCCTCAAGCCCAATGTCCTGTCACATACTAGATAGTCAAAAACACGGTGAGGAAGGGAATAGATTCTCCAGAGATACTGATACTAAGATGTCAGCTGGTCTGTTTTAAAATTCTTAACTTAGCTTGTCTTCTGTGACATGTGATATATTAAATTCACCTCACTGCCCTGGGATGGACCCATATCACTGCCCTTCCACCCAGGCAAAACTTGCTGAACATTTTTTCCTACCAAGCAGGAGGGCCTCCCATTCGCATTTAGAATTTGAATATGGGGTGCCCTTCAGGGCCGAGGCTTGCACCACATGCATTTTGGAAAGTCAATGACCTTTTCTGGATGCTGACAAGGAGAGCAACAACTCACTAGCAATCAGTAAAACCAAGTCACACATATCCCCAGAGGCAGGATTCAGAACCAGGAAGGAGTCTTGCTGCTGACCACCAGATTGGCATGCCTGCCAATGAGGTCACAGCTAAGTATAAAACGCCTGGAGCAAACCGGAGGTGAGAGAAGGGCCAGACAGCAGAGTAATGAGCAGTTCCCCTCAGCCAGTTCATTATCTCCACCTGCTCTGGTCCATCCAGAACGAAATCCTATTGACTACGGATTTCAGCCTGGGCTCGACCGCTTTGCAATTCAGATCACGCTGCTTGCAGCTCCTAGGAACTCAAATAAACAGAAGGACTGATATTGCAATTAAAGCATCCATTGTAAAGTAAAAATGAATTACCTCACTCTCTCCATATGGCCACAACTGATTAACACCTGAAGAAATCATCTACAGCCTGCGAAGTTAGAATTATCTTATATCATTTCGGCAGACTTTCTGGGGGGCAGGGAGGAGGAGAGAAAGCGCCTGGAAGTTTCCTAGACGTTCAAAAAAAAAATTCTCATTCTGATTAGGTGAGAGAGATTGTCAACATAAGCACTGTGAGGTGTGTATTTTGAAGTTGTTGAGTTGGGTGATTGTCTCTGTTGGTTTTTCTTGTAATTATAAGGAGTTAGCAGTTTCCACCAAGACTGGCAGTTTCAGCCATTCTTGGGAATGAACTTATCCTATCCATCAAAAAAATCTTTTTTTCCATAAGTTATTTCTTGAACTGCTGTTCCTTGGCCAGAAGATCATTCTGTGTGAACTACTATTCCCTCAGGGCTAGTTAAATGGTGGGAGTTTGAGACTTTCTGGGCTGGACTAAACAGGTTATCATTACAAAGATGCTTAGAAAGATTCAGACCCATCCAGGAGACAGGGGTGCTATTAAAGCTGCCTTGCCGAGGCATGTGGGGAGCCATGGGATCCCCAGGGTTTTTTCTGACATTTGATTAGCATGTGTGTCCTGGGGCTGTGTACAGAAGCATACAGAAGTGAATTGGGGACACTTGTCCCCTCCAAATCCCATAGATGACTTTATCTCTGAAGAGCCCAGGCAAGTTTAATCAGCTCAAGCCTACCCTAGATTCTTCCCTTATTTTTCCTGTAGAGTCTTCCATGGGGGGTGGGAATATGGCTACTTGCTAATGGCCACTTCCGGTGGGAAGCTAGAATCTGCCTGCTGCTCTTTGCTTCTGCGTTGAAAAAAAAAAAAAAAAGGAATGGAAAGACTCTCACTCCATTAGCTGCTTCTCAGGGAGACATACACATTAAGTTAGGAATACCCTGCCATCTTGGTCAATACTGGAGGAGAGTGAATAGAAATTCCCAGAGTGGACATTTATTTCTAAGCCAGGAAGCCTGGATTGGGCTGAGGAGCCAGCTGGCTACCCTGAAGGCAAACAGTAAGCTGTATATAAGGTCAATTGTAGTTTCTGTAACTCAGGCTCAATTCGGAAAGTATACACAGCTGTGGTCAATATGGAGACACAGAATCCTCATGGCATAGTTGAGAATGCTGCTTAGAAGATGGCCCTTAGGGGAAAATGACGTGTCTGCCTCTGGAGTAGAAGAGTCTGGATTTCTTTTCTGAGTTCCTGATTCTGAACTCAAGAGTTCTTCTACCTCTCACTCCCTGAACAATTTCTACAAGGTTATTGTAATTGATGTGACACGTGGTCTCATCAGTGAGGACAGTATTTATTAGTCTCAAACTTGGTTCAACCAGGGAGCCATGTTAGAGGGCCTTATCTTGAAATCCATGATCAAAGAGAAAGGGTCCCCCTACTCTGTTGTTTAAAATGCCCGGCAGCGACAGTTTTGTGCTGGACAGATGGTCCTACTTTCAGTGTGATGAGGCCCTCAGCAGGCCACTGCCTCTGTTTGTAAAATTTAAATATCTGAACAATGAGGAGGGATGCTAGTCAGAGTGTGCACTTTTAATCCTGACTTAATCAGATTTTAGTTGTCCTGGGACAGACAGAGCAGTAAATGGTTTTATTTATGGAGCATGTTTGAGGTCTCCTTGGTCCTTCATGTACAGAATGCATTGGACTGTGTGCATGGGGGCGGGTAGAAACTTCAGCGCTACCAGGAAGTGATGTGTTCCCTGTGCACAACAAATAGATGGAAGTGGGGACCAGAGAGCAAGAATAAGAAGGGGAAAGTTGTCTCTCTGTGAGGAAGGTCAAGATTTTTTTGTAATTTTTAATCTTTTTTTTTTTTTTTTTTTTTTTAACAGAAGGAGCTTTGTTATTGGATATGATAGGCTGAAAGAGAAAAGCCCCCTTTTCTGGTGGTTGGTTCTTAACTCTGTGCCCATAGCTAGCTGCTGGGGTTGCTTGGTGTCCAAAATCCGTACAAGTAGAGTGCTGAGCCACAGGATGAGGGCCCCGTCATGGTGAGAAGGGTTTGAATATGAAGATTCTAATACATTTGAAACTATTGTACTTCAAGCATTTACACTGACAGCAAGAGTATTGTAACCACTATTAAAAATAAAGACATGCTTTAAAAAAAACTTCAGCTTTTCTCACTTGAAACCATTTTATTATCAACTATACATGCGTTTGACCTTTTCCTTGTGCTAAAAGCATTTGTCCCTGTTCTGATAAATTTTTAAATCTCTGGGGAATAACTTCAGAAGCAAGTTTTTGGAGGTCCCCAAGATGTGAATACTTGACCTAGATATACCCAGATCTGCAGGCAAAGCTTTAAGAAACTGTTGGCCCTTTTGTTTGTGTGGATGGCATTGGGCATGGCAGATGACACCGATGCCTCGGCAACATTAAGACTAAAGCGCTGTGGGATTAGGTGGCAGGTAGCAGTCCAGCCTCTGTTCTGGCCCCTGGCCCCACAAGCCTCCCAGGGCTGATGACAGCTGCCTTTAGGCTTTCAGGGTGGGGTCCTTCAGGGGCAGCTGGACACCTGTTGTGCTCCATTGTTCTCTTACCCATGTTCAGAGGGCCTCCCCTCCTCTTCCTCTTCCTCCTCCTCTTTCCTCTTTTATGTCCATTCTGGCTAAGATGTCATTATGCTGACTACACATTTTCTGTTTCTACCCTCAACACTGCCTCTAGAGCTGCAGCAGCCCCGCCCAGAATATTTGTGCTGTAATTAAAAACAGATACCTAGTGTTCCTTGAGTTCTTTGAAATTCGGTGCTTCAAATAATCTCTGAGCCACTTCATCTGGACCATTCAACAGTTAATTTGATTTTAGAGTGATGTGGTTGCTAATGAATGAAGTCGTTTCTAACATGAGGAGTTTCATCTGCATCTAAGGAAGAGGGATGGGACTTGGCTCAGTTGAGCCCCACGTGGCCTGAGATGTTGGTGCCCCTGATGGTGCTATTTCAAATGGACTAAGGTAGCTGTGGGGAAATCTAATACATGCGGACTTACTGCGTTTTCACATGAATGGCTTGTTGGAACTGTCTGGCTGACCACACTATTGGCAGGGGCTGGCTTTTCCCACAAGATTAGACATTCTCACCATCTCTAATTCTGGGAAGATGTTCAGATTAGTTCTGAACTGGGAAGAGAGCTCTGAGAAAATATTCAAGACACTCAATACTCAAGACACTCAAGAGCAGCTGTTTGCTGTGAAGACATGCATCCCCAGAACTGGTTAATCCATATCCCGTTCTCTCCCGTTCTCTCCCGTTCTCTCCTGCCATCCTCAGTGGCAGCAGACACCTGTTTGGTGGTTGTGCTTGTTTGTTTGTTTTGCTCTCCCGATATTTATATGCTCTTTCTGGAAACGGCATCTGCACTTTTTGTCTAGGCTGTAGGACTCCCCACACAGCACATTCAGAGAGTCCAGATTGAAATGAGAGATACTCTGTCCATGATGTCACAGGCATCCATGTGACAAATGGCACAGACCTGGCTAATAAGCGTATACACATTTCTCCCATAGTGAGTGATTTTTGGCCTATTATATCACCCATTTGGGCCAATGAAACAGTCTGAGCATTTACTAAGTGGTAAGGAGTCATCCTCGGCTTGAACATGCCTCACGCTGCCTGGGGAAGGGGGTCGTACCACTTGGAGAATAAAATGTACAGAGCTGGACAGAATTTTAAAAAGGTTTGAATCCTTAGACATTCTTGAGCACCTGAATCTAGCCATATCCAAGCATATGCTTTTTCAGTTGTATGAGCAATAGCAACAGAGTCACACACAAAACCCCTCTTCTATGGGCTCAGGTGAGTTTTGATTGTGGTTCCTGTCATTTGCTCCTAAAGGAATCTTGTTAAATTAAAATACATACCTCAACTATATGGTAGAATTTGGGAAAGTGCTATGCTCTTGCTTGGTGAAAAGTGTGTTATGAGAAGACAGCCACAGCTTACAGAGCTGAACTTCACCCCACAGGAAGTAATCTGCAGAGCAGGATTCAGGTACCTGGTAAAGGTTATTGGTAAAGGCAACAGCTTTGCAGATGTGGAAATGCTACTGCTTTTGATAGGTTCCCATGTATGTCCAGAAAAGACACCTAGTAAAGGGTTCTATTTAGTAGAATAATTTAATTACTATTAATGTTTATTTTCTTATTTATATCAGCAGTCTTCATAATAGCCAAAAAAGGTAAAAACAACTTAAATGTCAATTAACAGAGGAATACATAAACAAAATGTGGTCTATATATACACAGTGGGATATTATACAATTTTTAAAAATGAAGGCTGGGATTGAGAGATGGCTCAGTGGTTAAACACATGTATTTCTCATCCAGAGGTCCTGAATTTTGTTTCTAGCACCAAAGACAGGCAGCTTACAACTGTCTGGAACTCCAGCTGCAAGGGATCCAATCCCTTTGGCCTCTTGGGACACCAACATACATGGAATATACTCACAGAGACACACACACAGTGAAGGATAAAACAACTTAAAAATGTAAAATAAATAAAGACTGTTCTGATACATGCTGCCATAAACGAGCCTTGAGTACATATGCTAAATGAAATCAGCCAATTACAAAAATTAAACTTTGTATGACTCTGCTTGTATGAGATATGTAAAGGTGTCAGATTTATAGAAGCAAAAAGTAGAAGGATGACTTCTAGGGTCTTAGAGGAAAAATAAATAGGAAGTTAATTCTACAAGATAAACCAAGCGTGGAGTGTGTCAATGTTCTAATTGCTGTGTCCTGTCATTTCATCAGCAAGAGTCCACACTGAGACTCTCTTAATGGAGTTTTCCTGGGATGGTATCTTTACCAATCATGGCCACCTCAAGCACGATGGGCTCGCTGAGCTATAGACTCCAGGTGCAGGGCTCCTTGTTTCATAGCCTGGACTTACTGTGGAGTCCTCTTTTGGTCCAGAATCCATCCATGTGTAGATACCTCCTGGCTTTCAGAGTAAAAATCAGTAAAACTCGTGTCCCTGAAGATGCTGAAGGACAGCCTGAGTTTTGTCTCCAGAAGGAAACGACTCCTGTGCTGTTCACTCATTTTTGTAAATGTGACAAGTCATGACTTCTCATTTAGTGCCTTACATTTTCTTAGACACTTCAGTCAGTCCTAAAAGTCCGAGACTATGAAGAGAAAGATTAAGATCATGAACAGAATCATATCTATATTAACACACCTAAAAAGTGACGATTTCCTTCAACATCTCTTTGCTTAAGAGAACATTTCCATAGGAGAATGATGAATGTGAGCGGCATTGGGTAATTGAAAACACAGGATGAGGGGCTGGGAAGATGGTTCAGTGGTTAAGAGAGCGTACTGCTCTTGCAGAGGACCTGGATCCCATTTCCAGCCCTCACATGTGGCTCACAACTGCCTCAACTCTAGTTCCAGGAGACCTGATACCTCCTTCTGATCTCCATGGGCTCTTGCACACACATGGTACCCACACATACAGTCAGGCATACACACATATGCATTAAAAGTAAAACAAAAAGTTGTAAAAATCCCACAGTACTAAAACTCGGGAAAACACACTAGGAATGCTATCATTTATTTGCTACATCATCAGGTAGTTTCATTTCTGTTGCTGTGACAAAATACCCTGATACAAGCAACTTTAAGGAAGTAAAGGTTTATTTGGCTTCCAGGTCATGGTCCATCAATGCAGGGATGTCAAGGCAGGAGCCTAAAGCATGTAGTCACATCGATAGTCAAGAGTAAAGGGATATTGAATGCATGCATGCTTCTGCTACTTAGCTTGCTTTCTCTACTCTTGTATAGTCTAGATCTCCAAGCCTAGAGAATCATGCCACCTACAGTGGACTGGGTTTTCCCATATTCATTTGCTGGATGCACATCCTGATGTCTGCTGTGGAGAGGAAACCAGGATCATCCCTCAAATCCTTGCCCTGAAGCAGATGTGGTCCTGGTCTAGTAAGAGAAGAACTTCCTGGATGGGGCTGGTATCACTGATGAAGTGCTGGATTCTGCCATGCAAGCCTTCCTTCTAGAGTTTGTAATGTAGAGACTCTGCCTAAGCAATGACCCACAGACCTCTTGTGGCCACATTTTCTGTATAAAGCTCTACACTGTCCTCAGAGGAGCTGAACCTCTTCTGGACTACCACAGACAACTCTTGATCTGACAGGCCTTCTCTCTCACACTTAAGAGTGATGGTGAATGAGGATGGGTAAGGAGACATGAGTGAAGTGGATCAGTCTACAGTCTTCCAGAGACTCTGTAATTGAGTTTTGCCTTACTTTGTATAAGTAAGATGCTTCCAAATAGGACTCTGTTAATTCTTCTTTTGGGACACAACTTGAGATTAATAGACTCTTGTTCTACCAACTGAGCTAGCCAGGCTGCTCTGGTATATTCAGTTCATTATGGAGAGTTGGGCCAATGGCTGCAAGGTTGTCGCGTCTGGGAAGCTCCAAGGACAGAGGGCAAGTCTATGAAGTTTGTGGATAGTGTGGTGATCCACAGTGGAGACACTGTTTACTATGACACTGCTGTGTGCCATGTGCTCCTCAGACAGGGTGTGCTGGGCATCAACAGGAAGATCATGCTGATCTTGGCACTAGTACTTGGGGCATGGACAGAGGCCGTAGGTATTCCCCAGATCTATGCTGGCCAAAGGCTACACCCAAAGGTCAAGGTGCGAATATCTGCTCTCCACTCCATCCATTAATACAGACAAGATGGTCTTTCACTAACATGCTCACAGACCATCCTGGATTGAGACTTCTCCCCAAGCGATGCTATGTTATGGTGTATTGACTATTAAAACCAACCACTACAGTGTTTGTTTATTATTTATTTATCTATCTGTCTATTCGTTACTTATTTGTTTATTTATTTATATTTACTCATTATTTGTTTATTTGTTTATTTATTTGTTTGTTTGTTTATGTATGTATGTATGTATGTATGTATGTATGTATGTATGTATGTATGTATGTTTTGTGTCCATGAGCAGGGATTTAAGCAATCCCATAGGTTTCATATTCCCGAAATCCAATTTCTCTCTTTAGTGACTTATTTGTTAAGATAATGGCAATCGAAGCTCTTTAGTTTTACTTCATTTTGTGGATAAGAATCTTGTTGTATAGACTTGTGATGGGACAAACAGCCAGGGACTGGATGCTGTCAAATGTCCTCAGAGTTAAGTGAGCACAATAACAGCCTGTGACCAAGTGGAAACGGTCCATCCCAGGAATTAATACAGAAGGTGGTGAAGAACCATGCTCCTACACTCTTGGACTTGTTTTTTCTTCAAGTTCATGCCCATGGTCCTGGGGGTAGGGCAGCACATTATGACCGTCCAATAGAGGAGTGCAGCCTAATTTATGTCTTAGCATCTCAAGCCAAGGCAACAATGAATTCTTATTGTAGTGCAACTTAACTTAGAAACTTAGGAAGGTCCTTCCATTAGCTATCGGGGAGCCTTCATGAAGCTACAGCTGCCTCTGGAGAAGAGGGTCTTAGGAAAAAAGGAAAGCTCTTTACCAGTGGCTAAAATATCACTTGCAAAAGGATCTGAGAACAAGCTCTGTGAGTGAGTCTATGGGAGCAATCTAAAGTACAAGGCTTTGTGTCCTACGCTGAGATTCAGGCACTATAAAGGAAGCTCTCAACAACCAACTACATAACATGACTCCTCTTACAAGTGTCCTTGTCATCCCATTGTTCATGAAGTAGACAGCTGGTTGGGCTGACTGTGGTGGATGGGAGTGTCGGAGGCCAAAGGACTTCCATTTCTCCCACGAAGCCTAATCTAGCAATAATAAATGCTACAAGGCAGTCACATGGTGGCAAGCTGACGATATTAGATAAACTTTCCACCTTGGAAATATATGCAGTGATTCCTGTAGATCTAGTGTATCTTTCAGGGATGAGTCCCTGGACCACTATCCAAAGGCTCACACAATGCCCTCTTATTGGTAAGAGATCTTTGAAATGTGCCTCCAATTGAGGTGCCCACTTTAAAGCAGAGCATGTACCAAAGCAGACACAGGTCAGTATCGCCCTATTTTGTAACAGCTCCTTTTTCCAGTCACTTAATCTTGGCCCTTCTGTGGTCCTGCCCGGCACAGAAATCCATGTATATGCTTGCCCTTCTCTTGAGGCATTTATTTTCTATCTTTTCCCTGGTAAGAGGTGAGATTTCCTCTTACCACAACTTTTCAAAGTCATTCCTTTATTAGGTTAACAAGATGTTAACATACATCTTCAGTGAACCTACTCATGAGCTAGGTCAGGTTTCTAACCATAAGAACATTGGAGTGTTCTCTTAAAGATATAACTTGGTACCAGCTTTGAGATCCCTGGGAACCAACAGTTATATTCTCTCTCTCTCTCTCTCTCTCTCTCTGTCTCTCTGTCTCTGTCTCTGTCTCTGTCTCTGTCTCTCTCTCTCTCTCTCTCTCTCTCTCTCTCTCTCTGTACTGCCCCTGAGCACACATGGTATGCAGAAGTTTGGAAACAAAGGTAGGGAGAGGGAGGCCTTAGTCTGTTCCCACAACTTACAAGCTTCTGTCTTCTGGGTTGGTGAGGGTCCCATGGAGGCTACTCTAATTATGGTCAAAGACAAAGCTCCTTGGTCAGGTTATTTTTGGTGTCTTTCTGCAAAAGGGTCAGCAGGGGGTCTGCCACAGAGAAGTATTCACAGACTGACCGGTGTATCTTTTAGTGCTCTGAATTTGCAACTGTGAATTAGTGATTACCGCAACTAGCATGTGACAAAGCTTGGTAGGTAGGGGTACAGGCACCTCAGAAACGACTGGCTGCCTCCCCCGCCCCCTTAGACAAGTCTCAGAGAAATTGAGAATGGAGTAGGAATGTAGCCTGAAAATTAACGACAGCCCAAGGACCAGCCAGCAGGAACTGGTTGCATCATTTCCATCTCAGATCTTTGTGCGATTTGGGGGCACAGGGATTTCCTGTGTCTTCTTTCCCTAGACTCAGAATATGTCCTTTCGTTGGAGGACTGCCCCCTAGTGGTCACAACTGGAAGTGCTTGGGAATTTTCTTTTTTTTTCTTTCTTTTTTAGGGGATGCCTGTGGTAACTAGCTAGAAGGGTACTGGGGCATACATTCTCCCACCTTTTTTTCCCCTGCTGTTAATTTGAGTGATTCTAAAACACGACCATTGTTTTTAGAACCCCATTGTAGGAATGAGTCAAAGTCGCCAGAAGTGGGAGTTTAATAATTGGTCCGTACTAAGCTTCCTGATTTAATGAACCTCCATTCAGTCAAGATTTTTTTCTCTAATAAATTCTTGTCTCCGAGTGTGCTGTGAATTCAACCAAAGACATTTCTTTAGTTGAATGAAATGTGACAAGAAGATGCATTGCCTTCATAATTAGAGTTTAAATGTGTGAGGGAATTGAATTGATTTTCTAAGTAATGGTCAGTGTTGAAAGATGGTTTAATCAGACAAGAGATTATTGGAAAATTAATGACGGGAAATAAGTAGTTGTTTTTAATATAAAATTGTATATATTAAAAGCAAAAGATAGTTGTTTTATATAAAATTAGTTGGTTTTTCAAATTGAGGGGAAGGGTCCATTAGATTTTGAACATAACTTTAGTACATTAGACTTGATGAAAACAAAAACATATTATTAGAAATTCCTTTACAGATGGGGTCTTGCTTTTTTTTTTTTTTTTTTTTTGGTGTCAGTGGAAGCTCATTAGACTTTGAGGAAAATAAAGATTGAATGAACTAACTCAAGGCATACCTGTGTGCTCATAAATTCCAGTAGCTGTATTCTTTGTTGTGAATGTGAATTATCAAGATACATTCAGTAAGATATGTAAAATGCTCAAGTCAATATCAAAATGTCAAACCTGCACAAAAATTAGAGGCACTCATAAATTATCCCAGAATCTCATTTACCAAACTAGACAACTAATTACAGTTATGAGCATCAATGCATATAAAATAGGTAGTTCAGCATCAAAATACATCTATAAAAAGGCATGTCAATAATCATAAATGCAAGATACCATCAAGCCCCACCCCATTTGCGGTATCCAAGGTGGGATAAAGGTGGTTGAATGTATTTTCAGCTGTGTCTCCTATTCTCAAGGCTTCATGCATCCAACAAAGAAAGTGTGGACAGAGTTCAGAAAATGAAATGTGGCAGGTTTTAAAAATGTTATTCTACTAGTGAATGGTAGCAGACTTTTTCCCCTGTATTTTCTTAAACTGTACACGATAGAACCTTAAGAGGCACAATGTTGGTAAGAATTTAGGACTTAAGTGCTTATCTTTGGAAGCTGCCTTTTAATGCCTGATTGTGATGACAGGCTTCTCATCAGCCAAGGCAGTTAGTCTATTTACCGGCTTTATGGGTTTATAATGAAGCAGGTGCTGGAAGGCAGCGGCTTCTGTACCCTGCTTTCTTTGGAGGATGCAGAGGCAAATGAATTGTAGAGGAGAAACATTTTAATCCACTTGGTGATTACACTATTGAATGGTTTTTGAAAAGCCTCAAAATAATTTAAATATTCAAGTTTTCCTCAGAACATGAATTTTGAAGTAAGGTTTACAAACAGTTTACCCACCCCCTTCCAGAACTATATAAATAGTATCTTTAAATTCATTATTTTCTTTTGATACAGGCTCACTGTGCAGCTCGGGCTGGCCTCAAACTCACGGAGATCCACCTGCTTCTGCCTCCTGAGTGCTGGGATTAAAGGTGTGCACTATCACACCTGGTCCCCATAAATACACAATTTTATGTATACCTTTTGAAAATTTTTCACTAGTCTCCCCTCCCCTCCCCTGCTCTCCCCTCCCCTCCCCTACTCTCCCCTCCTCCCCTCCCCCCTCCTCTTATTCTTTCTCTTATATTTTGAATATCAAATACTCACCATAGATGCAGATGCATGTATTTGATTACCTGGGCCCAGATGGTGGCAGGGTTTGTGTGTGTGTGTGTGTGGGGGGGTAGGGGTCATAGGGCTTGGGTCACAGGTCATTGGCAAGGTGGGAGGGCTTTGAGGATTATAGCCTGGTCCTGCTCCATGACTGCAAGACATATAGGGCCTCTGAGGTTTGCAGCAAAGCTCCAGAAGAAAGCCAGTGAGGATGTGTAGTAAGAAGTTGTGAAATTACAAGAGAAATCTCAGGGATTTGGAGATGGCAGGAACACGGGACATGTGCTGGTACTGGACGGAGTCACCTCCAGACAGAAGCCTTATCTACAGCCCACAGCAGCTATGTGGGGCAGGGCTACCCAGACCTGGTGGGGCCAACATGATGACAATCTCTAGATGCTGGACGTGTAACTACCTGATTTAGTGTTTGCCTGCTGGGTTTCAGTCTTACCCATCACACATAGCTTGCTTTTGAGTTTTCAGGGGCTTACAGCTGACAGCTTCCTTAGAGTCTCAGAAGAGACTGTGGACTTTTCAATACGGCTAGGACAATTGAGACCTACAAGAAGATTCAATACTGGATTGAATGCATTTTGCTTTACTAATAGCCATGAGTTTATGGAGCAGAGGGAGGAAGGCTATAATTTATGTGTGAACTGTTCCCATACCTATGAGTGTATGTGTGTATTTATTAGTTTTACTTATTCTTTGAAAACGTCATACATGTATACAATGTATTTTCAGCCCCACCCCCATTCCTACCAATGTGTTTGAGCTCTTGGTTCTCGTAGTGAAAATGTTTTTGAGGCTGTGGAATGCTTAAGAGGTGAGGCCTGGTAGGCAGAAAGAAGTCAGTTTCTAGGGGAAGGTCTTGAGTATTAAGGTCCAGGCTGTTTTCTGGTCTTGTTCTCTCCAGAAGGGAGGAGGTAAGCTGTGGGAGAGTCAGTAATCAAATGAAACTTGGTGGGCTCAGGAAACTCCTAAAACTTAAAGGACTCATATGGTCGTATTATATAAGTGACAACTGGGGAGAGAGGGTGCAAGACATACTGGGAGCTCCAGGAATGTGGCCTTCCAGTCATTCCTCATATCAAGGTGGCCATTTATGTGATGCAGCTGCTTCTGAGTCATCCACACCATGAGCATCCCTTCACTCATGCTTCTGTAAACAACCAATACACTCATTGTCTCGTGAGGTTGGACCATTCTACAATTGTTACTCTGTTCTGTTCTGCTCCACTGGAGTGTAGAGACGTTTGTTCTTGTTTCCTAGGGAAAGTCACTCAGAAGTCATGCTGAGGGTTCCTGGAGCCATGGCCCTAGCTCCCTTAGTGACTCTAGCTGTCAAGCCTTTTCTGCCAAAAAAGTCTGTATTCCTCTGAGTTGTGAGCCAAAATAAGTCCTTTCTCTCTTAAATTGTTACTCTCAGGTGCATTGGTCACCAAATGTGTGGTGATATATTGTTTGTAATCTAATAAAAGATTGCCTGGAGATCAGAGAAGCAGAGGAACATGCCACTGGAGAAAACTCTTGCCACCGAAAAGGGAAGATCCTGTCTCCACGAATCCTCAGAATGAACACCTCCAAGTCTTCTGATCTTCTAGCATTTACTCCAATATTTAGCTCCGGGTTTTTATTATAAGACCAATTAAGATTCGTGAAATATAACGAATATACTGAGCTGGCTATCCCTTGGCTCACCATAACCAGATTCTGAGTGTTCACAAGTCATTGATTTTAATGCTACTTTTCTGAGATGTGTTTTTATTTTGCAGAATATTATATATACTCAAGTTCTGTTTTCAGCATAGAGGAATGGCTTAGCACAGTTTCGGTTACTCTTACTAAAAATAGAAAGTGTTCCAAATTGCACCTGGTTGGGTGGGTGGGAACAACTAAAAGAAAATTTATTTCCTCCAAAATGACTAGGAAAATTTTTGACTAGTGTGTAGGATTAAGGAATAAAATAACAAGAATCAGATATGGGCTAGAACCCACATATCAGTAAGCACCCAAGATAAACTGCAGAGGACAGTGTTCATACAGAGCGAAAGAATGTGTGGGTGTTGCATTTAGGAAAAAAACCCACACATGTTTGGTAAAATCACAAAACATTGTTAAGTGGTTCTTTTCACAGAGCACTGGAATAGAAAAGTCTCAGAGAAATAATGTATAGCCAGTTGGTATATGGGATGTTTGTACTATAGTTATTTACTGTTCTAGGTTTATTTTGTTTTGTTAGAACGTACTATTTATCTGAATTCAAATTTAATGTGAAGTCCTACTGTAATGCTTCCTTTCAGGTACCAGCAAGCATTCACTATGTAGAAAAACTTAGGTTACTGTTAGAAAATGTGCTTATTGGCTAGTATAGAATCTATAAATATATTCAGAAGAGAAACTCTGCATTCAGAACTTGCAAAGGAGGAGAACACAACCAAAGTCATTTTAGAGCATGGCTTAACTAGTCCCTGTAGGGGTATTGTGTTGTTTCATGGTAAATAATTGTCCCACCCACTGGTTTAATAAAAAGTGCTGATTGGCCAAAGGCAGGCAGGAAGTGTGGGCGGGGCTACCAGACTAAGAAAAACTCTGAGAACAGGAAGCACAGAGCAGAATGCCAGAGAGAAGCCAGAAGAAGCAGAGGACAACTATGCTGCTCTAAGAAAAGGTACCGAGTCGCATGGCTGAACAAGATAAGAGACATGGGTTAGATTGAGGGTAAAGAGTTAGCAAGTGATATGCCTGGGCCTTAGGCCAATCAGCCTAAAACTATTGAAAGCATCTGCATGTCTCTGTGTGTCTCTGTGGGACTGTGGGATTGCGGGACTTTAGGCCCGAAAGTCGAGGCCAGAAACCTCGTACTACAAGTCCCCAGATTATTTAAATATTTAAGAAAATGTGAATGTGTGTGTTTGTCTTGAGATCTGTTCTTGATGAGAGAGCGAGAGTTGGTGGTGTTACAAGCTGTTGTGGGGTATTTGCCTAGAACATAGGCACAGGTAGAAAAAGACAAATTGGAGGGCTATCACTGTTTGCTTGCTTTGCAGGGAATTGACTTATATTTGTATAACTACAATTAATATTATTAATTTCCATTAAAAAATCTTTTTTGCTTGACACTTATGGAATTACTGTAAGCATAGCCTAGAACTTCATGCCTCATGTCCATCCCCACCCTTTTATGCCTACATCAGTACAGATACACACGCCATAATTAATGACACAGATACACCGTTATTAGCTGAAAGCCATTTTGAAGGACTAGGGGTTAAACCATTTCCTGTTGCTATCCAATGTGCCAGAGACTTTTCTCTGCCTTTTATTTCTCTGACAGATTGACAGAGAAAAAAACCAAACCTGATCAAGACCTCTAGATAGCAACAATACTTTATTCAGACTTTTTTTCTTTTCAGTTTTTACTTAAAATATTATTTTTAGAGGTGTGTGTGGGGGTGGGGTTGGCAGAGCAGGGACAGGGTATGTGCATGTGAGGTGTCAGATTCCCTGGAGCTGTAGTTCAGGTGGTTGTAAGACACCTAATGTGGGTGCAGGGAACCAAACTCAGGGCTGGGGAATGGCAATAGCAATACATAATTGTTTATTTGTTTGGTTTTTCAAAACACGGTTTCTTTTTGTGCAATCTTGGCCATCCTGGAATTTGGTCTGTAGACTGGGCTGGGTCTGAGCTCATAGAGATCCACTTGCCTCTATCTCCCAAGTTCTGGGACTAAAGGCATGCACAACCCAGCTTTTTTTTTTTTTTTTTTTTTTTAAAGCAATACATGCTCTTAACAGATGAGGCATGTCTCCAGCCCTGTTTCCCTGATTGCTTTTGGTTTGGTTTGACAGGACCTCCCTCTGTAAGCCCTGGATGGCCTGAATGGATATCAGCTTGCATTCTGTCTTTGCTCCAGTGTGGTAAGATTGAAGGTGTGTGTACAACCTTGTTATTTTTCTGTCTCAGAATCCCATCTAAGAAAACAAATTACAATCACAGCCACTACCGTTGTCTTCCATGTCTTTTATCATCAGCACACATCCTTGGCATCATTCAGTCTCTATACATGACTTTGTATTTTAGATTTTGGAAAAACCATCTTTTGCGACAGGGCAGTTGGGAAGTGTAAGGGTGAACCTTGGAATATACTGTGTGTGTGTGTGTGTGTGTGTGTGTGTGTGTGTGTGTGTGTGTGTGTGTGTGAGAGAGAGAGAGAGAGAGAGAGAGAGAGAGAGAGAGAGAGAGAGAGAGAGAGAGACTTTTCCAGCATTTGCTGGAAGGACGGTGTAGATGGAATCCTGGTGTGTGTATTTTTTGTTTGTTTGTTTGTTTTGTTTTTGTCTTTTTTCAGGAAAATGCAGCATAGCAGCCAGAACACATTCCTGAGTGGGCAGGCCTGACTCTGAATGGCAGTGTGCTGTAGTGATGTCCCATTCAAATACATTTTTCCAACGTATACAGGGACCGCACATTACATTTATGACCAGAAATACATAGTTAAAAATTAATAGCTACAGACAGCCTTTCAACTACATCCCGGACAGATTTTTCAAACAAAAAACCACAAGTGGCTAAGAGAAAGTCTTTCTAACAGCATGGGAAGCCAGGTGATAAAAGTTGAAGGTTTGTTAGAAAGTCCTAGAATATACCTGTGCACTCATGTATCTTTAAAGTTTTATATGAATAATGATTGCTTCTTACTGGTAAAATAGCATTAGTTAATTTAAGACTTTTTTATTTTTGAAAAAATATTTAATGCAATCCTGGCACCTTTTATTAAATTTTCTATTACTCTTTTATTATTTTTACCTCTGAAAAAGGTTAATGATTTAAATCACAAAGTCTATAGGCAGAGCATGTTGACTAAAAGTTGGACTGTATTTGTTGTAGCCAGAGGTTTACAGCTAAAATGTCCTCAGATGCTCTTGTCTTGGTTTTTCTTTGTTTCTAAAAACAAGTAGGCCTTTTGATTGCGAGCCCTTTAGCTGTGACCTTTGCACAGGAACCTGCAGCTGGGCTGGTGAGGGCTCTGTGTGGTGCTGGTTAGAGTGGTTCTTGATCCTGATACTGAGCCTCAGCCCTATAACCATCTCATCTGCCGAGCTTCCCACTCCCACTCTCTGTCTCTTAGGCGAGGCAGGAAAGTTAGAAGGGCCGGGGATTAGATACAGTGCTTCCCTGTATCCTGGATTTCACGTTTCACAGCCTCGGTTACCCATTGACAGCTCAGTCCAAAAAAGAAAAGATTGAGAGATAAAGTGCTCAAGTGTTTTAAATTGTCCTGAGTAGCATGTTCAGATTGTGACTGTGTCCTGGGTTCTTTGATATTGATGTAGGAAAGCACTTAATGTTTTTATTTTATTTTATTTTATTTTATTAGAGCTCATAGTTGAAAGACTTTGAATTTTAAGAAGAGATTTTAGGTTTTTTAAAAAGACTTTATTTTTACAAAGACTTAGCTTTTAAAGTGTTTAAATTGTTAAAGACTGGTATTTTTAAGTTTGGAATATGTTTTACATTTGTGATATTTATTAATCTTAGATCTTGGGAGTGAACCAACAAAAGAAAGCTATATTTTAAAAAGTGGTGTTTGCCAAATTGACAGGGGTAAGTTCTACTGGGTAATTTTATGTCAACTTGACACAGACTAGGGTCATCTGAGATGAGGGAACCCCATTGAGGAAATGCCTAAGATTGGACTGTGGGTAAACTTGTAGGCATTTTCTTAATTAGTGATTGATGTGGAAGGGTCCAGGGCACTGAGAGTGTAGCCGTCCTTGGGCTGGTGGTCCTGGGTTCTATAAGAAAGCAGGCTGAGAAGCACTTTGTATCAGCTCCTGCCTCCAGGTTCCTACCTTGTCTGAATTCCTGTCCTAACTTCCTTTAGTGATGGACCATGGATATAGAAATGGAAACTAAATAAACCCTTTCTTCCCCAACTTGCTTTTGGTCATGGTGTTTCACCATAGTAATACGAACCCAAACTAAGACAATTATAAATAGGTACTACGTTTTATTTGTCTGTTGAAAATAAAAGCAAATTGATGCCTTTATGCCTGGAGGTTTTATGTATACTTACGCTTGTTTTGGAGGTGATATCAGGATTACAGTTCATGGTAATGACAGAAGCTGGGGTATGACAATAGATGTGGGCACATGAGCTGTGTTAGGGATTTCAGTGGAGAAAACTATTAGACAAGAAGAGGCTACAAAAATACAGATTAGAATACACATGGGTTCACTAATATTTAAAACAATATGCTCCCGAAGAGAACAGCATGAAGCCATGGCCTAAGTTAAGGAGCATGACCTCACGGTTCGTAGATGACAGCACCATGTGGTAGTCTGGATGTAATTGGCCCCTGTCATCTCATAGGGAGTGGCACTATTAGGAGGTGTGGCCTTGTTGGAGGAAGTGTGTCACTGTGGGGATGGGCTTTGAGGTTTCATATTCTCAGGATGCTTCCCAGTATGCTAGTTGACTTCCTGTTGCCTACAAGATGTGGCACTCTTTGCTCCAGTACCACCTCTGCTGAACACTACTACACTCTCTGCCATGATGATAACTGACAGAAACTTTGAAACTATAAGAGAGTCTTCTCACGTAAATGTTTTCTTTATAAGAGTTGACGTGTTTAGTTGGAAGTTTCTGTCCCACCAACAACTCCTAAATACCCACAGCTGCTTCCCAAAAATTGACTCTGAGGCTTAATAAATGCTCAACCAGTAGATCAAGCTTATTACTAACTAGCTCTTACTCTTAATTTAACCCATAATTCTAATTTATGTCTAGCCACATGACTTGGTACCTTTCTCAGTCCAATATTCTCATCTTGCTTCCTCTGTGTCTGGCTGGTGACTGTATCTCTGCCTTTTCTTGTTCCAGAATTCTCCTAGTCTGGTTGCCTCACCTTTACTTCCTGCCTGCTTACTGACCAATCAGTGTTTTATTAAACCATTATGAGTGACAAATCTTTCCAATGTACAAGAGTATTATCCCACAGCAGCCATGGTCATGGTATCTCTTCACAGCAATAAAAACTCAAACTAAGACATACCAATAGAATGATGATAATAGAGACAGTTATTGCAATGTGTTATATGAGACCGTTTCTATGCTGGTATATAACATTCTGACATACTCCCCCACACTCTGTAACCCTCCTCTTCCATTTCCCCCATGCCAATTAATCCCTTTTATTCCTCTAGGAACTTTTACTTCCCTTTTTGTGACATTTTTGCATTTGATTTTATGTATCTATAAAATCTAGGCCTACAAATGAAGGAAAACATGTATTTGTCTTTCTGAGACTGACTTAATTGGCTTAGTGTGATGATCTCCAGTTATATTCATTTTCCTGCAAATGATATAACTTCATTGTTCCTTATGGCTAAAAGCATTCCATGGTATACATAAACCACATTTCCCTCATTCATTCCTCCATTCTTGATGCTTATCTTGGTCCCATAATTTAGCTGTTTGGAATAGTGTTGTATAAATGTTGATGAGGTGCAAGTATAGCTGTGATATGTTGGCTTGAAGTCTTTCTTTGGCCCAAAATTTGGGGAAAATAGTTGGGGTGACATAGCTGGGCCATGTGTAAGTTCTATTTTTATTTTTATCTTTATTTTTTAGGAAGCTCCATGTTTTTCAAGTCTTTGCATGGCTTCCTAGACTTAGACCTGCCTGGGGAAGTGAGGAAATGAAGAAGAGACAGACAGACAGAAGGACAGATACATGAAAATAGAGAAAAGCTGTGATCCAGTGGTCTGGGATCTCTGATGGAAACTATAGCTTCCTGGAAGCTCAGTGTACTGTGTACAGTTCAACAGAAAGACAGGGGCATTGCATAGGGTTCAACAGAGAGGTAGGTGATCGCATACAGTTGAGCAAGAAGGCAGGGTCATTCCATCCAGATGAAGAAGGAGTTTATGGTATACATCTGATCAAAGAGGCAAGTTTAGCTAACCTCGGTAGCTGCCATCTCTGCAGGGGAGCAATCTTCAGGCTGTAAACATCCAGAGAGAGAAAGCTACGGAGGACATTTCCTGCAAACACTTTCCATATCCACATATGGAGCAGAAAGAAAAGCTCTGCCATTTTTCCATGGGTCTGAGGACACGCCTATCCCTTCGTCAACAATATACATCCACTCAGGATTTCATTCACCCAGGGTTTTTTTTTTTTTTTTTTTTTTTTTTTAATGTGTACTGATAACATTTTGTAATGGAATGAAAATGGAGAATGATTTATAATTTTTCATGGAAAAGAAGGAAGACAATTGAATTATTTCTGAGCACCTGTGGAAGAAAGAGGGTGGAGGGCTCATAGATGAGAGAGAGCCGAGAAAGTCCTGTTCTCTCTCATGGGAGAGCTGGTTTTGCACCTACAAACAGAAATGATAGATGGCATTTATGTGCCATGCACAGGGAAGAAAACTGGTAACTGGAGAGGTTATCAGGAGGTTTTCATTTTAGCTCTGGTTTTATGTTTCTATGAGGATGACTTTTTTTTTTTTTATGTAACTTGTGAAATTAGAAAGGCATTTGGAGGAGAAACCTGGTGAGGCTGTTGTTTCTCCCTGGGAAAGGCTGACTCAGACTGTTGTGCTACTGTGTTTCGGTGAAATTGCTGTGCTGAGAGTATTTGTTTGCTATTGCATTCTGCTTTCTATTTCTGTGACAAACACCACGACCAAAAGCAGCTTGGGGAGGAAAGGGTTGATTTCAGCTAATGCTGACAGAAGCCAGGACAGGGACAGGGAGGATTTTGGAAGCAGGAACTGATGCAGAGGCCACACTTCCTGGCTTACTCCTTGGAGCTGGCTCAGCCTGCTTTCTTACACAACCCAGGGGTGGCATAATCTTCATCTTAGGGTTTTATTGTTGTGAAGAGACACCACAACCACAGGAATTCTCATGAAGGAAATATTTACCTGGATTAACCCATTATCACCATGGCAGGATACATGACAGCATCCAGGAAGACCTGGTACCAGAGAGGTAGCGGAGAGTTCTACATCTGGATCCACAGGCAGCAAAAAGACAATGTTACAATGGGCCTGATGCTTGAGCATCTGAGACCCCAGTATCACCCCCAGTGACATACCATCTCCAGTAAGGCCACACCTCATAATAGCACCACTCCCTGTGGACCATTTTCTTTTAAACCATCACCGTCACTAATTAAAAAAATGCCCCGAAGTCTTGCTTACAGTCGATCTTATGAGTTAAGAAGGCTAGAAACCTTAGGACAGTAGACCCAAGGTCCCAGTCAGGAAGGAACACACGAGAAGACTGATGAAGAGATGTTCCTCGAGGAACTCTGTAGATATATCTAGTACTGTACTGTCCACTATGACACTCTTCACTTAAATTCACCAAAACGAAATACAATAGAATCCAGTTTCTTGGTCATAGTAGCCAAGTATGACTACTGAGTAGCCATGCCTGGTTAGTGGCTGTCATACAAAACAGGGTGGTGGTTGTGGAGTTCTCCCATTGTTGGCTGAGGTTTTCTTGGCTGTACTGTGCTGGACCAGATGCCATGATTGCCATGCCATATGTTCTTCTATCCCTAGGGTGTTTAGTAGTATTAAGAGCAACTTCATTGCTGAACTGGGAAAGTTAGACAGGGGAGATTTTATTGTTCTTAGGGTAGAATTTAAAGATAAAGACAATGGTGTTTCCCTTGGCGTGGGTCCTGGAACTGGAGGAAGAGAAGGGTGGTCAAAGCAGGAGGCTTGATGCAATGTGATACTTGGTCTTTATAGGATTTAGAATTACTTAGGAGATCCATCTCTGGTGTGCCTATGAAGAAGGTATTTTCAGAAAGAATTAACAAAGGGGGAAAGACCTATCATCTAAGTAGACAGGACTTTCCAACTAAAGGCTCAGATTTAAAAGCAATGCCACCTGTCTGCCTTAACTTCTTCTTGAGTTAAGAAGTTAACCCGTGCTCGTCACTGCTGCCCTCGAATGATGGTGCCCTCCAGCCTTGCAGTGTGAACTCAACATCAGTGACTTCCCAGTGAATTTCCAGGCCGCCATCACCAGACTGTGGCTGCAAAGTGCTCAGCTTCATTGACTGAATAGTGATGAGGCTCTTCTGAGTGGGAATTAAATGGTCATCAGTTCATATCAAAAGCTGGTAAGAGTGAGCAGGCTGTCTCTGTGTTCTTTCTGTAGGAAGAATGTATCATTTGGCTCTTTAGCAGGTGTGGCTTACAAGGCAGTAGTTTTCAACTTGACTCTATGGGGGTCTTGACCCTTTGGGATCTAATGACCCTTTCACAGAGGTCACCTGAGACCATCAGAGAACACAGATATTACATTGTGATTCATAACACTAGCAAAATTACAGTTATGAAGTAACAAGAAAATTAGTTTTATGGTTGGGGGAGGGGTCACCACAATATGAGGGAACTGTATTAAAGGGCCATGGCATTAGGAAGATGAACCACTGTTATATGGCCAAAGGGCAGCTCTGTTTGACAAATTATGAGTGCTGCTTGATGACGTCTGTCTCTTCTTATGAATCTTATGTCATGCGAGACATATGGCTGTCATATTACTTTAGCCCCAACACAACAAGATGGATAACTTTGAGGCATATAATAGAATTCTGCCCCAGAATTGACTGTATATAATAATTGAAGTTTAAATTTAATTGTTTGTATTTATTTTCCCCAAAGAAAAATTACTTAAAATTAAGAAATAGTTTTAGATTTTTCTTAGTTATGTAATTGATACATTGTTTTTATTTACTGATTTTTGCCAATTCGGAAGGGATAAAGTAGCAGGGTGGGTTTACTTACTTATTTATTTATTTTTACAAGGTTTCCCATTGTAGTCTGAAACCCAGTATGTGGTTCAGGCTGGCTTCAAACTCACTGCAATCCTCCTGCCTCAGTCTTCTGAGTACTAGGATTATAGACAGGAGCTACCACACCTGACTGCAAGGATTTCTCTTGGGGTTTTGTGCGGCCCATGAGCATGTTCTTGTGGGTGTGCACACCTTGTGTTTAGATGTGTATGCACATGTTCTTGTGGGTGTGTACACCTTGTGTTTGGATGTGTATGCACATGTTCTTGTGGGTGTGTACACCTTGTGTTTGGATGTGTAATTACATGTTCTTGTGGGTGTGTACACCTTGTGTTTGGATGTGTAATTACACGTTCTTGTGGGTGTGTACACCTTGTGTTTAGATGCACATGCACAAGTGGAATCATGCATTGAGAGGCCAAAGGGCAAATGTCTGGCATCTTTTCAATCACTCCTCACCTTGCTGTTTTCCTATTTTTTTGTGTGTATGAGATTTGTCTACATATGTACTTGCATGTTCGTGTGTGTGGGCCTGATGTCCAGAGTCTTTCCTGATCTCTGCCCACTTTATTTATCACAGCAGGTTTCTCCCTAAAGCCAGAGCCTGCCCATTCAATCTAGTTTAGCTGCTCAGCTTGTTTCCAGGATTCTCAGGACTGGCTCTCATCATGGGAACTACAGGTCACCTTCTGTGTGGATTCCAGAGATCTAAACTCTTTACTGAGCCATCGCTACAGCTCTCCATTTTAACTTTGGAGACAAACTCATTCATTTAACTAGGCTAGCAGGACATTGAGTGCCAGGAATCCACTTGTCTCAGTCTGCTCAGCACTGTATTGCTGATACTTGCTACAATACCTTGCTTTCATGGAGGTCCTGGGACTCTGACCTCAGGTCCTTATGCAGCAACAATCCAAGGGTTTTCAGTTTTCTTTAAGAATCTCTCCCTCCCTCCCTCCCTCCCTCCCTCCCTCCCTCCCTCCCTCCCTCCCTCCCTCCCTCCCTCCCTCCTTCTCTCTCTCTCTCTCTCTCTCTCTCTCTCTCTCTCTCTCTCTCTCTCTCTGTGTGTGTGTGTGTGTGTGTGTGTGTGTGTGTGTGTGCTTGTGATACATGTGTGCAGGTACCCAGAAGAGATCCCATGGAGTTGGGGTTATAGATAGATAGTATGAACTGCTTGACATGGGTACTAAGGACTAAATTTGGATCCTCTCAAAGAACAACAAATACTCTTAACCACTGAGCCATTTCTCTAGACCCAAGGTGTTTTTATTTTTATTTCATAATTCATGATGATCCAAGCCTCTTTTGCTACCCAGGAGCGCCCTTTAATCCAGGAGAGAAATGACCAGTTTAAGTTGATTTCTGTGGTCACCACCACTTTAGTTTTGTCTGTGGCTTTTAAACTGTGAGGGAAAAAATATTTGCAATGTTATGATGCAAAGAATAAGAGTAGATCCTGTGGTTGCTATGGTGACAAGATAGGTGGAATTCACTTCTCCAAAAAAAATCACCTGCAAGTATACTTTAGCATTCCTTGGGGGGGGGGTATTAGTTAGGAATTTTAATCTGTCAGTGCCCATCAAAATGGCGAAGCACTCAGAAATATCTTGCAGCTGCACTTTTAGCTGGTTTTGGTTATCATGAAAGAAAATGGAGTAGAAATAGTTATCATTATGTTGTAATTTAAGTGATCTTCTCAAAGTGTCTTGGTAGGTACAAGCCTAAAAGCACACTGCAGCTTTGTTTCCATGGTCCTAGAAAATGTCATTGTCATACCAGCGGAGCTTGGGGTTATTTTGCAAGTTGTTGATAATCATTAGTATAATGTGGAACTCAAATGATCTGGTGTAACAAGCAGACATGGATGGGAGAAATCTCCCAGGACCACATCCCTAGATCAAGGACCACAGGCAATTAATCTCTGCTGAGAGAGGAAAAATTAGGTTTTCTCCAGGGATAAGCCAGTCCCGTGCAGTCAGGAGCATGAGTGTGCATATGTTTGCATATGCACATGGAGGACAGATGACAGCCTTGAGTATCATTCCTCCTTGAGTGCCACACATCATGTGTGTTTAAGCTGGTGTCTCTTTCTGCTGTGAGGCTTACATGATTAGACCAGACTGGCTGGCCAGCAAGCCCTGGGGATCTGCTTCCCCAGAACTGTGTGTAGTGTTACCGCTGTATCTGGCTCTTTTACATGGGTCCCATTCATTGAACTCAGGGCCTCTCATGCTTGTATGAGAAGCACTATACCTAATGAGCCATCCAAATATCTTAATAATAATGACATTCAGCATGTATAGAGTATGCTGCTGAGGCATTTTATGAATGCTTTAGAAACTCTTAGCATGTTTTATTATCTGTGCAAAATTGCCCAACTTCTTGATGCTGCAATCAAGTTAGAAACACCCTCCTACCTCATAATGCTCTAAGTGAGGGTACGATTTTGTATAGGATTTGCATTTTTAACTGTTTTCAGCCACCACAACACAGAATTTTATAGGCTGCAAACAAGGAGGGAATGGAATTGCTGAAAAGCAGAGTGACCTATTCAAGGTCGTAGCAAAGTGAAGAGCTGGAGATTATGTTTAGGTGCAGCTTGGCCTTAGACCAGAGGTTCTCAACATGTGGGTCACGACCCCCTTGGAATGATCAGACAACCCTTTTACAGGAGTCACCTACACCATTGGAAACACACGTATTTACCTTACAATTCATATCAGCAACAAAATTACAGTTATGAAGTAGCAACAAAAATAATTTTATGGTTGGGGTCACCACAACGTGAGCAGCTGTATTAAAGGGCCGCAGCATTAGGAAGGCTGAGAACCTCTGCTTTAGACTCTTCCACTACTAGGTGCATATTGCTCCTCTATTTCCTAACCTGTGCTAAGAGTGTGGGTTTTTAAAATATTTGAGCAATATATTGAAGAGAGTTAGTGCTTGCCTGAAGGACTTTGGCATGATTGGAGAGAGAAATATATTTAATACTTTTTTGTTTCAATAATTTATGATTTTTATAAATTTTTCAAAATTAATTAACTTAATTTTTTTCTCTCCTGTGTAGAAAAACTCTTGGGTACAGACCAAGAGCCTGATTCTACCTCATGTACGGAAGAGATACCATTTCTGCATTGTCTCCCAGGAAAGAGGAACCCTTCTGCCTCTTTTCAAAGTCAAACCTCCTAGTGAGTGCACAGACTGAATACTCACCAACATGATTCAATGAGCTGTTAAAACTTTGAATGAATTAAATCTAGCAGAATTTATTTGCACAAATCCCAGATTTGTGAGTCAAACAGCTGGACGAAGCTCAGAGCTCTTCACCCAGCAGCACTGGGTAGTTGGTGCTTTTAGAAGAAAGTGATGTGGAGAGAGCGGTGTGGATAGAGATCACCATTGGTCTGATTTGGACCGTGTAGGTAGCTCTGTAGCTTGTGATTAGCTGAAAGTTTAGCAAGTAAAGTTGGCTGGCAGTTAATTACTCATTAGCGATAGATTTTGAGGCTGCACTTTGGTCATGCATTATGCAAACTTATAGTTCACTTTGCGGAGGCAGCTTTAGGTCAGAGTCAATAGGAAACTCATGACTCATATGGCTTGGTGCTGTGAGTACGGTTCTTTAGTGTGCATACCCATGGCTAGACTTAAACTTTGTTCTAAACTATAGCTTAAGGTGGCCTGGAACTTAAGTGTATGGCGAGGCTTGTCTCAAACCCCCAGCAATCCCTCAACCTGAGTGGCCATGTGAGAAATTTTGTTTTCTCTTTTTTCCTATCAAAGGTAGTCATCCCAACAAGAGCCATATTTTTTGAACTACCCCCTCCCCCTTTGTACTGTTTAGCCAGCTGCATCAGATTGTGAAGTTGAGCTCCCACCAATGGGATGAGACACAATCACCACCCATGTCAGCGAGAAAAGACAGATGCTATTTTGGCCAATGTGTTTGCTAGCTAGGTTTGGGTACCATAATACTCTTTAAAAAAAAAAAAAAAAAAAGATTATCCTAGCTTGTGGAGCCTCCTGCAGTCCGACCAGAGTTCATTCCTGGTGCATGAACTGTACAGAGGAATGTGGGAATATATTTGTGCGTACTGTATCTTTAAATAAAGGAGCTGGTTTGGACCATGGCAGGTACGTAGAATAAGTGGGAGGAGAAATCAGTTTAGGTAGGAGAAGCAGGGCGGAGTCAGAGGCAGACCGCGCGGAAGCCACCGAAAGAGCAACATGTAAGCACGGGTGAGCTGCGGGCCCCCACGTGGCCCGCGGATTAATAGAAATGGGTTGATTTAAGATATGAGAGCTAGCTAGCAATGTGCCTGAGCCATAGGCCAAACAGCATAGACTTAATATAAGCCTCTGAGTTATTTTTGGGGACCTGGGCGGCTGGACAGCTGAGGGGTCTGGCACGGCAGGTCTGTGGGTCAGACGGCGGGCAGATAAGCGGCGCCAGGCAGGTCTGTGGGTCCGAGACCTCTGGCCGCCCGGGACCCAGAGAAACCCTATTACAACAGAGGAACACCTTACTCAGCCTTGATACTGGGGGGAGGGACTCAGTCCTACCTCAACAGGATATGCCAGACCTAACTGACTCACCTTGGGAGTCCTTGCCCTCCTTGGGGAATGGACAGGGTACGTGGGGAAGGCTGGGGAAGGACTGGGGGGGGGAGTAGTGGTGGGTATGGGAAAATTTTAAAAAATAAATAAAATAAAATGAAATAAAAGATTGCATCGCTGGGTGTCTTAGTCAGTATTCTGTTGCTGTGAAGAGATACACTGGCCACAGGAAATCTTAAAAACAGTATTTAATTGGGGATGGCTTACAGTTTCAGAGGTTTAGTCCATTCTTGTCATGGCAGAAAGCATGACACACAGGCAGACATGATGCTGGAGAATGAGCTGAGCCTTCTATATCTGGATCCTCAGGCAGCAGAAAGAGAGAGTGACACTGGGTTTGGTTGAGCATCTGAAACCCCAAAGTCCACCCCCAGTGACATACTTCCTCCAACAAGACCACACCCCCTAATCCCTCCCAAGTAGTGCCACTCCCTGATGACTAAGCATTCAAACTTATGAGCCTAGGGGGCCATTCTTATTCAAGCCACCACACTGGGCAGCTTTCACTTTGGTTGTGTGCTTCTCTGTGAAACAACCAGACTATTCCTTGTTTGTTCCTAGCAACCACACTCAGCCTAGTTATATCTTTTACTAAAATCATGACAATGTAGATAGTTAAAAGTACAACATGAATAGCTTTGCCTACAGACAGCTGCTCTGTGAATCTTAATCAGATATTCACTGTGATCACTATTTTTGTTTTATTCATGGTTGATGTAACCTGCTCACTCCTGCTATGGTAGCTAAGTGTTCAGCTCATGCTGTTCCCAGTCATTCTAGTTACACTAGTATGCCACCTGCTAAGGATAGCAGCTGTCTGCTGCTGTCAACCCTTCATCTTTGCTATAACATGATTTTTCCTTCCTGTGTATCATTCGGGGGGGGGGGATTATACTAAATTAACTCTTAAATTTTGGCTAGTTTTCTTTGAATGGCCCATTGTATTTTTTAAAAATCCCGTTTCCATTCTCTTAAAAAACTGTATTTGGTCAGATATTTCTACACACAGTAGAGATATTTCTCTGAAGCCTTCCATGCCTGCACTGATTCACTGTAGTAGGACTTACTTTGAACTGCCAGCCCCCAAATAATAACACAGACACTTATTATTAATTAAGAAAGCTTGGCCTTAGCTTATGCTTGTTCTCAACTAGCTCTTATAGCTTAAATTAGCCATTTCTACTAATCTATGTTCTTTACCTCATCTGCATGCCCTACTCTCTCAGTGTCTCCCTGGTGAAACCCCATGCCAGATTCTAGCCTAGAGTTCTTCTTTCTGTCTGGAAGTCGTGCCTAATCTCTCCTGCACAGCTATTGGCCATCCAGCTTTTTATTAAACCAATCAGGTGCTTCAGGCAGGTGAGGTAAAGCATAGACACATTTTGGCACAGTATCTTACCACAGTCCACACTGTGGTTCTCTGGAGTGACGGCATACTCTTCTCTTTATTGCTGTTCTGGAGACATCCCTTCTGTATTCCCTCCCCATGTGTATTTTCCAGGAGCTTCCAATAAAATCTAGATAAAAGTACCATCTAAAGAGTATGCATGTATGTTTTAGTGAAACTTTATACCTCATTGATGGTGTGGGCGGGTATAGAATTAGCTTAAAAATCCTTTTCGCCCAAACTTGAATTCATTTCTTTCTCTTCAGTTTCCCCGTTTTCATGTGGGAAGTCTATTTGTATGTGGATGCCCAGGCCTGTGTAGAGGAACCTCTTTTTTTCTTTGTTGGTAATCTTTGAAAGTTCTCTTCTTTTTGTTTCTTTATGCAGACATGGCCTGCGGTACCTTACTTGTTTATGTGTTGTTCTGAGCATGTAGGTTTTATCAGTGATGCCTTTCTGCTTAATTCAGCCTTCTTTTTTTTTTTTTTTTTAACAAATGTTTTTTATGTATGTGTCTGTGTTTGAGTATGTTTTTGTGCACGTAAATGCAGGTGCCTACAGAGACCAGTGGGCACTGGATCTCTTGGAGCTGGAGTAGCCCTGACTGGCTGCTAGGAACCTAACTCAGGTCCTCTACAAGAGGCCGGTTCTTAACTACTGAACCATCCCTCCAGCTCTGCAAACTTAGCTTTCTGATGGCTCTTTTCCTTCCACATTTTTCTATTTATTTGGTTTCTGGAACTCCTACATAAACTCTTACTTAAAGAAAGCCTCAAAACAAGGAAAAGTAACTGCAACTACTCATTAAAAATATATGCCTTAGCATAGGTTAACAACAAATGCCTCTGTGATCATAAACAACCTAAGTGCCAGGTCCAACCATGAAATTAACTTTTTTCTGTTATTTATCTTAATTTCCTTTCTAGTATTTCATAGTACTCTGGATTCAGCTTATTCTTCACCTCAAAACAAACAAATAAAAAGCCAGCCAGGAGTTGAATAGGTACCTGTTGGAATTTTACTACATCAGACAATAAGAAAGACACGGAGAATCAAAAGAATCACAGAAACCAAAGAACAGTCAGAAAACCAGTCCAAATACTGTGCCCTCCAGGCCACCGTACAGGCTAGGCTGTTCTTTCTGTTTGGAATCTCTCCTCTCAGCCCTTCATTTCTGTTATTTCTCTGGGGGAATCTGCATCCTCCTTGACAGCACAGATTAAAGCTTGTGGTAGAGTTTATCTGTATTCCTAGTCCTCAGTACGCTGAGGTGTCAGAAACACACACACACACACACACACACACACACACACACACACACACACACACACACACATGTAGTAAGAGGTTTCTGGCCTGGACTTTCGGGCCTAACCTCAAGGTTTAGGCCCGCAGACCCACAGACCCCTAGAGACACACTGATGCTCACAATAGTTTTAGGCTGATCGGCCTAAGGCCCAGGCATATCACTTGCTAACTCTTTACCCTTAATCTAACCCATGACTCTTATCCTGTTCAGCCATACGACTCAGTACCTTTTCTCAGAGCAGCATGGTTGTCCTCTGCATCTTCTGGCTTCTCTCTGGCATTCTGCTCTGTTCTTCCTGTTCCCAGAGTTTTCTTAGTCTTGTAGCCTCGCCCACACTTCCTGTCTGCCTTTGGCCAATCAGTGCTTTTTATTAAACCAGTGGGTGGGATAATTATTTACAATGAAACAACATAATCTCACACATACACACACACACACACAAACACACACGCATGCACATGCACACATACACACACACATGTAGGCACATGCGCACACAAGCATTGTCTTCATATCAAGTAGCTCTGGAATCAGATTGCCTTAACTCTGTGGTCCTGATATAGTTTTGCTCACAGACCTTGCTGCCAGTGACATGCTGACTAGCTGCATTTGTGTTCATGTGGAGTCAGCCCAGCTTCCCTGCCTGTGCAGCCATTGCCCTCCCGAGAATTCCAAGTGGTGACATCGTTGTCCTTTGCAGCCCTTTCTGTCCCTTGTGCCACTTACTATGTACTTCCTACTTTCAAGTCAGGATGGCATCTCCTTTACCTGCCCGCAGTTCCTGAGTCAGCTCAAGTCATCAGCTGGCCTTCCTGGGCTGATCTCCTCTTACTTGTGTTAGCTGGAGAAGACATCTAAACATGTCAGGCTTTTATGAGTAAAGGTGCCTGTGTGGGAGAGAGATAGCTGGGGCTCGGGTGGAATGCTGGATTACAGTGTAAGACTAGTCATAAGAAACAGAGAACAAACCTTGATGTGTTAGAGCTCGCTTGTCCCAGCCCATGGAAGCTGACAGGTAAATTTTCAGAAATTTTGCAAACTGTTTCTAAGCATAGACATTATTAAAAAACTAAATCAGATAAACTAGCAACATGACCATATTAAAAGACTTTTAAAAATTATTTAACAAACCTTGTTGCTACCTGTGTTCTTGGGGTCACTTGGACCCATTGCCACTTTTGGTGGACATACATACTCTAGGGTAGTGGGGTAAGGACATGTGTTTTCTGCTCTCTCCTTTTACTGGGTGCTGGTAGCTTGACACTGGCAATGTTTGAAAGTACTTCTGACCAGGGTCTGATTTATGTTGTTTATTGGCATCTGGAGGAAGTGAGTCACTGCCAAGATGGGAATGCAGGTGGTGGTGGTAGAGAGCTTGAAGTTTACTAGCTTGGCCTCATTTCCTGTCCATGTTCAGCTTTACAGCCATGTGATCAGCTGCCTCATGTTCCTGCCATGCTTTTCCTGCCATAATGGCCTATCTACCCTTGAACTATAAATCAAAACAAACCCTTCCTCCCTTTAAAAAAAAAAAAAAAGCAAAAACCCAGTCAGGAGTATTCTTCCAGTGTTTGAACATCCTTGCTGATCAAGCAAAGTCACTCGTGTGGTGATCTATTGTGTGGGCTCTAAAGAAATAAATTCTGCCTGAAGATCAGAGGGCAGAGCCAACCACAGAGTTAGCCATAGAGGTCAGGGAGTGGCAGCACACACCATTAGTCCCAGCACTAGGAGGCAGAGATCCCTCTGGATTTCTGAGTTCAAGGCCAAACAGAGTCAGACAGTGGGGCACACACATTTAATACTAGCACTTCGGATCCTATGCCTTTACTTCTAGTACTTGGGAACCTCCCCCCCCCCACACACACCAGCACTAGGAAATCTGGACCAAGAGGTAATATAGCTGGGCAGGGAAAGATATAAAAGGGAGAAAAGACAGAGTTGGTCCCCTTTCCTTTTGGCTGAAGACTCAGAGGCATGGAGACAGGATCTTCCCCTTTCTGCCTGAGAGTTGGCTAGGTGAGAAGTGGCAGCGGCTTGTTCCTCTGTCTCTCTGACCTTTCGGCTTTCCCCCAGTATCTGGCTCAGGGTTTTTTATTAAAAGACCAATTAGGATTTGTGCAACACTCATGTCATTGTCTGACAGCTCAAGTGCTGGTACAGCTTTGTCTCATTTTTGCATTGTTCATTTACATAAATCGGACTGTCACCAAGTATTCACGTTGAAGCTACACCTAGTTGTCTCCTGTGACTCTAGGCTGACAGGAGGGGAAGAATGCAGCAAAAATCAACCAGAACACTCTGAGATGTCCACAGACATGTGGACCTGCATCCCATACACTGCATGCTGTCCTACTGTTTACGTACATGCTTGCATTTGCACGGTAGGTTGTTAACACATCTCTGAGGCTGAAGCGGGTTGACAGAAGCACCCGAGGCTCCCATCAGCCCATGATGGAGTCAGAGTCCACTAGAGAAGAAGCTCTGTGTACCCAAGGAAACAGTGTGGCTCACATCACATTCAATCACGGCAGAAATCTGTGGGAAACATGGCCTCAGATCACAAGGCAAGATTCCAGTGGCAGTTTTTGGTTACATATGCTCCTTATATAGGTATTATTGTTTTTTGAGAATTTATTTTTTTAAATAAAAATGTTGTATGTATGTATGTTTATGTTGTATGTATGTTGTACTTTTTGCCTATATGTATGTATGTATGTATGCATGTATGTATGTATGTATGCATGTATGTATGTATGTATGTATGCATGCATGCATGCATGTATGCATGTATGCATGTATGCATGTATGTATGTATGTATGTATGTATGTATGCATGTATGTATGCATGTATGTATGTATGCATGTATGTATGTACACCACATGAATGTCTAGTACATGCAAAGACCAGAAGAGCACATCAGATCAGCTGGAACAGGAGTTACAGACAGTTTTGAACCACCATGTGGCTGCTGGAAATTAAATGCGGATTCTCTTCAGAAGCAATAATGCTCTTAACCACTGAGCCTGCTCTTTAGCACCTGACAGTTTCATATTCTGTATTTTGATTACATGTATTCTCCCTTTCCAACTCCTTCCAGATCCAGTCCCCATTCCATATTTATCCGAATTTTCTGCTCATATTTTGTTTTGTTTCAAAACCCATCAATTCTAATTAGTTCTGGCTAATCCACGGGAGCAGCTCACCCTATTGGAGGGGGCATGTCTTTGAAGAAAACTAACTCTCCCTCCTCCAGCAGCTATCAGTTACCAATCGTTCCTCAGCTAGGGTGGGACTCCATGCTTACCTCCTTGCTCTGGATTTCTGTCTGACATGAGTTTGCACGGGTCTTGTGCACACTATCACAGCTGCATGGAATTCATGTGTGCAGCTGCCCTGTTGTATGTGGAAACCACTGTTTCAGTGCAGTCGTTCACTGCCTCTGGCTCTTATCATCTACCCGCTCCCTCTTATACAGTGATCTCTGAACTTTGGCTTGCAAAGAGTGTCATACAGGTGACACTCACGCACCTTGAGATTTCTTCATGACACATTCCTATGGCCACCACACCACATTGTGCTTTAAACTGAGGTGAACCTGCCCTATGGGTTTCTGGGGATGAGGATGATACTTCAGATGGGGTCCAAACTGAGGTGAGAACTTGCGTCTCTGCATGGCCAGTTCTGCTGTGGCATGCAGATGAGACAAATTCTTAAAGACAGTTTTCTGCGACTGAAGACAATTACCAATGCATAGTCAGGTATGCATAGACAACAGCAGATCTTCCCAGCAGCTAGGGAACATTTTTGTCTATCCTGCCGAGAAGGTTTTGCTGGGACATCAGAGTATCTATAATATTAGAGTCACTTCAAAGTCCCGCCTTCATTTTGTCTGACATAGCATTTTCTCAATGTATTGAACCATTCTGTGTAGCTGTACTTGTCAGAACGCTACAGTGTTAGTTATACAGGGACTCTGCCGAGTAAGCACCTTTTCCTTAAGGGCTGCGGGGTTCTGGAAGTGCTCTCTGTGATTACATTTTAGTGAAGACAATGGGAAGAGGGATGGGAGCCTTGACATCAGCAAGTCTACCTAAGAGTCCGTTATTTCTTCATCTTCTGCTGGGGAGGCGATATGAGCCTGGTTTGTGTTCCTCACTTGCCAGAATCACTTCTATATGCTCGGCCTACAGACTCTTGTGTTGTTCCCCTGATAACGTCACACTCTCGGCTTTGGGATTCTGTGATCTGGTGGCTTTTCTGTCATCTTGGAAGGGCTTTACAGTTAAACAGACATGTTCATGCATCTGACTGAGGGATGATTTGCTCCTGTCTTCCGTGGCGTTTCTTCTTAAAAAGGCACCGTCTCAACTCCATGGAAGGTGGGCTTTGAGGTTTCTGGACACCGCCCTTCCTTCTTCTGTGTTATTTTATTGTCCAACCATCTCTCCGTATTGGTAATTTTTTTAAAATGCAATTGATTCTGGTGTTCTTTTTTTCTACTTTTTCCAGGAAAAGAAGTGTAAATCAGCAGCCGAGACATGCTTCTGTGCTCCTGAGGGTGCTCACCCAGGCCTTGGGAGTTAGTGTAGGAGTGGGAAAGCTACATCACAGTCATAATGAGTGTCTCTGGGAAAGGAACATGCTCTCAGACACACCAACGAAAAGCAAAAGGCCAAGATTCCTTTTCCCCACCTCTAGACTTTTAAAATTGCTGTGGACCAGACACCAAGCAGGTTTTCAAGTAAGACCGTGGAGCCAACTTTGGATTTCTAGTTTGAGGAACTGTCTCAAATCCAGGAACTATTTATTTTTTTCACTCTCTTTACTTTTCCACTTAATATTTGAGGGGGTGGTGATGGCTTTGAGACAGAGTTTCTCTGTGTTACAAACAGCTCTGGCTCGCCTGGAACTAGCTTTGTCACCAGGCTGGCCTTGAACTCACAGAGATCTGCCTGCCTCTGCCTCCCAAGTGCTGGAATTAAAGGTGTGCGATACCACCACCTGGCTGTTAATGTTTTTAACAAGCAGTCAAAATAGTAGACCTCATTATGCTATGTTCATACACATGTATTCCTGTACTTTGCTCCTATGTGCTCCTCCCCCACTGCCCAACCCCCTTTCCTCTCTCTTACTGATCACCTCCCTTGACAGTCTCCCTTCTCCCCTTGAGGTTCACTAGCTAAGAATCCTGTGTCAGCACCCCCATGCACCCTGTATGTTTAAAAAAAGTGTGATTTATTTGTCGGAAAGTATACAAATTTGTATGTCATCTTTACACTGGAGCCATGCTAATCCCTATATTGTTCCCATTTTAGTATATGTGAAGACAGAAGGAAGGAGCAAGACTTCTTTCAAGTTGAAGTTACTCTACACATCTTTTTTCTTGTTCTTTGGAGAATATAATGTGGAATGTGATGTTCCTACGTTCCTATTTGCGAAGGGAAACATGGTTAGGGGCTAGAAAGTCCAGTGCTCGCACACGCACACGCCACGGGAGGCGTTGGTGGGTTCTCTATGCTGCTCCTGCATTCAGAACTCAGGGAAAGCCAATGGCTTCCCACCTCAATGCCCTTTAGATGAGTGCACAGAGAGAGCTGTGGGTGTAATACCGAGAGGCCTTGCCTTCTCTCGGCAAGCAGGTGGACTCCAAGCTATTGTTATTATTTGATGCTGGTATGAGCTTGAAAGAGTGCAAGCAGCTGCTAAGGGAACAGCCGGACCTTGTCAGGAGAAGCCGAGTATAAATAGCTGAAAGCTATTTGCTAGCAGTGAGTCATCAAGGTCCTCAGCTTCCGTGGACCAAATAGCCCTGAAGCAAAAGTGGGGAGAAATCTATGGGGGAGGGGCTGCAGAGATGTGCTGCAGAGCAGCTCTGAAGGACAACAGGGCAACTGGTACATGTTTCTGAGGATGCCCTTACTAAGCCAAAATGTTCTGGGGCTCTGTACGGAGGCACAGAATTCTAGTTCAAGTGATCAGCATCGTAGATGGAGTTGTCTCGGGCCTCCGGGATCCTGCAGTGGTCCAGCAGGTTCTGTCTGACCATCCTCAGATTTCAAGAACCTTGTACTCTGAGCTAAGACAGGAAAGTAAGTAGCAGAGATTGAAGCTCTTTGGAACATGATCCCCTCACAGAGATCTTCTAGGCGTTCAAGAGAAATTCCTTGTAATACTTACTGGACAAAATACCAGGATCCAAAACACATAAGGATGATAACTACCAATACATAGGTGTCAGGAAAAAAATCAATTAGTAGAAAGAAAAGCATAAGAAAAATGGACAAAGGGACATGAATGAGCAGTTCATAGATAAGTGACCAGTTGACAGAAAAAATATTTATCTTCATTATCAAGCAGGGAAATAGAAACTGAAAAACCATGAGTAGCTATTAGGTTAATTGGCAGATGTAAACACCCCATGGTGTGACCGAGGCTATGAAGTGGTGAGAACTCTCACACGATGCTGTAAGTACAAGAAACAGGCCCAAGTGCATCAGAGACCAATTTAGCATCTATTAGCAAAGCCGAACAGTTCTGCAGCTCAGTAATTATGCTATAGGGAATATAAGGAAGTGCATATAGCATCATTATTTACAATAGTAAAAATTCAGGCTCACCCAGTAGAGTTATCAGCAGGGGGTTGAGTAAATAAATTTCAACATACTCTTAAAACAGAATATATACAGTGAAAATGGAAAAAGCACAGTTTATGTGTCAATATTCATGGATCTTAGTGAAGTTAGTTATGAAAGAATGTATTAAGTATGTTTCTAGCCATACAATACCGAGTGGATCTCGGTTAGGACCTCCACTTACCGCGTCCGGTTTCTTTGTGGTCCGAGTTTTGTCCCAGGCGAGGAGCGTCAAGATTAATTAAGTCTGCACTCAGGAGTTGTTTAGGTTCCATCATTCAGGCTCTCCACACACTGAGAGACCTGAGCTTTATTCAGTACATCTTATATCTTAGACCTGTCTGTCCCTTAGCCATGCTCCTCTCTTGCCACTGCATCTCGCCTAGCTTTTTCCCCTCTAGCTTCCCGCCATGCTGGATTCCTTCTGCCCCTTCCACTCACACTGACTCTACTCCATGCTTGTCCCCAGCTTCTGCCTCTTCTCCCGCTTCTGCCTCTTCTCCCTGTGTGTCTCCTCGTGTCCCCTTTTGTCTCCCGCTATCACCTTAACTCTCTTTCACACCCTGCCCCCTCATCCGGCACACCCAAGGTCTCGAGTCTCCCAAGAGGCTAGCACTCAGCAGGTGGCAGCATCTATAGTGCAGGAAAACAGGTTTTTCCCTATTTCCTCTATAAACATAGGGTTTTAGTAGGATGGGCCAATACAAAGTTGAACAATAGGCAAAAACTAAACAATATCTTATTAAGAGGTATGGGGTTGAACCGAACAGAAAATATGAAATTAAATAACATGGAAATTTTGGATAATAGCTACCTGTGATGTTCAATTATCAACTTGATAGAACCTGGATATGTTTGTGAGGGCACCTTTCAGGAGAATTAGCTAAGGGGATTCTTCCTTAGAGTGATGGAACCTGATATGAAGAGGTCTCAGGAAAAAGTAATGCTTTCTGCTTGCCTGCATTTGTCTCTTAATAATAACCATGTCCATTGCTGCCCCTACTACCAGGCTTCAACTTCCCTAGCCTTCCAATGTGGAAAAGGCCGGAGATTCTCCAGGAATCTTCTGGGCCTTCAGTGCTGGATTATGACTGTTGAGGTTCCAGCTTCATGGACTGAACTACTGAGCTCTTAATCTCTTTAATATGTAGATAAATATTGTTGGACCAGTAGGCCTCTGCTGGGTAAGCCATTTTAGTACATTTTATCTTATAGTATGTATGTACGTGAGTATAAATACTTACATATTCACATACATACACACAGACACACACACACACACACACACACATTGTTAGTTCTATTCTTCTGGAGAGCCCTGCTTGATAACTCTATCTCTGATAGAAGATGGAGGGTTGAGGAAGTCATAGCGATGGCTGAGTAGGAGATGTCCATCACTTACAATGGGCCATTGGCTAAGCTAGGTAGTGGCCAGAGAGGTTTGCTTCATTATCACTTAAACTGTAAGTTAGACGATGTGGTATTTAAACTGTATATGCATAAATGAGTATGCTTGCATATATATCTACATCTTTAACTTTTTGAAGAGAGGAGGAAGGGAAGGAAGAAATGGCTGGCAGTGTCTCCAGTCCCCATCAGAGGTGTCTTTGGCATTGTGGATGGCAATCTATGGGACTAATGAGGTGAGGTCTGCTCTGACTGCAGTGTATTGCTGCTCACACTGGGGTTCTGTGTTTCTGTTCTGCTATGTGTTCTCCTGGCCACATGCTCAGGGATTGCTCCAGAGTGTGGAAGATGGCATTGCCCAAGAGCACAAAAGCCTACAGTCTGATACAGTATGATCGAAGAAATATGTATTAAGGTCCTATTGAAAAAAAATCCGTAAAAGAAAAAAAGAGTGGGTCTACATAAAGCTGAAACTCAAAATGTTTTGGTTTGGCATTAATGGAAAGGTGATGTTGGAATGCTGTGTTCAGATTGAACAGAGTCAAGATGATGTTAGAGTCATAATATTTCAGAGCTGGGGAGAGAAGAAAGAGCCATCCACTGAACTCTAGTGTGGCCTTCAGCTGGCTTCTTACTTACCCAGGGAAGAGGCATGCCATGAAAAAGGCATGCTGGGCAAAGGACAGAGAGGCAGGGTTTGCCAGGGAATGCTGAGTGTTCTGGATGGTATTCATCAAATTGCTGTGAGCAAGCGTTTATTGTAGGGCTGGAAGATTTTTCCTTAAAATCCACTGTGGTCTCTGCCACAAAAACTTATCCCTGCTTCAGCACCCAAAAAGAAACCATAAAAGACAAGAGAGGGACTGGGATCTAAAATGTTTTACTTAAAAGCGCAGGTCGTGGGCTGGATCTGGCTCGTAGGGCAGAGTGCACAAATGCTTTGTGTTCTCTGTGATAGGGTTTGTGCTCAGTATTTTACATACATGATCTCAGCTCTGGGAATGAGTGGTGGGTAGGGCACTCTTGTTACCATTTCCCTCTATTTATGGATATAAAAACTGACAGATTGAAGTCATCCAGGAGCAGCTGGTATAGGCAGGCTTTGAGTCAGTGTGACCTCAGTGGTCTCTCTTAGTTGCTATGCTGTCCATTGATTATAAGGGTCAGTCGAGAGGGCTGGGCCATCATGGAAATCCTTGGTGAGTCATCATGGTCAGACAATGGATTGCCAGGGGACACTCTGAGTGCTTTTGTCCCCCTGTGCTGAGGTGTAATTTGTCACTCAGCCTCTGGCAGATAGGGAGGAGTCAAGGACAGATTCCAAGCAGATCTGAGGTTGTCCCTGTTGAAATGCCAACACAACAGCTGAAGGGCTGGGCCAGCTGTGAGAAACAAGACCCTCACTTCTTAATGATGAACTTGGAAAAATTCAAGCAGTGAAGACAAAGCAGATTATCTTTTTGGGTCTGTGAAAGTTAGTGTAATCCCGCATAAAAGGCAAATATGGCTGGTGTATGAATTTAGCACAAAAACAGTGGTTTTATATTCCTAGTCACATCTTTTCTTCCTTTGGTCTTCACTGGGGAGGTACAATCTTCCTAGTGTCTAGGATTGTACCTTTTCCAAATGCCCATCTTACTGGTTCAGGATGAAAAACCTTATCAAGGCTCCCCTGCCCCCTTCTCAATCATATAGTGGTCATGTAGCAGACTGTAACTTTACAACCCTAAAAACCAAAAGTTTCTAGCTAAGCGGGCCTCTGCTATAGATAAATGGGAGTTGCTAGGGAAGCAGGGACCTAGCACCTCCCATTTATCTGTGACTCTTTGATGACCTACAAAGGTACCTCACATGGTACCTCACATGGACCATAGTAATTTATTTCTTATAGTAGCCCCATGATGTGGACATGGGTGGTGTCCTGCTGTGGGAGGGCCCCTTTCCATGACAGGCCAGTGCACAGAACCTGAGGAAGAAGCTAAAATAATTTCAGATGATCCACTAGGGCTGGTGATAGTGCAGAAAACCATTTGCTGGTTCCTGGTGATTGTCTGAAGTAAAAAAAAAAGCAATGTCTGCATTGTGACTGCTGCCACCATTCCCAGCCTGTCCCATGACCTTCTTACTTCTAAGAGCAGTTTGGCAAGCACAGCTTTTCCATTTTCAAAGTCTTTTCAAAGCTGAGTATTATGTCATTTTCACTTGGAAAAACCATCTCTTTCCATTTTTCCCGGAGGCACACAGAAGATGGGACCTTAAAAGAAGTGGGCCCTTCAACCGTGTTTAAAATGGGCTGGGCAGAGCATATTATATCTTTCCAAAATTAAGTGTTTGGGTGTCTTGCCATGTATTACATGTGTGCAGTACCTGTGGTGTCCAGAAGAGCATTTTATCCCTCAGGACTGGAGTTATATAGATGGTTGTGAGTTGCTGTGTGGGTGCTGGTAGTTGAACCTGGGTCCTCTGGGAAAATATCCAGTGTTCTTGACTGTAGTAGCACATTTCTGGCCAGACTTTCGGGCCTAACCTCAAGGTCTAGGCCCACAGACCCACAGTCCCGCAGTCCCACAGAGACACACAGATGCTTCCAATAGTTTTAGGCTGATCAGCCTTAGGCCCAGGCATATAGCTTGCTAACTCTCTACCCTTAAACTATCCCATGCCTCTTGTTCAGCCATGCGGCTCAGTACCTTTCTTTAAAGCTGCATGGTTGTCCTCTGCATCCTGCAGCTTCTCTCTGGTGCTCTGTCTGGCATTCTGCTCTCAGAGATTTTCTTAGTCTGGTAGTCCCGCCTACACTTCCTGCTTGCCTTTGGCCAATCAGCTCTTTTTATTAAACCAGTGGTTGGGACAATTATTTAAAATGAAACAACACAACCTCCTACACTTGACCACTGAGCTATCTGTCCTGCCCTGGATACAGTATATCTTAATTCATATCATCATAGTTGAAAAAGAGAATGTGTTATATACTTAAGCCTCATGTCTTATGAATGTTTTAAAGGGTGCATATACTGTTAGAATAGATTTCTAATTATTTATTCATTATCACAGGATCTTGCTAAGTAGCCTAGGTTTGCCTTTTACTCACAGTTCCCTTGCCTTAGCCTGCTAAGTGTTGGGTTTATAAGCATGCACCACATGTCTAGATCTATTCTTTAACAGAATCAACGTGGGCTGCACCCACCCCTTAGAACTATGTGATACAGCACAATAGCAGGGTGGCCCTGCAGAGTTTTACAATAAAAAGCAATAGACACATCTTTTGGCTTAGCAATTCTCGAAGTTAGCTGGCCATATAAAGTCCTTCAAGTATCTAGTATATTCCATAGCATTTGAATCCCTGGATCTCATTTTGGGAAATGGTATTGTGAGTAATTAGGTCCATGGGGTATTTGGAAAAAGTGGAGTCATTAGATGATTTATAATTAAAAAATGACTTGGGCAGTAGGTTAAAAGTTGAGTTAGAGTTAGGCTCAAGGTAGACCAAAGGCTCTACCTAAAAACCAGGTAAAATAGTTCAAGAAAAATGAAGTCTCAAGATATTGAAATTGCCAAAAAAAAAAAGATGAAGGAATATTTCTTCCAGGCATTGTTTTTTGTGATAGGATTGAAAATGGATGGTGAGAAGAGGGAACACCTGGAGTTGCCAGAGAGGACCTTAACTTAGGCTGGAGAGCCAAAGGCAAAGCTTCCAACATGGCTGCCTTTGGAAGGCATGCAGCTGGTGTCGGTTCACTGGCTTCCTGTGCCCAGACAGTCAGGAGAGCAGCCAGCAAAGCCCCAGATTCTGGGATCATGGGGCTTACGGGTTTGTGTCCCACACATGTCACCACTCCATGCTTCTCTGTTCCTTCACATCTGCAGCACAGAGTGTGAAACCTGACAGGGCACATTGCCTGGGACCATAAACAAGTCCCTCTCTGGTCGAAATGCTTAATTATGGCAATCTATTATGACCTCATTGGCCAGCCTGGTCTGTCAGAAAGACTGGCAAACAAGAATGATTGTTTCAGAGTGGGGATTTTCCGGCTGTTTGTCAGAGTTTCGGGAAGTCACAGCCGCAAAGTTTTGTCAGTCTCAGTAATTAAAAATTGTCCCTGGTTGTGTCTCAGATCTAAAGATGCCGGAGGTCAGCATAAATGCTAGCCCATTTCTTCCAGCAGCGCAGGAAAATGTGAATCATGACACGGCCCAGAAGCTTCCCACCCCGAATAAAAAACTAAAAATTATGAAGAAATGCAGAAATAAAACATCGGCTGTGAAAACTATACCTTTCTGGGAATGTCTTGAGAGTCATGGCTTTTCTAGGCCTGTAAACACTTGTTCTGTTGACAGGAAATGAAGGTTTATTTTTATAAGCAGCGATATTTTCTATGTTTTTGTTGTAAAAGTACCATGGTCAAGGTAACTTACAGAAGGGACAGTTTACTTGGGCTATTGGGTCAAGAGGGCAAAGATCCTCTCGTGGTGGGAGGTAAGACAGCGGGCAGGCACAGGGAGAGCAGGAACCCCAAGGCTGCACATTCTAAATCTCCCCAAATAATGCCACAAATCGGGGACCAAGTGTTCAACTACCTGAGCCCATGGGGGATATTATCATTCCAATTTCCACAACATCATTCTTTAGTTTAGAACTTTGCTTCTGTCAAGTTCTGTGGGAGCCCACATCCACAGAGATACCTTTACTACCAAGCTTGTTTGCTTATTCATTGCTTTGGGGTCAATATTAGAACAAGCTACATAGTCAGGGATGATGGTGAACACTTTTAATCCCAGAAGCAGCTCTGTGAGTTCAAAGTTAGCCTGATCTGCATAGCAAGGCCCTGCTTCACATACACAAAAAGCCACAGAAAGAGTATTTTTGTACTTTCTGGGAAAATCACTGAAAATACTTAGCTTTACTTTTTACAGAAAGATTTATACAGCTGGTTTTTAGTGTGTGTGGAGTGGCTGCTGGGGATTGAACCCATGGCCTCCACACACTGTGCCATATCCCAGATCTCCAATGGTTCTTTTAAGAATTTAGCACAAGAAAAGCAGAGAACTGTTTCCTTTTCTGAGTTGTAACCATGGATTACTTTTTAGCTGTCCAGAAGGGACAGCAAATTTAGTCATCAAAGGGGCTCTTTCATGTCTTAAAATACTGGTGTCTTTAGCAAGAGACATAAAAGAAAGCTTCCCAGGTGTTTGGTGCCTGGATATGGTCGGGAGATGCTGAGTATCATATTTTCTTGGGAATTTGTAACACCTAGAGTACATAAGCATTCAGGGCACATAAGAGACCCTTAACAAACACTTGTTAAATGAATGTGCGGTATTATACTATGTATTAAAATCAGGTGTGAAGTTACATGTTGTAACTATTTAACACATAGTAGTTGAGTCCATAAGAGATTTCACAATTATTGCAGGAGAGAAAACAAAATTGTCATATTAGTTATTAATTGTAGATAAAGCCCATGACAACTAATTTATACTTAATTCAGAATTATATAATTTAGTAGTAAAGTTGTTTGTTACAGGATTAATGGCTAAAAAATACATTTTCTTACATGCTGAACTACAAGAAAAGGAAATGGTATAAATAATGAAAACCCCTGCTAGTAACAACAGCAAACAAAAATAAGCACCCCTCCAAAAAAACCCCTATCCCAGCCCACCCTCAAAACAAAGTACTTATAACAGAAAAGTTTATAAATTTGCTTTTAAAAATTAAGTTGAATCTCTACCCTTTATCTTAGACTAAAATTAGTTTTGTCCTGAATAAAGATATAAATCAAAGTTATGAAATTATTGAAGTGTCTAAAGAAAGGGTAAATAAATAATCACCATATCTTAGATATGAATGGGGTGGGGGGGCACATGTGGATTTCTCATAATGAAAAAGACTCAGATTTGATTATATCAAAATGAACTTTTGTATATAGAAAGAACCATTATAAGGACTGGTGAGATTGTTCGGTGGTTAAGAACACACACTGTCTTACAGAGGACCTTAGTTCCATTCCCAGCTGCCTATAACTCTAGCTCCTACCTCTGGCTTCATGGACACCAGCATTCATGTATACAACCCTCTCCTCCATAAAATTAAAAATAATAAAAATCTAAAATCCTCAGAAACACCATTACACACACTTCCTCTACCCGCCCTACATGACACGTACTACACCTGTACACCTCCCCCGACCCCACATATTTGCAAATGTTTGTGATGAGGACATAGGTCAGTGGTAGAACACTTGCAACGTTCTGGGTTTGACCTCCAGCACTGCCCAAACCTGAGTGTTTTGAAGCAGCTGTATTGACGTGTAGTTGATCTTCAGAAATAGGATTTCTTAAATGTGCAGTTGTGGGTGAATATTAGTTACAAAGCAGTCCCCCAAAACGGCAGTGGTGATGACAAACGTCTGGGTTCAGCTTGGGCTGGATTCTGACTACATACACAGAGGAACTGCCCCCAAATAAACAAAACCTAGATTCAGCATTCCTCAGAAACCTTGGGAAGCATGTCTCTGTCAAGAAATGCGTTACTTCACCAATCCACCCTCACAGCCAACTATCTCCATTAAGGACATCGAGGTTCTGATTTACTCAAAGAAGCCTCTAATAGCATGCCAGATCCCAGGCTGTTCTGACTCACATGTCTCATAGCCCCTATCCTGACTGTTACCCTTCCCCTTAAAACTGGTGAGGCTTCTCACTCCCCTTACTGTTCTCTCTGACCCTTGGGAGAGAGCCTGGTTGTTTGAATCCCCAGTAAACCTTTCTTTCTACCCACAGAGTGATCTAGCTTGCTGGTTTCACTATACCCTTGTTTACAGTGAGCTGTGAGCACCATGAATAATATTAAAAGTAAATAGAAAATATTTCTGATGCAAATGATATATGATTAAGTTCTTATTATATAGTAAATACATATAAATCAATAAAATTGTTAATTCCACTGGGCGAGAATGAAATCACTACCATAATTTTAAGCCAAATTTGAAGCAAGCGTTAATTAAATACTGACCAGGATGGTGAACTCTGGCCAGCTCCAATCCTGGGTTCATAGAAAATGGCAACAAGTCACATTTTGCAGAGGCTTAAAAGGGGAACCCCATAAGGCAACCATGTTTCCCACTGGGTCCAATCAGGAACAGGCACACATCCTGATGTACTTCCTGCCTATGGGTGATCAGGCACATTTGGTGCAGATGGGTCAAGCACTCTTGTTTAGGAGAGTGAAAACCTGTGGTTTATCTCCCCTAACAATAGTCTCAGGCATTTCAGGAATGATCTGTCCTTAGGCAAGGGTCTTACAGATTAGAGGCAATTTTGTTTTATGGATCTCTTAGGCCCCTGTAATTAAAACTTAAAACAGAACTTTGGCTCTCACAGAATTCCAGTAGAAGATCATTAAATACTTGAAATAACCTCCAACTAGACAGAAATAAAAGTGATCACCCATCTTTTGAAAATGTGCCCAACCTCACTAGTAATGAAAAAGAATTATGGGTAAAATAATGAAATGGTTCTTTTCTGGAAAGTTGGCAATTAAAAAAAAAACAACAACAAACGACCCTCCACACTCAGGACTGATGATTTCAGAAATACAAACCCCACCGCCCTGCTGTGGCAAATGACCCACTGATTTGTTAGGCATATAGGTAGCAGGTTCCCAAATTCTAAAAATGTTTAGTCATTGGCCCATGATGTGGTAATCTTAGACAAAAGCTCATTCTAGAATTTTTTATGATAACAAAAAAAGAAAAATAACAATAGACAACGAACATATGCTTAAGAAGGATAAGTCTGTAGACATTGAAAATAATATTCTTAAAATGTATTGAAGCATCTAAAAAATGACACATCATATATTTGTTAAGTGAATAAAACACTGTATATACATAGGTATACCATATGGTCTTAAAAAACTATATTGGATTAGTCTAGTGGAGGCACATATATCACAGTGTGCACATGGGAGTTAGAACACAGCTTTCAGAAGTGGTTCTCTCTTTCCGTAATGTAGATCCCAAGGGTGGAAACTTAAATAGGCTTGGGCTGCAAGCATCTTTCCTCACTGAGCCGTGGTGCTCACCCCTTTAATTTTTTAAATTATATTTTTTTATTTTCCAACATCATATGACCCATATTTTGCAATATTCATATACATATGAAGCATAGACACATCGATACATGTGTGGAGAACAGATGGGAAGCAGTAGCGGTCCCCGAGTCATTACATGATAGATGATGACTGCATAGTTTTATTGCTGGACTCACTTTCTTTCCAGTTTTTTTCGGCAGGCATTCATTGCTTACATAACCATATGTAGATATATATTCTGTGTGCTTTAACTATCATTACAGTGCTCTCTTGTTCCCATTATTGCAGAGACACATTTTCTATAAAGCCTCTGGGCTGAGCTCAGGAGTTACTGTTCCTTTCTTGTCACATTTTCCAGACCATTCCCCAGCACTGAGAAGGTCTATGGGCAGAGAGGCACCTTATTGGGATAGTATCTATAACCTCCGATTCCTTTAAACAACTGTTTCTCAATCTGTGGGTTGCGACCCCAAAGGGAGCCAAGAGATCCTTTTTATGGAAGCCATTGGAAAACACAGATATTTACATTATGATTCGTGACAGTAACAAAATTACAGCTATGAAGTAGCAATCAAATAATTGTTGGGTCACTACAACATAAAGAATGATATTGAGGAGTCTCAGGGTTGGGAAGGTTGAGAACCACTGCTTTAAACCCTCCCCGGCAGTTTTCATTCAGAGCTGAGGCAGGAGTCACACAGTACTAAGCGGTCCAGGCTGCTTACCCCACCAGGATGACTTGGCGTTTCTGAGGAGGAAGGTCATGGTCTGTTTGGCCCATGAACAGATATGAATGTCCCTGCTGCCTCCTCTCTGTACATGGTCACGTGTCTAAATGCAAAGTAGCAGCATTGCCCTCTTTGGGGAATGTCGTTATAGTTTGTCAAACTTTGGGTGTGTTCTTTTTGCTGGGTTTACATAAAACTCCTATGCTCCGTGGTGTCAGTTTAGTTAAGAAGGTTGAGGACCTCAGGTGGGAATGGGGGCTGGTACATAAAAGAAAAATGTCTTTGTATTAACATTTCCTTGGTGAGAGGAAACTGTGCAAGTTGCCTGGATTAGCACTTAGCACGGGGCTTGTGCTGGTGGGAATGAGGAGGTGGCGTTCGTGCAGTTAAGCTGGGAAGATACAGAAATCTGTTCATTTGCTTTCACAGTGAGACAAGAGGAAAACCTAAACCTCCTCCTGAAACCTAATGCTCAAAACTAACAGAAATAAACAAAACATGTTTTAAGTAGTAACTTCTATTGCAATTCATTTCTATAATTGCTTTATTTTATTCATAGTTACTATAAATGTTTTACTAGGCTTAAATTCTATTTTATTAGGCTTTTTTATTCTTTAAAGAGATTTTCCACTGCTCGTCCTCCTTTCTCTCCTCCCAGTCCCTCCAAGTCCTGAAGGCAAGGAGTCCCAAGGTGGGTCAGTTCAGTCTGGCATATCCAGTCCAGGTAGGTCCGAGTCCCTCATCCCAGTATTAAGGCTGGGTTAGGTGTTTCCTCTGTAGGGAATGGGCTCTGAGATGTCAGTTCATGCACCAGGAATCTACTCTGATCCTACTGCAAGAGGTTCCACATACTACCCATGCCGTTTGACAATCATCTCTACCTTTGGAGAGTTTAGTTCCTTTCCCTAAGGGTTCCCCAGTGGCTGTCTTTGTTTCAGTGAGCTTCAAATAGCTCCAGTCAGCCATCTCTGTGGGTCTCCTCATGTTCTTGATCCGTTTGCTTCTATGCTCTCTCCTCTCTCTCTTCTGCTAAACCATGAGCTCCACCTGGTGCTTATTTTTGGATCTCTGCTTCCGCCGCTATTCATTGTTAGATGTAGGTTCTGTGATGACACTTGGGGTGGTCATTCATTTGATTACAGGGGAAGTCCTGTTTAGGCACCCTCTCTCTTATAGCTTGGAGACCTAGCCAGGGACATCTTGTGGGTTCTTGGAGGTTTCCCTAACACTAGGTTTCTTTCTAACTCCACAGTGGCTCAGCTTAAATTCTAAGCTAAACATTATCTTAGGTCTGTGTTTATTTCTGAACATGTGTATATATACGTGTGTGTGTGCGTGCGCGTGCGCGTGCGCGTGCGCGTGCGCGTGCGCGTGCGTGTGCGTGTGTGTGTGTGTGTATAAAGGTTGGTATAAGATTTGGTATTATTGGAGGTTTTAGGCATCTGCTGGGGATCTTGGACATATCCCCTGTCCACTGCAGCTGGAGGGGCAGGGCGGAGAGCCGGGGAGAGACTACGACTGGACAAGCTCTGCCTCTTTTGTCTGTGTGCCTTGTTTTATTGCACTGGTACACTGAGGAACGCACCAGGCCCTCTGCTTAGCAATTGAAAGCAGTACTTCATCAGCCGACAGAAGCCTCTCTCTGCTTTGCATGATGGAGAGCAGCACACATGGGCAGCTTGACGTCAGCCATCCATTCTGCTCCCTCAGCCTCTCTGGTTCTTCAAAGAGTTTATACCAGACAGCTTGTGTTTTCTCGTTTCTGAACACTGTTTTCACTGTAATTACAACCACTGCTGTTGCTAAGTCACTGTGTGCCAGGCAGGCCCTTCCCAAGTGGTACTTTTAACCCTCCCAAGGAAATTGTTTGTTTCTAGACCAGGAACTGAACTCAGGCTTAGCTTGAAGTACTGGGAATCTTCTGCTGCTCCTGTCCGACACAGCATGGTGGGGGCAGTTTGTCTCTGATATATTCTACATCACTTAACCATTAGTGTTTCTGAAATTTGCAATTTTCAAGATTTACTTTTATGCCATTTCCTCCATGAACAATAAGGAATCAACGATTTAAAAGAATAGATATAGAACACATAGAACATACACATACTTAAACATATATTATGTAAGTGTAATGTGATGGCCCATACTAAGAACACACTTGTTGATAGATACACAACCAGATATGAAAGAACTGGGGAAAAAAAATGTGTTTGTCAATGGATGATTCTCAGAATCAGCCTAAAAAGTGAACGTCAGTGGGAAAATAGCAAACTCATGTGTTTTATTAGCCTGCTTGCAGCTGGGGTATTTTCTTCCAAAACTTTTCAAGTTGCAATAAAGGTATTAAAGTATTTGCATAGTTTTCTAGCAGCACATAGCAGCCATGCTGAGAAGACAAAGTTGAATTTTCATACCCCGAAGGATAAATAATGCATTGCTGAGAGGTAGAGAAAGAGCCGAAAGAGCCAAGCTAACTAGTTTTTGTGAATCTTTAGATTTGTGCTTAACATGGAGATGTTGTTCGGTGAGTCCAGACCCGCCCCACACCTCAGGACCAGTCTGATGCAACACAAAGAGTCTTTTCAATGACAAGCCAGTTTGGGTCACTCTGCCGGTCCTATGCAGCAGTGGTGTAGGAGCGACCCTGAGCAACACAAGGCAACGTTTCTATTGTGAGGGGTACTCTAGGGGCTTTAGAGCTTCGGGGTTATAGTCCTGGGATTGGTCCAAACAGGCTAGGGGTACCTGTTACAAATTCATTGGCTGCTTTGAATCCTAGGGGTGTTTCAACATTTAGTTGTGGTCATTAAGGTTTACCTGGAGACTATCTGTTCTATTGTAAAGGTCCCTTTCCCAGAAAGGGAATGTTTGGAATGTCAGGTATTTCCTTTTAGGTGGTGGCTCCTCCCTAAATGGTGTCAACTCGCCTGGAACCACCTGTCTGTCTGGCTAGCTGCTCTGGGCCCCACAGAGAGAGTGCTAATCACAGGTATGGGGAGATGACTTATGGGTCAGCCACAGCCGTGAATGCCACACAGCACTGGCTCAGACACAACCAAACAAAGGTTGGCCACATTCTCTAAGCGGTGACACTGGAGGATGACACATAGCTTATGTGGGACAAAGTACAAAAGATCCAAAGTTGGAGCCAGTTTTTGAGCAAGATACAGGACATTAACAGTTGATGGCAGTTTATTCTGTGCATCACTGAAGACTACTCCATAAGAGGCCTTTCTTCTATTATTAGGAGAATGTGTACCAATATCTCCCTCCCTACTCCTTCCCCCCTCCTGCCTTCCTCCCTCCCTCCATCTGAGATGGAAGGATATCTATAGCCTGTCTCCATCTCACTATGTAGGTGAGGGTGGTCTTGATCTCCTAACCTCTCTGTCTCTTCCTCTGCCGAGTACTGGAGTTACAGACGCATGCCATGCCCAGCACCATCTGTCCCTTTTGGCTCTGGTGGCAGCTCCAGGGATGGATCTGAGAATCATGCTCTACATATTGCAGTGCTGAGGTCTATTCCTCAAGAGGGCCACTTGTGACCCAGCTACTGAGTTTAAGTGTTCCTAAGATGTGCTACTCTATTGGAAGACACCAGTGACATTGTGGAGTATGCCTAATTGCCTGTTCAAATGCTGAGTGAGAAGAAATACTTTCTGGGGCTGATAGAATGAAGGAGCTAGTAACACAATGGCTAGAAACCTATTCCTTGTTTTTGAAAATGATGTGGTCCTGTAATAGGCGGGCACCCCTAGAGCACCCCAAGACACCCTAAGTCCACAGCTAATGACCACTGTTAACTTTAAAGAAAAAGAGAGTTTAATGAATATGAATATACCGGTACACACACGTGTGTGTGAGCTCTAGCCACTGTAGAAGCCTAGAGCCCCAAATACTTTGGGGTAGAATTCTTATACTGCACTCTGGGTAGGAGAGGGGGTATGGGTGGGCTTGGCGTGATAACAGGGCGGGCCAAAGGTCAGTTTAGGACTGAGTTTAGGAATGCAGGCAGGCAGGTAGACAGGCAGACAAGCTATTTCTTGTGAAACAATAGGACCACCTGAAGACATTCATTTCCTGGAGCAATGGTCATGATGGGCACATTGTGCAAGCTTCAGAAAGTTCTTGCCTGCTTTGGCTAACAGTTCTAAAGGTAGGGCTTTCCTGGGTGGCCCCACCCAGGTTGCTACATCAGGAATGAGGAATGTAGTCTCACCAGGTTGCTAGACGTGCGGTCCCAGCCAGGCAATGGGCTCTGGGCTCTGGAGGGGGTTAGTGAACAAGTATCTTCTTAGCAAACAGAAAGTTAGCGTGACAGCACAAGAGGTCAAATCTTAGGTTAGGCCAGGAAAATCTCATCTTTACAGTCCATCAGTTTAGTGTTAGTACAAGAAGATAGACATTAGGCTTTGGGGAAGAGTCTCCATCTAAAATGACCTTGATTGTGACAATGTCATGGTTCTGATACCAAGTTGTACTTTTGTATGACTTGGGACAGAGGACATGTGGAATGGCTCTGTATTATTGCTTCTTGCTACATATTATGCTAAAATGGTCTCCAAATAAAACATTTAATTTAAGAAGATGCCCAGTCTTCCCAAAGCAGTAATGTCAGGTGGCTTTCCCAGGACCTAAATACTCACAGAGCCAAGATGGAGCACTCGGCAGGTGGAGTTGATCATAAAAGTGATTCTTTTCCTACCACTGCTTTGGTGAGGTTTTGTATAAAAGCTGTTGTCTTAGTTAGGATTTTTCTTGCTGTGAAGAGACACCATGACCACAACTCTTATTAAGAAAAAAAAAAAAAAACCCATATAATTGGGGAGGCTTACATTTTCAGAGGTTTAGTCTATTATCATCGTGGTGTGACATGGTGTCTTGCAGATAGACATGGTGCTGAAAAGGAGGTGAGAATAGAGAGGAAGCTACACTTTTACCTGCAGGTGACAAGAAGTAAATGGAGACACTGGGTAGAGCCTGGGCACAAGGAAACTTCAAAGCCCACCCCACAGTGACACATTTCCTCCAAAAGGCCATACCTCCTCATAGTGCCACGCCTAACGAGCTGATGGAGGCCAATTACATTCAAACTACCACAGGAATACAGACCTCATATGTAAAGAATGAGCAGGATTTGTAACAATATCGCCTTTTAAGGTTAGAGAGGTGGCTTAACCGTTAAAGGCTAGGCTAAAACCCCCATCCAATTATCATCTAAATAATTTATTCTCTCCCATAATAAGTAAGAGTATATTAATTTCCATATTCTTTTTCTAAACTATCTAGATTTAGAAAATTTTTGATCATTGTTAATGTGGCCAGAGAACCTACAAACCTTATATGCTCTGCTGTTCTGAACATTCTCTTCATGTCTGTAATTACGGCGTAATGTGGATACAGCCCAAAGAAAGACGTGTGCTTAACCTTGAGCCTGTTCTTACTGAATTCAGCTTCATTCTAGTTCAAGGTTGGATCCTTCTAGAATGATTACTTTGCACAATTAGTAACAAGCTGTTTTTTTTCCCCCATTTCCCTTGTACCAAGGAGAGTTTCAGGGCCTTTCAGCATCCATCTAGTACACAGTTTTCACTTTCCTCCCCTCATCCTCTCTCTGGTCTGGCAGAAGGCAAGAGGGGTATGAATTCCCAGGTGTACTTTTTATTAATTTTTCTACATTTTTGGTTTTCACGTAGGATTGTGTTTATCTTCCAGCCAGAAATCATTCCCAAGTCATTAAAATGGTCATTTCTTTGGTGTTTTTTTGTTTGTTTGTTTATTTGGTTTATTTATTTATTTATTTATTTATTTATTTATTTATTTATTTATTTATTTATTTATTTATTGTTAATGGGTGTAAGCAGTTTTGAAGAAATACCTCTTGTAAGCAAATATTCTTTTTTATTAGAGGCTAAGAAGAACACACACACACAAACACACCCTTCCCATCTTCTTTCAGAGTCCTGGTGGGGCTCCCTTTCTTCCAACCATGGATCTTCAGCTCCTGTTCTTACTTCCTCTGCCCCTACCCTCTCTTGCATAGCAGAGCTTGAGTTGACTTGGAAAACTTCCTTGTTTATTCTTAGGGACCTGGTGGGTTTTCCTGCTTGTTCCCTGACAGTCACTTTGCACACCCTGGCTCACCATGCCATCTCTCAGAGCTACTGCTCTGCTTCTAATGCCACAGCAAGGTCTCTCTGCCTCTATCTGACGCCTTGTCACAGCCATGGCCATTTTTTATGATGATGTGGGTACCTGTGTGATTCTTCCTCCTCCCATCTGTTTCTGCCTTTCAACACATTTTGTGACAGGCACTGACTACACAAAGGTGATGGACAAAGTTTGTAGTAAATAAAGAGCATTATTCTCTTTGCCAAGAACATTTAGGACCCTAGACCTTGCTATCACTTTGTTTTGACCAGTTCTGATAGTTTTGCCCCTTTATCTCAAAATAAGCTATGTGGGAAGGAAAGCCTAGCCACATCCCCTTGCCAGTTTTAGTCTACACATTTTACAAACTGGCTTTTGTAAGCTATTATCAATTTCTCTTGATCAAGCCTCAGACTCTTCTAGCTCTTTGTTTCAGTTCTGAAGCCAGTAAACTTATTATGGCACAACAAAATTTAAATTAAATATTTTACTAAATATTTGCAATCCACTTCTTTTCAGTTTGCCCTCTTTCTTTTCTCTATACCACCAACTTTATCTGCTCTCTTCTCCCTCTCTCTCTGTCATGTGTGTCTCTTTTTAGATACCCACTGAATCTATTAGTGCTGTCTATATATGCATGGATATGAGTCCATCTGTTATGAAATAATTCTTTCATACACTGTGAAAATATGTTGCTTTCATTGTTAATAAAAAGATAGTTGACTGATAGCTAGGCAGGCTTTGGGGGCAGAGAGAATGCTTGGAAGAAGAAGGGTGGAATCAGAAGAGTTAGAAGGCAGATGCAGAGGAAATGACATGGAAAGTTCATAGATAATGTAAATGAGCCTTGGAGGAGCACATAGAAGAATAGAGATGGGTTAATTTAAGTTATAAGAGCTAGCTAGCTAAAAAAGTGAGCCTAAGCTATTGGCTGAGCATTTAGAATTAACAGTAAGTCTTTTGTGGTTATTTGGGAGCAACTGCTGGGACACAGGAAAAACTCCACATACAAATGGTATTCAACATGGAGTACTTACATCCACATAAGACCTGAGAAAGCTTTAAAAAAAAAAATTCTAAGCACATAAAAATGGAGCCAAACTCAACTTTCTAGTCTCATGTCTCTCATGCCACCCACAATACAGAGACACATCTTCTAGCCATTGTCTATGGACTTGAGCCACCAGTATAACGTGGCTAGAGTGAGCCCTGCCAGCACACCATAAACCAAGCTGCATAGCAGGTTTAAGTTTTGCTCATGCAGACAGAAAAGATTGCAGATACACAGTAAAGACAGATCCAAAGAGAAACAAATTTCTCTAAACAGGTTACAGTGTTCATATAGTTTTAAAACAATAAAGTCTTTTAAAGGGAGTAAAATAATACATAAAAAAGGCTATATAAAGATGGGAGATACGCAGAGTCTGGATTCTGTATATTATTGTGTAGTACTTAAGTTTTCTGATTGCTGATGAAGGAATGGCAGCTGCTAAGACACACTGAATTATGGAAACTGCTGAATTAAACCAACTAAATATTTTTAAAATATCTTGACTTCAAAATGAAAGGCAAAATATGTGTTACTTTGGGGGAGAGGTTATACTTTTATTTCCACAGGAAATGAAAGGCTACAGATCCATTCCAGGTTGCTATGGATCAGGTTTAGTTGAGGAAGACCCCCTGAAAATCTAGACTACAGACATAAAGAAATAATTCTAGATAAACTATAAGATGTGGTATATATTTTACCTGCTCAAACATAAAACAAAAAATTATCTTTGGTTAAATTCTGTACAATGCATAGTCTATACATGTATTAATGCAGATATGCATGCTTCTTCTAAAAGTTTATATATTTTCAGAACAAGGGGACCAGTCACCAATAAAAATAAATGGTCCAGGTGATTCAGCATTTCAGAGTGCCTTTGTCACAGTCTCCTTAGAATTCTGCATCCAAAACAGCTTTAAGGCTGCTGGCTGAGATAGTCCAGCCTCGCAGACTACTCCAACCAAGACTGAACCTTCTCAGGGTCCAAAGATACCAGCACCCACAAACAATAGAAAATAGTTTAGAGAACATGCCTACATTTCCAAAAGATGGATTATAGATATTTATTAATTAAGAGGGTTGGTTACAAGTTGTTATTAATTATAGTCAAGAAAAAAGGTAAGCAAAGGAATTAAATTTAAAGTAAAAAGGTGGATATAAAATAAAATTAATGTTGAGCTAAAAGGATATATTATTGAATTTACTTTAATAAAAAAAAACTATGAATATGAATCTCAAAATATTTTACTTTGATATATATTTTGGTTTATTTTTCTATACTGTATAAAAAAAGAATGTATAATTAAGAAAAACAGGTTAGTAGCTATCTATAATAATTTAACTTATAGTCATATTAGATATGTTTTCATATATATAGTATATATGAATATATATAATATAACAGATATATTTAAATAGATAAATAGATGCTCTTCAAACACTTCAAAGACCTAAAGAATATGGCATTTAAAATGTTTTAATAAGAAGACTTTTCTTGACACTGAGATAGATCTGCTCCTGGCAGCAGCAGTTTACTTCAGAGAAGATAAACGAGCACTGAAGAGACTTTACATGGAATTTTCTTTCTTTATGGCAAAAAAAGCTATTCATTTGAGAAACTGCCTTTGCCTCAATTGCTGACATTATACTGTCCAAAGTGGACCAGCAGGATGCAAAAAATAGTGACTACCAAACTTTGCTGAGACAAGGTAGGACAGTCCTTCAAAATTCTGCTTCTCAGAAAAGTCTGTCAGATAACTAGGCCTGTAGGCCAAAGATGAACAACTCAATGTTACAGAAGAATTTTGGGTGGCTGTCTAGGTAGCCAGATGTCCCTGTCATTAGGTAACATTTCATCCTTCTGGGGTCTTCTAAGAGTTAAAGATTAAATAATTAGACCTAAAGATTTTCTAAGTTATGACAAAAGGTAAATTAGGTACAAAACTGTAGACTCAAAAGATAAGATAGATAATAGAGTATTTTCTCTAATTTTGCCAAATACAAATGGACTGGATGTTATAACTATAATTCTGACTTGATAACTGGTTTTGTTGTATATAATTTTACTATGTTAAAGTTAAAACCTTCCTTTTTTATTTATACAAAAAGAGGAAATTCTGTGAAATAATTCTTTCAAATACAGTGAAAATATGTTTTCTCATTTAACAATAAAAAATGATTGGCTGATAGCTAGGCAGGATCTAGGGAGTAGAGAGGATGCTGGGAAGAAGCTGAAGTAAGAGCAGCTGTGAGCCAGATGTGGAAGAAGCAACATGAAAAAGTTCATAGATAAGACAAATGAGCCTTGAGTCAGCACATAGAAGAATATAAATGGGTTGATTTAAGTTATAAGAGCTAGCTAACTAAAAATGAGCCTAAGCTATTGGCTGAGCATTTAGAATTGATATTAAGTCTCTTGTGGTTATATTTTGGAGCAACTGCTGGGACACAGAAAAACTCAGCCTGCAATCATCTGCTGGAGTATGGGTCTCAGGCTCTGCATCTCTGAAGAAAACTCACCTCTCCATAACCATCAACTGCTAATAGTTCCTTATAGGTGGCACATCCATGTTGAGATTTTGGTTGGCTTAGTCTTGTTCATGAAGTTTCAGCAGCTGGCACATGGTATTTCTTTAGCAGCCTTTTAAGTCCTAATATATTTTCCATAGTACAATAGAAATTAATATTTTCAAGTTAGTTAACAGAATCTAGAATCATCTAGGAGACAAAGCCTCTGAACAGATTTTTGAAGGATTCTTAATATTTGTTTAGTTTAAGTGGAAAGAGTCACCTGAAAGCTGGGTTGGGCTGTCCTTGATAGGAGGACCCAAACTGAATGAGAGAGAGAAATTGAGCTGACTGAGCACCAGCATTCATGATACTCTGCTTCCTGTCTGTAGACACATGTGCCCAGCTTCTCCAGGCTGCTGCTGCCCTGCTGCCATGTCTTCCCATCACTACAGACTATATCTTTCAACTGTGAGCCAAAACAAGCCCATCCTTGCTGAAGTTGCTTTTGTCAGGCATATTGTCCCAACAGTGAGACCAGTAACTAAAGGACATAGAAAATCCAGTGTCTTTGCTAGCTGGATCAGTGACTGTGAGCATGTCCTTTGGATTGATGCCAACTTAGCCGTTTGTCAGATCCCTTCATCTTCTCTGAGAGTGCACCTCCTTTTGTCATGGTGAAGCAGGACCAGTACACTGTGGCTTGCTTGCCTCTGAATCCCCATGACCTGGAATAACATCAAAGATGCTGGTCATTTTAAATAAATGGAATGGAAAGCTGAATCAACCAGTTGGTGAAGCTCCACGGTCCATAGGCTGTTCTGAGGCACCTTCCACTTTTATGGTCCTTACTGAGACAAAGGAGATGAATAGCAGGTAAGCCAGCATCTTTCTCTCTCTAAAGTGGTTTCTACAGCCTGTCCTACCTACCTTCTGTGCATGGAAAATCTTCCTTGTTGCTAATACCACCCCTTATTTTCAGGCCAGCTCTGATTATCTTTTTGGTCTTTGTTTAAATGCCATTATCAGTTCCTCTGTGCGTCTTTCTGAAGGTCTCTCTGGTTTCACTATATGGCACGTCACCAAGGCTGTTGGTTTCTCAGTGTATGTTTTTCTCACTCATTTGAAAACTCTATAGGGTCAGGGATTGAGATCGCTTACCGCGTCCGGTTTCTTGGGGGGTTCGAGTCTTGTCCAGGCGAGGGGCGTCGAGGTTAAATAATCTGCACTCTGGAGTCGTTTAGGTTCCATCATTCAGGATCACAATGAGAGACCCGAGCTTTATTCAGTACATCTTATATCTTAGACCTGTTTCTCCCCCTGCCATGCTTCTCTCCTGCCATGCATCTTACCTAGCCTTTTTCCCCTCTAGCTTCCTGCCATGTTGGTTTCCTTCTGCTCCCATTCACACTGACTCTACTAACTCTACTGCATGCTTGTCTCCCGCTTCTCCTAGAGTGTCCCAGTTCTCCCCCCACTCTCTGCTTCCTTCTTAACTCTCTCACACCCTGCCCCCTCATCCGGGCACACCCAAGGTCTTAGAAGATCCCAAAAGACTAGCTCTCAGCAGGTGGCAGCGATAAAGAGACTTGTAGTGCAGGAAAACATGTTTTTCCTTTTTCCCCCTATTAACATAAGGTTTTAGTCTTTTGGGGAGGAGGATGGGCCATAAGGGCTAGAATGGCACTATTCGGGAGTCAACAATCGCTTGGTGCTACTTATTCATGATATATGAGAGAGATAAGGAATAGTTCTTAAATAAATCATCAATCAGCAACAATTAAAAATATGTCATCCTGGCCCTTTGGACAATTTATTTATTTATTTATTTATTTATTTATTTATTTATTTATTTATTCATTCATTTATTTATTTATTTATTTATTTATTTATTCATTCATTCATTCATTCATTCATTTGTGTGTGTGTGTGTGTGTGTGTGTGTGTGTGTGTGTGTGTGTGTGATGGTTATGTGTGAGTGTGGTTACATATTGTGAGGCACATGTGGAAATCAGAGGATACCCTTGGTAACAGACCTCATCTTCTACCTCATTTGAGACATGGTGTTGTACTGTTCCTACATCATGTACACCGGATTAGATGGCCTGAGAGCTTCTGGAAATTCTCTGGTTTCTGCCTTCTGTCTCACAGGAGGAACACCAGGGTTTCTGCATTGGCTTTCTGTGAGTTCTGGAGCTCACTAGAGGGGAGCATTCATACACCGTGTATAGCCAAATCAAAGTCTTTATTCAAGCCAATTGGGGCCAAACTCAAGTGTTGATAGGGGCAGACATAGGTGTGCTCCTGGATGTTCAGAACACGAGGTTTTTGTTTTGTTTTGTTTTGTTTTGTTTTGTTTTGTTTTGTTTTGTTTTTTAAGGCAGAAACTAGGTCCGGGCATCTCGGTTGGATAGCCACAGGGGGCTTTGCAAAAGCAAACAGTTTGAAGCAAACAGTTTTAACAGAAGCTAAGATAAGTGGCTAGCTGGAGGGGTTCCTCACAAACAAGCAGTTTTAACAAAGGCTAAGATAAATTAGCTAGAACATTCTGACCTTTGGTTCCTGGAATAGAGTTGGGTTGTTTTCCATGGGATTAGCCATCAAAGAGATCAGATTCTAGTTAAACCTGGAATGGCCTCAGCAGGAATGCAGGATGGAGGAACCTGGTCACGTGGCGATTCAAACTTACACCCTCACGCTGGCTAGACAAGTTCTTTATCCACTGAGCTATTTCTGTAGCACCCAGGAAAATATTCTTATACTGTCCTTAAAGGGACTGATGGGTTGAATTTTGGGAAGGAAGGCAAGTGGTGCTGTTGTATCTTTTAATTGTTGGAGAACACGCTCGAGATGATCATGGTGGCCATTCTGAGAAAAGGAACTTACTGAGAATAGGAGAGTCAGGGTGAATGGGAGAAGCAAAGTGAGCAGCACATCAGCCCGACCTTACATCCGTAATAATGCCGTAAAACATATTATTGTGTAAGACCAAGTGATGAATATTTTAGGCACTGTGGGTGCGTTCGCAAAACTCAACTGTGAAAAAAGAAAACAAATTAGAAAACAGGTGAGAGCATGAGATTGAGGCACCGTGAGAGGCTTTAAGGGAGGGGGCTCGGGAGGGCAAGACAACATGTGAGATAAAGGGGGTAAAGAGATGGAGGGTGCAACGTCGCAGGAGGGAGATGCTATCTGAACTGCACACCCACAGACATTGTTCTTGTCAATTTTCTCAACACTGCATTAACATAGTATTTATCCTGTATTCAGTATTATAAGTAATAATAAAGGAAACTGGACAAAGAGGACACACAGGTGTTTCGCTGAAATAGATACAGATGGCAAATAAATTACCGCGTCCGGTTTCTTTGTGGTCCGAGTTTTGTCCCAGGCGAGGAATATCAAGATAATCACACTCAGGAGTCATTTATTAGGTTCCATCATTCGGGCTCTCTCTCTGGCTCTCTCTCTGGCTCTCTCTCCCTCTGGTTCACTCTGAGACCCAAACCTTTTATTCAGCACATCTTATCTCTTAGATCTGTCTGTCCTTCCCTCGCTTCTCCTTTGTCTCCGCTATCACCTTAACTCTCTTTCACACCCTGCCCCCTCATTTGGGCACACCCAAGGTCTGGAGGCTCCCGAGAGGCTAGCACTCAGCAGGTGGCAGCGTCTGTAGTGCAGGGAAACAGGTTTTTCCCTATTTCCTCTATAAACATAGGGTTTTAGTAGGATGGGCCATTAAAGGCCAGACTGGCACATACTCGGGAGACAACATCTCACTCCCCTTTATTAAATAAAAAATATAGAAGGAAACCCCTGTCTTAGGTTCGACCCCTAGTCCCTGCTACAGAACCCGTCATTGGATGTGCCAACTCCTGTCTTAGGTAGATATAGCAGGCGGGGAAGTTGCCCGTCTTTGGGTGAGTCCTTCTAACATTGATATGCATATCTGAGCATCAGTCAGGAGTTACAAGGCCAGAAGCCTGTTTTGTTATTTACTGCTGATGACTTTGCTGCTTTTGCAGCGTATTAGAATGAAAAGACAGCATGCCAACCTTTGAGGCAAAATATTAAGAAGGGATATAAATCCAGACCATTGGGAAGCCACTAGTCAGGGTATTCTATAAGCCACTAGTCTCAAGGGGTATAAAGATATATGCTAACTGCAAGGTGTAATTTAACAATTGCATTCTAGGGACCCCAAAAGCACTGGTTTAACAATATGCAACTGCTGACTTAACATTTTCTATCTTACTTGAGGTAACACAAATATCAGAATATCTAAAGTTACACAATAGCAATTATTACATATGCAAAATGTCAATAGGGCAGTTTGTTGGTTGAGAGATAAATTTTAAAATGTATTTGTCCATAAAAGTCTCTGGAATTTCAAAGGCAGTCACCACTCTGGCTGATAGCTGGTTCAGCAAGGATGCAGCTCTGGCTGTCTGGCTCAATGCATTTTCTGAGGCTGTAGTTCCAAAAGCAGCAGGGTGACTGTGTAGTTATTCTGAAGTTTCTCTTTGCACCTGGGAGATGGATCTTGGTCTGACGAAACGCTACTGGCATCACTGCAGCTGGAACTCGTACCAACAGGGCACTGGGATGTTCTTTACTCCAATCAGTTGCTTAAGCTGAAATTTAGAGCTGAACAGTTTAAAGAGAAACCCTCCCCACCCTCCAGGGTTTGAATCTGTGTGAAGTGACCAAGAGGTATGGGGTAGCTAAAAAATGAGTGCTGGCATTCTACTTAGCAGTGCTATTGAAAGCAACTGCCTCAATCATATGTTATGAAAGCTTTTTGTATGGGCACCGTATTGGCAGCCGTGTCAGTGGCCTAAATTGAAGGCAAAAACAGTAGAAAACAAAGGGCTTTTTTTTTTTTTTTTTTTTTTTACTTACTTACTTACTTATTTACTGGCCTCACCAGAAGCTTCAGGAACCACAATCTTTTCATGTTGAACAGGACGCACACACCTCTCAGGTATCCAGATTGGCTTTTCAGCACCTGGTGGATAAACACAGACAGCCCCCCTAACTCTGGCCAGGACAGGTGCTGGCAGTTGCCATTGTCCAGAGGATAAATTTTTCCATCGAACCATAGCTTCTGTGGAGGGGGGAACAGAATAGTGTCGCTGGGCAGCACTATATCCTTCATAATCCAGCAGCAAAAAATTTAAAGTGAATAAGGTAAGAGAAAGAAGGGCCTGTGGGCCCTGACAGTTTTGGTATATGTCACCCTCTTTTAATTTTTTTAAATAAGTTTTGATGTGCTGGTGGGTCCTCTCAACAATAGCTTGTCCTTGTGGATTATAAGGGATACCAGTACTGTGTTTAATATCCCAGAGTTCACAAAACCGGGAAAATTTTCTGCTAGTATATGCTGGACCATTGTCAGTTTTAATTTGTTTAGGCACTCCCATAACGGCAAAAGAAGCTAGCAAATGTTCAATTACTTGTTTAGTTTTCTCTCCTGAATGTAAGGTAGCCACGATCATTTTTGAATAAGTGTCTACAGCCACGTGTAAAAAATGTTTGGTTCCCAAACCATTGACATGAGTGACATCTATTTGCCATATATCATTTGGTCTGAGACCTCTAGGATTTACTCCTAAGGATGGAACATGAATAAAAGGAGCACAAGTGGCACATGTGGAAACTATAGAAAGGGCCTCTGTTTTGGTGCATTGTGTCTGATGCCTTAACGTTTGAGCATTGAGATGAAATTTTTTATGTAATTGTAAAGCCCGATCATATTCTAGGGAGGCAAAGATTATTCGAGTAGCTTCATCTGCTCGCGCATTGCCTTTGGCAAGTGGTCCAGGCAAGCCAGAATGTCCTCTAATATGTCCTACAAACACAGATTGCTTTCTGGACCATATCAAAATCTGTAAGCTTTGTAACTGGGTAACAATTTTTGATGATTCTCCCACATGAGGGGCCACTTCTAGTTGGGGCATAATATTAGCCACATAGACACTATCAGTATAAATATTAAGGGGCTCTTCAGGATATAACTGAAAGGCAAGTATCATAGCAGTAATTTCTATCAACTGAGCAGAGGCCTGAGGCACTACTACGCTTTCTATATGATCCCCATCTACAACTACTGCTTTTCCAGTCTTGGAGCCATCAGTGAAAAGTAGACGTGCCCCAGCTATAGGTTGAGTCTTTATTATCTTGGGAAAGATAAAAGGGCATAATTTAAAACTCTGAATGATTTTATGTTTAGGATAAGCTTGAACTATCTGTCCTTTAAAGGTGCACAAAAACAAACACCAGGAATCATCATTTTGAATCAAATTAGCAACCATTTCTTGGGTATAGGGCAAAACTATTATATCTGCATCTTTGGCAAATAAAGCCCGCCCCAAGCATCTACCCTTCCATAACAATTGAACTATTAATTCAGGATAAGGAATAACTGTGCGCCCAGGTGATGCAGAAAGATGTACCCAATAAATGGGACCCTTTTGCCAAAAAACACCAGTAGGTGCAAAATTAGAGGCCAAGACTAAAAAGGTAAAAAAGCAATCTTTTAAGTCTAAAACAATCAAATGCCAATCTTTAGGTATAGCAGCAGGATGAGGAAGTCCAGGCTGCAGTGCCCCCATAATTTGCATGGTGGCATTAACTGCTCTAAGATCTTGTAACAGCCTCCATTTTCCTGACTTCTTTTTTCTCCTCATTTCATTTTCTGCTCTTCCTGCCCTCAATCCTTTGCTAATCACAGCAGCCATAACCTGTGCCTGCACAAAGCTTGCATCAATATCTCTACAGACCTTAATCATAAAATCAAGACTCTTTCCTTTGTGAGGTCTCAGGGCTTCTTTACAATGCTTGTTGGCATTTTCAAATGCCAGCTGTTTAACTACTGGCATAGCTGCTTTAACATCTCCAAGTATTTTTTTGCTAATTGCAACAGTCGAGAAACAAAATCTGCATAGGGCTCTGAAGGACCTTGTAGGACCTTAGTTAATTGTTGACCAGCCGCAGTATTAGGCAGGGCTTTCCATGCTTTGTTTACTGCAGCAGCAATTTGGGCATAAGTGCCGGCATCATACTGAATCTGTGCTTGTATACTAGCATACGCTCCAGTGCCAGTCAGCAGCTCTACGTTAACTTCAGGTTTTCCAGCCTGGGCGTTTAAGTGGGCAATTTCAATGCATTTTTCCTGAAATTCTCCTTTCCATATTAAATAATCTCCGCCCGATAGAGCAGTCCTAGTCAATTGTTGCCAGTCACTAGGAGTCAAAAACGACCCTTGGTAAGATTCAAAAAGAGATTGGGTGAAAGGGGCATGAGGGCCGTAACTGGAAACAGCCTCTTTGAGCTGCTTCAGGTCTTTAAAGGTGAGCGGCTCATGCTGCCGAATAGTCTGGCCCTGGGCATCTTGTATCTCGGTAACCGGGTAAGCTTGCAATTCTGGGAAAACTACTCCCTTAGCGCTATATTCTTCCCTGTCCGGTCTCCCCTGCATCAGCCGCTTTTCTGGTCTGTCCCAATTATATGGGGGCGGTGGAGGCGCAGAGGGAGCGACTGGCTCCTTCGCCTCAGTCACTTCTAAATGCCTTAATTTTCGAGTCAATTTGTGAGTGTCTTTAACAAGGGAGCGCTCCTCAAAATGTCTCTCCCCTTCATTGTCTGAATCATAACTATTAGCCGCTGTCCATCCATTACTCTTACTGGATGAGGCAGTGGAAACCCCCTTCTCCGATTCAAGATCGGACAAATCTGAATCTGAGGCTTCTTTAAATGATTCCTGGGTCCCTATTTCCTGTTCCTCTCCAAACGTACGCTCTAGGTCAGCCAGTTGCTGTTTTATTTTAACCTGATTGGAGAGCAGCGCGTCTTTTACAAATCTCCAGAGAGAGAAAGTAAACATTGGAAGAGATTTGGGACCCTGATCTCTCAATGTCTTTTGTAAGTCTATCTTAACTTGTTCCCAATCAGAAACGTTGAAACTTCCTCCCGTCAAGAACCATGGACTAATCTCCCCTATCGTCTTTATAAAAGCGAGTGCGGTCTGACTTTTTATTAAAAGTCCCTGTTGCTTTAATAACTCTCGGAGTTCGGAAGCCAGCCGAACTTGCGAGGTTGAGTTTCCCATATTTCTATATTTCTATTTATAATCTATTATCTATTAGGCGCCTAACCCTGGGTATTCTTTTCCCAGATTTCCTTCCGGTCTCTGTACCGTGAGTCTTCTCCACTTCTTAATCCTACTTTCCTGGATCTCGGTGAGAACTCCACTTACCGCGTCCGGTTTCTTTGTGGTCCGAGTTTTGTCCCAGGCGAGGAATATCAAGATAATCACACTCAGGAGTCATTTATTAGGTTCCATCATTCGGGCTCTCTCTCTGGCTCTCTCTCTGGCTCTCTCTCCCTCTGGTTCACTCTGAGACCCAAACCTTTTATTCAGCACATCTTATCTCTTAGATCTGTCTGTCCTTCCCTCGCTTCTCCTTTGTCTCCGCTATCACCTTAACTCTCTTTCACACCCTGCCCCCTCATTTGGGCACACCCAAGGTCTGGAGGCTCCCGAGAGGCTAGCACTCAGCAGGTGGCAGCGTCTGTAGTGCAGGGAAACAGGTTTTTCCCTATTTCCTCTATAAACATAGGGTTTTAGTAGGATGGGCCATTAAAGGCCAGACTGGCACATACTCGGGAGACAACAATAAATGACTGGAGAAGGTGTTTTGTATCACCAACCAGTAGCATGATGTCAACCAGAAAGATACTCACCATAATGGCCCAAATAGTAACAACAGACATCCCAACCAACCTCCAACCAACCTAAGAGACAAACATGGCAAGGACATGGAGAAAGGGACTCTCAAACACTCCTCACAGGAACATAAATGTCACAGCTACTCTGGAGAACAGAGAGCAGTCAACTCTCTATAAATCTACACGTGTGTTTACCATATGGCCACAAACAATTGCACTCTTGGTCTTTTTTGTCCCAAGATAAATGAAACTTATTTTTACACACACACACACACACACACACACACACACACACAGACACACACACACACACAGACACACACACACACCACCACTACCACCACCACCATGTACACCATAACTTTATGTAAAATTTTAAAGTAGACTTTAACTACTTGTCCCAAACTGGAAATAATGCATATATCTCTTATTGTGTGTACAGCTAACCACACTACGATGCATCCATGGCATGGAATACCATTTAACAATAAAAAATGAGTAAGTTAGTGACGCATACACCAATTTGGATAGATTCCAAGAGGATCACTCTGAATAAAACCCAGCAAGTCCCAGAAGTGTGTACCCTGTGCCTCCATTGCTAAAGCCTTGGAAAGGTAAATTAGAGCATGAACATAATGATCTTCATGATTCTCAGAGGCTGAGGGCAAAGAGGAATGTGACCATTGGAATGTTCTGTACCCTGTCTTGGGCAATGGTTATATAGATCTACACGTGTGATCAAATTGCAGAAGTTAATTACAATCAAATGAATGCTTGCAAAATTGGTGAACTCTGCATGACACGGGTAGACAGCCAGCCAGTTTCCTGGCTGCGCTATGTGCTGTAGCTGCTAAAGATGGTGCCAGTGAAGGGCAGATGGAATCTATTAAATCTCACAACTGCATATGAACAGCTAGTTATTTCTAAAGGTTTAAAAAAGTTTCACATCAACCCATGACTAAAGACAGAAACCAAAGTCAGACTCAGCCTTCCTGGCTTCAGAGAAAATTTATTTGTTTTGATAAAGGTTATTAACCAAACCAAATAAAAGTCAGATACAACGTTAAGTGTAAAATCAGATTACATTACACAGAAAGATGCTTGCAAGGGTGTGAGGTCCAAACTCTCAGGACAGGAAAGAAAGAATCATGGGAAGCTGGAGGAGGGAGAAGAGATGAGGATCTATGGGCAGGTCAGACAGCCCTTATACCCCAGCACACAGGCTACTAAGCAGGCATTTGTTGACATAGACACAGACACATACAGACACACAGACACACAGACACACACACACACACACACACACACACACACACACACACACACGCTGCTAGGCAGCCATCTGCTGACACAGACAGAAACAGATAGACACACACACACACACACACACACACACACACACACACACACACACACACACACACACAGGTTGCATGGCAAACAGACCTAAGGAATCACACAGGCAAGCTGTAAATGTCAGAAGTGGAGGTCTGGGGCCTCTGACCTCCTGGGCTTATTTATACAGAAGAGTGGTGTAAGGGCTGGGTTAGCAGATAAAGGTAGCCCAGATTCAGCTCTATTAGAAAGAAAGTTTGGGGTCTCTATTGTGCTTTGAATGAGAAATGTTTCTTTAGACCTATTTAGTTGAACACTTGGTCCCCAGGTGGTAGAGGTGTATTATTTACTGTGCTATTTCTATGAAGAGACACCATGACCAAGCATTTGAGGAAGCATTTAAGTGGGAGCTTGTTTCCAGTTTTAGAGGGTTGGCTCACGGACATCACGGCAGGAAACATGGTGACAGCGGGTAGGCGTGGAACTGATATCTTACATCTGATCTGCAAGTTAGAGAGGAAGGAGGGAAGACATGGGGTTTTGAAACCTCAAATCCCACCTTTGCACCCAGTGCAACACCACGTATAACTAGAGGACACCTCCTAACTCTTTCCAAACAATTCTTCAGGTTGGGGACCAAGCATTCAGACCTGTGAGCCTCTATGTCCATTCTCACTTGGCCCACACAGGAGGCTGTGGGAGTTTTCTTATGTGCTGCCTTCCGGAAGGAAGGTCCATCACTGGGAGCTACTTCTGGCTTGCTTTCTCTGCTTTCTTTCTGAGATAAAGATGTAATCAACCAGTTTCCTGGTCCTGTTGGTATGCCCTGTGTTCCCTGCCGTTATGGACTATAGCCTTCTGCAATCACAGCCAAAACATTAAAAAAAAAAAATATGAATGCCAAATAGGCCAAATGACCTAGTTATGAATACTTCCCAGGCTATGGTTTGATACCAACTCTGTAGAAGACATCTTAACTTATTATTCTTAATCAATAAAATAGCCATGCCAAGCACTATATAAATACTATATACTTACATTTTAGATGTGTATGCAGCTGGGCAGAGGTAGGAGCCAAGCCCAGATCTTCTCCATATAGGCACCGTTCTGCAGCCAATCAAGGTTGACCAGCAGCCATCTGGTGCCAGAAGTTCAAGTCAAGAATGACCTTTGGGGTGTCCAGACACAGCAGAGAAGTCAGTGCGAGCTGGGGATGCTGTACAGCATACTTTCCTGGGAGAGGCTTAGCCAAAAAACCTGTCTCAATTGTTTCACTCTGAATTCCCTGGGGTCCTACATTTTATTGATCTCTAGGAGGCGGGATAGGAAATGAGGGTTTTTATCTGACCATTTTCCCCCTCAGGAGTCATGTCACAGACACTTACTTGGACAATATGTGGCTAGTATTTGATTTTGAACACATTTTTTAAAATGTTCCGGAGGGTGATAATTTTTTTAGTCTCTATTTGTTCCTCAAACTGTAGGAATCTGCCATCTAGTGGCAAAATGCTGACTTTTTTTTTTGTCCTGGCCAGTCTATGTTGGGAGAGAATTTCACACTGTTTCTCTTTATTTAAAACAGAAATCTACCAGCCTGATGAAAATACAAGAAATCTTTCCCACTAAAATAAAGTCTTCAACAAGAAGTCTATCTGCACTCAGACATGGGTTGTTGGAGGATTTGCTATAATACAGAACACATTTTTAGGTGTTACTTTTACCCCTAATGATTCAGCGGTCCCAGCTTCACTGTAAGGACTTAAATAACTGTAAGACTAAATGGAATGGCAAAACAATTAGCATCTAGTAGAGTCCAGCCATAGACAGGCTCTATTATAGAACCCTTAGCCTTAGTGCCTCAGGGCATGTAGATATGATGGTGAAATGGGGTCTCAACACTTTTTCACATACTTGTGCCAACTATCATTTACATGTATGTCTTTCCTGCATGTTTTTCTATGTATTATGAGAGGTCAAAAGTGGGCATTGGCTCCCCTGGATCTGGAGTTATGAATGACTGTGAGTCACCATAGGTGCTGGGGATTGATCCAGGGTCCTCTGTGAGGAGAACATGTGCTCTTAAGAACATGCCTCTCTTCAGTCCCCCAAATCCTTGCTTTGTAAGAGTGATGTCCACACTATCCAGACTGCTAGTTTGCAGATTTGCATTCCTATTTCATTTCCCGCCCTCTGGTTTTGTTCCTGTCCTTGGCTCCTGGTCATTTATGGTCACATCATTTTCCCATGACTTTCTACATGAGCATATTAAATACATTTCACTCCTGTCTGTGAGTGCATGACAGACCCATGTACAATTCCAGTTCTTTGCTTTTGTCTTCTGCTTTCAGTGATGCTTAATGATGCCAAATATGTCAATACTTTATCTATGAATAATAAATTATATTTCCTTATGAAAAGGAAAAAGGTTACTACTACCTTGCTTCCAACTTGAGGGAAGAAAAGCAAAGTTTTTTTTTTTTTGACTATTTGTTACCCCATAGTTAAGAGCATCTTAGAAGCAATGACCCAATGACTATGCTTCTTTGCATTTTAAATGTCTCCCTCCCAAGTGGAACAGTCTGTAAAATACTGTATTTGCTCTGGATTGAAGTATTGCTGTACATTTTCAACCAGAAAAGCAGATTGATGTGGCCCAGCAACCCACTCTACCCTTGTACAGGATAAACTTCGTCCTAAAGTAGCAAATGAAGGCCCTACCACAGGAAACTGGGGTGAGTGATCCTTTGGGTCTGAAGTCCATGTTGGGGAGCATGAGGCCCATTTCCGGTGCAGCCTCTGTTTGGGGTTGGGGGGGCACTTGGGTTGTAGTTGGGAAAGCATTATGTCATCAGTGGCACCTTCCCAAAGCTCACACAGAACACTGCAACGCTCAAGCCACAGTAAAAAGGACGTAAGGAGAAGGTACCTTAATGGAAGTATTCAACAGGAAGCAAGGGCTCCAGGGGACAGGCAAAGACTCCAGAAAGGGCGCCCCCACCCCTTTTGGGTCCCTGTCCCTTCATCAGTTGTAATGAACCAAAGCACCAAGTATTGGTCTTGGTGCGGTATTCGGCAAGTTGAGAAGAGGATTTGGATTGGCTTGGGTGTGCTCGGGTTTGTTGCTCTGAAGTGATAATTTTAGACTCGTGGGAATGGCTTCAACAATGTGCGGAGCTGTCTGGAGAGGGTGAGATTTGGAGAAAGCTGGGCTGTTGTAGGTGCTTAAGGCTGGAAATGCACGATCCTTGTGGAACTTGCCTCTGACAACAGGGTTCTGTGTTGAGATGAGATACAACACTGTGGTCTGCAGGACCCCACATGAAAAGGAGGGGGCCAACGGAAGGCTTCCAGAAGCTTTGCTAGCGGAAGCACTTCTCTTCCCCCCACATTTTCATAACATTTGGAGTCATTATGTCATTTCTTTTGATCAGGTCGCTCTGCTTTCCTGTCTCCTCATTTGAATCTGAGAAACACTTTGGATGTGTTCCTAAGGGAAATGCATATATAAGAAAGAACATTTTCTTTCATCAAGATTATGAGGTCAGGATTGTCAATTTAAGATGGAATTTAAAGGGAGAAATTTATTTTAAAAATCTGCTTCAACTCTCTGTCACACTGCAGAATAATTCTCTGAAAACTGAAGGGCCCTGTGAGTCCCCTAAACGCCTGTCTACAACCCTGGAGAGAGACCACACTCATGTTACATCTGGTCACCCACATCTGTCTAGAGCAAGGGAGACTCTGTGCGGTGTTGGGAACTGCGCAGCCTAGGTTCAGATCAGCACACGACCCTGTCCAGCAGGTAGTGCAACCGAATCATATGCTGCCCAGCAACAAGGCTTCACGGCTTGTGACAGAGCAGCAGTCTGGAGGTTTGTTTGGAATTCCCATGCTTAACCGGGCTTGGATCTTGCCTATTGATTAAAATGCAGCTTTTATTGACCACTGACTATGTGATTGACACGGGGTTGGCACACTGCGAGCATTTATATTTACTTCATGTTTACCTTTGAAATAGGAACCATTATTTTTGGCGTTTTATAGTCAAGGAAACGATGACAACTAACTGGAGATTGTGAAACTAACAAGGAGTGAGTTCAAACCCGGATATTTCTGTCTCCAGAGTCTGGAATATATTTTTCTTTTTATTTGTTTACTGGTTTTTGTGAAAAGGTCTTGCTTTGTGCTCCAGGCTAGCACTGAACTCAAGGCAATCTTCCTGTTTTAGCTCGTGAGTGCTGGGATTACAGGTGTGAGCTACTGGTTCTAGCTCTGCTCCCAGCTTCTGAAATCACATCCTGTGACAGCTTTGTGCCATTGTCATACTGCTGACCCCTTTTCTCCTGCTGACTCTCCTCTCACTGGCCTCAACTGCCCTGTTCATGGATATGCCTGGCCCTGTCTCGGTCCTTGCCCATTTCTCTCTTGTCATGTGCTACTAGCCTTGCTGCCTTTGAGAACCTTGTTGCATTGATTTATTATTTTTTTTTTTCTGCGAGACATAGCCTTTTCCTGATGAAAATAATGCTCTTTGGTCTGTTGTCATAGATTCAAGGAACAAATACCAAGTAAAGGCCAGTGGTTAGTTGGACTTTGTAGTACACTACCGTAGCTTCATCAGGAGGCTGACAGCAGGATTGTTAGCTCAAGACCAGCTTGGGTTAAAGAAGCGAATTCAAGGCTAGCTTGGACAATTTAGCATGACCCCATCCTCCTGACCTCCCATCTTTCTTTCTCTTTTTCTCTCCCTCACTCAGTGCTAGGCTTACTTCACATGCCCAAGGCCCCGGGTTCATCCTTAGTCCTGAAAACACACACTCACAAAGTCAGTCATTCAACATTTAAAGAGAACCAGTCATGTTGCCTCTGTGTAGAAGGAGACAAAGGTGACTCAGTTCTGACCCCTTTCCTGGAGAACTCGGGGCTATGGAGAAAATGGATGCAAGATGGAAATGACCGTCTGTTTCAGATACATTCTTCCAATCTTGGCTTCTACAGCGAACCTGACTGGTGGAGGATGGAAGAGATAGGAAAGGCAGGGTGCAAGAGAGGAACCGGTGTCTCCCGTGCCTGATTAGGGCTATGCTGCCCCATCAAACAGACCTGTAAGAACCCTTCACACACACACACACACACACACACACACACACACACACACACACACACACTCACATGCACACACATGCACTCATACATACACAAATATTACTACATGTATATACACACACATATACACACACTCATATACATATATATACATACTCACTCATATACATGCACACACATATATACATATACACATACACACATATATATACACATATACATGCACACACACTCTGATATACACACACATATATGCATACATATATATATACACATATATACACATGCTCTCTTGCACAGATCTATACACATACACACTCATGCACATATACACTCACACACATGCATGCACACATACACATACATATATGCACACAGTCTCAAACACATCTACATACATATACTCATACATATACACACATGCACACACAAATATATACAAATATATACACATATATTCACCTACACTTACACAATATACATATACACACACATATAGGTATATTCATATATGCATATACAAATATGCATGCGCATATACACACATGTAATATATACTTACACATATACATATGCACAGACATGAAAATTCATATCCACACAGAGCTCGGTGTTCATTCAAAGCATAAACTGATTGCTTCCTTTCCTTCCACCATTGAAGACTGTCTCACAGCTCATGAATATCTCATTCTGCTGTTTCTATTGCTTCTTTTTCTGTTCTTTTTCTTTGCATGTTGACTTGGGAAGTTTCTATCACTTACCTTCAGGCTCACTGTCTCTTTCCTCAGCTGTGTCCATCAGAGCATCTTCCATGATCAGTGGGTCCCGTGTCTGATGAGGGCCTGTTCCCCTTTCCTGGCACAGTCTGTGTATCTTTACAAGGAAGAGGTAAAAAGCTTTCCCTTTCGTAGGGCACTACTATCTCATTCATGAACTCTTCATCCTCATGGCCTGCTCCGCTCCCAGACGCCCCATCTCCTAACACCAAGCATTGGTGATTAAATTCCACTATGGATTTGGGGAGAACAGATGTTCACACCATAGCATAGACTTTTAAGATTTAGTTTCGTTAATATGACTAGATGTTGGGCTATACTTATGGTTAGAAATTGCATAAATGAACAAAAAGTGACCTCTATATATTGGTTGCTTACTTCTTCATAGCAGGCTAGAGCTGTTTCTTAAAAACCCATTGGTACCAAACTCAAATTCTTATATATGTATTGCTTTACATCTGTTGCTCAATGGAGTATAGTTTCAGCATTAGAACCTGACTGCTTATATAGCCTGTGATGTCACTCATCATAGACTAGCCTTAGATAACTCTTGACCATATAGATACCTACACACCCCAAACCACTTCCATCATTTTGTTGAAGGAAGTCATCTAGCCAAGCAATCCCCCTCACTTGGCCTCCTTTCCATTGGGAATCTCTCTGCAAAGGGCCCCTTACTAATTTCAGACAATTTTAGGCTGGAAAGGGCTTCTGCATGCCAATCCATCAAATCATTGCTCAAACAAACTATCATGTCTCAGTGCCACACTGTGGCTTCATTTTAATTCTTTGTTATTCCAAAGTCCCCACACTGATGATCCTGTAGCTTGAGATGCCAGATGTGTCAAATTCCTTTTGTGTCCTTGTGTTTTACCAATTCACTTTGGGCTTTCCCAAGAGTCCTTCCTTAGACAGACTGGGTGTCTGCTGTCTCACTTTGGCTGGTATACTTGGAGCTGTGTGTGTATGTCTCGTGGTCAGGTTTATTTTTGTTTGTAACTTTACTGAACCGAGAAATGAGTAGGCCTGCTTTGTTTTGAGGCTGTGGTTTCTCCAGGTTTAATTCTGCCATGGGTCTAGGAAAGTCACCAAATTTGCTCAGATTTTTGTTTGTTGTTTTAGATCAGGAAGAATAGCTTCTAAAGGCCTATTTGTTTCAGCCTTAACCAGAATTTTTTTCCTTTGAGAAATAAATCCTATCATTATAGATTTTTGCTTCTGGAAAGATGATAGAATATACTCTGTAAGGTTATGATAGTGCTTGTAAAACCTGGGGATCAGGTCTCCCCTAAACCCAGTCTAAGATCCGGGCAAGCCCACTCTTGGCTATCTCAGCTCTCTACACCTCATCCTCTCTCTGAGAGAGTAGCTGGGATTTCTTCCACGCCTCACCTGACTCAGATTCAACACAAGTCTCCACTCCCATCACTCACAGATCCACTAAGATCCGGTGCCGATCATGGTCCTTCATGGTCCTTCATGAGCCTTGCGATGAGCTCAGCCTTGGTGCTCTGGATCCCTGCAGTGTGGTTTTTAACTCCTGGCTGTTTCCCAAAGCTGGACTTTTATCTACATTTTTGGTGTATGTAAAGCTTTATGTTTCTGATTATATATGTCCTTTGAATCTATAAGAGTCAGGCTCATGTCCCCTGGTGACTTTCTGAGACCAGGAAAAAGCACAAATGTGTGGAAATATTTAAAACTTATAAATAAGGAAAATAAACAGAAAACTTGCATAACATGTATTCGAGTGTGTTACCTTGACAGGTAGACATTGTTAATGGCCTGAAATTAATTGGCCAGGTTCAAATTCAGAATTTTTAGTCTTTAGTGAGGTTTCTAAACATTTATTACTATTAGTGTTTTTTGTGTATTTGGTAGGTTTGGTTTTGGTTTTGTGAGACAGGATCTTATTTGGTAGAGGAGGCTGGCTGTGAACTCACAACACTCCTCCTGCATCAGCTCCTGAGTGTGAGTATCCACTCTGATAATTTCCTCTAATCTCAACCTCTTCCTGATGGGGATAAAAATAAGAAAAGGTTTCCACTTTCCTATAAGCTCATAATATGACTTATACCAACACACGATTGCTTGGGGTCACACTAACAGTAGACGCAGAATGTGGCAGTGTGTAGTGGCCATCTCTCAGGGCTCCTGTCCAAACGCATACATGAATCTCCCTGGTGAACATTATGGCTCACCAGTGTGGAGTCCCAGCTATCCCGTTAGCCAGTGTCCTGAGCTACATGAGATTTTGGCTAACTTGAGCAGTGCTGAGAAAGGCCAGGAAAGGGGCTGCTCCTGCACAACACGGAGCTTTGAGTCTTTCTTGAAAAACATTCCTTTCTGATAGCCATCTGGAGTGAAATAATGAGGTCACATCCTCTCTGGCTTCAGGAACATTGAATTCTCAGCATGTCTGTGGTTATCTGGGATTTGATTACAGTTCATCAGAGAGCGCTTCCTCCTGCTTGCCCTTTGCCTTGCCTCCTCTTTTCATCATTCAAAGGAGAAATGTATCTGCAGACACAGTATGTTTGTGGGTGTCCTGGTCCTACACACATAGTGCTTTATCAAGAAAGACTTTCTGTTTCCTGAAGATGGCACTATCATTTTATTTCTGCTCATGCAGACACTTCATTGCTTTCAGAAATGGGCCTTCTGTTTAGTCTGTGTACCCTTAGATTCATTAAGATGGAAAAGTCCAATACAAGTGAGCAGCAACAGAATGCACGTCGTGGAGATGTAAGATTTGTTTGGAAAATGTAGAAGGGGATTAATAATCAATTAATGGCTTCTATTTTATCTTAAATTAAAAATTATGATCGTAAGTGTGCATATGTGTATGTGTGTGAGCATGTGTGCGCATGCATGTGTGTGCATGTGTGCGTGCATGCGTGTGTGTACACATGCACACATACAGATCAGAAGACAGCTTTCTAGAGCTGTTCTTTCCTTCCACTGTGGGTTCTGGGGGTCAAACGCACGTCACTGGGCTTGTACAACAAGTGTTTTTGCTAACTGAGCTAACTTGATGGTCCTAGTTATCATCTCTTTAAAAGGTTAGTTTTAAGAACCCTCTTCCAAAAGGATGCAGATGGATTTCACAGAAAAACTCAAATGATGTTAATCTAATGACCAACCCATGTTGAGATGTGATTAGTTTTCTTGTTGACCATCTCCATTTCACTGAATTATACTTTAAATCAAACAGATAACATAACCAATGAATATTGGTGGAATATTGATTACTCTCAAATTTACTGGCTGAGGTCTAGTTCAACTAGGATGCACTTACAATCTCTGTCCCAGGGAAGTGGCCCTTGTTCCCTAAGGGACCATATTCTGCCTCTCTGTCAAAGTGAAGTGGCACAGGTTCCCTAAGGGGTCATGTTCTATCTTACCAAGTCTCCTCAGGGGAGCCAGAGACCTACACACCTGTTTTCAGACTGCAGCTGTTTCCAGATAAGAGGTCAGCCCGTCTCAGTGGGAAGCTGAGCATTAGTTGCTCTGAGCAGCTGGGGACATTCTGTACTCAACTCTTATAGGACTGGAAGAGTCGGGGGTCTGAGAGCCCCAGAATGCTCTTTCACTAAAGGAGGCCCATGAGAGAAACTGTTTTTCCCAGTTTCTGTATCTTTGTTTTGAGTGCTGAGGTCCAAGGCACGTGCCATACACTATGTAAGGCCCTTTCTCAGTAATTTTCAATCTTACTTCAATGACAGCGCAATTGAGAAGTTATGAGTCCTTTGAGGAGCATTACTACACTAATGTATTTAAAACAAAATAGTTAAACAGATGAACATGTGTATCAGTGAGAGTATCTTATCTTTCATTTCAGACTAAAACTATGGTAGCTAATTTTGGGTGCCAACTTGATTGGAATAAGGGATGCTCACATGGCTAGCTAAAGAACATTTCTGAATGTGTCTATGAGGTTGTTTCTAAAAGATTTCTAATGTGTTTGAATAAGCAAACCGTATGATGAAGACTCGGGAAGTAAGGTCCCAAGGGAGAATAAAACCATGGGGAGGAGGGGGAGAAGCAAACTGCTCCGTAGATACCATTGCTTACATCAGACATAAGTGCTTCTGATTATCAGGTCTCAGACTTGGAATGGTCCTTATAGACCAGGTTTCTGGTCTAGGTTGTATTTACCAGGTCTCAGCCTGCAAACTCTAGGCTGTGAAACCTCCCAGCTTCCACTGTTATGTGAGCCTCATGATGAAAGTCTTTCTGTGTATCTGGACACTTTGTTGGTTCTGTTGCTCTAGAGAGTGCAGGAGGAGATACACCCATAGCAAAGTGATTTCTGGTGTCAGCAAGGGGACAGAGTTTCAGAAGAATATGGCCCGTGAAGCCATGAGTGAGGGAGCTGGTGCTGCACTCTGGGCATGCACAGAGCTGGTGGGATGGTGCTGCCTGCATATAGCTCCTGGCACAGTCCTTTCAAGTTCCATTCTAAAATGCTCCCTTGCCTAATGTGAGCCCTGGTGGGGATAGGACTCTTCGGGTCCATCCCCAGCATCTGGATCTCTTCATGCATTATTGAACATCTTGCTGGTCAAGCATTTTCTACAAGCTTTGTTTTGACACTCAAAGAGACACACTGCTTCAGTCTGTAAAATGCTAGCAACTAAGGAGATACTCAAAATGCTATCCTTGACAGATTGAAGTGATTCATTTTATATTCAGGCAGGGTATTTTAATTGGACCCTTCTGGTCAGTCTAGGTGGTATTGTTCCTTGGGGTGTGTTCTCAATTGATTTTCTCACAACATTCCTTTTATAAAATCCTGAAATGACACAATCAGAATAAAATAAAGATGAATTAGTGATCTCTCTCTCTCCCTCTCTCTTTTGATAAAATGTCTGACAGAGGCATGGTGGCAAGAACCACTCTGAGCACTCAGATCATAGTGGACCAGAACACACAGAACTAATTCAGAGCCAGAGATGGGTATAAACCTCAAAGTCCTGCCTCCAGTAGCCCACATCTACCAGACACCATGTTCCACAGCTTTTCTGAACAGCACCACCAGCCAGAGCCAATTGTCAAAACACATGAGCCTGTGGAGGATGCATTTCACATTCAGGCTATAAGAGGCGGGATGGAGAAGGAGATCTGCTTACCCAGGGCATGGGATACAGCTGAGACAAAAGAGGAACCAGGGGTCAGCACCTGAGGCAACACTGGTTCTCAGGTACCACCTGTGTACTTGGACCGAACAGGGCCTTAGGTTCTAGATTTTGCTCGCCACACTCTGGTCATTCAGGGGTGACACAAGGGTGGAAAATCTGTCACAAAGCTCAGTCATGTGTTTGTTCCTTCCCAGAGGTTGGAGGACGACTCCCACAGGCTCTGCCATTAACTTCTCCTTGACCTGAGTCTCTGAGGTACTTAGAGCAGGTGTTCACTCAAGGATGAATCACTTTTCTTTGTGTCCATTTGCTATAACTGCCCCGGATGACCTCTCCTTCCTCATCCATGGGCTTAACACTTTTGAAGACTATTAGGGCAATAATATGGGCAACTATTCGATGTGACCTGTGGAAGGGAGCACACAGATCATGTGGACCTCTGGAAGGATTCCTTGAAAAATATGTGGATTTCAGGACTTAAGAGTACTATAGGCTCTGAATTCTGCACAGAGGGGGTAGTAGGAGAGAACACTGGGGAGGGAGGTGACTGTAGGGATATGTCTCTTATTTAATAAAAACCAGTCTGAAGTATCAGAGGGATCTACCCACAGTCAATCCAGGAGGGTCAGACAGTGGTGATATATTCCACAGGGAATATCCGGGAGTGGAGACCCATGCCCTTAATACCAGTAGATCTGAGTTTGAGGCCAGCTTAGTTTACAGAGGGAGTTCCAGGCTCCCAGGCAGGCAGTGGTGGTGCCATGCCTTTAATCTTAACCTGGATGTGAAACAACTGGGTGAAGAGGGCATTTAAGGCAGGCACAGAAAGACAGAGCAGGCAGAAGAAGCCAGGAGGAGCCAGGCTGAGGAAGCTGGAAGACAGCTGGGTGAGATCTGACTGTGGTGTTTCCTCTCTTTGATATCTCAGCCTTTCCCAGAGATCTGACTCTGAGTTTCCTTTATTTGTGCAACAGGTGAAGGCCCTTGAAGACGAAGGGCTGGTGACATGACTCCTGTCCTTGAGGCCTGGACTGGGAAATGAGTGTCATAGTTTAATGATACTTTTTGATGGCCTCAAACATTCCATCATTTCTTGTTTCCTGTTATTAACCCAAGCTTTAAACCCCACGGCTAAATTCCTGTCATTCTTGTTAGACTTAATAGACCAAATGCATCCTGTTAGCCAGTGTTTTGGGGTCTCCCGAAACCATGTATAACAAGATAAATGTAATAATTTCTCAAAGCAGATCTGAATCCCATGTTTGCATTATTGAATATCTTGCTGATTGAGCATTTTCTATAAGCTTCATTCTGCCGAACACCCAGGGAAGTTTCCAGTGGCTCACTGGTGCCTGCCATGCTAAGTGAGACAAAAGGGCAGTTATTCAAATCATATTAAATATTAACACCAGCACTTTCTGAAGCCATATCTGTCATAGATCATGTGGATACATTTGTCATCCTGAATCCCTTCAGACCGTGCGAGAGCCAGAAACGTGTCAATTTACAAAGCTGGCTGATGTCATATGATGGTTCGCTTGGATGTGTTGGGACCCATGGAAAGGACGGAAGAGACCTCTGCTCTCCAGATGGCTCCACATTTGTACAGGTTGTAGAAAACCCCAGGACAAGGGAAAAGGCTGAATATTTGCAATTGCATGAATGCTGGGGGACACTGGAACAGGCAGCTCCATTATTTTCTGCTACTGAGCCCCTCAGCTAGGATCTAAGTCAGAGAGATTTGTTTGGCATTTATAGACAAAATCATGGGGCAATATAACATTTTTGTTTTTTAGTTAGGGCTAGGAATGAGGCTTTTGCACGTGACGCTTCTCCATTCTGTGCCAAAAGAAAACCAAAAAACAAAACAAAACAAAAAACCAAACAAACCAACTTTAATTTGCTGCCCTATCTGGAAAAGCCAAGTTTAGCTGTCAGATTTAACCATTGTTCATGGAGTTAAGGGTGGCTTTCCTGATGGGGCTGGTCTGGGACTTCCTTATCAAAAGCTTTGTCATCTCTGTTCTACCTAGCTGGTCCATCTGACCTAGACAGGAGCTTGCCTCTTTGAGGACTTCATTGCGATTCACATGTAAGTGTGAGGTTCTCGTGTGTGTATTCATGTATGGCTATGTGCATCCTATATACTGTGCACATAATTGTCTTTTTCAACTGGAAAGATGAGGCATATGACAATACCCATTCTCCTTAGAAGTTCAAGTTTATTTACTCACTCTCCTGAGACAGACTGCTCTCCATGGGGGACTGGTCTAATGTCCATGTAGTGGACAGGATTGGTATATATGGAAACGTGATCTCTCAGCTTTTTGATTGGGTCTCTACTGCCACACCTCCCCCATCATTATGGACAATTCCTTCTCTGGAACCATATGACAAATTACACTGCTTCTTCCTTAAGTTGCTTCCGCTCCTGGTGCTTTAACACGGAAACAGAGAAGAAATTCATCTCCTGTCCATTTCTCTTCTCTCTTTTCTCCCACCCTCTGAGAAAGGACCTCATTCCATAGCCCACGTATAACTCACTATAGGGTCTAGACTGGCCCCGAAGCTGAGGAAACATTTCTGCCCCTCAGCCTTTTAAGCTGTGGAACTATAGGTCTTAGCCATGGTTTCTCCCCCCCCTCCCCTCCCCTCCCCCCCTCCCCTCCCCTCCCCTCCCCTCCTCTCTCTTCTTTTTTTCCCTGTTACAACCATAGGCCAGATTTTCTCAACTTCTGACCTCTTAGCTTGGTAAGTCTTTATTGACAGATGGTGGAGGTAGCTATGGACTGTCAGTGTTCATCTGCAGCCCTGGCCTCTGCCTATCACTTACCAATATCCCTGCCTCAGCCAGCATTATCAAAAATATCCCCAGCCATTGCTAAATGTCCTCTTTGGGCATAACGTTCTCAATGGAAGCTACTGGTGTAACTACCCTGGGGTTTTATCTGAAATCTGTCTTTACTGGTTCATGCTTTCTCTGGGTTCTGCTTCTCAAAGCTCTTCATTGATCTCACCTTCCTTATCTCAGAAGATGTGCATTTGTTGACAATAGAAAGAATGGTCCTCGGATATCAGTTTGATTCTCTGTACAAGCAAGAACTCTTTTTGGTCCAATACTTTGCAATATATGAAGATGGAAGTGGGCTACCTGGGATAATCTTAGTGCTTATAAAAACAGCAGAGGAAAGCCCTTTCAATACACATCAGTGCATCTTATTGACTGGTGAAACAACTTCTAGAGAAAAGGTCAAGTATTTGAGAGGTGGGCTTTGCATCGTTATAATCTGCAATGGCCAAAGTTGCTCTTCTCCTTGTGAAACTAAGACTCTACATAAATACAGTGCAGCACTGTGTGGTAAAACCTGTAACATGCACAAGACAGCAACAATGAAATGATCTGACAACAGCAAACATCGAGGCTTGGCTTTCTGGAATCAGGAGATAAGAGGTAAAGAGTCAGGCATTTGGGTCAGGTCTCTAGCTCTGAGCTCTGTCTTAAGGGTTACAGCAATGACTATTGAATGGACTCCTGCCCACAACGTGAGCTAATAGCCTTGAATATGCATAAGAATGTACTGTCTGCTGCTTGGTAGGGTTTCTACTACCCATCATGGGAGCCCTGCATCTTCTCTTCTGGGAGAATGGCTCTCTTCTGCTCCCTGCAACTGCTAATAATTTGCAACCAACTTTGTTGGGCTCTGTTCCTACTTGGCAGGCAGACTTGTATGCATTTAATGTGTGTGACTCTCATTTTCCTCTGACTAGTTCTGTTCGCCAGGGCTACCGCCAAGAGTGCCACATGCTGATTTGTCTCCAAAGTGGCATTCGATACTGTATCACAGTTTCCAACATCCGGCCTTGTTTTCAGGGCCTAGCACAGTGCCTGGCATACAGTGGGTGCTTAGTACACATCTGCAGAGTTGAGTTGAAGACCATGGAGTCAGGTTTCCCATGAAGAGGGATCTGGGCACCTGTTTATTTCATCAGGGCTTCTTCTTTAGATCACAGAGCAACATGTTGGCTTCTTTCCTGGTTACTGACTTAATTGCCCACCTGCCCTTGGTCTTGCATAGCTTCAGCATTCCCTAGAGGATTGCGGGAGATTGTTATCATAAATCCTTGCTGTTGTCTCAGAACTGATAGTTGAACTGTGGCTGAGGCAAATAATTTCTTTTTCCAGCCTTTAAGGATATACTTGAATAGGAAACCAACATAATATGATTAAAAGTATATTTTTATATTCTCAAAATTATATCATTTCCATACCTCAAGTTCCCTGCTCTGACCAGCATGGCTAGTAGATTCACCCCGGGTTATGTGGGTACCTACCTTCCTGTGCATTCCAGAGAGGTGCATGGATCCATATAAGGAACTACATATGGTGACAGACATCACTATGTGTCTTTAGCATCGTGGCTGCAGGAATGTTGCAGAATAGCAAAGAAGCAAGGAAAGAAAGAGGCAGGAGGAAGCTGTGAAATGCACTTTACTCAGGGTGAGCACATGACTTTACTAAAAATGGCAACAGGCTCAGTAGAATGTCCATCCTATGAGTAAACGTACCTTATGACTTCTTCACCATTCAAAAATGCTATTGTCTCTCTTTCTGAATCTGGGAGAAGATGAGGAAGACATTTAGTCTGATGTACTAAGATTCGAACTCAAGAACCCCCATACGCCCCAGATGGACCTCTGCAGCCATTTTTCCAATACAAGTTTTATTTCAGTAGTTGTCAGCTAAACTGCCACCAAGGGAATCAGTGACTTAGGTCTAGTCCCAGGTGACACCATGTCCTCTTCCTCTGCAGTTCTTTTTATTGCTATTTCTAAGTTATAATTAGTAAGGGATATTAATTGTGCATATTGTGACTTTTACTACTTTCAGTTTTTCTGCCTTCTTGGTCCCTGACCCTCTTGCTTGCATCCAGGGAAGACAGAACTTACCACCCAACCACTGCTCAGACGGTAGCTAATTGCTGAGATATGGTCCAAGCAGAGATTCCAAAGACAGTGATTATCAGTTTACAAACTGAAGCTGGACACATGAAAACTCACTGGCCCTCAAAGGAAGACTGTCTGGCGTTCTGACAAATAAACTCATACGAAGCTCTCAGGTGGGAGAGCTTGCCTGATTACATTTAAAGCTTAGTTCTGTGCGGAGTTAGTTGCCAATGACCAGGACAACCCTAAGAACAATGATCTTAGTCTTTGATCACCGGGTAAGGAAAGTGCCATGGATTCTCTTTTTGGTGATCACAAATTCAATAAGCACCACCAGAAAATAAAAGAATGGAGAGACATTTATAATCGGGAGCGTGTCAGGAGATCTTAGATGCTATTACAAAAGCAGTTTCTTCTTGGCACAGGGAATCCTGGGAAACTGAGTCAGAAACCTTATACAGACTCATGTAGTAAGGCATTTAGGAGCTGTGGGTCTGCCTGTGGAGATGCCTTGTGCATTGACTCAGACCCCTATGGGCAGCACCTTCTCTACAATGAGCCCTGAACTGTGTAAGTAGAAAGCTAGTTAGGAGAGAAAGCAGGCACCCGGAGTGCATTAGCTGTGATCTGTTCTTGACTGTGGATACAATGTGACTAGCTGTTCAAGGAGTTCCTGACTTGACTTCTCAACAATCACCTTGAATTATGTAAGCTTGAATTCTGAACGGAATGCACCCTTTCCTGCCATAAATTGCTTTTTTTTTTCCCCTCACAGCAACAGCTTTGGGATAGTTGGGGACAGTCTAAAATAGAATGACAAGGTCAAATCCTATAATGGGCCCTGCAAAGTGCGTACCTGCTTTGTGCGGCCATAGAAAAGCCAAGCAAGAAGACACATGAAGACCCAGAGTTTACTCAGCTCCAGAATTAAAGACACAGGAGCTGTAAATCATCCCTACCCTCGTGGATTCAGACTGAGGCCAGCTTCCTGGACACCTTCCTTACCCCAGTCAACAGAGCTGACCAGTTCAGGCTTGAGCCATTCAGGATAGGGCACTCTTTTCAAACCTGTTTTGCATGGAGGATCTGGCTGGGCACCAATGCAGGGAACCTTCCTTAGACCCCTCTTTCTGTTTGAGGAGCCACCAGGCCTACTTGCTCGTGACTGAAGTTTCATCTCCCAATTAGCTTGAGCAGGTACCCTAATAAAGCCTAATAAAGAACTCTGGCATATTAGGTGATGTGGTCCTACCATCACGGAAACCAGCTCCTGGGACAGCATCACACTAAACGTGGATTGGCTCATATCAGGTTATCCCTGGATACTTTTCCTGTGAGGGATGAAATAGAGACCCATGGAGTTTTGATTACCACCTGTCCCTTTGAAGGTCAGACTCAGACTCATAGCTTTGCTATGGTTTGGTTGTTGTACCTAGTATAAGCACTCACTCCACTCAGTCCAGACTGTAGTCTCTTTAAATTTCATTGAACACTGGAAAACCATTAGTAGAGTCTGGTATGGATCCTCTGCAAGAGCAGCAAGTGCTCTTACAAATGAAGCCATCTCTCCAGCCTTTACACTGTCCTTGAAGTGCTCATCTGGGGCTCCAGAAGGAGAGGGATGTGCGTTTTAAGGAGGAAGAGCCAGCAGGAAGGAGGCCTGTAGCTGGCTTTCAAGTCTGGGTGAGAACGGGGTATGGGAGTGGGGAGCAGGTGAGAATACAGAGGACAGGCTCCCAGAGAGGGTGTCCTTCACTCCAGGGTGGGTAGGTTGCTAGGTTCTACACTGAGTAGTGCCCTTCCCCCCGGAGTGAAAGGGTCCAGGGAAACCCTGTAGCTGAAGCAGCTGAAAGGAGAGATGCTGGACTAGAGGAGCCAGGGAATTGTGAATTAAGAAAGTGTGGCCACCTGCTGGGTTGCCTGGGCATGTCCCTGTTCCAGAAGGACCCTCCTCTTGTTTTATACTTGGGGCCTGCATTGGGCTTGCCAGGCTTGCCCTCTTGAAGCTGACACTGTGCTATATAGTCTATGAGGTTCATAGACTAGGAACATGCCTCTGTCTCAGTCTCGCAGCTATATAGTCTCTCATGGTTTATCATGGATGGATCCGAGACAGGTTATGCTGGGAGTGGTATCTGTGTCCTTCCCCTCTGCCCACAGGAGCCTGGGTGTAGAGGAATACCATTGCTGGGCAGTGTGATATCTCTGGGCAACACTGACACTTTCCATGTGTAGGAGTTTCCAGTCTAGGACCTCTTTCCATTCTTTTGTTGTTGTTATTTTTCTAGGCAGGGTTTCTTTGTGTAGCCTCGGCTGTCCTGGAACCCACTTTGTAGACCAGGATAGCCTCAAACTCATAGATCTGCCTGCCTCTGTTTCCCAAGTGCTGGGACTAAGGGCATGTACCAGCACTGACAGCCCTGCTCTCAATCTTAGGCACTCAGTGTGGCTGGTGTAAAGGTTTCTAATGACTGGAGTTTTCTGTCTATGTGGGTTAGGGTGAAGGCCATGGGAAAAGGCGATGACTTCCTTTGCTCTTGATGATTCCAGCTTTTCTCCACAAACTCTCTAGCAGGCCTCCTCAGCAACAACCTTCCAAGCTGGGGCTCCCATGGAGGAGAAACCAGGGCTTTGGGAGATAGAAGTTTGGACATGTTGAAATTCCTTAGAGATGGGGCCAGGGAGAGAACATTCTCCATGGGACAGCACAGGGAAAGGAAATCTGCAAGAAAAAATGTCTGCTTCAGGCTCAAGGAACCTTGTATGCTGTCTGGTAATTTAAAGGATCACTTCTGGGCTCTTCCAGACTGTGGGAAAGACACAGGTATGTCAGGCAGAACAGATAAAGTAAGCATAAGAGAGATCCAACATCAGAAGACAGAGGAAACTTTCCATGTACCTTGAAGCTCTGGATCCTGTAGATGAGGGATAGTGGACATACATGATGGTTACTTTTAATTGTTAATTTAACAGTCTGGAGCACCTGAAAAGAAAGTCCTACTAAGAGATGGAATAGATCAGGCTGGCCCTGTGGGCATGTCTAGAGCCAATTGCCTTGGTTACATTATTGAAGAGGGAAGATTGAACTGTGAGTAGGCAGGAGATCCCGAGCTGTGTCAGACTGGAGAAAGCCTGCTGAGCACAAGCACGCATGCATTCATTTTCTCTTTGCTCTTGACTATGACTTTGGCTCGCTACTTCAAGTTTCTTCTGCGTTGGCTTTCTCAAAAGGATGAACCACAAGCTGGATTATAAGCTTAAATCAACCCTTTCCCCTAGGTTTCTTTTGTCAGGGGTATTTTGTCAGGACTACGGAAAAGAAACCAAGATTGTGTGAGATGCAGCAAACAGGCTGCATATTCAGATGGACCTTTGGAAGGATTCTACTGACCTAATTTTCCTTTCTTCCTCGAGATAGCTGGTGTGGGCCTGATGACGGCAGAACCTTCCTTCAAGAGTACTGACTTTCTGTGCATCTAAACAACAGTTTCCCTAGAGGTGAGAACAGGAAATACTAAGACAAGTTTTAAACTCTTGACACATGTATGTAAGACTTGGTGTGTGGCTCAAGTTACATACCTGACTGTACCTGCACCCTTCTTAGAACTGGTCATGGAGGCCATCTGGCTTCTCAGGCCATGCCCCTCAAAGCCTCATGAGTGATTATGTCCAGAAATACCAACTGCATATCCATGTCCCCAGATAACTTTGTCACACGACCCAATGCCGGTCATTTGTTCGTTCTCCATTGCTCCAGAAAATACTTGTCTTCTTAAGAAGAACAAATACATACTCAAACCAGTCACACACTTGTTTGCATCAAGGTGCAGTGGCATGCCACTCTGCAGCAGAATGCGTTCAGCTGTCTGCTCACGCTCTCTGCTGGCTTTGTGTCTTTCAGATTCACATTAGCTCATTTTTCTTTCCCGTATGTTCCAGGCTTGTATTTTACAACACCAGACGGGGATACTAATTAAACTTCAGAGCTCGCTCCGGCAGTGCTTAAACTGAGATTCCTAATGACAGGCCTGGCAGTGATCAATATATCTGCTACACTGGCAATGATTTAGAGAATGCCATGGTTACTGCTTGAAATAAAAGTGAACGAGCTCTGTAAATTTAATTTAGAGGAGTGATAACTTGATCAGCCAGAAATATATGGCAGAAGCATCTTGTATTTTTTTTTTAATTTTATTTTTAACAAAGCCTAGGGTGTGCTTCTAGCCAGATCTGTGATTTAGCCAGGAACATTTTATTTACAACAGGATGGATAACAAGCGGCATCTGCCCAGTGGCCCCACTTCAGAAACATCGCTTCACTAGCTGGAATACTCTCCCTGCTCTGGAGGCACTATTTCAAATGTAAAATTTTACGTCTGATGTGTGTTTCTCCATCCATGCTCAGAAGCAGTTATTTGCTAAGTCTTGTTCAGGCCAGCACAGAGTAGGAAGGGCTTTGCTGCAATGACAAAGGGAAGCAGAGGCCACACCCTTCCTTTTTATCTCCCCGCAGGGTTCAGGGTGTTCATCAGTGGGGAGGAAGCACCTCAGACCTTGTCCTTTGGTGCCTTTCAGGTTGGTAATATGTGAAACCTTCTCGCTCTCCTTTACGGGGCCTTTGTCCCGTAATCTGTAATTTTGATTGTCCATTGATTGACTGATTGCGATACCTGCGCCTTCCTTGCCCTGTGCCCATGCATGCCCTCCATGTAGCTTCTGCTCTACCATCCTTAAACTGCTCGGAAACAGGAAACCAGCATCCATGTTGTCTCTTAAATCTCTCCCTCTCTGTGTTGTTCTGTGTCTCTCCAGTGTTCTGACTCTCTTTCCCTGGAAAACAGTCTCTCTTTCTCTCTCTCTGTCTCCCTCCGCCTCCCCCCCCCCCCCTTCAGAACAGGTTTCTGGAGCCTCTGGCTTCTCCTCCCTCTGTTCTCTCTCTCCTTGTACGCTGACCTCTGGGGGTCTGAGCTTCTAAGTCCCTTCTCCCCTTATATTGGCCACTCCCCTGGTCTCCAAGGAGGCCGGTTTTCATCATCTCCCTTCAGTCCTCAACCACACTGTCCCTTGAGAAGGCCCCTCTGCACCCCATCACACACTGTTTCTGAGCCTTGGATACAAGTCACTTAGGGCTTCCTCCCACATTGATTTAGATGCCTCTGTTCTTTCTCTTTTCTCTAAGATGCAGGTTTTTGAGACCACGGCTGTGTCCACCTTGTTAGCTTAACCCTGGAGGACCCAGGATGGCGCTAAGGACATGGGAAGTGTTTCATAAGCATTAAATAGTCTTACTGCCTTTAAGATCCCTATAGTGAGGTGATTATTGAAACCACCTCTTACTTTGTTTGGAAGACACCATGCATATATGGATGTGTACACACAATAATTCTTAGTAGTTGTGACATGGAGGCTTTTCTCTTGATTCTTTGTGGTTTTGGCTTGTGTCTGGTCGTATATACTATATAGGGCAACCAGTTTGTCTTTCCACTCAGAACCTTCCTGATATAAAGGACTGTCCTTGAACCCTATTTTAGCACATATTTTCCTATAATTTTTTATTTTTCCGCCTTTCACTTTTTGATGACAAAATAACTTTATTTCTCAGTTTCCTTCTGGTCAGGTTGACACTCAACATATAATCTTGACTATATTTTTGGAAGAAGTGGATATACTTTTACATGTTTCTTTCCTCTGGTGATGGCCTGGCATGGATGGTAATTAACTTGCTGTTCCAGGAGCCTTACTTGCTGTATGCCCAGTCACTGAATAAGGTGAACAGGGAGGCTAAGGACATGTGACCAGGAAAGGAAAACTGTCCCTTTCCTGCTCGGAGCTGCGTGTCTGAGCATTTAACAGTGCGCAGGGGGAAGGAATTGCTGGTGGAGGCACAAATTCAGGTACTGGGATTATGTAATTCAGGTTTCACTGAATTTATACTTTTCAGAGAAATGATAGATGATGATGGCCACTGCAATTTTTCTGTAATGTAATTCTTATACAAAGTCTCATCTAGGAGGATGTAGACCCCTTCTCAGAACACCGCACTACATTTTCCCTCCCGAGCCCAGCATGTGCAAATCATAAGTGACAAAAGTAATTTTGTCGTATGTTTTCTTCAATATAAGTCTTTTCTCGCATTCTTCTTCCCATCCCTGCATAGTGCTGCCACCTGTCTAGCAAATGTGATCTCATACAGAATAAAGTGCATGCCCTACTGGAACTCACCGCTGTCCATGGAGACAAGGTTTGTCATCAGTGGAACGGGAAGGAAGCAAACACCGTGCTTCCAAAGATCTTGTTGGAGCTGGCAAGCCCTAAAGCTACCAGTTCATCCTTCTCAGAAATCAATATGCATATCTATAGCGCTGGTTTCCTTTTCTCAAGAGACTGTAGGACATTCCCTCTGCACCTGTTCCTGTCTGATCGTGTTTGGAAAGTGGAATTGCTACAAGTCACCGTTTATCACCATGATTTCTGAACATTCTGAGGGCTTTTGTTGTTGATGGCCTTGGGGATCCGTGCAGAACAGTGAAGCTGGGTTTTTGACTGAAATTCACATTTCCTTGGTGTACATATAGAGCCACACTAATAACCGAGTAAAATAAAATGGCTTCACATGGCAACAGCAGACCTGCAAACGGGAACAGTTTAGCTTTTAATGCACATGGGATGTACTTGCCAGATTAGTAGCTACAGATGCAGCCCCGAGGCCTCTTAGCCAGTTTATTGGCCTAGATCCATCTGGCCGCTGTTCAGTGTTACCCACTTTCCAGATAAGGGTCAGAATATATTTTAGAGGTCAATTGGATCTAACCAAATTTTATTAAGATGCATGTAAATTAACCCAAAATATGAAGTCAATATCCATTAAGCTACTTTATGTAAAATGGTAGAGGAGGGTATATCTGCAAGAGAAGGTGAAGCACGTATCCAAGTAAGACCTGCCTTTGAGGACTGTCTCCACAGCTTTCCAGAGAGCCACATTCTCAGTAGACATCTACTTTAGCACTTTTCAGAAGGCTGGAAATTAATCCTAAAATAAGCAATTGGTATAAAACACAAAGAATTGCTTTTAGGATAATTAAAACTATTTTGAATCTTTTATTTATCAATCTGGTTTCTAATATAATTTTAGGTAAATGAAAGACATTCACAAAAGGGTAATAAGCATACATACATAATTTCCTTCTTTCATTCTAGTTTACATGCTGTTGCTTTTAGAGAGTGAAATTTGGCGCCATTTCACAGGGATGGAGTCCTAACTGATTCACAGGAAGAATGCTTAGCTCAGTTTTCCTTAGTGCTAATCTCCATAGTCACCATGCTCACCTCAAAAGTGAAAAGAACCCCACAAAGCAAAAACTGAGAATTGGCAACACCGAGAACAGTTTCTTGGCCTACTCAGGAGGAACCGCCACACCACACCTTCCCAGCCTTTTCGGAAGCCAGCTGTGCCTAGGGAATGGGGCGAACTATCTTAGCAGATGTGTTCTCACAGCACATTTCCATCTGGAATGGAAATGTGTGAATGGGTGTTGCATGCAAACGTACGTGTGCCCACTTTTGTCTTTACTACCTTCTTTTAATCTTTGCTCAGCTTTTGGACATAATTTCTCTGTTTTATTGACAGCGATTTTACAGACCATTCTGAATGAGGGGGAAAAACCCATTGTGGTGAAAGATAGGCTCTTTAATGTTTCTGACATTGTCATGCAGGGTGACTAGTGTAGAGGTATGGAGCCTCTACAAAATACCGTGTGTGTGTGTGTGTGTGTGTGTGTGTGTGTGTGTGTGTGTGTGTGTGATCTAGTCCAACACATTTACTGGCTGTCTGAGATTGTATGTATACTGTGAGCTATAGGTCATGTTCATGTGAGGATTCATCGATTTACATTTCTCTAGGTTTCCACTGGGTTCTACTTCCCTATGTTGACAGTCTAGCTGCCCAGAGGGCTTTCTGAGTCATATAATTCAGCAGTGGTTCAGCAATACCTCATAAGTCTCCATGTGTGTACATGGCTACATTGTATAGTTTTTTTTTAAAAAAAAATGCAGTTTACCACCACAAGCCAAGTCAGTCTTTTATGAGGTTCCTTTGACCTTGGAATTTATATTTGAGTTTCAAAGTATTACACAGTCAAGAATCTATAATGCTCATAATTGTCTCCTGAAGTGGGTAAAGTAGTAAACACTGGTAAACACTGGAGAAGAATGGACATAAATTAAAGGGCATGGTCAGGACCACATTGCAAGTCTAGAAAAAAAAAAAAGGATGGGGATCCTTGCTAATTTTTATTTATGGTGTGTGTGTGTGTGTGTGTGTGTGTGTGTGTGTGTGTGTGTGTGTACACGCGCTCTTATTTGAGAATGTGTGTAGGTGTAGGGGCCAGAGGACAACTCTTGGGAGTCAGTTATTCCTTTCCATGCATTGAATTTAGACTGCCGGTTTTGCATGGCAAGTACATTTCCCTGCAGAGTTGCCTGAGATTCTTTTGGCTTGTTCTTCTGATAAGAGATTCATATTGCCAAGGCGAGCTTTGAACTTACTATGTACCTGAAGCTGTCCTTAAATTCCTGATTTCTTGACTATAAATGCTGGATTATAGATGTGTGGTGCCATGCCTGCATAGATGTTGAGATCCATCAGCTGACTCTCAGGGCTCACACTCACAAAAGTATCATCTGAAAAAGATCCCTTTTGCTTTTAGCCAAAAAGATGCATGATTGCCTTTGCTCAATTCAAGATCAGGTGGCCCACCAGAAAGAATGCTTCAGAAGCTATTATTGGTTGAATAAGTCAAACTCAACTTAGTAAATGCTGACTTAAAAAAAAAAAGTCCTTGACAGTATAGGAAAAGGAAAATTAAGGGTTCAGATCATGCGTTGTTTAGAAGCATGGTATGTAAAAGGACTATTAACGTTCTTTTCTGAAGGGAAGGGTACAGCAAGGAGAGGGTGAACATTAACAAAGCTGCTATTGTGGAAGTTACTCTGTCTTCTGACTCTCTGAGTCCTGGAGTGCTCAGAGCCAGTGTCCACTGGCTTCTCTCTGCAGTACTTTATGCTGTACAAGACTTTTGTCTGTGCCTGGCTCACAGGATGCACCTGGTGCTCTCCTAAGATGGCCAACATCAGGCTTAAGATCTACTCACTGGTCATTGCTGGGACTATAACTGATGACTGTGAATGCCTGCTCTTTTGGGGCGGGGTGCTTTCTCTTCCTATGTAGATTAGACGGAAATTTCTAACAAAAGTCCCTGAAAACTCGTGTTCCCAGATCTTAATTTAAAAAATTCATAGATCTTCCTATTTTTGAACTGTTGATAGATAGCAATGAGGAAATGTATTCTTACATATTAAGAAGGCCTGGGGAAAATTAGCCATGAAATAATTTTGATGTCCTGAATTAGCTTCTATGAGCTCCAGAGAATATGTTATTTTGGGAGGAGAGAATGTCACTGATTTCATATTCATTTGGTGTCTTTCTTTGTTAGCTTCTTGCAAACCACAGATAATTGTTTTAGATGCAGAGGAAGTTCATGCACGCACAAGCCTCAGTCAGCCACTGATGTTCTCTAAAGCTTTATTTATTTATTTAGAACTTTTTGAGAATGGTTTCACTAGGTGGCTCAGGCTAACCAGAACTTGCTATATAGCCCACGCTGACCTTGAACTCATCCTCTTGCTAAAGTCTCTCAAATGCTAGGATCGTAGGCATGCACCAGTGTCTTATTCCTTTGGTACAGTGTTTTGGGTTTCGTGTGGTTTATATAGTCTTATTGCTTATAGGAGCTCTCATTAGTCCGTGCTTGGTTGAGAAGGTACTGGAAATAGAATGTTGGGATGGAGTGGGAAGGAAAGACAGTCAGGGTTAGGCAGGTTTGGGTTATGTCATGAGTGTTGAGGCAGTGCCACCTCAAACTGCGAAGGGAGGGAACTGGAACTGAGAATTACTTCTTTTTCTTCAGAAGAGCAATAATTTACCACCCTCCAGAGCATACTGGCTATGTCTATCATACACAGTTGTTGGGATTCTGGTTAAGGGCATAATTTCAAGAAGAGGTCGAGACTTTAGGACTCAGCAACAAATTTAGTTACTTGCTTACTTCCCCCGCCTTTGTGTGTCCTGTCTGTCAGCCACAGGAGAGACTGTGTCCGCTATCTCCATGCACCTTAACTGATGAGGCTGTCACTCAGCACCGCAGCTCTGCTGACCTTAGTATTTGCCTTTTGTGGCAGGAGCGAAGGGAGGAAAGATCGAAGAGAAACCAGATGAGGACACGCTCATGAGAACTGTCCTGAAGGTCTTGCTAATCATTCAGGAAGGAGAAGGGCCTTAGCTACCTTGGGAAATGCCAGAGAGAATACATTTCCATTTGGCATCATTTGTTAAGTACAAAAGTAATAACTTGGTAAAATAAGTTTCAAAAAAATCAGAAACACTTTTAAGCCATAATGGTAAACATTTGCCATTTCAGTTTGAAAAATATGAAAAAGAATGCCCCAGGATTAGGCATCTCAATGAAATAAAGTGACCTTGGCTCTTAAATGTAAATGTTAATATTGTTCTGGCATTTTGTCCTACTAAATACATTTCCACTTAATATGCATTATAAAAGAATGAGCAAGGCTTGACAATCAAGGGTGTTCATGGGTCTGTTTGAGGTCTGCCTACAATTAAATGAGGTCTTAGGATTTCCTCTTATTGTTTCTTTGATTTGAGGGGTAATAAACCCACCCCTTACCTCCCTTTGGAGTGCATTACAATTTGGAGCAATAAACAGCTTGGGATAAGGTTTTTCCATTACTAAACAAATTGAGACCCTTCAATAATTTAAGTATTTGTAGAACCTTGAAAGTGTGTGTATAAAATCTCAACTAGCTAGAATGTGCATCTCACTGAGGCTGACCATCAGAAAAGCAGCATTTTAGCACTATAAGCTTCACTGGCTTTCTAAGAGCAGAAGGAATCACCACATTTAGTTCTTCAAAGTGTTGGAGCCTACAAAAATTTTAAAAAGAGATTTTTAAGTATAAGAGGCCTGACATTACAATTATAAATGGTAACTGTTCAAGAAACAATTTTTGTTTAATTAAAAAATGAATCATTTAAATTCATTCTGGGTGTTCCAGTAACAAGAATTGCTCCCAATTATTTACACAAAGCCTACTTTTTTATTTAAACATAAAATAAAGCAGCTATTTTTGGAGCAAATTGCCCAAGATTCCTGATAACCCTAAGATGTGTAATTTATTAGACAACTGTATACTCTTGAAGAGGATTGGTAATTGATGATTAGGTTGATGGTGACTTTAGCCTCTGGCACAAATTCTGTATCATCATAGTGTTTTTGCAACTCAGTTGGTTTAAAATATGACAGCGTTTCCCACATCATTCCAGAGTAACAGCTGTTGTAACTTGGCTTTATTGTATTGTGCAATCCATAGGGTGCTATCTGCTAGGATTTTATCACAGCAGTGTAAAAACTTGAAGTTTAGAGCAAAATTTAAAAAAAAAAAAAGCACACTAATTTATGCATTCACTAGAAAGTGTCCATAGTTTTGTCGTAAATATAAAAGAAACAGAGCAAAGACATTCCCTCTGGTTCTAATTCCCCATCAAGTAGTGTATACACATACAATCCGATATGTTGAAGTTAAAACAAAGAAGTCCTATAACAGTAGCTCACCCTGGTTTATAGCTGATAGTTACAGATATTAAATAGGTCCAAGACTACATCCATGGGACATCATCATGTAGAAGTCAATGGAAAACAGAAACAATAAACCCAATATGCTTTTCCTTGCTGGACTCTTGGGTACTTGTCCCCATGTGTGTCGGTGATGTTGCCTGCCACAGTACAGGACCTGCTCGTTCTGCTCATTCTTCCTTCAACAGCTGATGGCAGACAAGAACCATCAGAAGACTGGCAAATAGGCTCTTTGCCCATCCCCCCCCCCATTTCTGTTTTATGGAACACCAAAGTAATATTATTTGGATACAAACTAGTTGCTACAACAGCCCATTAAAAGTTGACTAGATGCAAAAAGAAGAGAATGTCATTAACAGTATGGATGTATATCAGTTTTTCTCGAGAAAAAAATATCCACATTCTAAGGGCTCTTAAAAATGTAGAAAACTTGCCCTGTTACCACGGGGTTTTAGAACACCTCTAAACACACACAAAATAAGACAGATATTACCTACAAATTCCAACTGTTGCTTAAACTCTAAAAGCATTTTTGTGTTATTTTGTTTCGATACAGAAGGGGGGGAGCTCAGCTATAAAGAAATATTAAAAAGTATATTTTTGTGTGGCCATCAGTCTTAAGGATATTGGCTTGCTTACCCTCCCCAGCTTGTGCTGATACTGTAAGCGTGTGCTCAGGGGCATGACACAGGGTGCTCTTGTCCCCCCCCCCCCCCCCCCCTATCCCATGGCTAAGCCGCTCCTCAAATGAGCCACTCCTTTTTGCTCTCGTCAATGGTCTCTGTGAAGTTGGGGTCGTTGTTCATGATGGCAGCATCTGCACTCTCCGCTGACTCAGCTCCCTTGGCCTCATTGGTGTGGTAGGTGCCCTTGTGACGGAACATGTACCGGATGAGGAATACCAGAGTGCAGAGGATAGTGAAAATCACCACAGCGATAACCCCTGGGGAGATAAGAACCAGAAGTTAAGCAAGCCTCACACACATCTGGATCTTCTCGCCACCGCATCCCAGCTCCCTCAATTGGGACTCTTTCCAACAGAAAACAGTGACTTCATGAGGACAGCAGAAGTAACACATGGCCCCTCTGCTTCCAGCCACAAATGGGTTAACAGGAAGCAGAAGGGGACTTGTCCTCTTGCCGGGGTAACTAAAACACTAGATATGAAGCATAGACTTTCAGATGGTGGACAACAGGTAGATCAGACGTTTGATGCCTGAAGAGTTCGAAGTGATGAATTTCCATACTTTGCTCAGTCCGTTTTCTGACCACTTTGCTCTACAGAGAGAACCACGAGAAGCCACTGGGCTTCTTGAACTGGGGGAGGGGCTTCAGGGCCAGCGCATGCGCTTGCACAGATGGATCTGCTAATCTGTGAAGTTGCTGAATCTCCAGCTGAATACTAATACGTGCATGTGTGCATGTTCATGACCTTCCACAGAGCCAGGAGGCACAATAAACAATTTCCAGCGCTCACACAGGGCTGGAAGATGATCACATTCTAATGGGAAGTAACTGCAGCATTCAGCTCACACTGTGAAGGGTCATGCTAAAGGTGTGCTTTTAAGGGAGTGAAATGTCTGTCAAGATTTGCCCTTCAAAAGCTTAATATGACTAAAAGATATCAAACTCTAAGTACAGTAAATGAGCTCAGCACTCAATATAAGAAGACAGTTCAACCCCCAAACTCAATAAATGTTAATAATGTATAACAACCAATATAAGATTGACCAAACAGGCAAAGAAAAAAAAGGTAGAAATGTTTTATCCTTTGAGGAGAAAAACCAATTAGAGCAGAGGGAACTATTCAAACCAATCGCTATTAACCAAGACTGACTAAGGGAGGCAAAAGTTAGGAGTACCACAAGGAATAAGGGAAATTTCACAATGACAAAATACTCAATTTAAGAAGATGTAAAAACTCCAAATATGTACCCATCTGGTAGAACTATAAAACAGCAAAGTGAAAACTGACAGAACCAGAGAGAGAATTAGACCAAGCCATAACCACAGCTGGACATGCTAGCCCTCTTCTGCTTTGTAATTGAAGAAACCATTAAACAGAAAATCAATAAGAATATATAAGGCCTGGACAACATGGAGTCGGGTTTGTTAACAAGCTGTAGATTGGGAAAAAAATATTTATCTGTGTCTGACAAAGGACTTGTATCCAGAATACAAACTCTTTCAAATCAATAGCAAGAAATCAAACAATTGATTAAGGAGGTGGAGAAAGATTTCAAGACACCTCACCAAATATTTACACAAGACTATAAACACTGAAAAGATACTTGGCATCACTAGTGATGAGATAATCACACGTCAAAAGCACAGTGAGGCCAGGCTCACCTAAGCAAGAAGGCTAACAGAACCGGAGATTGTGGAATAAGCATCCGGCTTTTCAGAGACTGATCACAGGACTGTAAGGTGGTTGGATCATTTTGGAAAGCTGCATGACAATGACTTACAAAGTTAAATATCCACTTTAATATCTTAGTGATTGCATTTCTAGGAATTATCAAAGAGAAATGGCTACGTAAGTCTACACAAGATGTATGTAAGATTATTAAGATGTGCATAGCTTTTCTCATAATAACTGGAATCTAGATACAAGACAACAATCTAATGATGACTTATCCATTTGATGAAATACAACTTGGCAAGATAAACAGATGCTATGGGTGAGCAAGATGGTGTGGACAGATATTAAAAAAATATCCCAGATGAATGAAAGCACAGCAAACTTTATACCAGTTATGGAACCCTGGAGGAACAAATGGAAAGGGGGATTTAAAGAAAGGGATTACAAAAGTAGCTGAGAAGAGGTGCTTATAGGATGATGTGTCTGCAGTGGTGGATACGGGTGTATGAACCTGTCAAAAAGTCACTGACCTGCTCCTGTATAGGTTCATGTGATACTTTGAGTTTATCTTTAAAAAAAAAAAAAAAAAAAAAAAAAAAGCAACCCAAAAGCCAAAACCAGCAAGCATAGGAATCTTGATGAGATTATACTTGAATCTGGGATAATGTCACTTAACTACCCCTTTGAATATACTTTAATGTATCTTATATATGTGCATATATATATCTATATATATATCTGTGTGTGAGTATGTGCACATGTATGTGAATGCTTATGGAGGAGTCCCTGGAGCTGGAGTTATAGGCAGTTGTGAATCACCTTATGTGAGTTCTAGAAACTGAACTTGGGTCCATCAAAGCAGTATTTACTCTTACCTGCTTAGCTGACTCTCCAGCCCCATTTTTTAAAAATCATTGCTTTTCTATGGTGAGTAACTGCTAGAAAGTCTGTTGTATGTGTCACATACCTCCAATGATAGCTGAGTTTCTGTTAACTCCATTTCTTATAGCTTGGCCTTGTCCTGGATTATAAGGGAAATCAGCACTGGCTGTCGGGAAAGAAATAAAGAAGAAGTGAAAGTTAATACACCAAATACTCTCCTATGTATTTCTTCATAGAACACTTTTCCTTTTACAAATAAAATTCCCGCCTCAGATGGACCCAGCCCTTCTACTCTTTCCCACAAAAAGTCCAGAAACCCCATCCCTGATTTTACAGTTTCTCTGTAAAGGTTCCAATGCTATGGCTTGATTAAGGGAGTCATTAAAGAACCCTAGAATGACTGAGACAGCCTGTCCCTGTTCTGCTGACAAGTCTACTTTTAGAATAGTTATCCTGGGGTGTTCTCCGGGCTTGCTTCCAGGACATTGAGTCCATAGACATGCAAGCCCTGTATGTAACTTGGGAGTGTATGACTTTCACAATCCTCCTGTATGATGTAAATAGACTCTAAATTGCTAGTCATATCCCATGGACTTTAAAAAGCACTGAAGTGGCTCTGAATAACATTAGAAAGTAGGGACAAGGGGGCAAGTCTATCGGCATTTAAGACAGAGAATTTAAAGAGACTATTTTTTGGTCTTCACTTCTTTGAATCCTTACATGTAGGACCTATGGACACAGAAGCAGGATATTTGTTTTCTCACGTTCTGCTGAGATCCATCTCCTACCCACTTTTATTCTACACACTACTGCTAGTTTGGGTTTATATGCCAATGAGATTTTATAACACAAACTGTTAGTTTCAAAGTAATTGCTTCTTTAATATTTAGTATGGCTTTAATAAAACACTAGACCCTTCAGGAATATGTAAAGGGCTTAAAGTTTAGAAATTTCGAGAAGAATGTCAATGGCTTACTTTTCTGTTTCTTTTCCTGTTCAAAAATTTTAGATGCAGCTGTATCAAATTTAGATGTTTCTCTAAGATGAATTCCACTTAGCCCTACAAAGGCAAATAGATTCTGGAAACTTTCTTAGGTCAATGGAACGTTTATAGTAAGTAATCCAAAAAGGCAACCTTTTTGTCAGGACTGGGGATCTAACCCACGGCCTTGTACCTGCCAGGCAAGATTCTGCCCCTGGCTATATCCCTAATCCCTCCCAACCCGCAAACAGATTTGCAGTGATAGGGCCTCCCTTATAGAAGTTTAAGCAAATCTCCCCAATGGAAGTAACATTTTCTCCAGCAGATGGAGCAGAGAACCAAAGTTAAAGGCAGATTGAAGCCTGCCGGAAGGCACCACTTCACTGGGAGAAACATTTCCAAGGTCTGAAGTTGGTAAATTAAACAGAGGCTGATGTTATGATTCAGGTGGAACCTTGCTAGGGACTCCGTTCCCTGGCTGTAGAGAGCTAAGAACCTCCAGGATCATGACAAAGGCAGTCAGAGCTTCCTCTTCCCATCTCCTTAGACATGTGTGGGCCAAACGTGGGATTTCACATTTTTAACCAGCGTGTGTGATTTAGTTTTTTTTCCTCTTAGATTTCATTTAAAGTTTTTAAAATTTCATTTTCATTTATTTGGCATATGTGCGTATGTACATGGTATGAGCGTTTCTAAAATGGCACTGGTGAAGGGCAGAGATCAGCCTGGAGGAGTTGGTGCTCTCCTACAGTGTGGGCACCAGTGGTTGAACTGAGGTCGTCAGTCTTGGCAACAAGTGGTTTTACTCATGAGCCATATCACTGGCCCCAGAATTGACACGTTTACCCAGGACCAGGGAAATTATCCTTAGATTTGTATACTATTGATCTTTTCTGGCATCGGTGTTATTTAGACCTGTTGTCTGTGCATAGCCATGAACTCTGACAAGCATAGGAGTAAAAGACAATTTATCTCCAGGTTATCTACACTCTTCCAAGTCTTTAATTGTGGATGCAAAAGATGCCTTTGATATAATTTGCTTGCATCAACTGGTCCAATCCTAAGTTTAGCTATCTTAGAAAACAGAGGAAGACAATCATTTGCTTCATTCCTAAATGGTTCTTTTTCCCCATCTCTTCAAGCTTTTCAGGGCTAGATAGTATTGATTTAAGATTTCAAATTTCAGTTCTTCAAGGTCAATCATTTATGCGCTTATCAGTCTGGTGGTTTGAATGAGAAATGTGGCCCATAAGCTCAGGTATTTGATCCCCAATCAATGGTGCTGTTTGGAGGAGGTTATGTAACTCTTAGGGTGTGAAGCTTCGCTGGGAGAAGTACATCACAGGACTGGCTTTAGGCCTTTAGAGCCTGGCTCTACTACTTCGCTCTCTCAACTTCCTATATGCAGCTGAAGATGTGACTGCTCAGCTTCCTGTTCTGACAGCCTACTATTTTGTATTTTCCTTCTGGAAGTGTAAGACAAAATAAATTCTTTTGTAGGGATCAGAGGAAGCCTCCAGTGAATGTATAAAGACCGACTGAAGCCCGGAGTGAATGTGTATTGTTGACAGGATGTCAAAGACCAATGCCTCAGACCTGTGGGAAATTAACAAAGCCTTCCTCCTGGGTCAGGCTCAGAGGGATGGCAGAGTGGCCAAAGCCTTTCTCTGGCTCAATAGAGATGTTAGCAATGTGTACAAAAACTGACAACCGCAACTCACTTCTCCTGGATGTTTACAGCCTGAGACTGCTAGCCTACTGACATCTACCTGAACTAATTTCTCCTGTGCTATGTATAATAAATATGTTGGCATTCTCAGATGCAATATAGTTGGTGCCACTGCATCAGGGTGCAGGATCCACATGACCCCAGCTTTTCTGTATGTGCCTTTGCATGTCTGGTCTTTTTCCCTTCCTTCTCAACCCAGGTTTCCAGAACTAAACCTTGCAAGGACATGACATTCTACCATAAGTCATGGCATTTTATCACAGCAACCAAAACAGCCAATACTCATTTGATACTAATATAGTCACAAGATTATCTTATGTGTCTAAAACCAGCTTACATTAAAACAATAGAAAAATAGTCTTTAGATTTCTTCTTTAAATCTGGGTCTTCTTTTTCAGAGAAGTATCACACATTCACTCACTTACTAAATCGCGGTAGAGGACCTTCACTGTGTCAGACTCCACTCTGGGTACGCACAGTGCACAAGGAAATAGGTAAGACATGTAGTAATGAGAATTTCCTGTTCCTGGTGGTCTAATTACATGCACCATGGAAGACTTTGTTTATACAGTGAAAATGCTAATTAAATGTGTAAACGTGGCTTGAATTATCACCTTCTCCAGTTCTGGTGACTTGAGTTTGCTTAGTTGCTTTCATACTGTGCGTCATGCAACTCATGAGACCACAAGGCACAGTAAGATTCAGTTCATTCCTTGACAGGGCCACTTCTCAAGGATGAAGTTTAGACCGTTTTTTATGCCTTCAGGCCTTCTGATGTTGCAATTACTCTTCTCCAAATGCTACTTGGTCCATCTCTAGCCTGACTGGAATTAGAACCCAAATTAATTCCAAAAGAAGTAATCTTCCTGCTTTTGAGCTCTTGGAAAGCTGGGAAGATCCAAGAAGGTAAGTTGTTTAAAAGCCCCAGTTTTGAGATGGCTGAGTATGGGTTAGATATGACAGGAAGAACCTTTTTAGGGGACAAAGGAAACATTTGTGTTAGAAATATTGAGTTTGCTGTACCTAGAGGACTCTCATGTGGGCCTGTCTTCTAGACATTTGGAGGCTTTGAGAAACACAAAACTTTTGACTTTCTTTAAACAATATGAACTTTCAAACTACATTAAAGATTCTCTTAGAAATGTGTCAATTTCACACTGCATGGGCAGATGATGGTTCTTTTTCTCTTAGACATGATTTAAAATGTTTTTATTGTATTTTCATGTTACAAAATTGCAAGTAGCTTTGTTATCAGCCCAGTGTGACAACATTCATGGCATTAAGGGATGGTTGCCTTCTGCCTAAATGGCTCTAATAAAATGCTGTACACTTTAGGAATTTGAGCATGGTGTAATTTATAATGTGGCAGATGAACTATGGCAAAATTTCTTTCTGCTTCAAAGCCTAGCTTGTGATGTTGTATCCTTTGCCTCAAAACTGCCCCAAATCACAGTTGCTTAGACATATCAGTGGCCTCTTCTCATTATTTTTTGTCCCCTCCAGTGCTGAGGGGAACCCAGGTCTTAGTAGAAGCCAGGCAAATACAGCACTGACTAACATCCCAAACCTTCTTTAGTCCCTTTGATGTCACAGCTATAAATGGTGCTGGAAGTCTGGGTGGAGACACGACATTTGGTGACTCAGGAGAAGGAGAAGACTGTGAGAACACTTGAGCCCTCCCACGATTGCCACCGAGGTGACTCTGAGTTTTTTGGTCATGTGAAGGCCCCATGCGCATAGGCTTCCTCCGTGAGGAAACTTTTCCAACTAAATATTCTGAATGTGATGGATTCTTAACACTTGAGGCCAGCTCATCTGAGGACACTCTCTGTCCGGATCTTTTGTTTATCTCTTTTCTCTTTTCCCGCCGAATTATACCTCTTTTTTGAAGGAAAGTACCAATTTCCAGTTGTGACCAGGCCCCATTTCAACAGCTACAGTCCTAATTCTGTTATTTCCTTTCCTTTTTTTTTTTTTTTTTTTTTTTTGAGACAGAGCCTCTCATGGACTCAGAATTGGGATTGACTGAGCCAGGATCTACTTGTCTCTACTTCCTCAGTGCTGGAATCACAATCACATGCCTTTTTTTTTTTTTTTTTCTTTTTGAATGTAGGTTTAGCTATCAAACTCTGGTCCTCGTGTGTGTAGAGAAGTATTTTATCCTCTGCACCTTCTCCCCAGCATCTTATCACTTCTTATGTGGTTTTTGTCATCTTAAAGGAAGGAATAAATCTTAGTTCCATTCTGATGAATGACAGATGCTGCTGTGGAGTAAGGGAGGGCTAAATGCATATTCATTGATTAGCGTAATTAGAATCAGCCTGTGAAGAGTTGTTCAAACAACAGCAGAGTCTCTTTGTGCTAGTTTTCTGTCAACTTGACATAAGCTAACGTCATCCTAGAGGAGGGAGCCTCGTTTCCAAAAATGCCTCTATAACCTTGGGCTGTAGATAAGCCCATAGGACTTTTTCTTAATCAGTGATCGATGGCGAGGGCTTAGCCCATTGTGAGTGGGGCCATCCCTGGGCTTGTGGTCCTCGGTTCAAAGGGAAAGAAGATTGGGGCTGGAGAGATGGCTCGGTGAGTTAAGAGTTCAATTCCCTGCAACCACAAGATGCCTCACAGCCATCTCTGGTGGGAATTGATGCTCTCTTCTGGCATAAAGTCATACATGCAGACAAAGCATTCATATACATAAAATAACATAAATAAAATTTTTTTTTTTAAAGAAAGAAGTCTGAACAAGCCAAGATAAACAAGCTAGTAAGCAGCACCCTTCTGTGGCCTCCAGGTTCATGCCTTCTCTGCTTTTGATGAGGAACTGTTATTTGGAACTGTGAGTGAAATTGTAGGGGTATTGTGCTGTTTCATGGTAAATAATTGTGCCACCCACTGGTTTAATAAAAAGAGCTGATTGGCCAAAGGCAGGCAGGAAGTATGGGCGGGGCTACCAGACTAGGAAAAGTCTGAGAGCAGAATGCCAGACAGAGCACCAGAGAGAAGCTGCAGGATGCAGAGGACAACCATGCAGCTCTAAAGAAAGGTACATGGCTGAACAAGAGACATGGGTTAGATAAAGGATAGAGAGCTAGCAAGTTATATGCTTCGGCCTGAGGCTGATCAGCCAAAAACTATCGAAAACATCTGTGTGTCTCTGTGGGACTTCGGGTCTGTGGGTCTGCGGGTCTGTGGGCCTAGACCTTGAGGTTAGGCCTGAAAGTCCGGGCCAGAAATCTCATACTACATGAAATAAACCTTTTTCTGCCCAAGTTACTTTTGGTCATGATGTTTCATCACAACAACAGAAACCATGACTAAGATACCCTTCAATAACTCCTTCATGCAGGTGTAATTTAAAAGTCAGCTGCCCACTGCCAACTCATGCCCGAAAGCATAGCAACAGCTATGTTCTTCCCTCCTCACAAACAATGGACATGAATATACTACATTCAGAAAGCATAGTAAAGATGCCACATTTACCAGACCTTGCTTGTTGTTAGAAAGCCATTAGTGAAAAACCTTCAGGCAATTAGAAACCCTTATGAAATCAAGGTCATGCATAGTTCTTTTTATTTCTTCTTTCGTGAACATCTCAGTTTCTACGTCCTTATTTTTAACTCAGGCCTGGTTATCCCAAAGCATGTGAATGCTCACTCCCTTGTGGTAAAGCTATTTTATTTTGGCAATCACAGCAATTACTACTTTGGTAAATGTATTTCTCTAGTACTGTCTTTTCCCCAACATCCTTTTGGAATGTGTAGGGAAATACAGTGCCTGAGATACAAGCCTGGGCTGTGGATGACAAAGCTCATTCATAACATGTACTCTAGTCTACTGTGGATATTCATGTGTGTCCATGTCCCCCACCTCCAGCTCCCTGGGAGAGCCAAACAAATTTAGAGGTGCTGAAATATCAGGGAGTGTATATCTTGGAAAATTTTGTGAGTAAATTAAAATTTGGAGTTGGTAAAATAAAGGTGCCAATGAATCTCAGGGCAGACTTGTATCTTCCAAGTACACACTCTACTCAGTGCATTTCTCCTGGGTCTCCAAATGACAGAACATATAAAGTGTTCCCCTAAGTCACTCATCTGTTGGAGGTTGGTCCTATCGGAGGGGGTTCTGGAAGGTTAGGAGGAGGGACTTAGCTGGAGGAAATAGGCCATTGCTATTGGATCCTTGCAGACCTGCTGTCCCTGGGCCCTTCCTAGGCCTCTCCTTACTTCCTGGCTGCTTTGCTGTGCCAAAGGCTTCCCGCTGTGCTGGAACAACACCTCTGAAAAGATGAGCAAAGAACTCTTCCTTGTGTCACAGAGCGCCAAACACCATCCTGTGATGACAACCACCGGGCAAAGAGCCATTCCTGCTACTTAATTTCTCACAGAAGTATGTGCATTTCTGTCTCTCCCTGGTTATATTCTTTTTGTTTGGTTGTTTCTGGTGTTGTCCTCACAGGCCAGAGCTCTCTCCTGCCCCCATGAACACCAGGCTTGCAAGGGGTACACAGACATCCTTTTAGGCAGACCTCTCATATCCATTAAACAAACAAAAGAATGAAGTGTCTGCATGTGTGTTTTATTTTCTTCTATCTCCAAAATGGAGCACAAGAAACATTTATCTGACAAAGGAAAATTCCACACAAAGGCAGTAAGGGGTCAACTCTAAGAAACCTGAACCAACCCTGGACTAACCCTGCCCCCAGGCAGATATCACCCCTAAAGACTCAAAATGACGTAAGGAAAATGGTCATGGCCATGACAAAACTAAGCAGAGAGGTACCTGTGTTTTAAAACTCCACTGGAGTTTAAAATATAGTTTTTGATTGCACTTCTAAACTATGAAAAATCAATAAAAAGGAGTTTCAAGACAAGCATTGAAACTGGAAATAGACTTTAAAATGCACTTGAAAGAGCAGAATATTGGAAAAAAGTTGAATTCTTTTCTTTAGCTTCTCATCTGTCTTGGGAAGCAGGTAGAGAGAATGCAGAATGAGACAAAGATATTTCAGTGCTGTACTTATTATGATTTAATGTTTCAAATATAAAAACTTGTAGACTTTAGGCTCAGAAACAAATTGCAAAAATACCCCCACACTTAGCTGCATATAAAAGTAAATTGAGGTTATTTAACATAAAACTCCCCCAAATGAAAGACACTAAAAGCTTCAGGTTGTCAAATGTCAGAGACTAAAGGGGGGGGGACGACTGGATTTGACATCACATAGAGAAAATGTCTCCATGGAAACCACTGGAGCTTCGGCATTCAACAAAACTGTTGCTATTAATTATAATTTAATTTAAATTGCAGCCTTATTTTGAGGCAGCGCCTGAGGTAGAAGGAGCACGTGTTTAAGTGTGTGTTTCTTCTTGTTTTTCTCGTTTTCTCTGCTTCATCTCCTCTCTGTTTGAATCTGAATTCTATAGCAGGAAGGGATTGCTCTCAATTAATGTGTTCTAGTTACTCACCATGGACTGCCTTCTGAAAATAGACGGGAAAACAAAGGCCTATCGAAAGATGCTGAATATCTAAGCAGTTTTGCTGTCTTCGAAAGAGGGTACTGCCCGTTCTCACATGGAGACTTGGGCTCAGCAGGCTTTTGCAGATAGAATAATATGTGGCTTGTCTGGGGGACTCTGGAATTTATTTTCCACTTTCAGTTTCTAGTGAAAGCCAGAATTTCCCGCTCATGTGGGGAAGAGATTTTTAAATTTTGCCTTCAGACGTGACACTTAAGCTTCATACTACAAACTTTACACAGGAAAGAAATGGAGGCCACTTGCTTGACTAAGGTTCCATGAGGAAAAGAGGCTAATTAAGTGAAAACAGAATAAATGAACTCATAGCCTGCTATATGTCCTAATTATTTTTTTAAAAAAATCCCTACCTGTGGGGATTTAATAAAGTTTCAGAAGTTTTGGAGATATCAGAGGGAATCTACCCACAGTCTATGTGGGAGGGGTTAGTAAAAGCTCCAGAAGTCCCAGAGCTCTCACCACAGTCAGTCTAGGAAAATCAGAGTGGTGATTCAAACCTTTAATCCCAGCACAAGGAGTATCCTGGGAGTGGTGACCTACACCCTTAATCCTGAATCAAGGTCACTTCAGATTATAGAAGGAATTCCAGGCTCCCAAGCAGGTGTGGTGGGGCCACGCCTTAATTACCGAAAGAATGCTTAAGTCAGGATTCAAACACAGAGAAAGCCATTCCAAGGGAATCCAGGCTGAGGAAGCTATAAAACAGCTGGGTAAGATTAGACTGTGGTGTTTATTCCCTCTAGTATCTCCAACTTCTGAAACTTTATTAAATCCCCACACCTACCTCTAAACCAAAGGACTGAATGAGCAATAAAATGTATTATATTTATTTTATTTCCTCCTTCTACGTGTAACTGATTATAATCAACCCTCATAGTTACTGTTAGATGCTATTGTGGGCATATGTGGATTACACATTGTTACTTCTATATTTGCAGTTAGAGATTCATTAGTCTCCCAACCTTTGTCTGTGTCAGAGTAGGCAAATACCCAGAATGGCTGGTGGTTAGACCAGAGCTGTGTGGCTAATAGTGCTCAGGTCACCTTTAGTCTCCTTGTTTAGGGCACCTTCTAGGAATCTTATTATGGTAAGAGAGAGAGAGAGAGAGAGAGAGAGAGAGAGAGAGAACTCAGATATCAAAAGATGCCAACAAGAAGGATCAGAGCACACTACGTAAGAGGACAAAACTTTCAAGTGTGGGGGAGGTTAGTGTTATGTAAGTGATCCTCCATAAGGGGTCATGATGCTCAAGACTGGAGCTTTTGAGGTTTTTTCATTCTGGGAGGGTGCCTTTCTCATTTTTACAGATTATTTTCATGTGTCCCTGGTCCAATTAGTTGTTCCGGGACACAAGAGCCTTGAAGTTCCACCAGATGCCTTCTTGACTCTAATCTAAGCTTGTAACTGTAGCTTTTGAACAAGGCTTGATCAACTTCAATTGAGACCCTCAGTGGTGGTCCCTACCTCCAGCTGTCCTTGGGTATCTGTGTATTAATTTAATGTGCCTAAGAGGGAACTGAAATACTTCCTTCTGAGAACTCTGCACCTCACCCCACCATCACATTTGTGCCTTTAATGACCTGCATGCGAGAATGCCCTCGCAGGACCCATCTCCCAGCATTCCACTTCTTTAGCTCCATTTCTGTTCATTGTTGTGAAAGTCATAAAAGAGATACTGCTTTAATATCTCATTACAGGCTTTCAGTGCGTTGAATTTAAGGGGCAGAGTCTATTCTAATCCATATTAAAAACAGTTTAAGAAAATGCAAGCAGAAATGAATAAGTATTTAACCTAGGTATGTCCTTAGGTATTGTGTTATTTGGGTTTTTATTGCTGGGTCATTGGTATATTTGACACAAAGAGGGATTTATCTGGGCTCTTTTCAGATGGCTCCGTTTCTCCAGTGAGATGATCTGGTGGAGAGGAGAAGCTAACTCACGGTGGCCAGGAGAGGAAGGGAGGGAGGGAGAGGGAGGGAGAAGGAGGGAGGGGGAGGGAGGGGGAATGAGGGAGGGGGAATGAGGGAGGGGGAAGGAGGGAGGGGGAAGGAGGGAGGGGGAAGGAGGGAGAGGGAGGGAGGGGAAGGGAGAAGGAGGGAGGGGAAGGGAGGAGGAAGGAGGGAGGGAGGGGGAAGGAGGGAGGGGGAGGGAGGAGGAAGGAGGGAGGGAGAGGGAGGGAGGGAGGGGGAAGGAGGGAGGGGGAGGGAGGAGGAAGGAGGGAGGGAGAGGGAGAGAGGGAGGGGGAAGGAGGGAGGGGGAGGGAGGAGGAAGGAGGGAGGAGGAGGGAGGGGGAAGAGAAGGAAGGGAATATAGTGTGTAGTGGTTCTCTCTTCCCCTTCCTTCTGTTCCTCCTAGGCTCTCAGTTTACAGGATAGTGCTAGCCAGACTCATGTGGGCACGTCTTCCCCTCTTAATTTTCGCTGGAAATGTCTGCATAGACATGCCCAAGTCACAATTTTCTAGTCTCCCAGGTACCTCTTAATCCAATACAATCAAAGCTGACAAAGAAGGTTAACACCACACACTCTGTATCTGTGAAGGAAGCATATCAAGGAAGGAAAGATACAGGTCCAATTGTATGCACTTAAAAGTGTATGTACTTGATGCACTTAAAAGTGTCTATGAGAACTTTTTCTTTCAAGGGATTCTTGCCTCCTTGTGGCTGGGTCTTGCAAAGGTAGGGTTGTCAGAGCACCCACCTCAGTACAGAGTAGAAATTCTAGGCCTTGTGGCCTAGACATATTATGGTATGTCTCCTGATGCTTCAGGGTAACCTGCCACTGGTTTTATTAGATGCCTGACCACAGATCTGCTTACTCACAAGTCTTGTCAGCAGGTCACTTGTAAGGAAGGCCCAGATGAAGAACTTGATGGTTTTCACATGAGCGAAGCAGCTTTAGGAAGCCAGGGCTATCTACAGAGCTGTGCAGTTGGTCTCAGCTTTGACAGTCGGGGTGTAGAGGATGAAGGGAAAGGTGACCAATCACAGTGAATAAACCCTAAATGCATATGTCAAGGACATTCCCTGATGCATTTCTGCTTTCCCCAGACAATAAGGATTGGGGTAGTTTATAAGATGAAAGTCTGGGGGGGGGGGTGTCTGTGTCCTTATACCTCCTCACACTTCGGTTGAGAAACACATCAATGTGAATTGTATTTGCATAATTCACAGGAAGACAGTGGATGTCTGGAATTCCTGGCCTGGCACTCAGTGAAGAATTACTTCTATCAGATCAAATCTAGTCGAATGATGGATTTCACCTTTTGTGAGGATGTGTAGGCATACAGCAGTATCTTAGGAATCACCTAAATAAAGATCTCCTCAGAATTCCTTTCAGTGCAAATTTCTAATAAATTCAGAGGCCACAATTTGAGTTTGAAGATGGCTGGACATTATGGGTTGTCTTTTGAAAGAGTTAAGTGGTGAGCAGAATGCATTTTAAAAATAGTTGCTCTTCTGTTGTATCTTGAAATCTCAACTTGCAGGTGATATTGTCAATAGTTTGAGACGCTGAACCCAGTCCTCTCTGTGAATAGACCCTGTTCATATTTGTGTCATGATTATTATCTCATAAAAATAAATATGAGATGGCTCAGTGGTTAAGAGCACTCACTGCTCTCCCAGAGGACCTGGGTTCAATTCCCAGCACCCACATGGCAGCTCATCTCTGTCTGTTACTCCGAGATCTGACACCTCACACAGACATACATGCAGGCAAAACACCAATGCACAGAAAAGAAAAATCAATAAATTATTTATTAAATAAATAAATAAAAATAAGAAACTGACCCTTTTATCCTTAAATGTCCAGAAACAGGAGGGTTTCTGAGAACACTGGAGTACAGCTGGATGCCTGGGCCCTATGACAGATGGGCCTTTAAAATTAAGTCTTGCACATATTAAGTCTTTTATTAGTGCGTCTGGGTCCTGGGTTTTGAAATACACTTCACCTGCATCAGTGAAACTTTATATGATGCACTTTATATACATTAAATTCAAGCCAATGTCTTTTCTTCCCAGAAGGTGACCTCAAAACAAACAAAATAAAAACGAAGCAAAAAAAAAAAAAAAAAAAAAAACAAACCTCAACTGATTTTAAAAACCCCATGCTAAATATATTTCTGTTTATTTTTTTAACATGATTTTGTCTGTGCTTGTTGATGGCTGAATGGTGGCCATCAGTGAGGACTCTGGGAAACAAATGAGTCTGGGCCGCTGAAGAGTCAGCCTGCTGCTTTTCTCCGGATTCCTCCCTGGCTCGGCTCCCCTCGTTATAAAGATCGTATGATAAGCGCCTAGGTTAAGCCATTCTGTTCTGCCACAGCTTTTTCATGTCAACCAAGAGTGAAAAACATTTAATTGTCTGTAGCAGCTTTTCGGATGATTTGTCTGTTTAAAAAGACAGGAGAGGGGAGAGAATGGGAAAGAGAGGAGAGAAGTGTATTTCATCTACAACTATGCAAACTGTCTTTCATTCCAGACTTCTCTGTTCCACTTAAAGAATGACAAAGTATAGCAAAACAATTAAGAGTAATGTGTTTTTTTGTACTTGAGGTCAAGGAACATTGAAAGAGGTATTAAGATAAGCAGGGTTAAAGGTGGCACCGTCACCAGAGGGTCTGTCTGTTGGGCCTTGAACTCACAGGGATCCAAAGGACCTCTGCCTCCCAAGTACTGGGATTGGGTCAGGCTCCTTGACTTTCCTGGCTTGGCTCTGCCCTCTGATGTTTCAGGCTATTTTTATTGAAAATACCACCACACGGTTGTCCTTATGCAAAAACAACAACAAAAAGAATCAGGGATCATCTCAGTCTTGTACACTTCTGAATAGTCATGGAGTGTGTGCAGAATTGTTTGGACATCTCAAGACAGGTGAGCAGTTCATCGTTATTGGTTACTGCAGAGAAGAAGGCCTGACATGTTGGATATTTCTTCTTTCCTTCCTTCCTTCCTTCCTTCCTTCCTTCCTTCCTTCCTTCCTTCCTTCCTTCCTTCCTTCCTTCCTTCCTTCCTTCCTTCCTTCATTAATTTAGCTTTACTGGCTATAGGCAAGGACAGAAGCCAATCTGTCAGCAGAGGTAGAATGAACATTTCTAAGTGGTGACTGCTATTCCCCTGAGGGGACATCACACCTGTGAATTCAGGTGACAGTCTTTTTCAAATGATGAGTTAGCAACCGAAGCCATGCCTTGTGATGTGAAGGGCTTTGCACTCACTCCCCAGAGTGCTGCTACAGCTCTGAGACATGACTGAGTCAAACATTAATGTCTAAGGTTGGGATGGAGCTCAGTGAGAGTGCCTGCATGCCATTCGTGAGGCCCTGAGTCCAAATTCCATCACCACATTGACAGTGTGGCGGTGTATGCTTGTAATCCCAGCATGTAGAGGGCCGAGGCACAAGGACCTGAAGTTCAAAGATCATCCTTGGCTATATATAGATGCTTGAGGCTGGCTTGGGCTACATGAGACTATTTCTAAGAAAAAAGAAGAGAGGAAGGAAGGAAGAAAAGAAAAATGCAGTGCAGTCATGTGTGGTGGGGAATATATGTGTGGTCCCAGCTACTCAGAATGCTGAGGCAGGAGACTCATTTAAAACTACAAGTCAAGACTAACCTGAGAAACACAGCAATACCCTGCTCAAAAACAAAAATAAAAACAACAAAAGCTACAATATAGAAGAAATGATGGGAACAAGGATTAATGGAGACAGGAAAGCCCTGAACCACAAGCTTCATTTCACTGGCCCTGATAACATTCCTGTGTGGTATAGGAATGAAACAAAATGAATATTGTGCCTTGCTGGAGTCCCTGTTTCTGCCACCAACAGAGAAGTTGCCATGGCAACGGGTACCAGAGGGTTGCCCTCCCCTTAGCCAGCCCCGTGTGACAGAGCTAATGACTGAAATGCTTGTCAGGTACAGACTTGGGAAAGACGGGAAAAGCTTTTAAGTGCTTTGCCCTGTGGTGTGGGGGCTGGAGGCTGGATGATCTGAGAACAGTGGACAGGATCCTACTCTGAATGGCTTTAGAAATTTATTGTAAGAAAAGGAAAGGAGAGAGAGAGAGAGAGAGAGAGAGAGAGAGAGAGAGAGAGAGAGAGAGAGAGGGAGAGGGAGAGGGAGAGGGAGAGGGAGAGGGAGAGGGAGAGGGAGAGGGAGAGGGAGAGGGAGAGGGAGAGGGAGAGGGAGAGGGAGAGGGAGGAGAGGGAGAGGGAGAGGGAGAGGGAGAGGGAGGGAGGGAGGGAGAGAGGGAGAAAGAGAGAGAGAGAGAATTCATTCTAGATGATGTTCATTTGCAATAGAAAGATGCCAGACACAGCTTGTTCCTGCCTCATGAAGAGTCAGATCTTGTATCAAGCTAAAGAGTTCAGAAGTAGTTTAACTCTAAAAAGTAATTTAGAATGTGATAAAGGACAGGTATCAAACACTGGCGCTGGAGCTTTGGGCCAGTCATTGAGGAAAAAAAACTTGGTTTCCTACCAGTCTCCTTCCACAAAAGTAACTTTCCAGTGGAGCAAATGTGTAGATCAAAAGAAAACCATTACAAGAGATATGGACTAATCCATAAAGCATATTCCAAAAAGAGGAGGCAGTATACAAAAGTCCCACGGCATACGACACTAACATTTTTATCAGGTAAACATTAGAGACTTTTACACAAGAGAAAGCCCATATATTAAAAATTAGAAATTTAATTAGGAAAACATTCAAATATGAATTATCTTGTGATGGTTAATTTTTATTTGTACTTGACTGATTTAGAATCATCTAGGAGACTGAGGCACACCTCCAGTGCGTTCACAGGGCTCTATCCAGCTGAGATGGCTTACCCTGAACATGGGGGAACTCATCATCCTGGCTCAGGGCTTGTGTGGAGTAAGGGGGAAAAGAGACAGCCTGAAAGGCCCAGCACCCCCCCCAAGCCACAGCATCCCCCCCCCAAGCCAAGCATCCCCCCCAAGCCACAGCACCCCCCCAAGCCAAGCACCCCCCCAAGCCAAGCACCCCCCCCAAGCCACAGCATCCCCCCCAAGCCACAGCACCCCCCCCAAGCCAAGCACCCCCCCCAAGCCAAGCACCCCCCCCAAGCCAAGCACCCCCCCCAAGCCAAGCACCCCCCCAAGCCAAGCGCCCCCCCCCAAGCCAAGCACCCCCCCCCCCCAGCCAAGCACCCTGCCCTGTTCTGCCCTCTCTACCACGATGGATTTCATCCTCTTGGAACATGGAACAACATATCTGCCCCCCCATGTTGTTTCTAGAAGGTCATTTGCTTACAGTGATATAAGTAACTTAATGTATAAATAATACTTACAAGCCAATTCATAAGTGACCAACTAACCATAAGAAAAACATAAACATCTGAATAACTCTTTGAACAAAGAATATAAGAAGCAGGCAGCTTACAGAAAAATAAACATGAATAATACCTATCCATGTACCAGGAAACTTAGCCTCACCCACGAGTGATGAAAATGTAAATTAAGACAAGAGCAAAATTTTATTATCCAATAAACAGCAAAACTTAAAGGGATATTATGAAGCACTGGTGTGGTTGAGTAGGTTGGACAAAGTGGGCTGTCATTTGGAATATTTCACAAGGAAGTGTGTAATAACTGCCAAAATGAATAAGTATATTCTCAGACAAAAAAAAAATTCACTTACAAGCTATTTACTATGAAAATATAGGAACAAAGGATGAAGTGTAATGAACACTGTCATTAGATGTAGGAATCTATATTACATGTGCAGAAAAAGGAGAATTTGGAACATTTTCAGGAAAATGAACATTAGCTAATGGGAGTACATTTTTCTTTACACTTGCATGAGTGTGTGCTGTGCTGGTTATTGAACAGGAAAAATGACAAGATGACACAGAGATTAAGTGTATGAGATAAGTGCATTAATTATGACATCTTAGCACAACGATGAGAAAAGGCATCAAGATGTGATTATAAAAGCTGAAATGATTACTTTTTAAGTGCTTGCAGGTGGTAAAGAAAGGCAAACACCAGCTTGTATTTAGGAAGGAAGCTGGATAGATATGTGAAGCTTTTAAATGTTCATTATATACATAACTCCTTTGCATATGAAGATATAAAAATACTTTATCTTCATATGGCAAAAAGGACATTTGGAATACGGATAAGAAATCAACTCATTAAAAAGCGTAGTATTGGGCCGGGAAGACGGCTCAGTGGGAAAAATCATTTGCTATAAACGTGTGAGGGTTGAAGTTCAGATCTCCATAACCTACGTCAAAGCCAGGTGGACCTGGAGGCCACCTGCAATCCCAGCACTGAGAAGGCAGAGGCAGGGGATTCCAAGCTGGCTAATGAGACTGGCTGAAATCAGCAAGCTCCAGCGTCTGTGAGAGAGGCCTCCATCACGTGGAGCGTGACAGAGGAAGATATTCAAGACCAGCTTTGGGCCTCTACATGTATGTGCACACACTCTCACACCCACACACATTTGGACACACAAATATGAATTTGAGCACACCATACATAAGTGCATACACACACACACACACACACACACACACACACACACACACACACACAAAATCATAGCCATAGAGGCAAGATGCCTTCAGAATTTTCAGTGGTAAATGGGTTCCTAGGTCCTAGGGAGACTATTTTGGAATGTGTGGGAGCTTGGAGTTGTCACAATGAACAATCTCAGATATGTTAGATGGGAGCTGATTCATGTTCCTAAAAGGGTTGGTTTTCCAAATGCTCTGGGAAGCTGCCAGTTTCCATGGGAGAGTTTGGGTGCTCAACCCTGGCCTCCTGGCACCCTCTGTCCTTGACTGGGAATGAGGAAAGATGTGTTCCCATCTTTTCATCTGCCTGTGCTTCCTTATTTTTGGTTCCTCACCTATGGAAGGTCTTTGGGGATTTCTGATAAAGATGGCTGAGTATCAGACTCTGGTTCATTTAAGGTCTAGGAACAGGACAGCTCAGGGTTACAGTGGCTACTGTGAATTCAGCTGGTAGTGCCTTCCAAAGGGAGTTTTTTAGAGGTTGATGTTTCACTGTGTGAATTATGTCAAGAGCGTTTGCTGTGAAGCTGTAAGAAATCACCATCCTTCTAACCAGAAGATGTGTAGCTGTTGTAATGGTCTTTTGAAAGAAATGCCTTTGGTCCAATTCATTCCTCGTCAAATACCATGAATGGGACCAGACTCCCAAAGGCTCTGTGGGAGTACACACACATGGCTGGCATGCGCAGAAATGGGTGGTAGCTGACTCTTGGATTCATGCTTCCTGCTGTTTATTTTGCTTCTGTGTTTTACAGACAGTACGGGCGCCATCTGTAGTCATCTCTTGCTGGCAAGTCTTTCCCATTCCAAGGAAGTAAGATTCGGAATGTGACAGAGAGAAAACCACCAAAGCCAACAATTCTGAGAGGTGAGACACAGCAACTGCACAGACTGGGCTTGTTTTTTCTACCTGATAATGGCTCTTCTACAAACAGTTCCAAGGGCCGATTAGCAATGACTTTTCTCACTGCCATGGTAAAATGCAGGACAGAAGCAGCTAAGGAAGGGCGGACTTGAAGGGGGATCAGGGATGAGAGAGCGGTCACCCTGCTGAGGCCCGGTTCCCTTTCTTCTCTTCCCTAAGTCCAGGGGCCCAGCCCACCGGATGATACCACCTACATTCAAGATGGCTGTTCCCTTCTCTGCTCAGCCTCTCTGGAAACGTCCTCAGACATACCCAGAGGTGTGTCTCCTAGGTGATTCTAAATCAAACAAGTAGACAAAGATTAGCTACTTTATTTTTGTTGGGGAGGGAGCTGGAGATCAACCTTGGCATTGTGCATATAAGGCATGTGCTCTGCCACTAAAGCAGAGCCTCTGCTCTGTCTTGTTTCTTTCAATAGCCTACTTTCAAGTGTTCTTCACTTCTGATCTGCTGAGTGGGTCTCAACCCTGTTACATACTGGAGTCACTTGAGGAGGTTTTTATCTACAGATGTTGCCATGCTCTTCTTCTGCTTTAGTTTTCAGAGTTGCAGAATCTACATTAATACCCCTGCTGCAGAGATGGAGCTCAGTATCAGGTGAGTGCTTTCAGACATTTTGTACAATCCTGGATGAAATGGAGGTGCTGGTTTGGTCCCTCCTGGTAAGGTTCCTCCCTCCAACAAGCTTCCAGGTGACTTGAGGCTATTAAGTGGAGGGCATACTTCAAAGCTCCTATTCAAGATGTTTCAGGCCAGGTTAGGGCTGACCAGTGTTCACTATTTTTCTTTTTGTCTCAAAGACCAGTCCCACCCTGTGTACATGCTATTGTTTTCTTTTTGAATATCTCATACTAAGAATTATCCCTCTACTTAAGCTTGGGGTGATCTAGACCATTCAAAACCCTTGACTCAGAACTCAGAATGGTGCTTGTAGGCTCTCAGAAACAAGGGTGCTGTTGCTGCTGTGAGGATCCATTTGGAATCCTAGAGTTAGTATCAAATGTGTTCTCTCTCTCTCTCTCTCTCTCTCTCTCTCTCTCTCTCTCTCTCTCTGTTTTCTCTGTCTTTGTGTATATGTGAATGTGTTGGTGTTTTCTGTCTCTGTGTTTCTCTGTCTCTCTGTGTGTACGTGTCTTTCTGTCTGTGTGTGCATGTGTGTATGTGTCTGGGTTCAGAGGCTCACATCAGATATCTTCCTTAGTTACTCTCCACTTTAATTCACGAGACTCATCTCTCAGTGATCCTGGAGCTCACTGATTCCCCTAGGCTAGGCAGAGATCACTCTGTTGTTACCTCTTCTCATCTGAGATTAGAGATGCATGCTGCCATGCCTGGCTCATGAGTGTGTGTGCGTGTGCGTGTGCGTGTGCGTGTGCGTGTGCGTGTGCGTGTGCGTGTGCGTGTGTGTGTGTGTGTGTGTGTGTGTGTGTGCTCTTCCGCACTGGGGATCAAAATTAGGTCATGAACCATCACTCGAGTTCCACAAATTATTTTTAAGTGGAAGACATTTAGAAAGCATAGATTCATAAAGAAACCTAATTAAAGCTTCTATTTCTGAGAAAAGGTGGGGAATCCTGGAAGACCAAACAGCCATTCTTCTCTCTTTGGGACATCTCTTCTTTCAGAAAAGTAAACCTACCAGAACTCCCTCCCTGAAAGAGAGACGGAGACCCCTCATGCCTTCATGACAGGAATAATCATAATTCTCATCTCTTATTTGTTTTAGAAATCCTATTACATAGGCCATTGTAACTTATTATTTTATGATCTAGAGATCTTTAATTTTTGACAATTTGTTAAGTTTCATCTTTTGAAAGTTCCTTTTTTTGAAAAAATAATGTTGTGTGTCTCTCTCTTCTTGTTCTGTCTAAGCATTGAGTTTAAGAGGGTAGGGGATGCTTTTCTTCCTTAGAGTGTCTCACTGGAGGCTGCTGTGAGGTGACCTGCCACTCTGATTTCCCTGTCCCTTCTTCTCTTCACCCGTACCCCTCTCCTGATCCTGTTTACCTGAAAGAATAAAGATGGACTCCTGTTACCTAGATAACCCTCTGCTTCACAGTCTGAAGGAAGTATTCCATTCTTCCCTCTACAGAGGTCTCAAGACTGACATCTAATAGCAAAAGGTATTTCCCCAGTTATAGAAATGGTTCATGATTGGACCTAAATCCCAACTGGCTGCCATCTTTGTCTCCCTCCCTCCCTCTTTCCTTCCTTTTTCTCTCTCCATCCTTTCTTCCTTTTTCCTTTCTGACCGGGACCTGCTATGTAACCCAGGCTGACCTTGAACTTGGAATCCTCTTGCCTACATGCTACAATTACAGGTTTGTGCTGACTTGGAATACAGAATTTAATTTGGGTGTTGAATACCAACAGAAACATTTTCTAAACTGTATGCATTTCCATGAATCAATTAGTAGAAGGAAGATATCATGAATAAACCATTTTCTTTTTAAAAAATCCATGAACTAAAATGGTTTCATCTCTAAAACTGCACACAGACCTTAAAAGCAAACAATTGGCTAATTAAGCCATAATGAATATGAGCTCATCTTGGCCCAAGGAAGTGTTTAGATATATTTTGAACCTAGTTTCTTGGCAGTGGACCACACATGCTCAAAGATACCCATAGCCTCTGCTTGCAGGATCTACCTATAACACTCCAGAACTTGTGCATTTAAAGGCAGTTTGCCAGATGTCTACTCTCACATGTGCAGAAACTCATCCGAGGATGCCATTCTGTGGCTGACACGTGTCTTTTGTCCTCTTGCATTTTCTATTTCCCTTTCTTTTGCAGCATGGATGCCTTCTTTGTTCAAGCCAGCCCAGGAGGAAAGCCCAGCCTGCTGAGTGCCCTTCACAACACTCATGGGAGAAGAAGTGCTGGGAGCGCCCTTGGCACTCAGTGCTCTTATCATGTGATAGGAATCCATAAGTAGGGGACAAAGAGCCCTGTTAGTCTGTCAGTCACTATCCTGACAATGGAGCAATTCTGGCTTCCTTCTAAGCTTTGCAAATCTTCCAGGGACAGGGAGAATCACCACAGTGATGGCTGCTCTGAAGCTAAATACTGGCACAGGACTACAAGGTGGTTAATGCAATCAAGTGTACTACTGTACACTACTGTATGATGAGTCGTTGTCTCTCTCTGAGAGAGAGAGAGAGAGAGAGAGAGAGAGAGAGAGAGAGAGAGAGAGAGAGAGAGAGAGAGAGAGAGAGAGAGAGAGAGAGAGAGAGAGAGGATGGAATTTGGAAGCTTTCAGTGGATATTCTCAAGCTAAAGCAAACAGTCTAAATAACAACCATAATGACTATTAATATTGTGGCAGCTAAGTATTTTCAAGCTTGTCATGAATCTATGATCATGTCAAGTTATGATCTTTTAAATATATTTTTATTTTATGTGTATGAGTGTTTCTGTAGGACATATGTGTACTAGATGCATGCATTGACCCAGAGGCCAGAAGAGGGTTTCAGATGCCCCAGCACTGAACTTGTAGATGGCTGTGAGCTACCACTGGGTGCTGGGAATTGAACACGGCTTCTCTGCAAGAGCAGCAAGTACTCTTAACCACTGAGCACATCCTCTCATATAGAATTCTTGTGACTTGGGTCTTAGTGTTCCTATTTTAGAAATGGGGAAACTGAGGAATGAGGTTTTGGCAGCTGCTTGAGTTTAATCTGCTGCTAAGAAGAAATGATGGTGTTGGAATTTGGGCTTCACTCCCATGTTATCTTGTCTTATGAACACTTTCTATTTTAAGGGTTACTAACATCCCAGGTTGGTTGGGGTTGCTTGGAGACCCACTGAGCACTGGATTTGCAGGTCACTGGGAAATTTACAATATGCGTCTCCATGTCTATCTTATGGGTGAAAAGGCAGAGGTTTGGGTGGGTTATCTCCTTCCAACAGTCGGTTCATGTAGAGCTGAGAACAGAATTGTAGTTCAATAGGCTTCTCTTAGAGACACTGAGTTTTGATCCAGTTAACTTCACTACCAATAGCACTGCCTTCCGTTTGAGCCCAGTGCTTTAATATTGCATGTCTTAGCATCTGCAGAAATGGGGCCAAACCCACAGGGCTGTCTAAGTTTAGATAAGATCAGGCACATTCAAGATGTAATGGCCATAGACAGGGGTTTGAAAGCTTAAATGTAGCTCTTTCAGATTTTTTGATCTGTGATCCTGATGGGAGGCAAATCTCTGTATTGTTTTGGAGGGAAAGCAGGCAAAAGTGAGGAAGTGATTTGTCTAAGGCATCTATAACCATGTTGCAGACAGAAGTAAGTTTGGGCATCTCAACCTACACAGAGTCCTCAGACCTATACTCTCAGCCTCTAACTTCTCTGTTTCTGCTTTTGAGTAAAATTAACTATTTTTCTCCTTCATAGGTGTCCAGCATTACACCAAGAACACCATTTCTTTCCTGCTGTGTCTTAGTCTTTCACCTAATGTCTGCAAGTGTTCACCATCAGCCTATTCTACAGCTAAGGAAAGTGGGGTTTGAAGGAAGGAAGCAATTAGCCCAAGATAGCTCCAGACTGTTGCTCGAATAAAGGGAACTCAGGGCCAGATCTCTGGGAAAGTCAGAGATATTAGAGAGAGTAAACACCACAGTCAGATCACACCCAGCTGTCTTCCAGTTTCCTCAGCCTTGCTTCTCCTGGCTTCTTCTGCCTGCTCTGTCTTTCTATGTCTGCCTTAAATACTTTCTCTGCTCAGTTAAGGTGTGGCCCCACCACTGCCTGCCTGGGAGCCTGGAACTCCTTCTGTAAACTAAAATGACCTCGAACTCAGTTTGGATTAAGGGCGTAGGTCACCACTCCTGGGATATTCCCTGTGATGGGATTAAAGGTGTGAGTTACCACTGTCTGATCCTCCTAGACTGACTGTGGGTAGATCCCTCTGATATCTCTGAATGTTTTATTATATCCCCACACCAAACTTTACCTGAGTCCAAGTGATCTAGGTGCCAAGGGTCAGTGGCTGAAGACATGGGGGAAAGTGTCAGTGGGGAGGCTCCACAGTTGGACTCTACCAGCTCGCCCTGAATGTGCACGTGGGCCGAGGCGTTTGTCTGTCTCAAGGCTGCCTTGAGTGGGGAGATGCGGTTGAACTGGACTCTGGATAGGCAGCCTGTGAAGCCTGGGGTGTTGTACTTGTGAATTTCTTGGTCGATTTTTCCCGTTTCTAGAAAGAAAAAAAAGAGAGAAAATAAATCCAAACCCATTCACTGTATCTGTTGGAAAACAGAGCCACCTGGTAGTGCCTGTGTCCCCAGCTCTTTGTTAAGTTCCTGCTTTGACTGTCGTGCTTTTGGAGATGAGATAAGACTGCATTTGAGAAAACAAAACAATAACCAAAAGACTCATAATTCTCTCGAAGCTGCATGAATTACCATGGAAGCTATCAGCACACACTGGACCTGACTGGGTTTTTTTGGTCTTGTCCCAATCTCTGACTGTCTTAGATGTGTTCCACAGAGGCCCCTGCTGAGCTCTCCTATTCTCTTAAGGAGTCTTTATTTTGAAAGAAAAGGAATAAAAGAAGGAAGAAAGAAAAAGAGAGACTTCATAGCTGACAGTTTTGTATTTCCTTTTTCCAATAAACAATACATTTGTAATTTCAAGGTTTATGGGATCTCTGTTAGAATTAGATGGAGGACTTGAAAGTCAGGAAATATTCCCAGTTCAATCACAATATTATTCAGGTACATTTATGGGTGACTACCTTCTCCCAGTTTGTAATGGTCAACATATTCCTATAAACTCTCAGCTCAAGGGTGAGCCTGGGTTCAGACAGGTCCAATGCACCTCTATGTGATAACTGGGCACTGTTTGTCAGTCAAGGGAGAGACTGCTTTTCTGCCTTAGTATTTCTGTTTTTAGAACCCAGCAGACTAATGCTGATGAAATCCTTAAGCGCTTGAGGCCATCTGACCCCACATCTCTAAACCAGAAAGATTTTTGATCTGAAAAACAAACCCTGTATTTTGTAACAGCATCAAAGTCCTTGGTAAACCAGAGAAGCCATTTCAGCTGGGGATCGCCACAGAAGGACCCTCTGAGGTTGAAAGGAACCTGCTGGGCTACAGTTTGAGGCTCCACTGAGTAGGGCCTTGGAGGCTGCATTTGAATGTTTCCATTTCAGTAGAAAAAGCAAAGGTGTTGAAACTTCAGAGGGCTTTTGTGGGGACTGCATTAGAAAGATAACTAGAGAGGCATTGTAGCAACAGCTCTGCTCTGCGCAGGTGCCAGCACAGCATCCGGTCCTCAGACCCTGAAAGCGCTCTGGCTGCAGATTCTTCTTTTTGCCACATAGCTGAGGTCAGATTCTGCTGTGGACCCGAAGTGCCAACCGCCCTGCTGGCTCCTCTGCCCTCTCTTCCCCATGCCAAAGCTGATATTACCCACAGAGAACCAGTTTCTGTTTAGTTTCCTCTGTAGGAATCCGAGCAGGGAGTGGGGAGCTTTCTATTTTTAAATTTTAGTCCAAGCTGGTCTGGAACTTGCTGTGTAGCCCAAGCTACCCAGGACTTTCCTGTTTCAATTTCCCCAAAATTGAGAGTAAAGGAGTGAGCTGCTGCTAGCTTAGTGGACAGGGAACAGGAACTTCTTACTTCAGCTGAATTTCACGTGGTCCCTGATTCAGTTTTTTAAATGTTAAGCGGGTGGGCTTTCCTACAACATAGACCAAAGCGAACAGTGTCAAAGCTCTCTCTCTCTCTCTCAGAAAGTTCTCAAAGACATGACATGCTGGGCTGTTTTAATACAGTTTATTTGCAAATTTCCTTGAAGCTCTGTTAGTTTGTGTATAGAATGGACTCTGAAGGCCTGTGTATTTAAAGGGTGGCCCCTGGATTGGTGCCCATCTTCATCTAGCAACTGATGGAGGCAGATGCAGACCCACAGCCAAACATTAGGCAGAGTTTGGGGATCCTGCAGAAGAGGGGAAAAGGATTGTAGGAGCCAGAGGTTCAAGGACAACACAAGAAAACTTACAGAATCAACTAACCTGGGCTCATAGTGGTTCACAGAGAACAAACCAACAAGCAGGGAGCCTGCCTGGGACTGACCTAGGCCCTCTGTATATGTTATACAGGTGCAGCTTGCTCCTCCTGTGGGGCTCCTAACAGTGGGGACAGGGCTGTCCCCGACTCTTTTACTGGCTTTCGGGAATACGTGGGGAGGTGCTTAGTCTTATTGCAACTTGATATGCCATGTTTTGTTGATTCTCATGAGAAATCTGTCCTTTCCTAAACAAAGAGAGGAGGAGTGGATGGGGAGGGGTGGGGACAAGGGATTGGGTGAGGGGTGGGGACTAGGAGGAGAGAAGGGGACTATGGCCAGGGTATAAAGTACATATATAAAGCTTGGTCCCTAGCCTGCAGCACTATGGTGAGAAGGGTCCTTGAGGAGGAAGTTAGGTCACTGGGAAGTGTCCTTGAGGAGATGCTGGATGCCGCCATTCTCCTATAGCCTCACCATGCACTTCTTGGACCACAGGATGAAAAAGCTTTCTCTACCATGTGACCCATCATGATCTGCCATGTTACTTCAGGTCCAAAGTGATGGGTCAAGTGACAGCATATTGGAACCTCTGCCACTAAGAGCCAAATTAAACCTTTCTTCCTTCTAAATTGCTTCACTCAGGTATTTGGTTTAGCTACAGGAAGCTGACTTACATTGTATCGATTTTCCCATTGCTGTGATCAACAAATGCAAGGGATTATTTGGTTCATAGTCTGAGGGGTTACAGCCCATCAGGGAAGGCATGGCGTGGGAGTGAGAGGTGGTTACACTGTGTCCCTGGCTAGGAAACACGTGATAGACATGACCAGAGCAGGGCTAGTAAGCTTCCCTTCCTTCAGCTGGGCCCAATTTCAAAACCCTCTCCCACCTGGGGACCATTTCATATTTAATAGATATAAACCATCTGGGTTAGATAGGATCAACCCCCACGTCACAGATAAACAGGCTCATTTCAATTTCTGTTGAAGCCTTTGTCAATGAATACATGTTATTTGTATTAGTTTTCAACTTCTTTCTTAAAAAAAAAAAAAAGAGTTTATTTTGATTAGAGAGAGATGGCTCAGTGGTTAAAAGCACTGGCTGTTCTTCCAGAAGTTCTGAGTTCAATTCTCACCAACCACATGGTGGCTAATAACCATCTATAATGGGGTCTGATGCCCTCCTCTAGCATAAAGTTACACATTCAGATAGAGTATTCATACATAAAATAAACAAATCTTTTAAAAAATTGTCAACTCTAGCCATAGGCTCCATAGAAATGACATAGAAGTGAGGCTTATAGAAAAAACCCTGATAGCTTTGTTAACTGCTTTAAGAACGTCATTAGCACTCAAGTCAACATGCAATTTTCAAAAATAAGGCTAGCTGATGTCAGAGCTCCAGCAAATTCTAAAAATGCTTGTCTGAAACAAGTCACTCTGTGTGTGTGTGTGTGTGTGTGTGTGTGTGTGTGAGAGAGAGAGAGAGAGAGAGAGAGAGAGAGAGAGAGAGAGAGAGAGAGAGAGAGGAGAGGAGAGGAGAGAGAGAAAGAGACCTAGACAATGACTCTACCCTGAACTAAATCCCATTTTTTTTTAAAGGCAGTCTCACTATGTAGCCAAGACTGGCCTTGAACTCACTTCCCCCTCTCTCAGCCAAGTGCTAGAATTATAGATGCGCCCCATCTTGTTCCACAAGATTTCATATTTCTCAAGAATATTAGATAATACAGCATAACTGTCATTTTAGCACATCTGAGTTTGTTGCAATTACGTCTTATTAAGCTATGAAATCTATCAGATGTCTCATACTGGAATCATACATGAAAATATTATTCATGGCAATATGCTTCTTTGTGCATGGCAGTGCCTTAGCCAATGCATTCCTGGGGGAAAGGCTGATTTACAGAATGCAAATTAGAAATATAGCAAGTCACTTCTGGAATTCAATTGTCAAAACACAATTAGTCCTTTCATTTCCTATTTTCACAGTGGCTTGGGATGTGGAATATAGTCCACTTAAAGTATCAGTGCGATTCTTCTCAGAACTTTAAGGTGAAATAAATGCACATGAGCATCCTCTGAGGCAGCCCGTGCATGTGTTCCCCGCTCTCCGGCCACTCAGTCACTGCAAACCAGTGACAGGCAGGAGGGTCACGAGAAATGAACAGAGAAAGGGGCCTCAGTAGGAAACACACAGGAAGAAGCAGTTCCACAGAAGATAGAATGTTCTGGAAGCTCAGGGGCACACGGGGGCTCCTGTACCAGGGACGTTAGATAATGTTTCCCAGCAGAGATTTCTCCTTCCCTCTCAGGAGCTTGATTCACTTAGATATTTTTCCTGAATTTCCCAAAGGATCTACTAAAGCACAATTTTATTAGCTTTTAGACATTTAAATTTCTTGTTATCTTTTTATCCTTTGGTGGGAGGAATGTGATTATATATATAAACAGCTAATTGTTTATTCTTTTTATGAACCAGAGCCAAGAGATCTTACTGTGACAGTAATGTCTGACTTCCTGTAGATATGTACTGTGTGGTCCTGTCTGTGGGAGCTGCTGTGAAAATTACCCTTCTTATGATCTGCGGGGTCCAAAGAGAGATAGAGAACCATCCTTGTCTACAGCCAAATGGGGTTCACAATTGTCCCACAGAAACCATAGGAAGAGCTGTTTCCAAAATACTGTCTGCTCTTTCCCTCTGTTCTGGGGTAGAATGTGTTCACTGCAGACACAAGAGTGATTTTAGGCAATTCACAGACTGGGAATTAATACCACTTTGTAGTATGAGGTTTCTAGCCTGGACTTTTGGGCCTTGCCTCAAGGTTTAGGCCTGCAGACCCACAGACCCGCAGACCCGCAGACCCGCAGAGATACACAGATGCTTACAGTAGTTTTAGGCTGATCGGCCTAAGGCCCAGGCATATAACTTGCTAACTCTTTACCCTTACTCTAACCCATGACTCTTATCCTGTCCAGCTATGGGGCTAGGTACCTTTTCTCAGAGCGGCATAGTTGTCCTCTGTTTCTTCTGGCTTCTCTCTGGCATTCTGCTCTGTTCTGTCTGTTCCTAGAGTTTTCTTAGTCTGGTAGCCCTGCACACACTTCCTGTCTGCCTTTGGCCAATCAGTGCTTTTTATTAAACTCATAGGCGGGGACAATTATTTACAATGGAACAATATAATCTCCCTACACCACTTCATTACAGGTGATGTTTTAGTTCCTTCTTAATTCCCATTAGATTTTCAAGAGAATGTCCCAGGGCTAGGATGCCCTCTTCACACCACTGATACTTCTAACAGAGAGAATGGACCTCAGATCTGAATGCTACAGTAGGCCATGGAACCAAATTTCATTGTATTTCCATTGCATGTATTTTTGCCATTATCTCAACTGGAACAGCATGCAATACTATTATTTCATTTCATGGTAGCTTACAAAATTTTCCTTTAAAAGTTTTCTTTCTTTATTATAGCAACATATTTAAATAAAGATTGTGAACCTATTTAAAGGGAAATACAAGTAATTAATAGTCCAGAAAGTCATCAGAAATGCTGATAATCTAACTGGCAAAGGTTAAAATTATGACATAGGTCCTCATATGACTTGGGGACATTGTTGGAGGGGAACTTGCTGCCTATCAGGCTTAGGAGCTTCTATTGTTATGGACCCCATCTTCTTCCCTTCCCCCTTACTCCGTACCTGCCATTGCCTATCACTTTAGAACAGCATAGGCCATGGACTCTCAGAAAGGGAGTTTGTAATGGCTTCCTCTGAGATTCTACTCCATTTTAGCCACTTGGCCCAGGCATATTCTTTTCTTCTTGGATGGTCCAGTTGCCTGATTGGGACCTCTAATAGAAAAAAGCTTCTTGTGATGAAGAACTGAATGTCATGCTCTGTGTTTCCCAAAGGCTCTAAAATAATGTCTTTCATAAAATAATTGCCTCATGATGATGGGCATAAACATATTCAAGCATATATTTAACACTCTGTCATTGAGGGTTTGGTTGTGTGGGGAGAATTAAATACCATCCAACTCACCATAGTCAAAAATAGTCAAAGTTTGTTGGTTTTGTAAGGTACACAGAGGGGGAACATGGCCTTGAAAAGGGAGGGGGAGGCAGTGTATTTAGATGCAACAAATCAGTGTATATTGTTTACAGAGGTATCATCACTCAGAAATTGGTCTATCTCACTGAAGATGGTCTTTTAAAAATTGAACTGCATCGATACGAACACCTGTGGGTTAGTGAGATGTATCCACTGCTATTTACACACTCCACAGGCCCCCAGCACAAGGCTCTGGTTTATGGTACATAGTGGACTGAATGGGATGAAGGTTTGAGATCATTGCTTAGAGGTGGTTTTTCATTGTTCTTGTAAAATCAGACTAAAATGAGATTGGAGAGCTGTCCTCTGGTTCTGTTCCTAGTTACTGGAAGGTTATCGGCCATCCAATTGATTCCAAGAGCTGATGTTAATGTCAGGGCTCAATATCTGGTCCACTCAGAGAAGGACCATAGATGGGTTCGTTAGGTGGGATACAGGTTTTTTCCCATTTTAGCCTCATTTGTCTATAGATGTGTAGACAGGAGCTTGGTTAGGTCAGTGGAAGAGATAACGAACTCCCCTCCCCCATCCCCTGGAGCCAAAAACATTAATTCCAAAGAGCAAATAAAATCCAACAATCCTTCTCTTTCAGCTCTAATGCAATCAAATGATAAGCAGTAGGTTAGGCAGGGCAATGCTGGCTGCTAGTTTGTGTCAGGCTTCTGTTCTGACAGGCTGCATCTTTTCATCACTGTCTCAGGGACCTGCTGGCTTTCCAAAGATGCATGACCAGAATTAAATCCACATACATAATTGATGTGCATCATTATGTACTATGACATTTTATTAATCCCTTAAGAAAGACACTAATGAAATTCAATGTCATTATTAGATGCTTTACTCTCTTACAAAGGGAGGCAGGTCTAAAATACGCAGGTGTGATTTAAATAGCTCTTGACCTATAACACGTGTTCGCTGGATGACAAAGAGGCAGAATGCCAGAAGCACGAAATCTGTGTTTCTGTTTCAGTGACTCCTGCATGTTAACCCGTGGGTCTTCGTCTAAGGATTATTGAAATGAGACTGAGGGTGTTTATTTTCTAAAGGTAACAGTAAAAAGAAACGCCTTCATGGGAAAATGTTAGGCACCTGTCCTAGTTTGCAAAAATGCTAAGGATGGCATTTTTATTTATTCATTTATCATGGTTCCTGAGCTTCGGGGACATTAAATAAATTGAAATTGTCATTTCTATCCCTAAAATCTAGACTGAATATAAGAGGCTTATTATGATTAATCTTATAACATAGTTGAAATTACTCAACACCAGAAACACTGTGGCTCAGAGGAAGTATGACTCCCAACAGTTTCTAGACACTTGGTGTCATGAAGGTCACAAATCAGAAAGATGGATTTTCTACCTTATCCTGGTTATTTCAAAGTTGTAATGCATGAACTAGAAAGCCTGGGAGGTACCGGTGTCTTGTTCCATAGCAGGTTCTGCAGAAAGTAATGCCACCTTTCAGAGACTCCGAGGTATCTACCAGTGAGCTGTCAGAGCAGAGTGGAGATCTGTGGTTTCCTGCCAGCCAGGGCTGTCCACACCCATTTCTTGCTCACAGGGGGTCTAGCCCCATTCTTAGTCTTTGCTTACCTTTGCATTTTGTTATTAGCACAGGAAACAGAACCCTATACACACTGTCAAGCTGAAACGTAAGGAGAAAACCAACTTTTTTCTGTATGTGCCTTATTTATACTAAAGTGTTCCCTTTATCGTCTTAGACTTTGGAAAACTGTAATTGACTGTGGCTGATGTATAAGGACGGTGAGTTTGATTTTCTAGTTTTCCGCCTTTGTCCCTCCAAGGTACTGAAGGGTATTCTTTCTTGAATTAGCAAAGGGTCGTTTGAAAGGAGCAGGATAACTTGGGGCTCAGGAGGATGCTGGCCTTGGGCATTTGAGGAACCAACAATGTGATCAATTGTGGGGGCAGGAAATTCTCTTTGGTGGAGTTGACTGCAAATCATGCAGATAATACCAGGGATACAGCCTTCATGAGGATGGAGTTCTGATAATGTAGCTGCTTTTGAATGACCCATGCTCTTGTAAGTAGTCTCAGCATTTTATTGGTTCACAAAGCTAGGCTTGGATGAAATCTTCCTTAGTGTGTTGTTAATGTCCTATCTGTCATAAGTAAACATCTGCTAAGGAAAGGTTATGTAATCTGTAGGAAACACATGATTTCTGCAATCAGATTTTAGAATGGCTGTGGGAAGATTTGGGGTTTAGACTTAGTCTGGGAAGTTGTCCTTAATCTAAGAACAGCCACTGGAGTAGGAGCCCAGGGAGTAAATGTGAGGGTAGGCCATCCAGAGGAGAGGCATCCAGGAGCAGCTTTGGAAGTAGGAGAGTCCTGATTTAAGCAAACATAGGGTATGGATATGGATCCTTGTAGCTGGGGAAAGGTAATGGTGAGGAACATAGGGGAAAGTCAAGTCCTCAGACCCAGCTGTGTGAGGCACTGTGAGGAAGGGAAAGGGGAAGGCTTCTTGACTTCACATTACATCCTGGATTCAGCCTTTGGTCTGAATCTCCATAGAATATTATGAGATGGGTTAAATAACCTTTAAATGCTGAGTGTGAGGAATTGAACACCTTTGCTCAGCTTACTTGGCTGGTAGGTGGGACAGCGGTTTGCAACTGTAGGTGTCTCTTCCTTCTGCTCTACGAGGAAGGATTTGAAGGAAGGCCATTAGGCTTTGCCAACTCACTAGCAGAGTGATCTTTGCAGAGTCCAGTCACTGAGAGTTACTTGTAAAATTTCTGCAGCCACCAAGCCATATAAAAACTGATGGAGCCAGGGTACCAGGATGTCCTGTTTTCTAGTTGAGACTGGAATAGAGACTTCTAAGAGGATCTATATGAAATGTGAGCTGCAGTATGTTGGGTGGCTGTGAAGCTAACCATTTTGATTATATTTTTTCCTTCACAACCAGTTGTTAGACACACTAGCTTCTTCCTTGTGTTACACACAAGGGTTTTCACCACCTTTAATTGAAACTGTAGGCTCTCAAAAGAGATTTAGAGATGTGCTATCAAATTTTATATTTATTTTATTTTATTTATGGATTTTAAATTTATCTTTGTTAGTGATGTGTGTGTGTGTGTGTGTGTTTGTCTGTGTGTGAGTATATGTGTGTTTATGAGTTTGTGTGCTTGCACATGTGTGTGTGATGTGTGTGTGTGTGTGTGTGTATGTTTGTGTGTAAGTATATGTGTGTTTATGAGTTTGTGTGCTTGCACATGTGTGTGGGTGCCTCTGGAGGCCAGAAGAGGGCCTTGGAGTTTCTGGAGCTGGAGTTAGAGGTGATTGTGAGTCACCTAATGTGGGTGCTGGAAACCTCTGAAAGAGCAACAAGTACTTTTAACTGCCAAGGTATCTCTTTTTACTTCTGAGGCAGGTTCTCATGTAGTCCAGGTTAGCCTCTAGCTTGTTATGGAGCAAAGAATGACCTTGAACTTCTGACCCTCCCAATCCTGAGATTTCAGGCACATGGCATCATGTCCTTTTGATACAGCAAGAGGGATTAAACTCAAGCTTCCATCTATGCTAGGCAAGTCCTGTACCAACTGTGCTACATTCCCCACTTTGCTGGCATTTAATATTTGATATCTAACTCAGTTTCAGTTGCTGCCATCACCTGAGCTTCCAGAGAATGCAGAGTAATTGAGAGTCTGTCCCCTGGCAGATTGCTAATGATGCTTTGGGGTGCGAGCCAGAACTACCCAAAGTACAAAGAACAAAGCTGCACTGAGCCAGACAGTAAACCAGCAGCCCTTTCTAATTTACCTAAGTGAAGTCTCTTGCAGGGGTGGTTTAGGGGTCAGTGGGTTTACACTTTACCCTTTCTCAGAATTTTCCTTGGAAGCCTTCATTTACGGCTCCCACCGAGCTGGCTGACTGCTTATTTACCCAGCGGAGCCTTTCTCTGGTCCTGTCATTATCTCCAGTCTCCGGAGCTGCCTGTGTTGACAGCTCTTTTGTCTCCACTTAGGAAGGTGCAAATTACAGTGGATGCAGCATCTTGCAGGCAATGCATTTTCTCAGTATTGGGCCTCTCTCTCTCTCTCTCTCTCTCTCTCTCTCTCTCTCTCTCTCTCTCTCTCTCTCTCTCTCTCTCTCACACACACACACACACACACACACACACACCTGTACACACCCATGTCCTGCTGTTTTCTTTGTGTCCAGCAGACCAGAGGGATAGAGTATTGTAGGGGGCAATAGCATCAGTGTCTCGGAACTCCAGGCACCTTGGGAAAGAAGTCTACCTGGTGAAAATGCCTCTGCCCCCATAATAGATTTAGTTCTTTTGGCATGAACACATTTTCATATTCTGGTGGATTATCTGGCTCTCTGGGATCCTTTCCTAAGCAAATGAGACCCAATATTTGGGCATTTGTATTTTCACAGGCCCTATACATGTATTTGTTTTTCAAGGTTTCTTCCTTTATGAAAAAAGGAAACAAGATATATAGGCATAGTTGTTAGTATCAAAATGACTATGACATCATATGTTAAAAATTATTCATTCAACTCTGAAGTTTAGTTTTTTTGCTTTTAAAACAAATTAATACCTTTTTTTGAGGGGCCCTAAAAGCATGGTAGGCTCTAGGCACCCATGGGTATGCTGGCCCTGTCATATATATGTGATAGCTTTTCTTGATGGCTGAAAGTTTGACTGAGAATATTATGTTTTTTATGAAGACAATTAGAAAATAGGTCTGGAGTTATATTTTTAAAAAGGGGCCTGGTCACAGGGCAGTGGTAGTGCATGTCTTTAATTCCAGCATTTGGGAGGCAGAAGCAGGCGGATCTCAGTGAGTTCGAGGCCAGCCTGGTCTACAAAGTGAGTTCCACGACAGCAGAACAGCTATGAATGTTACACAGAGAAACCTGCCTCAGACAAACAAACAAACAAGCCTGGTTCAGCAAAATAGCTCAACTACTTGCTGTCCACGCTGAAGCTGACCAGAGTTCTGTTCTGAAAACTGTCTTCTGACCATATGTGCGCCATGACAAGCACCTGCTCCCCCACCCCACCGGGTTACAATGCTGATGCCAACAGAAACTGAGTGGACTCAGTGTTTTAAAGAAGTATTCAAGCCCAGACACCCACAGAATGGGGGCACAGAGGGAGGGAGGACAAGACAGCACAAGTCCCAGGGTCTGATACCCAAACAGATGGCAGCTGAGCTCCAGAGTGACTTTGCTTCTCCCGACCTTTCTCATAAGCTGGAAGGGAGTCGGAAGTCTTTACCTGCTGGATCTCTGAATATAATACAACTCAATGATTCAATTCCTACTTCTGCTCATCTGCATCACAAGATGTGAAATTCCTGCTGTAAGAAGACCCAGACTTCATTGTAATATGCTACTCACCTCATAAATACTCATAAAACGTCTCTAAAATCCAAAGCAAAGAACCTACTGGGCTGCTGTTTTTCTTTTGAAACATCCTACTCTGATCTCTCTTTGAAGTCCTTGCTTTGCTAAAAACAAATAACTTCAACTTCCACGTAAACTGTGTGTGTCTACTGAATTCAACTTCCACATAAACTGTGTGTGTCTACTGAATTCAACTTCCACGTAAACTGTGTGTGTCTACTGAATTCAACTTCCATGTAAACTGTGTGTGTCTACTGAATTCAACTTCCATGTAAACTGTGTGTGTCTACTGAATTCTTTCTTCCTAGGAGAGAAGAATCAAGAGACAAAGAGATCCACCATCACCTCCCATGAACTTCAGCTGTGGTAACAGGACTCACTTCCTCTGTTCCGTGGCTTCCTGTGAAGCAGGGGAAACTAAAAAGTGATGCACAGGTTCTGATCTTAGACACTCTACATTGCCGTAAATTGAGGATAGGGCTGGATAAAGTTGGGTGGGATCTTAGAATAAGTACTTCACGTTTCAAGAAAGTTTGCACTGGACTTGGTAAACACTGAAACATCTCTAAAAACTGTGAACTGTGGTGGAAAGTAGAGAATTTTCAAGCAAGGGGAAAAGCCGGGGGTGGGGGATTTACAAATTAGAGACACCGAGCATCAGTAAGTGAGACAGATTATATACCAAAGTGGAAGGGCAAACTAGGACAGCCATGCTAAGGCTCTAACCGAGCCTGATATGGGGGATGGAAGGAAAGCTAGCAATTCAGTGGAACTTTATACATGAACATATAAAACCTGGCTATATTTGTCTAGGGCCTGCCTAATTGAAGGGGATGTTGATAAATGTCAGGAAAATCCAAGATCAGGAAAAATTAATATAATAAAAAACATTGTTTGCTTAATAGACAATTAACACGGGTGCTTTCTCAAAGGGTCTTTATTGCTTCCCTGTTTACCCTGAGGATCTTGGTTAAGCTGAAAGTCAGCCAAGGGGCACCAGCTCTCAGAAACCAGTTACTGGCAAGATGACCTGAGCAAAGCCAACCTTTTCCACGGCTGTTACTTGTTTGGAAGATGACATGCTCAGTGGCCGTTCCTGTCAGCAAGCTCATGGGCTGAAGAAAGGTTGGCAGTTTGAAAAGCACATGACATTTTTATAAGGTGCACTTAACTTCCAGGCCTTCTGGGATAAAATTTTATGAGAGCGACTGGAAAGGTCAGGGGCTGAGAGGAAAAAGTGTAAGAAATCGATGGCATGTTTTAATTGGGATGGAGGTGGGGGAGAGCATTAAAACACATGGACCTCCTTTCAAAATATAGTACTGATAAAGCTACCACCAGCATTTCCAACTTATGCATGAGTTCTGTAAAGGAAACTCTCACAAGGCTTAGAGATTGGCAGAGCCAAAGTTCCTGATATCCATCACCAGTTCTGAAGGACCTAGGTCTCCAAAGCTACCAGAGATGTCAGTGTTTACTGCCGTGACTACAATTATACATGGGATGATTATGTGAGGCTCATGCTGGAATCTGTGGCTTTAACTGAGGGTTTTAGCACTTTTTTGTTCATGAATGTACAATTTTCATGGAGGCGAAAATGTTACGATTTCAGATGCATTGATGTTGATTCCAGACTCAAGGGGATACAAAGACATTTGTAAACTTTGAGCCAGGCTCTTTACTGCCAGGCCCACATATGGGAACCATGTCCTGGCCCCTTTCAGGTTGTATCTTTTAGGCTTAAAGTCCATGCCTAACTAGAAAACAAGAAATTCTGGCATGGGATTAAACCACAGACATCAAGTGAACTTGGCAAACCATTAACACTTACGAGACTTGGAAAAGAAATCCAATGAGGTGATCTTGCCGTGAAATCTCTCAGAGATGTCAGTGCTGAGGGAGCCTGAGCAAAAGCTGCCTTATAGCTTTATTTATTAAAGCAAATAGTTGGTGTCTGGAGGATAAAGGAGGCAGGCCTACGTGATTTGCAGTCTCTAAACCAGGAAACGGTCATGAGTAATCCTAAAGCCGATAATAGTGACATCTGTTAGACTTCCACCTTTCCACCAGTGAGCACACAGGGAGAAATGACTTCTGAGTTTCCCTTAGGCAGAGCATCACTTTGTATAATGTAGGTCTGTGTTCTATCTGGTCAGTAATGGCATTCCTGCCTCTGTGTCAGGATGGAGCTCTGACATTTGCATGGGAGCCTGAGCCAGGCCTCTGAAGTGAGTGCAGAAAGCTTCTGATTCTGACTGCAGTACAACAAAATCATTGGTACAAACGAGCAAAAAATAAATAATTAAATAATTAAGTGTATAAAGCATAGGGCTTGGGCATACTTTTGAAATTTTTACTGAGAAATAATTTATATTCAAAGCATCCCAATTTAGATGTCCATCTTGGAGATCACTGACAGACACTTACAGTGGTATAGTAGCTTTCATAATCAAAATATAGAACATTTAAATATGAAGTTTGTACAGGTTTACCTCTGTTTGTTTCCTGATATTTATGGGGCATAATAGAGCATGTGTGTAGCAATGAAGACAGATAAACCCCAGTGCAAATGTTTATAAGATTTTTTAAATCTCATAATCAGATAAGGAAGTTTTTAGATTTTAAGCCTGGTTTCTTTAAAATATAATCAGATCAGAGACTCACTGCCTTAGTAAGGCTGGCTTCTGCTTCTTAAAGATCTCTTCAGAGACAAAAGGAAATATCTTAGGGGCACAGAGATGGTTTGCATGCTTAACTTCTGGGCTTGGGATTAGGGGTGAAATTTAAATTTATACTTCTGTACAACCAAATAAAAACCCATGCCTATGTAAAGTGCAACTTTCTGCATCTCATGAGATCCCAGTGTGGTCGTTTGAATATAATTGTCCTCCATAAGCTCATAGGGACTGGCACTATTAGGAGGCATAGCTTTGTTGGAATAGGCGTATGGCCTTATTGGAGGAAGTGTGTCACTGTAGGAGCAGGCTTTGAGGTCTTCTTCGCTCAAGCTACACTCAGTGTGACAAACTCCTTCCTGTTGCCTGTGAGTAGAGATGTAAGAGCTCTCAGCTCCTTCTCCAGCACTGTCCGCCTGCTGGCTGCTTTATTCCCTGCCATGACCATAATGGACTGAACCTCTGAAACTGTAAGCCAGCCCCAATTAAATGTTTTCCTCTATAAAAGTTGTCATGGTCTTTGTGTCTCTTATCAGCAATGGAAACCCTAGGACACCCCTTTCTCTCATTTCATTGATTCTCAGTTTTGCCCACAGCATTCTGTGAGCAAGATCGCTTCAGAGATGATGCTTATTGGTCTCTGAGGAGCCACCCATTGCCTAAAGTATATGAAAATGGCCCCAAACAACTGTTGGAAGTCTGCTTTATAGATCCTGTAGCCTCAGAGTAAGGCCCCAGGGACCTGGCCCCAGAACTTTCACAAGACTCTTTATCAACACTTTCATAGCTCACATCTTTGTAAAGTGAAAACTCATAAGCAAATGAGTTATAATCCAATGAAATCACTTTATTCTGCTCTTGGAGTCTTAGAAGATTGGATAACTTATTAGATATCCTGTAACGCAGGGCAAGAGTCAATGGAGAAAAGTAAAGACCTTTATACCAAGGTGCTGGCAACAAGCCCACAGCACTGACTGACCATGTGTGTTGTAGGACAAAGCATAGGAAACAGCGCGTTCTCTGTGGATATGAGGATGAGCACACAGCTGCACATGGCTGAGCTCTGGCAAGGAATTTATTATCCCTTACCTAAAGCGCCAGGAGCAGTTTCTATTCCTGCAGCACAATGGAGGCTTAATCAGATGCGCCCCCCCCCCCCAGATGCTTCTATTTCTAAGAGTCTCAGGGTCTCCATGAGAAAAAGCAGGTCTAACCTGTTCCACAAGCCATGCGTACTGTCTTTGTTCTCAACCCACCAGGCAGAACTTAGACTTGAACAGAAGGTCATGGGTCCAGTTTTAAAAATGCCTAGGTAGGCCAGGAACACTCAGAGACAGCACCACTGTGTGGTCCCTACAGCTTTGTTCAGTGATTTCAAGAGACAGTGGAGAGTCCGTGTTGGTGCCTCTCAATACACAGGCATGGCTTGGTGAAAAGGTAAGCCACAGGCCACTTTGCAATACATTGATTATAAAAATGGGTTAATTTAAGATGTTAAGATCTAACTAATAACAGCCTGAGCCACAGACCAAACAGTTTGTAATTAAAAAAAGAAAGGAAGGAAGGAAAGAAGAAAGCTGTCTTTTTAGCCCTTTCTCTCTGAATGGCTGGAAAATGCATGTGATGGCTGAAGCAGAGAAACCTTGGGCTACAAGGTAGATAAAAAGCACATATTAGTAATCATACTGCTGTCCTATTCAGTCTGGAACTTTCCACCTGGGTTATTAGATGAGATGGAACTATGTTCTATCTTAGATTTCTCTGTGGGTTTGGATTTCTGTCTAATGGAGTTCTAAAGAGTACAGCAGCATTTCTCTGCTTAGGGGCTGTCTGTTGTTCCCTGCACCTGAGATGGGTCCCCCAGAAACATGTGGCCATCTTTGACATCTTTCTGGCCTCCTGCGTATGTGTCATGTCCTCAATGATGCCTTCACTGGTCAACTGAACCCATACAGAGCAATCCACCCATGTTGATGAGTGCTGTTAAGATCTTGAATAGCCTAGTCTACATAGGAAGCTCCCTGACAGCCAGGGTGAAACACCATTTAAAAAGGCAAAACAACACAGAACAACACAAGGCTGGGCACATCTGCATTCAGCAGTGTGATGGTCGGTGTTGATTATCACCTTACTTGGATTATGAAGAAACACCTTGTGGATTCCTAAAGATACCTCTGGGGGTATCCTTAATGTTTTTCTAGAGATGATTAGATCGTGAGTGCTTTGACCTAATCAGTGGACTTAATGATGAAGACTTAAGTAACAGCATTATTAGATATTAGTTGAAGGCAGGAGGTGGGAACTAGATGGAAGAAGTAGGCCATTAGGGTCATGTCTTGGGGGTGGTATATCCTACCCCAGCTTTCTCTGAGCTTCCTATCTGCCATGATGTGAGCTGTTCCACAACCCACCTGTCTGTCTTCCCCTGTTATGACACCATGACAGACAAAAATCTTGGAAACCATGAGTCAAGTAAGGTTTTCTCTAAGTTGTTTACAGGAGGACTTGTTCACAGTAACAATAAAACAACAGCATCAGAGGCGAGAAGACGACCGAGTCGACCGAGTCAGCTGGAGAGCAGAACTTAGTTCACAGCATTTGGTATTCACGGACAACAGTCTGTGAATAAACTCCAAATAAATTAGCCCCAGGGGCATATTATTGCAAAGATAACCTTTGCTAGAGACAGACTTCTGCTGCCTGTTACCTTTCTGGTAATTCAGCTATAAGTAGAAAACATTGGTTCGGAAAAGAAGCCAACCTTTGAAAAAAACACAGCTGAAGTGCATTTTCTGGTTTCAAGATCCTGGCGTCAGAGACGGCCTATTGACCTGATCAAACCCAAGGATGTTTACAGGGAACCACAACTGACTGACCAGTGAATGGACGCCACACAGTAACTATGACATACAATCTCAAGAATTAATAAGATATATACCAGAAAACTTAAAACTATCTCTTTTTATGCAAATCTACCAATGTTGTGTAAGACTGAGAAGCATTGGCCTGGAATCGCATTATTGGGCTGAAGTCCCAGGCCTTCAGTAGACAGCTTTGCAGTTATAGACCCAAATTTCTTAATCTCTCTTTTTACTTTTTTTTTGAGAGGGAAGGAGTTTGAGACAGGGTCTTACACAGCCTGTTTGGCCTCCAACTTGCTATGTAGCTGAGGAGCACCTTGAACTCAGGCAGAACTCCTTCTGCCTCCACCTTCCAAGTACGGGGATTCAGGTCAGCACTGTCACAATTGGCTGTAAGTTCCTTCATCTCTTTGAGGCTCAGTTTTAACACATAAATGGAGAATTTGTACCCCTTGTACTTGCCCATCTCCAATAGATCCACAATGAATCTTCAATCTATATTTTTGTCCTCAAGACTCCCTCCCTCCCTGTCCCTCTGTCCCTCCGTCCCTCCCTTCCTCCCTCCCTCCACACATTGGCCTCTCATAATAGCCTCTTCTCTGGTTTCCCTGCCTCTACTCATCTTCTCCCTACTATTTGGTTACAGAGTCCAAATGATATTTTAAAACCCTCCATGAAGTTCCCATAGGACTCATCATGAATTTCAGACTTCTTGCTCCAGCATGTCCCATGAAGTCTCTAAACAACTGCCTGCTGCCTCCTTCCTGGTTTCTTTCTGCCTCCACCTTTTTCCACCTCCCTTACCACAGGCAGCAGCACTTAATTTTTTTTCTGTTCAAGAAACCAATGGCCCTACCTGGCCTCGGGGTCTTGCTCCTACTGTCCCTATTAAGAGGACTACCTGGTCCTTACATCTGGATGCTTCAAGTCCTCTCAGGGACCCCAGGATCTCTATCATCCTACTGCCTTAATTCTCTTCATAATATTTATCAGTAGTTTAAATCATTTATGTATTTATTTATTCTTTTCTTTCCCACCAGAAAGTCAACTCTAAGAGATTGATATTATATATAAGTCCCACTATAAAAGGGGCTTAGAGTTTTCTCTGTCTGACCTCTCTGCCAGGGAAAGATCTCCCCCTCATGAGTCAAATTCTTGCCAGGAAAGTGTGAGTGGGTACTGGCTGAAAAATAAATTCATATATAATCCCTCAATTCTATAAGAAAAGTGGGGTTTTTCTGTTTGTTTGTTTTGTTTTACTTTTCTCTGAAGTCACAGACATCCTAGGTATCAGGGGGAAAAGTTAAGATTGAAGTGATTAAAGATGCAGAGTATTTGTAGCAAGGAGCTCAGAGCCACAAGGAAAGGTTTAATACAACCCCATAGGCCTGGCTTTCTCCATAGTGATCCTGCTGGAGCTCTTGGCCACCACCACTCAACATTAACAAACAGCCTTGCTTACTTCAGGGTCTACTTCTCACCTTCCTCCTCTAGCTCCACAGGGACTGTGTCTGAGCTTCTTTTATTTTGTCCCCCTGAGTCCAAGGAGTGCTGTTTTATGACGCTACTTGATTTTCTAATTCTATATTTGTTGCAATAACCCATGTAACACAATTTTGATTTGGGAAGTCCTAGTTTATTTCACTGCTAACCAAAAAAAAAAAAACAAAAAAAACAAAAAAAAAACAAAAAAAAGAAAAAAAAATAAAAAACCCTTAAATAACTGGTTACTTGAGAAAGAGGATTCAACAATGTCAGTCATTTTAAGTAGACAATCTATCTGTTTAGAAAGCAGGAAAGAGAGTACAACATAGGAAAACACTTTGCTGTTGGGGATTTGTGATAGGTAACCTCCGTTGTCAATTTGAATGGGTTTGGAATCACCTAGGAGACATACTCGAAGGCCCACCCTGGATGTGGTTGGCTTCATTCTGCCTCATCTCATAGACTGGGTTGCAGGCTGAGTCAAAATGGAAGATGGGGAACCAGTTCCCCCTGCCTTGGGCTTTCTGGTCTCTGAAGAGTCACAGTCCCATGTGGCTGCTGCCTCACCCTCTGCCATGATAGGCTTTACCATGGGTCAAAGCAAACCCTTCTCCCATTCAGCTGCTGTCTGTTGGGCATTTGGTCACAATGGCTAAAATAAGTCCATTGCCTAGCAGGGGGCCTGGGCTAGGCTGCCTGGGGCCACGTGCTCAGTTTTTCTCTTGAGTGCCGTGGTGATGGCCTTCTACCACTGTGATCCTGAGGACTAACTTTTTTCTCTTTGTTGTATTTGGGGGAGAAACTAGTTGGAGCACCTCGGTTCATCCCTGCTTCCATGAAGCGTGGAACCTGTAGGGTGAGTGGGTCCAACTGAACTGTCACTTTTGCCTGCCCGAGAGAGATCTGTTTCTCCAGTGGGGTGACACTGGGAATATTGAGCACTCCAGGGGACCTCATGTTCGGGAGTACCTGGCCAGTATATAATGGACTCCACAGTTTTTATTTCATTTGCTTATTTGTGTGTGTGTGTGTGTGTGTGTGTGTGTGTGTGTGTGTGTGTGTGTGTGTGTGTGTGTGTGTGTGTGTGTACTTCCTGTTTTGGTGGTGTTTTCTTGGTTTGGGGGAGATTGTTGTACTGGGTTTTTGGTTTGATTCTTTTTGAGAAAGAATTTAAAGTTAAAGTTTAGTAGGTAGGTAGGAAGCAGGAGAGAAGATAAGTAAGGATTTGGGGGAGGGAAAGAATATGATCAAAATATATTTAAATTTAAAATTGTTTTAAGTAATAAAAATATAGTGGTAATAAGAAAGAAGAAAGTGACATTCCCTGAGAGCCAGGCTTTTGCTACAAAGTGTATCTCAATTGCAAATCTTATGGGCTATAAGCAACCTTAAACTTTTTGTATTTTTAATCATTTTACATTAAAAAAGGAAAAATAATTTCCATGTATTCTAAACAAATTAAAGTTCTGACATACAGAAATGAGAATGAAGGCATTTCAAACACCAACGTTTCACCATGAGTTGCTCTTTATAATTTTGAAGTTGGATGTGATCATTGGACACTAAGAAATAGGGGTCTATTATTCAAGCCCTAATGGATTTGTGAGCCTTGCTGTATAAAGGCCAAGGAATGTTCATCTGTAGTCATGAGGCAGAGTGGTAACAGAGCTTTTAGAGGCCAACACTGTCACATTTGCTTGGTCAGAAGCAGGCTGACAGAGAGATAAAATATTTCAGAGGGGCTTGGGGAGGGAATCGCTCCGTGAGACCCAAAGGCCCAGCAGACTTCATACAGCGGTTACTAAGGGCTAAACTCTATTCCAATCAGCTGTCAGGTGGAGTAGAGAGAAGATCAATCTGAATGGAATGAAAACATTGATTTTAAAAGCAGACTAGGACTGTTAGAGCTGGATTCACACAGATGGGTTGGTTCAGCCTTCCCACAGCCAAGATGCCCCCTAGAGCTTACTTCTCAGGCCCCATGGTTTAGTAACTAACTGTGAGCTTAAGGCTTACCCGAATGCTCTGGATTACTGAGTCCTAACTCTAGGCTCTACTCATTCACCTTGTCCACAGTATTCTTATTAAAATCTGCTTCATCCTGAGATCCACCAGTGCCAACTGACCCCACCTCTCCGGTCTCAACACACAAACACACAAGCTCCCCACTACAGACACACTTAAAGACAGTCAAAAGTAACCCTCCTTGCACCCCCTTTCCTAAGGCTGCTCCCCAGTTCCTGCTGCTGTTCTCTAGTATTATCTCCTCCCCCATCTTCTTTCTGAGTTTCCAGTGTGGGTGTGGCACCTCTAATTTATGATATCCCAAGGATACCCATTGTAGCTCAGGACTTGTTCTGCCTGGAAGCCCCAGGGTTACTGACTGACTCTGACCCTCGGGGAACACTGCTCAGGCCTTCTTCTTCAACTTGTATAATTGATTTTGAGCCTAAATGTATGAGCTTATACTCAATTGGTTTGGTTCAGATATAAGCTACTTAAAGTAATGATGACAGCTCACATTTAATTCTAATATCCAGACTATCAGAGTACTTTCACATATGCTATCATAGAACAGCTGGGTTCCCCTATTTACCATTTCCCTTGTTCTTCCTGATTCTCCATCATCTGGAAATTTGATTAGCAGGAAGATCATCCATTATCACTCATAAACATATCAAACAGCAAAGGATAAAGGACCCAGCCCTGTAAAATGCCTTGTCTTACTGAGTTATTCACACTATATTCTAGGGATGAGACAGGCAATCGGACACCCTGTGAAATCTCCCTGAATAAGATCTCTGCAGATGGAAAAAACACAATAAGGCAAAATAGCAACCTGAGGGAAGAAAAAACACCCGACAGGTTGTGTTACAGAGAGCTGGCCAGGAAGGGAGGGGAGAGGTAGTGGACCCCTAGAGACTATGCGATTCAGTAATAATCAATTGACTTCCTGCTTTGCCAGAGAGAGTCTCAAGCAAATGACTGCTGTTCTTACTATTAACTAATTCAGAATGTGCTTCACATTGGTTAAGAGCCAATACAATGATTAGCACACACAGTACATTAAAAAAATGTTGAATGAGTGGAAAACACACATTGTGACTAGGTGTTTCTGATGCACTGCTGAAGCCAAGAAGCAGGCTGTCCAACCCATTTGGCCAGGGTCTGTGGTGTTTGTCCTGGACGCCACTGTCCCTCTAGGCATCACTCAGGATATAATTAGATTCTGATCAATTAACCATAAATTGTCTGCAGCCCATTTTGAACTGCTTCTGGGACATAAGATGCAATTCCAGACTGGTTAGATGGAGTCACAAATGTCCAGGTGCAAGGCTTCTCTTCTCACTAATCTTGGGATTTATACCTAAGAAATATAGTTCTTTTGGGATAACTTCATCCTGAGGAACTCATTTTGGGATGTTTAAATCATACGATTCTTCCCAAAGCCCTAATTTCCTGCTTAATAATATAATCCAGAATCTTGCCAGTTTATACTTTCTGAGTACTATTTTAAAAATATTGTTTTAAAATAAAAAAATTATTTTATATGTACACGTGCTTTGCCTACATGTAAGCATGTGTACCATATATGTGGCTAGTGCCCATGGAGGCCAGAAGAGAGCACTGGATTTTCTGGAACTGTAGTTATAGATGGTTTGTAAACCATCATGTGAGTGCTGGGCATTGAACCTGGGACCTATGCAAGATCAAGTGCTCTTAACTGCTGAGCCACCTCTCCAGCCCCATAAGAAGATATTTTTGAGAGCTGGCATTTGGTCATCTCTATTTTTAGCACTTGCGCAGATTTGTGAAACTTCCCTTAGATTACCCACTCACTTCATCTGCAAATGCCTTTAGCATTCTGAGGTGGGAATTATCTAAACCCAGGGGAAGCGATTATTAGTGATTTACAGATCAACTACTACATGGTAGGAAATACTTGAAATGGAGGAAATAGAAGAAAGGGGGTGGGTCAAGGAAATGATAGAAATAAATATGGTCCAATCCCTGCACAGAACCTTGGCACTGGGATATGTATGAAGCACAAAGAGAGAAACAGAAATAAACCAGAGCCAGAGAATTGTCACGACATCAGCAGGGAGCACGCAGGTCATGCAGAGTTGGAAGCTACTGGTCTAAGCACAGTAAGACCCCTGGGTACAGACAGACGGTCGCAGTAAGTGGTAGGACATGGAGACTCCATGTACCTATCAGGTAAAGCACTTGGTAGAGAGCTGGGTAAGAAGATGTTTGGGAAACCGATACCCAATGGTGGGCGGTTATGCTACAGAGCCAAACCTTCTGGGAGGTCACTGGACAGCCCAGCCAGGATCAGTCCCTGCAGGTCCTCATGGAGGGATGACTTGGCCAGCTCTGGGTCTTCTTCTCCTTTGCAATTTTCTTATTTCAAGGCATTTTTTCCTTGCAAAGAAACTTAGGCTCGTGTCCTCTGAGCAGATTTCCTTGGAGAGGCCCAGGATGCTCATTTTAATTGAAATAGTTTTTGTTTCTAAAAATGGCTAAAGTATTTAAAATCTCCCCTTTGTCCCATCATATAAATACTCTCCACAGTATTTGTGCCTCTTATGGCTTGGGATGAGCTTTCATTTAGTCCTTGTCCAATGAACATGGAAGCAGGAAAGTAAAAACGTGTTTTAATGGCTCTGAGATGAGGACTCAGTGGTTCAGAGTGCCGGGAAGTTCACAAGCACTTGTGATTCCAGCTCCAAGTGACTTAAAGCCCTCTTATGGACTTCCTGGGTGTGCATGCACACACATATACAGGCTTTAAAGCTGTGTTTTGATTATGATTGTTTGTAATAAGGAATGTTATCATTGAGTTACTTATATGTGGTTGTACACATGGATAAAGATTTAGAATGAAAAGTAGATGAGAACAGAGGCTGCATAAAAAGTCCTCAGGCTTACACATGGCTCTTTAGCAAGAATTCAGAAAATAAAAAGAATATTTAGTGTATAGTATAATTAGAAAAAAATACTGGTATAGGGTTTGGGGTTTGTTTGTTGGTTGTTTGTTTTGAGACAACTTTTCTTTGGAATGTCTAGGCTTGTCTTGAGTGAGTGGGCTCGAGTCTTAGGAAGTCATCTATCTCAGCACCTCAGGTAGCCCTCTGTGACTAGCTAAATATGAAGGAGTTAAAAAAATTTTCTGAGTTGCATTGGCCTATGGCTAGCTGGTCACTCTCAAATTCATCCTTTGGAGTGTCCAGGAGGAAACAGGAGGCTAGTTTTCAGAACTTTCAGAATGTCAAAGAGCCCAAGGGTTTTAATTTAGGATAAACATTTTATACTTGCATTGTTCTGTTGGAAATTTTGTGGAGAGGTCAGATGTAAAGACACAATGAGCCCGCACCAGCACCAGAGCAGGGTTAGGGGCCATTAGAAAAGCCTCTCCATGGAGGTTGACGTCTTTCTGTGTCCATAGCCTGGGACTTGGTGGATTCCAACAGAGAGGAAATTTGTTATATCTCTGTTTGTGTCAGAATATATATGTGCCTGTGTGTGCACACTCACATGTGTGTATACTTTTCTATGTGTGGAGGAGGTCAGAGGACAATCTGAGGTATTGGTCCTTGACTTCCACCTTCCTTGAGACAGGATCTCAAGGAAGAGATTTGCTTCTGTGTATGCTAGATTACCTGTCCTCCAAGCTTCCACAGATGCTTCTGTCTCTGGCTCTTAGATTTTAGACATGTGCTACCACATTAGGTGTTATGTGGGTTCTGGAGATCCGAACCAAGGTCCTCATGATTATGAAGCAAGTGTTTTTTGCTGGTCCTTTTCCCAGTCCAGGAGAAGAAACTCAGATACAAAGCTCTCTCTCACATGCATTGGTTCAACTGTTCCTCCAGTCCCTGGAGTCCTACCGGGAAATGACTTCAAAGCTCCCAGAACAGAAGAGATTGCCTTTCTGTAGCAACAAGGCACCCACTCTCCTTTTGTTCTCTACTTGTTACAGCTGGGCTCCCCATTATCTCACCTAGAGACAGAGCCGCATGCAGGGTACAGTCCTGGAGGTGAGAGTCCTCACTAGCAGTACAGAGAGCTTCCTCGTTATCCCGTGCGTGCATCATACATCACATGCCTGGGCCATGGCATATTCTTTCCCTAGTGACACAGCATCAAGGCCACATGTTTTATGTCAAATGAATCTGGAAGTTCTGGGAATGTAAAGGCCGGGACATTATAAAGAGACCATGTTTCAGGAATCAGTCTCCTCTCTCCACCTAGAAGGCACTGTGACTTAGTTTCCTGATTTGTAGGATGTGGTAACATTAAATAAATCTTAAAATATATTGTGACTTCATGGGGACAATAGCACCAGAGCCTTTAGGAAAGTCAATGGTAAATAATTGACTTTGAGAAATGGTTGCTATTATTAGTTCTCTTACTGATTTTCAGTAGCTGTGGGATTTAAATAATGGCCAGCAGATATACATGGAAGGCTTTTAAATAGACTGTTATGGACTAAGGTTTGGCTACATGATTCAGATATCAACTTTTAAAGAGGGCACCCACACCTGAGTGGATTAAGGTGGTGAACTTGCCACCTGAACATTTATTTTGTTAAGCAGGTGTCATTTGGATGGGGACACTAGTAGGTCAGAATCAGAAAGAGCAGAGGAATAGGCTTTCCTCAAGTTCTGTTTGAGTGGCCTCCCTGCCCTTATCATCCACCTGATGATGTTTTCTGTGTGGGAGTGAGGGTCCCTGTCAGCCGGAACTGTGGCTCAAAACTCAGCCTAGCCTGCTAATTCAGAAGAAATGGTCACGGATGTAGGCCCATTTATGACATGAACTTGATGGCTCCCAAGGAGCACCGGGATTTCCCCCTATGATGGATCTCCCTTATGATGGATTTCCCTTATGATGGATTTCCCTTATGATGGATCCCCCTTATGATGGATTTTCCCCTATGATGGATCTCCCTTATGATGGATTTCCCTTATGATGGATTTCCCTTATGATGGATCCCCCTTATGATGGATTTCCCCCTATGATGGATCTCCCTTATGATGGATTTCCCTTATGATGGATTTCCCTTATGATGGATCCCCCTTATGATGGATCCCCCTTATGATGGATTTCCCTTATGATGGATCTCCCTTATGATGGATCTCCCTTATGATGGATCCCCCTTATGATGGATTTCCCCTTATGATGGATCCCCCTTATGATGGATCCCCCTTATGATGGATCCCCCTTATGATGGATCCCCCTTATGATGGATTTCCCCTTATGATGGATCCCCCTTATGATGGATCCCCCTTATGATGGATCTCCCTTATGATGGATCCCCCTTATGATGGATCCCCCTTATGATGGATTTCCCTTACTTCTTTCTGGTTCTGCAAAGAGCAAAACCATGTGCAGAAGCAGTCATCACACTTCCTGTCCTCTTGTTCCCACAAGGCAAGCTCACCCATCACACCACCTGTCAGGTGGAGAATCCTCCATGTAGATAACTGAAGGATCCAGGTTTCTTAAGTCTTCAAAAGAGCTTCCTTTCAGATTTCGATAATGTAAGTCATAGAGCACAGGGAGATAAACCACAGCGATACAGAAAACTGTGGCCTCTAGAGTGCTCATCATGATGATGATGAGGTGCGATGCAAAGAAAATGCTGAAATCAATTCAGGGAATCAATTTGATGTTCTACCAACTGTCAGCTTGGGATTCTGTCACCATGAGGAGAGAGACAAATCCTGAGAGCTTTTTGCAAATGTGGGGGTGAAGATTCAAGTCATTTTCAGGAAAAACCAAACAGTAGGCTAAGTTTTGATATGGGAAATAAAACCAAGCAGGCAATCTGATACCATGTTTACTCCCTTAGAAATAGGCAAAATAAAAAGAACCAATTAAACTAAGATAACAATTGTTGAAACCAACATGCTTTATATTTCTTCAAGATATGAATTCTAGAGTTTTATCGAGGAGGTAGTGTATTTTGCAGGAATGTGAAGGCATGCTTCCTTCTGATGGTACTTTTCAGTTTGCTGTGTATAGGCATGTTTCTAAGCTTAGAGAAAGAACTTGCTATTATCCTTATTAGCGTCCTTATTACAATGACAAACTAATTTGTTCTAAATTAAAAAGAAAGCCCTTTGCTTTAAACAAAGATGAACAAAATCCCAAGGCATCGAGCAGCACTGTGTACTTCCTAGCTTTTACCGGCTCACGCACATGCACACCTTTGGCAATGAAGGAAGCAGGTACTCCAGCATGTTTTCCTTTGGGTAGAACTATTGGTGTTGCTAACCGCAAATCCAGACATTCTAAGTGACACTGTCTCATAGCATTCCTGCTCTCCCAAAGAACACGGACCTTGCCGAGACCACCCAAGCCATGGAGAGACATCTCTTAACCAAAAGCATTGCTTGGCAGAGAGGTTGAAACCCAGCCACGCTATCCCTGTCACACTGGTGTCCTCTCAGCCTGGACTTGAGGAGAACACTGTTTATTACATGGAGATAGTGACTCGAAGTCTCCAAGTAGGAGCCCACTAGTTGACCATACTCACCTCTTCCCTTCGGCTTGCTCAGGTGTGCTCCTGCCTTGTGATGCAGGTGGATTTCCCACTGGCCAGTCAAGCTCCAGCCACCCCCAATAGTCCTTTGTCGCCAGATGCTGGAATTTCCTGCCTGCTGCTCCCACCGCTGGTGAGATCAAACTCTGAGCTACTGAAAGGCAGGTGAAGGAGGGGTAGAAAACACGGAGTGGATTTCTGGATCATTGTAGCGGATCTGACAGAAGCGCTGCAGCCACCACATAGTACCCCAGGAGAAGCCTAAGACACGGACTGGAGTTACGTAGACATTATTTTATTTTGAATGTAGCATTACCTATTGCCTCCACGCACTGGCGATACACAGAGCACAGCAGTGGGCGTGGCTCTTAGGGAGTCGGACCACCTGCTCCCACGTATGCTCTAACGCTGCAGTGCTTCCAGGATATCTTTGAGGACCCGGGCTTTGGGGGAGAAACTCAGCTCTCAGTTCAGTTTTCACTTGTGTGAAGACAAAGATCTAGTCTTGCTGTGGGTGGGATTAATAGTGGGGTTGGTAGGGAAAGGGAGGCTCTGCAGATTCTACAGGCAGGGAATAAGACACAGAGGCTGCCCCATGGGATTGTTCCTGAGTAGGACATTCTGTACCCTAACAAAAGGAAGAAAACAGAGTATTTTCTGCTCTTAAGTTTAGAGTGAGGTCTGGGTCCTCTCATTCCGAGAGCAGGGGCTGCTACCCCTCCCCCCATTTAGGAAGGGTACAGTCATTCCATAGTTTACCAAAGCATCACAACATTTTAGTATCTTGTAAATCAGATAATTTTTTTTTTTTTAAATGTATTTCTTATCCCACTATGTGTAGGCCTGGCTGTTTGGAACTCTGTGTGTAGACCAGAATGGCATCAAACTCACAGAGATCTGCCTGCCTCTGCCTCCCAACGATTATGCTGCTGGGATTAAAGGCACGTGCCACCACATCTGACCTTTGCTTTAACTTTTATTATAGTGTGTGTGTGTGGTGGTGGTGGGGTGTGGGGGGTCATAACCTGAAGGTCAAAGGACAACTGTCCAGAATTCAGAGTCTCCTCTTTCCTGCCATCACGTGGGTTCTAGAGCCAAAACTCAGGTCATCAGGCTTGGCAGCAGGCGCCTTTACCCCTTCAACTGTCTCAACTGTCTCCATAGCCCCAAGTCAGCTTTCTTTTTCCCTGTCACCTGCCTGCTGCGTCTCAAAGAAAGGGAAGGGAAGCAGGAAGTATGCAAGAGGCTTCCTCAGGGAAAGCACTCTGCCTCCCTCCTAGGCTGTCAGCAGTGGCTACTGGGGAAGCACCAGAGCTAAGAGTTTGAAGAGGAGAGTGGATTAGGCTCAGGTCAGTGGAGGAAAAGGTTTAGTTGTAGAGAGCCATTCACCGAGACCTGTGCTCAGCTGTCTGCCTTAAAGGAAGGACTGGACACGGTGCTGGCTTTATGGGGACTCTGTGGTCACCTCCATGCACAGCTGGAAGGATTCGGATCTGTACAATGACACAGCTCAAATTAGATTACAAGTGCTAGTAACCCCCAGAAGGAACTCTGTGCTCTAATAGCTGTCCAAACACATGATCATTGTAAAGACAATGCTAAGCCAGGCTCTGATTTGCCGGGGTATAATACTTTGAAAAAGTCAAACCTACAGGAACAGTGTCTTTCAGGGTACCATGGCAACTAGTGGGCACAGGGACTGGCTGCAGAGGTACAAGGGAAACGTGTGTGTGTTGGGTGGGTGACTGGTTTGTTATACATGCTGATTACACTCATGGCTGCCTGGATATAGATTTGTCAAAATTCATAGAGTTGCATCACACAAGGTGAATTTTAGCCTATAAATTTAAAAGCTACAATAAAGCCACACTAAAGATTACTTACGTTTAAGAACCTTTTCCCCCGTAACCACTTGTCCTTCTTTACCCATTGCGTTAGGAAGTTCTGCAGACCATGTGATTACAGCTTGTTTACCACAGGTCTGACCCTGGAAAGTCATGAGGACATATGTGCATGTGCAAGGTCCAATACCCAGCACAGTCTGCAGGTGTGGGACCAAAACCTGCCTAGCAATGTACTCAGCCCAGTTTACTTCAGTTTCCAGAGTGCTGAGAGCAATTTCTGTGCAGGAGATAAGAAAGACCAGCAGCTGAGCTTCAGAGAGATGGAGAAGCAGACAAAGAAGGGCAGATGATGGACAGGGCAGAAGAAGAACGCACCTGCTGGTGTGAGAAGAATAAACCAAACAGATGTGGCGGCTGAAAGTAGCAGCTGCTCAACATCTTGAATAAGACTTAAGTTACTTGTGTGTCTCTTTGTGGGTATGTGCACTTTAAACAAGGACTCCAGAAGAGGGTAGTGGATTCCCCAGAGCTAGGGATACAGGCAACTGTGAACTGGCCAGAGTGTGTGCAAGGAACTTAATTTAGGTCCTCTGCTAGAACAATATGTACTTTAATCCATTGAGCCATCTCTTCATCCTGCATGCCTCTCTTCACATGGATTTTACTCTGTGTCTAATATGTCCAGGGCTGGCTCAGAGACTGTTCCTTTGGTTGTATAGCTTCCTAGAGCCAGAGTTGCAGATGTGGGTTTGGGGATTGCCTAACCCAGAGCCACACACAGTTTCCCAGGAGAGAAAAGCTCTGTAGGTGCAGAGGGGAGTGGCCTGATGTGTCTTGTTTGGAGACTAGCAGGTGCTCAGGGTCAAAGGAAAACTCTTGGGTTTGTGAACCAAGGGCTTTCCTTGAGACTCCAGTCAAGTCCTTTTGAACCTCAAGGACTAGAGTAGGAGAGTGTCCATTAAAAACCTAGGCAAGTTTGGTGAATTTTTCAAGTGCCAGTGTTAGAGGAGAATGAGGGGCATGTCAAAGGGCCTTCTGTGCTGTTTGTAGCACCTCTCCTGTCCTGGATGCCTGGGTACCACACCCAACCAGCCAGCATTTCTTGAATGAGTCATCGGGTAATGCTCAGCTAGGTGCTCTCACAGGTGCTGTCTCATTTGATCCTTACAGCCATCCCTGGGAGAGAGATTGGTACCCCCTTTTCCCTGGGCTTGCCTGATGTTCAGAGAGGTGAAACAACTGACCCAGAGTGTCACAGCTCGCAAGCACAGCAGCTAGTTCAACAAAAGTTGAACCAAGGTAACCTTGTAGGTTTCTCTTGTCACTGGTAGAATTTTAATAACAAACCTGAGCACTTTATATTTGGAAACACAGGAAAGATTGATTTCCTAATGGAATGATGAAATTTTATGGTCAAGCCAATAACATTTGAATGCTCCTTAGGGACATAAGTGAAGCTGTTTTGCATACGGCTTCTGTGACAATAAAACCTTTAATGATGGCACCAGGCTGGGGGACAGCAGAAAATTTGCCTGCACCGTCTCATTTCTGGGCTGATTTAGATAACTTGATACTTGATGTAGAATATGCTTAATATTTATGACCCCCCCTTTTTTCTTCTCCCTTCTTTTCTGTCTTTGGTCTTATGTAACCCAGGCTAGCCTCCAGCTTGCTGTATACTGGAAGATAGCCTTGAACTTTTGATCTTCCTGCCCTGACCTCAAAAGCGCTGAGTTTACAGGTATGCAATCACTGCGTGCTGGCTGTCTAACCTAGGGCTTCATGCGCACCAGGCAAGCACTTCATCAACTGAGCTGCAGCCCAGCTCTACCTTTTCTTTTCCAGTACCAAACACAAAGTGTGGATTAGACTCAATAGTACATAGTGATTTCCCACTGGATAATCTTTTCTTAAAAGCAACTGGCCCTTTATTAATCAAAAACTCACAACACTCTACTTTCTCCTTAGATTGTATAAATTTTGCACTTTTTACTAAAAATGAATCCATCCCTGCCACTTATTAATTAGAATGCCGGTCAGTTTTCTATCATTTAGAGTTTTAAGCTCTTTTTGTTGAAACCGATTTAACTGTATCATATTGTTTCATTAAAGACTGATATTAAATTATTAAAGACTAATATTAAATTATTATCCTCCCAAAAATTATGTTCACATTCATAGAACTCTAACCTTAGATCTACAACTCAAGATAGAAACAGAAACAGATCTGTCTCTGGGTTGAAATCAACACTGGTATTCTTAAGTTTCTGAAGAATGAATGATGGAGAATCTGGTCTCATAATAGAAGGCAGATATTTAGCCTGGATGGTAGTGATGCCAGCGTACGCAGTCAGGTGTGGGAAAGGCAGACGTTAATACACAGGCAGAGAGGGGTGGGGGGAGGTCGTCAAGCCTTTTATTTCGTCATACGCATGAAGGATACAGAGTCTCAAGTTAGGAGAAACTGAGCACTAATTTGTTAAAGTCATGAAAATTTTAAAAAAGGGAGGGGGAATTGAAAGTCTCAGAGAAAAGGTATCCAAAAGGCTAAAAGTTAAATCAATAAAAATCTAAAAATCTTAGTAAATAGTTTCTGACTGGGAATATAAGCCACCAGAGGGAAATAAAGGGCTAATTAAACACACCAATAGGCACATTTCTCTGCTTGCTTTGTAAGAAAGGTGATTAGCTGGGGAGCAGGCTAAAGCCAGTCCCCCTGACCTCCCAATCCCTCTCTTGGGCTTCTTGACACCTAATTATAAGCTTAGTGTATGTACAGCCACAGCTAGTTTCGCTTCCTCCTAGAGCCTGGGAAGTGTCTTGTCTCTGCTGGAAGGTGTATCAGAGATGCTGTGTCAATTGATCTGTTGCCCAGAACGAAGGTGTGAATCATAATTGGCAGCCTAGGGCAGCAGGAGGCCAGAAAACTCTCACCGAGGTCTGCTAGGTTTCCCACAGCCAGTTCTAAGAATGGCAGATTCTTCTCAGTGTTAGATAGGCAAGGCTTCATGTTATTTTCCCTTTGTTGATTGTGGCATTAGCGAGGAGACCCTGTGGGATTACAGCCTTTTTAGCCCTTTGCCATTGGCTTGCACAGCGGGAGTCCTTTCCTTCTGGGACTTTCCCATGGGTTTTGCAGAGAGCCTCACTGCCCTGTTAATTATATTTTCCCTTGGCTGGCAGAATACAAATCAGCTTAGTCATGCTTCTGCATCCTGCAGACACAATGCAGCTGAGAGGGAATTTGGGCTAAGTGCAGACACAAAGGGGAGGTGCCTGGTCCTGATGTCTCACCTTCCAGTGGATCTGCTTCATACAAGGCAGATCTACCATCTGCAAACACTGGCCTGAAGTTAAAATAAGAACCACAGTCTCACCAAAACAAAGTTCTCTGGATGTACCTTTTCAGAAGCCCCCTCCCAGCTGTATCCTCATCAACTCTCTCCCAAATAAAGGCTGGGGTCCCCAGGCAGAACCTTGCAACTCTCTTCTGACACACAGCAGAGGAGATCTAGGCGTTGGTAGGAAGTACTTGCTAGTCTGGCAAAGATGTGCTGGCCCCAGACTCTGTGCTAATGCTGAGAATCAGAGCCTAGACACTCTCTGCTGGCACAGCCAACATGCTTGGCACAGCTCCTGGCTCTTGCAGAAGTTGCCTGCAAAACTGCAGGCTCGGCAGTATGAGCTGGCTCCTTGGGACATGGATAGCCTTTCTCTCTGGTTTTCATGGTGGTCACCTATTTTACTAAAGTTCCCTGTGTCCTCTGCAGCCCTAGTCTTTCTTACTAGGGCAGTGTGCAGCAAATCCTGGTCTGGGCTTGAGCCCCCTGTACCCCCCCCCCCTTTAATCCTTGTGTGTGAGGTAATTTGAAACTAGTCACCATGCTGAGTCTAAAGCACATGCTGGGCTTTTTTTTTCCTCCTAATTAAAATTTTTATTTTATGTGCATTGTTTTTTGCCTGCATGTATGCCCGTATGAGGGCTGGGGCCCCGGTACTGGAGTTATAGACAGTTGAGAGTTGCCTTGGAGTGTTTAGAATTAAACAAGTGTCCTCTGGAAGAGCAGCCAGTGCTTTTAACTGCTAAACCACCTCTTTTTTAATCTGGTCATTCTGCCAGCCGCACCGCACCCCCTGCAGTTCTTCCCAAAAGAACTTCGGACCCCTCATGGACACAGATCTTTTGACCTAGGTTCTTCCTTTCCCTAGTACCTGATCTTAAATTAGGCACAGCATGAACAAACTAGAATTTCTTCTTCATAAGAACACCGACCCTGGTCATGTCATCATTCTTTAGACTTCAGAAAGTTATTGGAATGTCTGCAATGGAACCTATTACTATATAACGTTCCCACAGGTTATCAAACACTGGTTATGTTGCAGATGAAGGCTGAGCAATCTCTTTTTGAGGGTGGAGAAGACTGATAATAGGGAATGTTTTAGAGCAGAAACCAGGCCTTCAATGATATCTAGTCACAAGAACAGAATCAGTTTGATTCTTGGTGGGTAAGTTTCCCTAGTTTTGAGCAAGGGGTTTGAGTATTACAGCCTCACAGGTCTCCACCTGTTTCTTATCATGTGTGATTTCATCAAGAACAACCATGTTCTGGCTGCCAGTCGCTGCCCACACTCCTTACCCTATGTCACAGGCTAGGAAATTAGGTAAACGTGTTTTTTATTTGTTTGCCTGTCTTTGTCTTGCACAAAGCCTGAGGCTTGACTTAACTTCATGATATCTCTTGGTTGCAGGCAAGTTGATTTTTGTTTAGGCTGATATGTTTACCTCTGTCTCTATACAAATTGCTTTCCCCTAGTCGGCTAAACTCAGAGACACTCTTGATTTGCCTGTTGATTTTTGGAATGAAGTTTGAGATCCTTCTTAGAAGAGATTCTCTTGGCAGTGTGTGTGAAGTAATGTAGTGAGGTGATGTGTGTTAAGTTGGGTAGAGATGGTGGGTATGAGTGTGATAGGTTGGTGTGTGAGGTGCAGTTTTATGAGATAGAATGTAGTGTAATGTGAGAGGTGGATGTGTGAGATAGTGAGTTGTGTGTGTGTGTGTGTGTGTGTGTGTGTGTTGTACTAGCATTTCCGACAGTCTTTTGACAGTGTCAGCATGAGTTTATCTCATGTACTTTCATTCAAGATTTACTAATAGGAGAAGGAACCAAAATGGTCCATAAGGTCCTCTCAGTCTTATATCCTCACCTGAGGAGTGAGGGACCATAGAGTCTAAACCATGTGGACCAGCAGCTAACGTACAACATACTTGCTGCATATGCTCCCTGCCCTCCTCCCCACAAGAATACTAGTCTAGCATAAAACCAGTCTGGACAGGAATTAAGACTTGGATTCTGTTCATATACTCATATATCATTATTGCTTTGAATCTCTGAGTGTCAGCCTCTTTTGAGCTGATATAAAGACCAAAGATCTGTTTCATTCCAAAATTCTGTCTTTTCTTAATATTAGAAGATGAACTCAATTACATGTCCTCTATCTTCATGTTGTCTAAAAATTTGGTGTCTGTATTTCCAGGGCCTTCTCTCCTACCACTTTATACTCCAAACTAAGCACCACAGACTGATAGATAGGAATTGATACCAAACACCTTGAGATCTACAGACAAATGGCTGAGGAAATTGCATCTACTTGATGGGATACCATAAAGTCATGACAACATTAAAGAACACAAAATAATGGTGTCAGGTTGGCTAACATTCATAATCTATCTGCTTAGCAAATATTTCTCAGGCACATGTCCATGATACATACAGGATGAGCAAGGCAGACAGTCTATACCTTATAGGGCTTATGAATGGTCTACCATACTGCTATGTGCTTCATTCTGTTTAATTTTCTCAATGGTATCACCAGACAAGTTGATGATCGATTCTCATTTTATGGATGAGGACACCCAGGAATACAAAGTCAATGGGTGGCAGAGCGGGAAATTTCAACCCAGCGTTTTCTGACTCTCAGAAACATGGATACTCCTTCAACTCTTCCAACCAGTTCCTTAAAGTGGATACATTAGACACAAGTAGTTACAGCTTTGCAGAGGTGCCCTTAGGAGGTTCTCTGATCTTATTTCATATTTACTTTAGGCCTCAGTTCTCTCCATCTGGAGACTTGTAGTAAAATAATCTCAACAAATCCTCCCGTGTCTGATAACGAGCCCTAATGCATCTTTGGAAGGGGATCAGCAGCCTGAGAGGCGGATCAATCGATTCCTTGGTTTAGCTCTAAATGGCATGAATAATGTTGCTTCTTCTGAGAGAGAACACAGTTCTGTGTTGACTGACAATAATGTGTGTCTTCCCTTATTTTGTAGGGAGACATAGTTTGCTTTAGTATAGAAAGCAAGCACTATATTTTACTTCTACATAAGTGGAAATTTAAATAGAATACGAAAGGGGAGCTTGGTGGGAACTCAAAAAGGCCTTGGTCACCAACAGAATTTTTATAAGGTAGAGACTTGATTTATTTCTCTAATCATTCAGAAGCCCACATTCTGGGCAAGCAAATAACTCTCTTGTCTCTCAATAGCCTGTTCCAAGTCATGCTTATTTTTTTTTTTCCACTGTGAGCAAAGCCTCAGTTACCTCCTATTATCTGAAGAATGAAGAATGGAACATGAAAACCAGCATTTTTGTGTCATGTAAATATCACCTATAAGTTATATATGTGTGTATGTGTATATATAATCTTCATATCTATTTAGTGCTATGCCATAATTATTCAGCTTTAAAATAATCATAATAATTATAAATTTTCCTCATTATGACAATGTCAATTGACAATTTGACAGACTCTAGAATCACCTGGGGGGATAGCCCTTGGAGGATTATCTTGATTGTACTATTTGTGATGGGAAGACTCTGCACTGTGGTGGCACCATTTTCTGTACTGTAGAAGTAAACTGGAGATGTGGGGTAAGGTAGCCAAGTAGAACTGTGACCCAGAATAAATCCTTTCTCTTTTAAGTTGCTTTTACCCGGGTATTTTATTACAGCAAACAGAAAAAACAACAGCTTCCCCCTCCCCTTTTAGTCTGCCATTATCAGCTAAACCACAACCCTTTTGTACACACGTTAGAATGTAAAGCCCTGAATTTGATACAGTACAGGAGAAAATGCATGCCCAGCATGTCCACCTCCCATTCTGTCCCCTCCCCACACAGCATTGGGGTTATAGGCATGGGAGCATGGCTTGTTACGTGGCTGCTGGAGATTTGAACTCAAGCCTCCATGCTTGTACCCAAGTGATTTTTACCCATGGATCCACTGCCAGTTCCTTGACCTGTCTGAAAATTCTCTTACAGGTCTCTTTGGTGGCTAGTATGTCCTGGACTTCCAACTCTTGAGTATTATGGCCATCTTTAAGTCTCTTCTGATTGCCCAATGGCACCGTGACTCACTGCCTATACCATTTCCCAGGTGTTTTCCATCACAACAGCAGAAGAGGGTCCACTCCTTGCCACCATGCCCTCAGTGGTGCTCAGGAGCTATTTGTGGAACAGCTCAATTACAGATGGGCTTGAACCATCTAGAGACTTTCCAGACGCTGCTGACTTCCTTTTAGGCATGTTCTTAAGCTTCTGATACTCCTCTAGGGTCTCCTTTCTCTCCTCCAATTCAGGCCATATAAAAATTGAGTATAACTTAGAAAAAAAACTAGGCAATACCACAGTCACTTTTCAGAAATAACAGAGAACCTAAGAGATCACTTATAGTCTGTGGACCTAGGGTCCTGAATCAGAGTTCTGAGAACAATAGTTCTAGGGTGATCCTGACTAGAGTAGCCCATAGAATGCATTTGGAGAAATGGATCAAATTCATTTCCATTGGGTCTTTCTAGAGAAAACAGCTCTGAGCCAGTTACCCATGCCTGTTTGAGGGTAGACATGATCTCTGTGTGCACCTCAATTCTGCCTTTGCTAGCTAATCCCTCCAAAATGATCCCTATGAGTCCATGGCTCAAGCTCTACTACATACTGAGGGATTGAACATACGATGGGCAACAAACAGATCATAAGTTTCAAAAGAATGTTAGGACGTCATTAATAAGTACCAGACTCCTAACGTCACAGGACCAGAGAAAGCCAGCACACACCTAGATCAGCAACGTCAGGGATTTGGTCCTCTCCAGCTTCTCCATGTTAGCATCTTCTCATGTGGCTCTCCTGAGACCTCTCACTCCCTCTATAGAACTTGCCTTTTCCCGGTGTAGGTTTCTGACAGACATAAGTAATGGCGGCTGGCTTGAGCTCTGAGCAGCCAGCTTGCTCTTTTCTTGGGTGACCTTATGTTTCGTTCCGTTTGTGTACTTGGTCTTAGGGATATTGTCAGACGTGCCATTCTATCATAATATTCCAAGGCTCTGGGAGTGCCCTGTGGAAACAGGCATTTCCCTCCTAGACTCTACCTGTATTTGAAATGAGGTCTCCAGAGTGTATCTTTGAGTGTCTAAGGTTCCTGTGATTTGGATATGAGTCCATGTGATACAGGCATGGTCCCCGGGGTAGTACTAGTGAGGGTACTAGACTTATTAGAAGGCAGGCTTTGTCGGAGGTTTTAGGTCATTGGTGGTTGCTTTTAAAGGAGACTGTTTTGGACCTTGTTTATCAAGTAAGCAGGTGGCTCCAGTACACGTTCCTAGTCTATGTCACCTGTACACCCAGCAGAGGCCCAAAGCAAGTGATCCATTGGATCAAACTCTGAGCCAAAGCAAACACTTTCTCTTTATAAGTTAATGAATTATCTTAGCTGTTTCATTATGAGGTGGATAGCTGACCAACACAGACAGTAGAAGCCCAAAGTAATAAACACAAGATGTTCTAGCCAGGTTGGGTGCCATTTGTCAAATAAAAACAAACACAGTAAGAATCAAGTTTAATGCCAGTTCCAAGTGATGCATAAGCCCCTTTAGGGCCTAGAACGGTGGTAACACCTGGGATTCAGCATCTAACCCTTCATTTGCAGCACACATCTTTTGTCTATGTTTGCAGTGATGCCATTTGACAGGCTGAGGAACAAGGAGGCAGTTCATTACGGGGACTTATTAAACAAGGCATGTTAAATATCACCTTATAGTTTTGTTCTCTAATTACATGGTGATAAACTCAGTGAGGATGCTTGAGATGGAGCATGCCAAGAGGAGGCTACAGACTCACAGTTGGCAAAACTCAGGGAGAAATCTTCACACTCTTAAGTGGAATTCTGAAGTGCTAAAATGCCTCTCAATGGAATCCTATAGGCAACGGTCAATAGGCTGATTGCCTATAGGATTGAATAGCTAATTAAAACAAGGTAGAGAGAAAGCCTCAACAAGACTTCTTGAGGACAGTCATGTGCAGGCTAGCCTTGATTCCTGCAGGCCCACAACAGTCCAGAGGTTGACAAGCTAACATCGTATTGTGGTCTACAGTTGTGTTGGGCTACATTTGTAGCTATCTCAGGGTACATACAGCTCACAGGTTAGACACACCTTGGGGGGGGCAGCTCTCATTCTTTTCTGTGCTAATTTTTCCTTCATGGACCACAAGTAGAGGATTGGATTACAGACAGCAAAATTTGTGAAAGACACAATCCTCCTCACTTGGCTCTGTGTGTGCCATGGTCAGAAAGCCACATGATCACATGGAACACTGAGTCCCTAGAGCCCGAGACCATGGGGGTAGAAGGACATAGCTCTGTTTCCTGAGTGTGAATTCTAACACTGTGTTCTACCTGCTTTAATCAATACAGCTCTACCAGGTTCCTGATTCCACGACTTTTAAAATTTTCCTTTCCTAAAAACTCACTTCCCCTGTTTAATTTATTTATTATTTTTGAGAAGAAAATGGGTTAGGAATGCTGTTAGTTTGGACCAGAATCTTAGAAATTGGGGAACAAGACAGCATGGCAGGAAATACATAAAGAGAATTACAAGTGTACGTTCTGTCAGAGAACATGGAGACTACATACTTTTAAAGCATCCATGCCTAGATTCAGCTTCATTTGGGATGGTGGAAAGGTCCCTGAAGGATAGTCTAGAGCTCCAAGCTCACTCTTCCAAAGACCAGGTCAGACTCCTGAGACTAGTGTGATGGTCTCATCACAGCTGGACATTATAATTACACAGAGAACTTTAAAGCAAGTGTGGACACATGGATGCATGATACCTATCAAAACAGGCTCTGTCTGTGTTGGGCACCTGGGCCTCTGTAGATTATAAGTTTCCTAGGTGTGTTAGCATTATGCAGTGAAGGGTGAGGCCTTTGGGCTAGAGCAATACAGCAAAGAACCCTGAAGGTGAACATAATCCTTTCTACTCTTGGAACAGCCTCAGACAGCAAGTTACTAGAGGATATGTGGGTCCTCATACACCAATCTCCTCCGCATGCACCAGAGGAAGAGGTGATTTCACAGAGTCAGGTGTAATAGTGATGATTCATCTGCAGATAAACACGAGGCTTGGGACTTCTTTTGTGATAGGTACCCCCGGATATCAAGAATTCACAGTGCCTTGCTGTGTCCCCTCCTTTTATTGCAGACTGAGTTTCTTCCCAGTGCTTCCAGACAACTCCAAACGGCTTGCAGACTGGGTAGAGTAAGCACATGAGCACATGAACCCCTAATCTATGACTGCCTATCAAGAGATGTTTCTTGTTGGTTGGGAGGATGGGCCTAACTTAAGCATGAGCCCTGCTGTGCTTCACAAAGCTATTTTGAATCCTTTAAATGAGATCTAGTTGAGGTCTGTTGACAACTAATAATGTTTGATAAATTTGACCATGATGATATGCCATGTTGAGAAAACATCTTTAAGAAGTATGAGGAGAGGCTGACCAGCCCAGCTACCACTCAGGCCTAGAACCAGGGCTATTACTTGGCCTACCCTAACTCCCATGCCATCTATGATCTATTGGAGCACATGAAGATCCAAAGCTGCAGGATTTCTATGACACAGGGAAATAGCAGGATGTCCAAGAGGACTCAGTGAGGGCTAGGCAAAAGCGAGAGGCCCTGAACCAAACCAATGACTCATTGCAATGCACACTTGCAAGTAAAGATATACAGACTAAAGAGTCCACCATGTGACTGGCTTACTGTCACACTGGGGCTTCCTCAATGAGATGTTTTTCTTTCCTTTTTCTTTTAAATATTATCTAATTTTGGTTGGGCGGTAGTATTGTAGGGGCAGAGAGTAGATGGATGGGATGGGGACATTAATGGGATCAAGATGTATGATGTGAAATCCACAAAGAATTAATACAAAGTTAAAAAAAAAAAAAAGAAACTCCACATTTCTCCCTCACAACATCTCCTTTCCACCTGCCTCTACACATCACAGGCCCAGCGTCCTGAAGGCTTTTCTGGTCAAATATGATCAGTGATTCACTATCATCAAAGAAGCTCCCTTCTGCATGAGATGGAAACTAATCCAGAGACCCACAGCTGGACAACACAAAGAGAGAGACCTTGGAACAATCCGCTGTAAATGGGAAGTTTCCATCAGACCCTTGCTCTCGGCTCAGAGAGCTATGAAGAAGAAACAAAGATTGTAAGAGCCAGTGGGGACACATGACCAAGGAAATTGGGTCTTCTAGATATGACAAGGGCTGACACACATATGAACTTACAGAGCCTATGATAGCATGCACTGGGCCTGCCGAGGTCCAGATGCAGAAGGGGTCCCAGCACCGAGGGGGAAGTGGACAGAGCCCCAATCACTAATGCAGAAGCTATCTCCAAGTGTCAAGTGCTCACAAAGGAAAAATTAGTTTTCTCTATCAGAGTCTCACTGTGTATACAACCAAATTTAAGGGCAGGCCCTGTACCCGGAAATAGAGGGCTGACACAAAATGAATTCAATGGTATTTTTAAATCTCATGATGCTTTGTTTGGGCATTTTTCCCTTGGGGGTTCCTTGCTTACATATCATGGTTTCCCAGTTGTTTGTTGCAATGGGTTTTGTGTATGTGATTGTGCATATCTCGTTCTCTCTGTGTTTCTCATGTTTTTTTTTAAAATTATGGTTTATTGTTTTTTATTTGCTAAGAGAGAGAGAGGGAGAGGGGGAGAGGGAGAGGGAGAGGGAGAGAGAGAGAGAGAGAGAGAGGGAGAGAGAGAGGGAGAGAGAGAGGGAGAGAGAGAGAGAGAGAGAGAGAGAGAGAGAGAGGGAGAGGGAGAGGGAGAGGGAGAGGGAGAGGGAGAGGGAGAGGGAGAGGAAGAGGGGGAGAGGGAGAGGGAGAGAGAGAGAGAGAGAGGGAGAGAGGGAGAGAGGGAGAGAGAGAGGGAGAGAGGGAGAGAGAGAGGGAGAGAAGGAGAGAGAGAGGGAGAGAGAGAGGGAGAGAGGGAGAGAGGGAGAGAGGGAGAGAGAGAGAGAGAGAGAGAGAGAGAGAGAGGGAGAGAGGGAGGGAGAGAGGGAGAGAGGGAGGGAGAGAGGGAGAGAAGGAGAGAGAGAGGGAGAGAGGGAGAGAGAGAGAGAGAGAGGGAGAGAGGGAGGGAGAGAGGGAGAGAGGGAGGGAGAGAGGGAGAGAAGGAGAGAGAGAGGGAGAGAGGGAGAGAGGGAGAGAGGGAGAGAGGGAGAGAGGGAGAGAGGGAGAGAGAGAGAGAGAGAGAGAGAGAGAGAGAGAGAGAGAGAGAGAGAGAGAGAGAGAGAGAGAGAGAGAGAGAGAGAGCATGGATTTAGGTGGGTGAGAAGAACCTGGGAGGGAAAACTATGATTAGAATTTATTCTATAAATTTTTTTTATTTTCAATAAAAAGTTGTTATCATAGGGTATTTTGTCACAGAAATGGAGAAAAGCAATGGCTGTCCTATGTTCTTGGTCTTGAACCACTGCTCTTCCTCACTGGCTCAGTTTATGGCCACACTGGCTGTTTAGAGCTGTTTCTGACTATGTAGAGTGACTTTCCCTGGAAAGACATGATCAGACATCTGTTACCCCAGATGGAGCATTAATGACAGGCCAGACAGCAGCCTCCATCCAGGACTAGATGGTGAGCCTTACTGGGGCTTATATGTTTATTGGGGCGAGAGGTTATTTGCAAGGTGGTTGAGTCACTGGAAACCAGCCCGACATAAATGATTACTCACAAAAGCTATATCCCTGATGCTCACTTACAACCTGCAGGCTCCCTCATGAAAGACAGCATCCCTACCCCAGAAATTCAGCAATTTGTTACTTTTTAAAAAATTACCCTTGGGGAAAGGCCTTGCAAATCTTGCAAGTTTATGAACTATTATATAAGTTTTTCTAGGCTTTGTGACTTGGAAGCCCCCCTGTTCCTTTCAGGAGGGAATGTTCCATCTGAGTTCATGACATATTTCCTGAAGGCTACTTTCTGGGCTCTCTGGTCAGATGCTTTTTGTTAGAAGAACTTTCTCTTTTCTAGAATAGCATATAAACCGCTGACTCACCAGGCTTCCCAGGCGGTGATGGGTGGCCTACCTTGATGGACAATCAATAGTTCACAGAACAATCAAAAACAGCAGCATTTTACGAGGAAATTACACAAATTCTTCTCACTTGCCACCGGATATTAAATTAGCCTTTGCATATGTGTCACTTTGTTTATAAATGCTTGAGTGACAGTACACTGGATTGTCTTTGTCGGATCCTGATGGATACAGGTGTGGTAGATGGCAGGGGTCAAATAATAGTTTGTTTTATCTCAGTTCTCTGCTCTGGATCTAATGCTGCCACTGCCCATGGTCCAGAGTCAAAGAAAAGAAAGTGAGCAATGTGGTATGTGTGTGTGTATGTGTGTGCACATGTGTATGTGCATGTGTGTGTGTATGTGTGTGTGTATGTATGTGTGTGCATGTGTGTATGTGTGTATGTGCATGTGTGTGTATGTGTGTGTATGTGTGTGTATGTATGTGTGTATGTGTGTATGCATGTGTGTATGCAGTGTGTATGTGCATGTGTGTGTATGTGTGTGTGTCCGTGTGTGTCCGTGTGTGTCCGTGTGTGTCTGTGTGTGTCCGTGTGTGTGTGTGTGTGTATGTATGTGTGTGTATGTGTGTGTATGTGTGTGTGTATGTGTGTATGCATGTGTGTGTGCAGTGTGTATGTGTGTATGTGTGTGTGTGTATGTGTGTGTGTATGTGTGTATGCATGTGTGTGTGTGTGCAGTGTGTATGTGTGTATGTGTGTGTGTCCATGTATGCATGTGTGTGTGCAGTGTGTATGTGTGTGTGTGTGTATGTATGTGTGTGTATGTGTGTATGCATGTGTGTGTGCAGTGTGTATGTGTGTATGTGTGTGTGTCCATGTGTGTGTGTGTCCGTGTGTGTGTGTGTGTGTGTGTGTGCGTGTGTGTATCTCCAGAGAAAATGGAGCTTACCCATCATACAGTTTCTGACTCCCCCCCCTCCCCCTAAGCCTGGCAATCAATGTAGAAACTTCTCTTGAGCCCCTGAGAGGACCACACAACCATCGTTCTTGGGGATGTAGCTGCATTGGGTAAGAAAGCTTTGAGGCCACAGCTGAGAAATTAAGGGGAAGCAGCTGTCATCTCTTGATGAAAGCAATAACAGACACACTTAAATATAAACCACAAAGCAGAGTACTCATGGGGCTGGGGCAAGACCCAGGGTCTCACATGATGTAGGCAAGTCACAGCCGTTACTGATGCTGCGATGAGAGAGGGAACATTGGAGACACTAAAACCATAAAGGGTTTTGATGCTATTACTATTTTGCATTGGAAAAATTGTAATAATTTCCCTTTTCATGATAAGGACACAAGTAAAGGCCGTAATCTATTTTGACACAAGGATCATTCAAGTCTTAGTTAAACATGAAGAAAATACAGGGCATGTGTCCCATGCATTGTTGCTATGTAGTATATTATTAAATACAAAATCATTTTAATTAATATGCTTTTTATCTGTGTTAACAGCCACTTTATTAGTTTCTACATTCATTGACAAATGCTCTACATTGATAAATAATATCTAAGACCACCAATTCTTGCAAGATGGCTTATAATTTGATCAAAAGCACCAATCTGTTGAAAAGTTGTTAAGACAAACCCCTCTGAAGAAGTTACATAGTGAGCTCCCTTCCCAGGGTCCTAGTTACTAAAGAAAGTGTATATCTACCTGGGAACACTGAGTGAATGTCAGAGAAGGTTTATCTTTTTGATCCCCCTCCCCGCCAGAGAAAGAGGACAATGTATTTCTTCTCTTTCACACGTGATAAATCCCTTTTCATATGGAGCTTCAAACTCAAGAGTAGAATGTGGGATGTAGACTCTGGATGAGTTTTTTAAATCTTAATGGAAAGTATATAAATAATTACCCATTCAGACCACAGAGCTAATCTGCAAGCATTAACTGTATTCCTGCAATCTACAAGCCATGCCATCTGCCTTGTCAAAAAACAAGCCTAGTTTGGATGGTTTGGGGTAAGTGGGGCTAGGAGGAGAGATAAGTGTGCAGGCACTTTCCATAACTACTCAAATGGACTCAGGAAAGCTCCGACCCCCTCAGAGTCTCTGAACAACTGGACTCTGTCTCCAGACAGCAACTGTCCCCTTGTTTTTTGCTGATCTCTGGATTTAGTTGGAAAAGGGAAGCCACAGGAGCACACAGATGGCTTGTGTTCATTAACACCATCCTCACACTGAAGGGTGTGAGCACTCGCTCTGCTAATGAATCGAGAATGGGGAAGGCTAGGCAAGCCATCAGTGTGTGACAGAAGGCATGCGCCACTGCAGTGGGCACTACTTGGTGACAGCTTGATGAGTGTGAAATGGGAACTAACTAGTCACGAGGAAAGTGTTTATCCTCAGGACCCACAGATAACAGGCTCTCAGAAAAGGGTCATCTCAGCCACCTTCCCCAAAAAGATTCCTAAAGTAGAAGGCCTCATTAACTAACCCTCCCCTCAGCAAAATATTCATGACATCACTGAAGACCGGTTTAGAAATGCGTTTAAAGGAAGCAATACTCTATTTACTGTTAGGGCAAAATCGCACCATCAGAGCTGGGCCCATCAAGTCCTGAGCGGCTCTGATGTTGATGTAACAGGAAGACGGGGCAGGACTGCACTTTGCCTCTGGAAGACTTATTCTTATTTTCCACAGAACTGTCATCAGGAGACTCACACCATGCTGATGCATCGGCCGTTTCTCTACTGTCTTTTGATTTTACTGGGATCAATGGAGCCCTTTAATGACCCTTTTGTGGCTTCGGAAAAAAAAATGCAGGGCTGCCAAATGGGGCAGAACTTTTCCAGATAAATGGGTTTCTCCATTATACAGCAAACATAATCTTTTTAAGCACCCTAACCTCAGGCATCTATTTGGGTAGAGAGAGCTGTTCTTAATTTTTGTGTATTTGAGAACTGTCTTTTCTTGATGGAGTTTTAATAACACATCCATTGGTGTCTCCAAAGCTATTTAGGCTCTTTGTCCCCTTGCAAAAATAAAATGAATCTCACAAGTACCTTCTGGTTTATCTGCTCTCTTGCTGACTAGCACGACATTGCCTGTTCTTTGAGCGTCAGTGATCCTGCCTCTACAGTTCCTCCTGGAACAGTCTTCTGTTTGTGTTGATTTGTCAGGTCTAGGAAAGCAGATAATGGTTTTCTTTAGAATGTCCCAGAAATGCCCTGTGTGGGGATTGTCTGCACCTACTTAGTTTTCTGCTTCTGAAATCCCCATATCACCGTAAAAGACATCCACACTGAATTCTTTCAAGGACTCTGGTATCAATTGTGAGCACCGGAAGAAGGGATTTTCTTTGCAGCTGGTCATGCTTGACCTCTGACCCAGATCTGCCATTTAAGAGCTGGCTTCCTTCCTGTTTGTAATCTCAGTGGTTCTACATGGATTATTGTCTTTATCCCTAAAGCCCTCCTTCATGGCACTAGCCTGGTTCCTGCCATGGCACTACCATATATTTGGTTCTCTTCTTTTCCCCCAAACAGCGTATTTTCTTCTCACCTTAAGGTGGATGCTGTGGAGGGAAAAGCAAATACTATGTGAGAACAGAATCAGGCTTTCAGTACATGTTCATCCAATAGAAGCATAGATATGAAACATGAATGTTGGCTTAGTTTTTGCTTCTAAGACTTCTCCCACAGGTTTTTTTATATATAAAATTCTATATTTAATTTGCCCTGATGACAGGCAAAGTAGGCTTCACAAAATTTACACCTATTTATGAAAATCCAAGTTTCTAAAAATGGTGTTTTACCAAGGTCTTCTCATATGTCTGCAAAGAGAATTGGCCAGTTTAAACTCTAAAACAGATAAGATGCATGGATTTTCTGGTTGTTTGTTATTGCTATAATTCCATCCTATAACCAGAGAAATTGACAACATTTGTATCTCAACTGTGAGTTTCAGATCAAATGTTTTTTCAGTTTATAGCCTAAAGTAACAGAAGCAGCACTATGCACCCAGGGGTGGTTTACTGAGAAATGAGCTTGTATTTGGTGGCTATGGGGTGGTGATGAAAGTAAGCTATGTGAGGAATGATACACACACACACACACACACACACACACACACACACACACACACACACACTCATTGTGGGATAATGCTTTTGTACATTGTAAAGATTTGTCATCTATATTGGTTTAATAAATTGCTGATTGGCCAGTAGTCAGGTAGGAAATTTAGGTGGAGGGACCAGACTAGGGGAATTCTGAGAGGAGAGGAAAGGAGAGACAGAGTCATCAGCCAGACACAGAGGAAGCAGGATGAGAATGCTGCACTGAGCAAAGGTACCAAGTCATGTGGCCAAACATAAACAGAAATATGGGTTAAGGTAAAGTGCAGTCAGTGAAAACCTCCTAGTCAACTACTTGAGAAGCGGCTGCTGGGTATTTGAAAGTTTCTGGTGGGACAGAAACTTTCCACTACACACACAGAAACACATGCACACGCATGCATAGCAATCTTTAAAAATCAAATCTATTTAATATACAAGAATCCAGACATATAAGTGTATTAGTTCACTATGTACATATAACACAGGCCTATGTTGAATTTTTCCAAATTTTCTGCAGTTACTGTGTCTGAATCTTATAATTTTAATTATTTCCATATAATTATGCATAACACTATGACATATTATGCACATACTACTATATGTGATTTTATGTTCTTTCTTAAGCTTTCTTCCTAAAGCATGAAGAAAATTTGCTATGGGAGGAAGAGAAAAAAGCACATCACTTTAAAATATAAAATTTGTTTTTAATCATAAGTGATTTGGCCATTTGAAAATTCTTGTTAGCCAATTAATAACATTCCTTCTCCTTAGCTTGGGGAAAAAAATGGGAGCCCTCTAGTCAAGAGAGTAGAAACATGTTTTACTAGAGCTTTTGATCAACAAGAAAATAAAGTGTGGTTGATGTCAAGGGCTTTCCAGCTGGAACACCTTAGCCAGAAAAGCCAATAAGCTGTGGTCCATGAACTGCTGCCTGCATTGTAAAAAAAGTTTTACTGAAACACAGCCATGCCCTTGTTTACATATATCTACTTCACGCACAGCATCAGAGCTGACTAATGAAGCACTGACCACGTGGCTCTAAGAGCTAAGCTCATTGGTATCTTTCCTTAAAGGAAGCACTCTCTGGAGCCTTGAGAAGCACTGGGCATCTTTAAAGTTTTCAAAGGGAGGAGAAATCTGAAAATTGGTTGGCTATTTTTTTCTAATAAGCCACATAGAATTTGACACTTTAAAGTGTTTATATTAGTTTAACAAAGTAACAGCAAAATATAAAAGAAGTGTTGATATGAATTATCAAAGATGCGAGACAAATTTTTTACAAGTTGATAAAAATGTTAAAAAAATTCTCCCCTTTTTGTCTCCTCTTATGATTTTTTGACATTTTTTTTCCACACTTCCTCCTTGGAGTCACTTTTCCTTTTTCTTGCCTTTTAGTTTTTAACTATAGTGAGAAGGGAGGCCTGGAGTCAGGCCAATGTTCTAAATGGCTTCTCTACTCTCTGCGCTGGGTCTGGGGAGCTGTGGCTGAGGATTCCCAGCAATCTACAACTCCGAGTTAGCTAAGAAGATTTTGTTTTACTCATCCAAAAAGGGATGTCCAACTTTCTTCAAGTCTCAACTTAACTTATTTCAGCAGGAAGCAGCTGAGACTCACATTCCGTCCATTGATCAGAGTAGGTGACACACTTCCTTCCTAATGTAATCTCGAAATGGCAGGACATCCATAATTAATCTGGAAGTAAGCTGCCCTGCCTATTAAACAGGTTTCCAATTTAGCAACTCTTTAGGCAATGTCCCAGCAACCATAAAGGTCATTTTCTAGTCGCTGCTTTAAGAAAAACAGCAAGGACACTTTCTGGAAAACGTGCTTTTTAAAAAAAACATGCATAACATCTAATAATCTATTAATATTATACTGTAGCTGTGGTGGCAAATATTTGTGTTCTTGGGTTTGGGATGTGGAACAAGGCGCCACTTTTCACTATTATATTCTCAGGTTAATATTTATGACTAGACTTAGCAGAAATCTAAGTTGCAACATTGCCAATTACTGAAGCCTTATAGGCCCACAGGGGCTTTTGTGCTTGCAGAAGCAAGCTGAGTTAGCTGGCCAGCTCTTCTAGCTCCTGAAAGAGGACATTCTTTCTTCCAGTGCTCACCCTGTGTTGGCTGTCTGTCTTCTGCTCTGCTTGGCTATACCACTTAGGAATTTAGTAAGGAGGTTTATTGTGTACCTATCACAATCAACTTTTCCCCTCAGTGTGTAACATGTCAGGGTTTCTCTCCAGGCTCCACATCTTTTTCTAATTACTGCCTCTTCTTCCCTGCGTGAACCCCTGTGGATGATGCAAAAATGGTTATAATGAAAACATACTGGGAAGATATGACAGATCCACATGAAACTGTCAGAGGTCATGTGTTCTATGGCTTGGTAATGGCAAGGGAAGGAGACAGACTCTAATGTGAAGACGACATCTGGGCTAGCTCTGTTTGGATGGGCACGAGAAGGGGAGATGTGTTTTCTACTGCAGAGTTAAGTACAAGTGGAGTGAAGGCCGCAGGTCATTCTTGAAGATCCACAGATGACGGCTGGGGAGACGTCATGACTTCTCTGCAGGGTCATATTCCTGTAGAGTTCATGTGTTGAGCACCTCGTCCACAGTTATGGAAGAGGACTAGAGATTCTTTAACCCTCCCACTGCAGGATGCTACATAAGAAAGTATCATCTATGAGGGACTGGGCCTAACCAGACACCAAACTATCAAGGGCTTTGATTTTGGACTTTGTCAGCTCAGAAACTGAGAGTCAAATTTCTGTCAGTTGTTAATCACCCAAGGCATAGCTTGCTGTTATAATAGCCTGAACGGACTAAGTCTAGACACTGGGATTTTTAAGCAAATTCCATGGGTAGTAGTAGAATCTAAACTCTAATAAAGGAACTTACAAACTTGTCCATATGGAGGACAGACCAACCAACAGACCAGCTCATTGGCTTCAGAATGTTATAAATAATAGGTGGAATTATTTTGGTCTAGCCTTTGCCATCACACAGTCCATTCATTCATGGATAAGTCTGACTTTTTTTTTTTTAATTCATATCTATACTATGTCAGGGAGAGTTTGTAAATGTCACAAACATGCAGACGTTTCTCCTAAGGGCATAGTGATGACACATGAGGCTGAGCAATGACCGCAGTCTCTCTTGACATCAGTGTCTAGATGGTTGTGGGTTAGAGCCATCTAGAAGAGTCAAGATCAGGGTTTTTGCTGAGATAGATATGGCTGACATTATATGTCCAGCAAAGATGAGGATAGTTCCAAAGACATGTATGATGTAGGAATGTATTTCTGTATGCTGTAAATATCAATCTTTAAATAAAAGAGCTGTTTTGGCCCATGACAGGCACCATAGAAAAAGTAGGAGGAGAAATCAGAGCATAGGTAGGAGAAGCAGGGCGGAGTCAGAGAGAGACTGAGCAGATGCCCAAGAAGAAGCATGTAAAGAACACAGGTGAGCCACGGGCCACGTGGCAGACAGATTAATAGAAATGGGTTGATTTAAGTTGTAAGAACTAGCTAGCAATGTGCCTGAGCCATAGGCCAAACAGCATGAACTTAATATAAGCATCTGAGTCATTTTGGGGGCCTGAGCAGCGACAAGCAGCAAAGGAGACTGGGGCTGCAGGTCTGTGGGTCTGGGCCTCTGGCCGCCCAGGACCAAGAAACCTCAATACAACACATGCACAGAACCAGGCAAAAACCAGGAGGATAGAAAACGAAATGAGACAAAAAAGTTTGTCAAGGGGTCACTATTTGTTTTATGCTGTACAATATTATCCCTTCGATCTTTACAGCACTCAGTGTGATATGTTTTATTATTCTAATTTCAATAAACTACCTAGGAAATAGAAACTTGGAGAAGCTAAGAACCTTGCCCAGGGTTATAGAGCATATGGAGATCATAAACTGTATTAAAATTCTACCCATTCTTGCTACAAAGGCCTTCTAACTTACATTACTCAAGGAACCCTTTCAGGCTGGAAGACAAGAGGTGAGTGAGCCTTAGGACACGAGGGCTGAGGGGAGTTTAGTGTTGTGAAGGGGAGAAGGTAGCTGTAACCACCGGTGGATGTGATTCCCAGGGGTCATGCAGAGTGAGGCGGAAGACCAAGGAGGAATCCCAAGGTCAGGGCAGACTCTCCGTGTGGGTGAAGGAAGGGCAATGCTGGGCAGAGACTCGCAAGCACAGCTGTGGAGACAATACGGGAGGAGCCCAATGAAGAGACACTTTCAAGATAGACAGACGTCCAGCCAGTGCTCACAGAGGCTATGACTCATGAAGGAGCCTGTCAGGTTCCAGTGTCTCTAATAGTGCTGGAGACGGGTAGGAAAGATGGCGCCCATTTGGTTCAACGGTTGTCAGGTCATTATGGGGTCATAGATGGGACATTAGTAGGGGATGTTTTATTAAGAGTGTTAGAGGAAAGAAAATCGTATAGCAGACTAATGATTGCTTAGGAACAAAGGAATAGTAATAGTGTGTGAGGGGAGGGGAGGCAGCAATTATAGATAGATATGTCTGGAGAGAAACTAGACCACAGAGATGTGGATGTGGAGGGGATAACTGATGGGGTGAGAATGAGGGTCCTTAAACCCGAGGACTTAGTGGGAAAACATCACATGTGGGGAAAGACCAGGGAGTTTCTTGTTTTTGCTGCTTTAAGAAAAGGCAGACAGAGTGAGGACAGGTCAGAGATGGCGAAAGTGTAAGCTAAGAGGATGTCAGGCAGGAGAGGAGAGCCAGGGCACAGAAGGCTGGGCTGGGCTGCTTTGAGAGGACTGTCCTCATCGGAGAACTATGGACTAGAGAAAAGATTGTGAACAAGTTTCAAAATGTAAAGAATGATTAGAAGAGTGTGGTAGTGGGAAGGGCAGGTAGACCTGTTAGCACCAGGTGTCACAAGTCTCCAAGGAGTAGGTACTTTACAATTGAGTGAGGATTCACTCTGGGGAAGTCTAAGAAAGTAGAAATACATTGCCCTGCCTTCCAGTCTCTACCTGGAGAATAAAACTCTTTGTCTCTGAGCCTGAGGAAAAAGGTCTGTTCTCAGGATTACGTTAAGTATTCAGAAATACTCATTCTATGTTTCAAGGTGGTCACAGGCCATGACATTGGGCAAGTGAAGGGCACAGAAGTGATGGCTAGAAAGGGAGCAAGCAGTTTTGGGGGTTGAAACAAGTGAATGTCAGGAGCAGAGAGACACAGCATGTCAGTATGAGTTTTGATGTTCATGTAACTCTTGAGCCCAGGCTTATGCATTGCACCTCATTTTCTTTCCCTGAACCAAGTTCAGGACTTTGCACGTCTTCAAATCCAGTCCACATCTAACTAACCATTGCTGATGCTCCCTTTACTTGGCTTGTTGCTTGAAACTGTTCCCTTTAAATCCGGGATATTCCAGCTAGAAAGATTCCCTTTGACATCCTCTGTACATCCCATGGCGTGAGAAGTGAGCAAGCTACTGTAAGCAAGAGAAGATACACCTCGAGGGCATGTTATAGGGTGCTGGCAGCTGAAGTTTTAACATCCAGCATGGAGCTTGGTAGAAGGTATCTGACATATTTTTAAGCAGTGTCCCTGTGCTTTGGAGTATGGATGTCAAGTTTAGCTGGGATCAATGTCAGTTTTGTCAACAAGGGAGTCCTGGGTTGTGCAGCAGATGCTGTATCACAAATAATGGCCCAGGACCACTCAGCTAATGCCCACACGGTCCTAACCCGTCAGGCATCCTCTTTTACTCACCTCTGCCAGTACTTTATCCCAGTCTCCATCAGTATTTTCCCAGAGTACTCTGGCACCAGAGCCCTTCGTCACCACTCTGTCTGGCTGTTTCTCGTCTCCTCCTAAGCACAAAGCTGCCCACCTTTGCTAAGAACACTGTCTCTGGCTTGAGCCTCCTCTAAGTCTGATCTGTTTGTAGGTGGTATTGTCCACCAAGCTGCTGGATGGGATGCTATTTGTTAGCCATGCCCTCCCCCAGGCTCTGACGTCAGGCCCCCTTTTAAAGAAAGGTTCTCATGTGCGTCTTCCTTTCTCTCTGTGTCTGTCTTGGGAACTCCCTGTCTTTCTCTTTCTTCCTGCTTTCTCTGCCATTATAACCATAACCCCTCTGTTAATCATGACCATATTCATCTGCGAGTAAAGCTCCTTTCTACACAGAAACAGCCACTAAAAGTCTCCTGCTACCTAGCGTTGCCTTCTACCGAGTTCCTGAGTTTCCACCTGCATCCATAGGAACCCATCGCCAGATAACTGGGTATATGAGAATCATGCTAATATATGCACAAAATCCTAACGCTATTCTTCTTGATAACTAACTGGCTACTAGAAATATTAATTGTTATATTATTGTTACCTTTGTGTGCATGCATCTCATCTCCCTAACCTCTGGGAGGCTGGAGGGAGCTGCGTAGCCACACAGCCTTGTAGAGCTGAAAGTATCTTTGGAGTTGCCTTCTCCAACATGTCCATTTCTCAGATGGTACTATTGAGACTTACAGGGGAGAAATATTAAATGATATCAATATATCATGTAACCATTTTTAGTGGACAACTCATGGCATTAAGTATATTTTCATTTATTTATACCATCATCTTTATCTATTTTCATCAGCTTGCCAAACCCCCCCTTCCATTAATGGGAACATAATAGTTTCTATTTTGAGCTCCTGTGAACAAATGTTGCTACGAATATAGACTTATGCTGAACAAACTCATGGCCTTTCTAGAAAAAAAAAGTATTTATTATTGTGTGTGTGTGAGGGGCACTGTGCCGTGCACATATATTATGGGGGTCAGAGGACAGCTTTGTGGTACTGGTTCTATTCTTCCACCTTTGCCTTGGTTCAGGGGATCAGATCACCTGGCTTGTGTAACAAGCACCTTTACCCTGGGCCAGAGCGCCATCCTCCGTGCCTCCCAGCCCCTGCTGTGCACAGCCTGTTCCACACAGAAGGGATTCAGAGGAAACCCTACAATCAATGGTGGTGGTTATCTCAGCCTCTCCTCTTATGAAAGAGAGAAGATGTAAGTACAGGAAGCAAAACTATCCACCCTATCATTTTATTTATATGCACCTATCCTTTAAGTGTTACCAGTATTTAGCCAGTGTTACACAGCAGGCTTGGAAGAACAGGAATATTTACACTCTCCTGAACCTCTCCATACCTTCCAGAGAGAAGGAACTTTAAAATCGTCACTTCTCCCTAAAGTAAGGCTGTTTGGGGAACTCCTAGAATATCAAGGATTTCTTTTGAAGAACTTCCACTTGGCACTCTTCTGCTACACTAAAGAAAAAGAACAATGAAGTTTCCTTAGAACTTTTCTCCTGAGATGTCCATTTTTTGTTTGTGTTTTTTAAATCGTTTATCTCTGCATAATCCTCTCAAGGTGAATTGAAGGACACTGGCTTTTCAAAGAGGGTATTGAGCTCAGGGGAACTGTCTATGTCCCTGCACTACAGTCTGCACCCAGCATCAAATCCATGTCATTCATAGTTGTTCCTCAGTGTGGGTGTTCCTGAACCTGTTTAACCCTTCCTCGTCCATAAATGGAAAGACAGTTTGCCACCCATGTGCAATGATCTCTGTACTCATCAGGAACACAGGAAGCTAAAACCAAACCAAACAAAAACCAGTAGGATGCATCCCATAGCACATGAAACTCTTAAATCTTATCTCACATGCCGTGTTTCCTGGTAACTGTGAGCCAGTTTCATCAGGAAAATAAGGCTTAGACCATCACTGAGCTAGTGAAGAATGCAAGAATCAAGGAGTTTGCATTCGAGGGTGGTTAACGTATCACGGGTCATATTCAACAGTGTTTGTGTAGAATTGTGGTTAGCATGGGTACTTCCTGTCTGTGTGGGCATCAGCACACAGTCTTGCTGGGCTCTGCCTGTACTTCTACTCACAACACTTTGCTATGGTCAAAGTGAGATGTCTTCCTTCAATGCCAAGACCACTGATTCCAACAAACTTCTGTTTCTGTTTCTGCTGCCTTTCCCCTCTCTCTTAGGGACTCTAGAAATTCATTGTTTACAAGAGCTATTCTTTTATTACCAGCACACTTTAGAATATGCATTCCACTTCAGTATAGAAAAATGTCTAAAGAGTAGAAAAATATCAAGCCATTTCTTTTGTGGATGCTGGATATTGTATTTACAAAATGGTCTTCGTTATAATAATTATAAAATTATTCTCAGATAAAATAAAATTTTTGGGCATGGTTTAAGGTCTTTACATTTTATTTTACCATATAAAACAAGAATAATTTACTGGTTTGTAGATGATTAAGATACATTCTTAATGAGTTAAAAGTTCCCAATTTTCCTATGTGTTTTTCAGAGTTAGTTAATTTGACAATGTTTTTATAACTTATTAAAATTTATATATACAATCACACATCCACATTTACTTATACTACACAAGTAGCTTATAATGATAGGCAGAGGCAGGAGGATCTCTGTGAGTTTGAGACCAGCCTGGTCTACATAGAAAGTTCCAGGACAGCCAGTGCTGCACAGAGCAACACTGTCTCATGAACAAAAAATAAAAAAAGTATAGTGAATGATCATTAAATAATTTCATTTTGAGAAAATTTTAAATGTTGTGTGTCAAGATCCATAGAAAAAATTATATAATTCCTCCGTCCTTAACTAACTAAATACAACACACTTGCTAATTGCTAAGCATAATTTTAACTTGTCCTCAGTTCTTAGATTGACTATAGATTATAAAATATGCACATGCTAGATGATGGAATGTATATTTGCTTACTTCTGTCACTTCAAATTTGTTGAAGCGATATGAAATTAGTGTTCATAAAGAGAAGAAATTGCCACATAAGTCTTTTTTTAACCATTAGTATACTCTTTTCCCTAGAGAACAGAAGGTACTTTAATTAAATATGAAATTGTGGGAAATTCATTATAGTAGGATATAATTACACTGAAATACGAACATAGAATAATGGATTTGGGGTTCTGGTGTGTTTATTTTGCAAGTTATTACAGTTAATCAAAATGGTAAAGTTAGTATACCCATACAGTTTTTTTCTGTGTTAGTTACACTAAAGCTAGAGTTGGGCTAGAGGGTTGGCTGAAGGGCTTCACTGTGTGAAGATGTGAACTCAGAGCTCCAGAACCCACACAAAGCTGAGTACGTTAGCACCTGTAAGCCCAGCGCTCCTAGAGTGAGACAGGAAGTGCACAGACCATCCAATCCAGTGAAGGAAGGGGTCAGCAGTCAGAGACCTTGCCTTAAACAAGGTCAAGTTGTCTTTTGACCCCACATGTATGTGCCCACATTTACCTACACAAAATGCACAAACATATACATATTTATAAATACACACACATCATACGTTCCAAGATTCTAAAGAAACTATAAGTAAAAACTTCAAATTATCATGATATATTTATGTATCCATATTTATATATCTACGTATATATTATGCATATTTGTCCATTTGTTATCACATGTATGTTTACTTATATATGCCTATATATTTAATACTTACAAAGCACATTAAAAATTAAAACAATAAAAATAAATGCATAAGCAATGTTCAAAAAATAAGAAAATTTGGTTTTTAATCTGCCAAATTATTGTTTCTCTGTGGCCCCAAAGGCAGAGGTTCTTCTGCCACTAACATAGTCCACTGTCTCCTTTTGTCACGTTCACAAGTCATTGTGGGAGGAGTCTTTAATTTTAAAAATGTTTAATGTTTTAAAAATAGTTCCTAATGATAACTATTGTTTTTATGGTGTTTTTGAATTTAGCAATTCACTCATAAATCTTTAGATTCTTTAGATACTTTAGATCTAAATCTTTAGTATCTTTAGATACTCACAAATTAAAGCTTTCCTCTTTCAACAACTATTTTTCTATTTTATCAAAATTCAGATCTCAATTTTGGGTTAAAAATGGTTTATAAATCTTTTATGCCCAAACAGTCCTTAAGTAACACAGACTTTGTCCTTCACCCTAAAAGGGAAGGCTGGTAGGTCTATGTGAAATCATCCAATTTTTACTTAATTCAAATTATTATAAGCACTTTATTGTTTTCTAAAATTGATAATCAGAAACTGAGTTTACTGCCCAGACTAATTGTACATGAAAACAATAATGGTTATTATTTTGAGTTAATTACATATAAGCTTAGAAACATTTAATGACGTACATACTTAAAGTCTGAATGAAGAAGGAACGAATTGGACAGTAACATTGTTTTGACTTCAAAATGATTTCTCATGCTTTTCTGATGGGAGAAGTCTGACTTTTGAGAATAGAGGGGTTAGGATGCTGTCTAGACGGACAGACAGCCTGTTAGGGTGTTGTAGTGCCCGGAGATAGGCAGTGGCAGGCACCCTCTTCTCTTTACTTCCAAGTTCAAACTGCATTGGGTTTGGACCATCGCTGACCTTATACTTGAAGGTACAGGGGCATGGTCGTCCTAATGTTCAAGCCCTCGGGGCGTGCCATACGTAACAGGGTAACAAGGTATGCTGGATGTCTTATCTTGCTTACTTTTGGACCAGTCACAGGGGGCTGCATCCTAATGGTTAGTAGAACCTTTCTGAGATTGGCTACAGACCAGTTCCTTAATTAATCTCAACTTGTTTTACAGCTTTGACCTTGTTTTTCATGTCTAGTCCAAAAAATCTGACAAAAGGCCCCTAAAATTCAGACATATAATCTTACACCAGAAGTCATCATATTAGTTAGGCAGTGGGCTTATGGGTCAAATCAGGTGCCATCTTATTCTGATACCTCAGTCCCCTCCCACATACTACCACCTTCCATGTAACAGAGGGAAAATCACATTAAACACAGGTTTGTGTGTGAGAGAATGTATATAGGTGTATACTTGTATGTGTATACTGAGATTATAGTGAAGACTTACGCAGTACTAGAAAAATCAATTCAATTATGTTAGCAAATTTTGGTCATTCCCATTTTTTAATTTTTTAATTTATTTATTTATTTATTTTTTTGCTTTAACACTGAGAGGAGGCCCAGGCATCCACAGCCATCTGCTAGCTCAAACTGTCCCATCTGTTGTGTGGCTTAGAACAGATAATGAAGGGGCCCAGCATGGTGTAGACATTTGCTAAGACTAGATGTTGGAATAGATAGATCTGGAGAGATCAGCCACAACCAGTTTTCCTGTTTGTGATCTTTGAGGTATTTTTCTTTCACTGATTGGTTCAGCCTCAGATGCCTCCAGGGAAAGGTCCCATAAAAGGCCAAGAAATACTAGTGAGCAGGGAGCCCAGATCCCCTCCCCATCCCTACCTTTGCACACTGGGTTTCTTCTTCTTTTTCTTAGAGCCAGTTTCTTGGTCATCTAAACACTGCTTAGTGACTTAACCTGCTACAATGTGAACATCCCAATGTACCCCTACAAATAGTTTTGACTGCTTGGAACCCATAGGTCTTGACCTGTGCTGGATTTCAAGTGTGATCGAGAACTTGAAGAAGTTAGCATTTTCTGTATTGTGCCCATAATCATTCTAAACAGATGAACTGGTTAAAGATCAAAATTCCTAGCAGCTTTATTGTGATTCAAGGAATCAAACACACTTTATTTTCTCCTAAGAGCTGAGTTGGATATTTTCTTCTGCCTCCGGGGCAGCTCTCTTTCTTTAAAGGAATGTGGATATTTTCTTTTTGTTAAAACCTGCATTTTTTAAAACAAGAAAACTAGGATTTCCTGGCTTGAGGTAGCATCTATTCACACTCCCACCCTTTTGCTTCTAGGGAAAAATATGGACTGTTGATGTGATTATTGTCAACTTTTATTTTACTGCACAGCAGCTCTGGGAACTAAGGTAAGGACATGACATGAACCATGGCTGCTTCGGAGGTGTCAAGGACTTGCCACCCTCCCTCCCTCATTACCCCCTCCCTCCCTCTCTCCCTTCTCCCCTTTTTATGACCTTTGGGATTTCTTTTCTCTTAAGGTTCTTTGCATGCGTCTTTAATGTTTTTACCTTTCTGTTTTATATTAGCAAACGAAAAATTTGTACATGGTGATGACATGATGCTTGGCTGCATGTAGACATGACGCAATGGCTAACCCAAGCTGTTTAGCTTGTGCATCATCAGTTGCCTGGCTCTTTCGTGACTGTTAACTTTCCTACACTAACGTCATGGAGCTTGGTTAAGATGGTCTCTTAATATAGTCTCTTAAGAACGACTCCATAGCACTCAGGGCTCAGGGTCTACATTCATGTACAGATCAAATCCAATCTGTGCTGCTCATTTACACAAAAAGAAGTTAAACAAACACACAACAAACAACAACAAAACATGAATCAAGGATGTGCCCAAACTATCCCTTCACATCAAGAATTCTCCTTTGGAAAGACACACAATATCTCCTTGGGTATAAGCCCAAGAAGGGTGCTTGAAATAGTCCTCTGGGCATCAGTGAGGTCGACAGAATGCTGACAGCTTTATCTTTGCATGTAGAGCTGTGATAGCAAGTGACTGGCTTTGCAGGGGAGGCAGCCTGGATGCAGGGTGAATGATGCATGTGATAAAAAAGGTGGAGACTGAACAAATGATTTCATAAATTTGCAGAAGTAATTTCATGTCACAGGCACCACCCACGTGCCAGAAAGGAGGCCATGGGGCTGTCCCCTATAGTGAAATGCACAATTTAAAAGTAGATCCCATTTTTTTTTTTAAATTAAATGATCGCATAAAGAAAATGAGGACTGAGTGCTGACTTTGAAAAATGGATTTTGCTTTCCTATCTCTGACCTTTACAAGGGAATCAAAGTCAAAGGAACTTCTCCAAGAACAAAATATGTTTTGCAGATTTATTCTCTTTCTTGACAGCATATAGAAATATTTTAGTGTTAGAATTTGCACAGCATGGAACAAGTAATAAACCTGGTGTTTTGTGTGGCTGGCTGTTTTCTCTACCATGTTGACAGCTTAGCTCTGACTTCTAAGGATGGGGGAGGGCATGAAAACATTAGTTCACAATTTAAACAAGATCAACAAGCATTTTATCTCCATTGGAAATATTTTTTTCTTTTCCCTCTGTTTAAAAAAAATACTTTTTTTTTTATCCACTTGAGATAAAACACTTGCCTTGCAATTCTGAGGACTGGGATTCAGATCCCAAGAACCCTGGTAAAAGCTGGGCAGGTGAGGTGACCCCTGTAAATTCAGCATGGAAGAAACAAGCAGGCAATTCCCCAGGACAAACTGCTTAACCTAGTCAGAATAGTCAGGCTCAGCAAGAGAATTTGCCTCAGAAAACAAAGTAGAGAACTGCCAAGATAGATGTCCAGCATCAATTGTGGGCCTCCACATGTACCTGCTCGCCCACACATGTGGAGACTTGTGGGAATATTTTCAAACATATTAAAAACATTTGGAGATATCAGAGGGATCTACCCACAGTCAGTCTAGGAGGATCAGAGAGTGGTAACTCACACCTTTAATCCCAGCACAGGGAATATCCCAGGAGTGGTGACCTACACCTTAATCCAATCTGAGTGTGAGGTCATCTTAGTTTACAGAAGGAGTTCCAGGCTTCCCGGCTGGCAGTGGTGGGGCCACACCTTAACTGAGTGAAGAAAGTATTTAAGGCAGACATAGAAAGAGAGAGCAGGCAGAAGAAGCCAGGAGGATTGAGGATGAGGAAGCTGGAAGACAGCTGGGTAAGATCTGACTGTGGTGTTTATTTTCTCTAATATCTCTGCTTTTCGGAGAGAGTCCCTGAGTTTCCTTTTTCATGCAATAGACACTCATACACATAAGTATGCATACCACATATACACATGCAAAAGAAGAGATAATTACTTGGGAGACTCACACCTGAGCTGGCCTTGAGGAGGGAGTTTCACCCTGAATGTAGGTGATAGCATCATGTGGGCTGGGTTAGGGGTGTGGGCTGAGCACCAGCACTCATCTCTGCTTCCTGACCATGGGCTCAGTGTGACCAATCACTTCACACTTCCACTGTCATGCCTTCCCGTAAGAGTGTACGTTGTCCCATACAACTGGGAGCCAAAAAAACAAACAAAAGCCAAGAAAACAAAAACACTCCCCTGATGTGGGAAAGCCTTTCTGTATGCTGTGAATATCAATCTTTAAATAAAGGAGCTGTTTTGGGCCATGACAGGCACCATAGAAGAAGGAGGAGGAGAAATCAGAGCATAGGTAGGAGAAGCAGAGCGGAGTCAGAGGCAGATCGAGCCAGCAGTCTAAAGAACAACATGTAAGGAACACAGGTGAGCCACGGGCCACGTGGCAGACAGATTAATAGAAATGGGTTGATTTAAGATGTAAGAACTAGCTAGCAATGTGCCTGAGCCATTGACCAAACAGCATGAAGTTAATATAAGCACCTGAGTAATTTCTGGGGGCCTGAGCAGCAGCGGCAGGCAGCTAAGGGGTCTGGCGTGGCAGGGTCTTGGCCTCTGGCCGCCAGGGACCAAGAAACCCCACTACTACAGATGGGGCGATTATCTACTTAAAGCCTGAAAAAGATTAAAAAGGGTTCTAGATCACAGAAACTGATCCAAGTCAGCTTCCAAATTGTGTATACAAGGCAGGTCATTGTACAAAGAAAGCGTGGCGTCCCTGGGCAGGTGACAACAAAGAAAGCATGGTGGCCGGGTCACATTCAAAATGGCGCCAGCAGACTGGCAACAGAGAGTGTAAGCTACAATCAGGCGGGTTCGTAAAATCTCATAGAAGACTCAGTAGCATGTGATTGATTTAAGGTTTCTGTTTATTTTGAACAAAAAGGAAACAAAGACAGTTTCTTAGTAGCAACATTTTCTTTAGTCTGCTCTGTTTGCTGGCCATGAATAGAGACGCGGTCCCTTTAAGAGAACTCACTGATTCAGCCTAATCTGCAAAAACTATGCAGCTCTTTAAGAGAGTGTATTTTAAAAGCTATTCTGGTTAAAAGATAATTAAAGATTCACAATAAAACAGATTCAGATGAAAAAACCCTGTAAACGGGTTACAACGTGTATAAAAGGTACATAGGCTTCAGAGAGAAAAGAGAAAAGGTAGAGAAAGTCTTTTAAAAGAGAAATAGAGTAATAAAAATATAATAAGCCATGTAAAGATGGAAAATAAATACAAAGTCTGGATTTTTGTTGTTATTATGTTTTCTTTTAATTTTTTAACTGTTAATGAGCTAACTGCAGAAAGACAATGGATTGCAAATGCAAAGGCTACTAAGTTAAACAAGGATATATATTTTAAAGGTATTGTGATTTTGAAATGTGTGTATGAAGATTTATTGCTTTGGAAGAGTTCTGCTTTTGTTTCCACAGAAGTTGAGTACCTGTGGATTGCTTCCAGACAAATATGGTTTCATCAACCAAGACCCCCTGAAAAAATCTCTGATGGGAAGAGATGGCCATATCAGCTTCAGGGCTGCAGATTATGATCTAGTCTCAAGAACTCATGAGATTTTCAATGCCCCATAATCAGCAGGAAGTAGTAATGGAAAACTATGCCCAAATTCCCAAAATATTGTTTATAAATGTTTGTTTTCATTACAAATGGTTATTGGTCATAGTTAATCTTTTTATAAGAAGAAAAAGGGGATATGGTATATCAATGATTTTTTTTAAAAAAAGTTAGAATATTGAATTTACTTAGATTAGGAAATCAGCTGTTAATCTCAAAATGTTTTACATTGGTATGGATTTTGGTTTATTGATACAAATTTAAGGTCAATTCTTTTATGCTATAGGTATTTTTCTACTCTTGTTTAAGATAGGATGTTTATGTAACTGATTTAAAATTGTATTGTATAATTAAGAAATGTATGTTAGTTAGATTTTTAGGTATACAAAAATATAATTCAATTAGATAGGTAATCTTCAAACACTTCTAAGACCTACAGAATATGGCATTTAAAATGTTTTAAGAGCTTAGACTTTTCTGGACAGTGAGACAGGTCTGCTCCTGGCAGCACTAATTTACTTCAAGAGAAAAATGGGCATCAAAGAAACTCCATATAGAGTCTATTTGTGGCAATGGTTAGCCACTGGACAAGAACCTGTTCTTATATTGACTGCTTGACAGTATGCTGTTTAAACTGGACAAGCAGGTCCATAGGAAGATGACCTCTGAACTTTGGCAAAACAAGCCGAGATGGTCATTCAGGTTCCTGCTTTACAGAGAAAACTGTCAGACATTCTTCAGGACTCGAGGAAAAGCAACTGATAAACTGTGCCAGAATGGGCAGAGCAGATTTCCTGCTTCACTGAAATGAAAAGAGACTCTGGGCCTGTAGGCTGAAGATGGATGCCCCAACTTTATAAAGGAACTTTGGGTGACTGTCCAGGCAGATAGGTGTCATCTCTGTCCTTTCTAGATTTTAGAAGTTGCTTGCACTTCTGGTTTACTTGGGTAAATATATCCTTCGGTGGTCTTTGATGTAGTTGAAGATTAGATAGTTATAGGTACAGTTTTTCTTTGTCATTTGAAAGGTATATTGGATATGAAACTTTAGATTCTTAAAGATAAGGTAGATGATAAGAGTATTTTCTTTAATTTTGTTAAATACAAATAGACTAGATATTATAACTGTAATTCTTGCTTGATGGCTATTTTGTTATATATAATTTTGCTATGTTAAAATTAAAACCTTCCTTTTTGATTAGACAGAAAGGGGGAAGTGATGTGGGAATGCCTTTCTGTATGCTGTGAATATCAATCTTTAAATAAAGGAGCTGTTTTGGGTCATGACAGGTACCAAAGAAGAAGTAGGAGGAGAAATCAGAGCATAGATAGGAGAAGCAGGGTGGAGTCAGGCAGATCGAGCAAGCTGCCCAAGGAGCAACATGTAAGGAACACAGGTGAGCCACGGGCCATGTAGCAGACAGATTAATAGAAATGGGTTGATTTAAGATGTAAGAGTGAGCTAGCAATGTGCCTGAGCCATAGACCAAACAGCATGAAGTTAATATAAGCACCTGAGTCATTTCTGGGGGCCTGAGCAGCAGCAGCGGGCAGCTAATGGGTGTGGCGTGCAGGTCTGTGGGTCTGGGCCTCTGGCCACCCGGGACCAAGAAACCGCATTACAACACCCCCCCCCCCCAAGCTGCTCATCCTAGCAGCAAGTCAAATAAGTGATACAGGGTACAATTATCATTTTAATATGTCAATTTAAATGTGGGGTCTGTGGATAAACATGACATAGTCTTTTCATTGCCTGAGGAAATACTTTGCTGGATTGTCTCTCTCTAACTCTGCCCTTTCCCCCTTTATCTATGCTCAGGGTTTCCGCCTGTTTCTAAGATGCCGTGCTATAGGCCAAAACAGTTCCTTTATTATCCAATGGTATTTCATAGTGTACAGGAAGACATCCCACTTCACATGCCCAGCATGGAAAATCTGTACCTTTAGGATGTGGGGTCATCAAAGAAGGTAGGGATGGGGCTTCTTGAGAGGAATCCCACCACCTGAGGTTCATGTACTCAAAATCCACAGCACCCCTTGCCCCCTTCCTTTTTTTTTTTTGACCTTCCTCTATAGTTTTGTATATGAAAATATTTTATTCTGCTCATATTAAAAAGTAAAAATAAATAGGAAATAAAAATAACAGATCCTAAGTCAACTTCAAGCATATAGTGATGATATAAAAAATACTTGCTAAATTTAATTGGATTGTTACTATGAGTCACTTCTGGAAACGATAAAAGCTTTTTTGGAACGGTTTTGTGGCCACCTCAGATGAACTGGATAAGAGGTGTGGGGAGGGGATGTAGTGATTTTGTGGTAGAACTCTGAGATGCAAAAGCAAGTGACTTATTGGTGTGGTTTCCCACCCCCATAATTTATTACAAGACAATTGCACTATGTTGCAGAGGATATGTGTATGTTTGTTTAAAAAGTAGCAGCTTTGGAACTACAGTGAATATAAATGTGAGCCTGGAGAGAGAGTCAACCAATGCAGGGGCATCAGGTACCTTTGTTTAACTACAGAGCTGCGCTGTGAGGTCCAAGAGAAGTAGACAGCTGATTTTATTATCGAACTTTACCTTTTTGCCTGAAATGGCTCTTCAAACTTAGCTTCTTTATGTTTTTGTTTTCTCCTCAGAAAATATGGTTGGAATATTACTTAGCAATAAAGAGAAATGAGCTCAGTTAACCCATGAAAAGGCAGACAGCAGACTTGAACACATGCCACTGAGAGAAGCAGCCAGTCTGGAAAGGCTTCACACTGTGAGCCTTACTACATGATGTCCCAGGAGGGACATCACCACAGCATAGGAAAGTGATGGCTGCTGACCAGGGAACTGAGGACTATGGGGAGGTCTGTACATAGTCTTGTGGATATCTATTACTTTACATCTGTTCAAACTCACAGAATGGACAACATTATGAATTAGAAAAGGGACACAGCACCTGTCACCTGGCCTGATGTCCTGAGTTTGATCCCAGGACCTATATGGAAGAAGAGAATGAATTCCTTAAAGCTGTCTTCTGTCCTCCACAGAGGAAGTAGCACACCAAATAAATAAATACATGCTTAAAAATGTACAAAATGTACTATGTGTACCAAATACTAAATGCCAATATTAACTATGATGCAGTAAAATATCACTCCCAGGCAAACTATGTATGCCTGGGACTGAGGGTAGGGGACAAACGGGAACTGATGTGGGCTGTCTTTCTGTATGCTGTGAATATCATTGGTTAATAAAGGGTCTGTTTTGGCCTATGGCAAGGCTTCTTAGAAGTAACTGGGAAATCTGAGCATAGATAAAGGAGGAGGGAAGAGTTGGGAGAGACATGATCCACACACCCCCAAGAAGCAAGATATAAAGAAATAGGTAAGCCACAGGTCACATGGCAAGATAGATTAATAGAAATGGGTCAAGATGTAGGAACTAGCTAGCAATAAGCCTGAGCCATAGTCTGAACAGCATTCAATTAATATAAGCATCTTTGTCATTTTGACAAGCAGCAGTGGGAAGGTCTGGACCATGGGGCTAGGCCAAGCCAGAAACCTATAAGCAATCCAGCTGCTGAGAGAGCAAGATGTAAAAGCACAGATGAGCCACCAGCCATGTAGCAAGACAGATTACCAGAAATAGGTTAAGATGAGAGAGCTATCTAGGAATAAGCCCGGGCCATAGTTCAAACAGCATGTGATTAATATAAGTGTCTGAGCCGTTTTTGGGGGGCTACTACAAATGGCACTCAACTCTTGTACTTTCTACTTAAATTTTCCCTGCAAACTGAAATACCTTCAGACTATAAATCCAGTTAATTGATACCTTTAAAAAAATTAAAAATTCAAACTACTAAGCCACATGATAGTAAATCATTTGCAAAGTTTGATTTGCTGTTAATTGGATATCAGTTATTTTTAATTAATCAATGTAATGAATTAAATGTTCGAGTAAAAATATCTTATCTATTTTAGATGTTGATTTATATTTATATAATCAGTAGTAAGAGCCATCCATGAAACTATGGCCTTTAAACAATATTAATGAAGTACACATAGCTCAGTTTATGCATATGTGACATTTATTCTCTCCCCCCCCCCCCGCCTTCCTACATTAGCTAGCCTTAGGAAGTCAGGTTTTTAAGTGTACAGAGAGTCCTGGCTGCATTCTGCCAGGGTTCCAGATAGTCTGGAGATGCCTCCTCATTGAAGATGGTGGAGACACTGGGACTGACAGGGAAAGACGGAAGAAGAGAGAGAAAAGAACGTTATTGAAACTGCCATGGTTCTATCTATGCTTTCAAGGTCTTTCCTCTTTCATAAGGTAACAGACAATAAATACAAACAAGCACAGAAAGACCTGTCCTGGTCCATCTTTTACTAGGCATGTAGCCTGGGACATGTTACTGTCCACGCTACAAGCCTCTTTGCTCACACATCCAGTAGGAGATGCTATGGTTAGTTTTAATTGTCTATTTGACACAATCTAGAATCACTCAGGAAGTGATCTAGGTAAGAGGTTGGCCTGTGATATGTCTATGAGAGATTATGTTAGATTACATTAATTAAGATAGGAAGGCCTACCCATTGTGGGTGGCAGCATCTCTAGAGTTTTTTTTAATGGTTTTATGTCAAAGCAGAAAAACAATCTTCCTTAGACCCTGGAGTCTATCATATGGAGCACAGAGGTGTCATATTCAGAATCTAATGGTCACATAAATATTTGCTACAAATACTGCCTTCAAGAATGGTGAGATTATTTATATAGTATGGGGCCTTTAGCAAACATTTTCTTTATGTCTATTCTATTCTTCCTTTGAACTGCTGTGGAAAACCAATGGGATGGCTAGGACATTGTTGAGGAACATCCTTGGTATCAATCTGCCTGTCAGAATATGATTCTTCTCTCTATCTTGGCATTGTAGAACTTCAAGGATGACTATTCAAACAAAGGGTGATTTGAATTCTTACTGCTCCACTTTGTTGAACCTCCAGGGTGCCCAGCTCTAAATTCTAGACCCTTAGCAACATTATGCAAAGGCTTCTTATAGAGTCAGTTCCCCACGTATGCCATGCTCCTTCTCTGGATCCTACGATATAGTAGAGCAGAATGAAAGTTCCAGGCTGTGTTCTTGGAGACAATGCAAAATGACAAGACAGGAGAAGGTCAGATTCTATTCCCAGGGACACTGGCTGAATGCACCACTCTACTTAATTTGGAAATAACAAGTCTTCTTTTACCTCCATAGGTATCATATGTGAGAATAGCTGTAGACGGGCATCTTAACTGCAACTATATTATGTAATGTGCCATCACATTTATGTGACAACAGTTAGAAACAGTGCAGCCAGCCCCTGTGATACCCAGTCCTTATGCTCTGTATAGTCATGTTGAAAACCAAATTAGTGACTGTTGGATACTGTTCTTGTTTTGTTTTTTAAGACACGGTTTCTCTATGTAACAGTCGTGGCTGTCCTAGAACTCACTTTGTAGACCAGGCTGGCCTCAAGCTCACTGAGCCCACCTGCCTCTGCCTCTCAAGGCCAAAAGAAGTGTGTCACCTCCACCTGGATGGATACTATTCTTAAAGGAAATATAAAATTAGGTTTCTGGAAGTTTCTAGTTATAGCAATTCATCAACTAATTGTTAGAGAGCCCTGTGTTATGTGTGCCTCTGTCTCAAAGCATCTTATATAACCTGTATTGCTGACTCATTGACCTTGAATTCACAGCCAACAGTACTATACTCCATGGCAAAATAAAGCTTAGCTAAAGTATATATCTTCTCCAACATGTCACAGCCTCCTGTGCTTAGGAACAGGAGACAGCATTTTAATATTCTACTTAGGAACATTTTGAATGGCAAAGTCACCATTAAAAGGCACAAAGATGCAAAAAGCATGACCTTATGCCAATCATGAAAATGACAATTTACTTTATCAGAAATGAAACAAGGCACAGCATAGCCTGTGTGACCTCAGGGGGAACGACACATTCTGTATTGCTCTCTTATATCTGCAGGTGACCATAAAGGCACCACAGGTACTGTTTTTTAATTATCCAAGAGGTTTTACTATGCAGGTCAATTCACAAATATGAAATCCTGAATAATAATGGCCAACTGCATGAATATAAAAATATGCAAACATTTTACATGTTCTGGAACATATTTGGAAGATGCAATACAAGCAATTTGAATTTCAAAATGCTTGTTTACTTCAAAATAATTGAGTATTCAAGTATGTGCCCTGTGCCAAAGATGGGTGGGTTGTGGCAGCAATAATTTCCCGCTATTCTGGTAGGACCCAAACTAAAAATGTCACTAAAACAGAACTTTTTTTTGGTATGTTTTTGTTAGTTAAAAAAAAAAAAGTATTTCTAGTTTGAAAAGCAAGGTGGAGAGATAACAGTACTATTGTGTTCTGAACCAAAAGTTTTCTAAATTTTCTTCTGGTCACCTGTTTCTTCTGGAGATGAGTGATCCATCCTGGGCTCAGAGCTCCTGTAAGGTTTCTTGCTGTTACTGAGGCTCATGAAGAAGTTAGCTCAGTTCTGTGATAGCAAGACTGTTTCTCAGTGCTCCCGTCTGGCCTCACTTCCCTATGCCTTACACTCCGCCCAAACCAGCTAGAACCAGCTTTGCTTAGAAGGAAGAACCGAGAAACAGAGCAGTGCAGCCTTATCAGTTATCTCTCTTTAGAGTCTCAGGACAGGAACTCCTGCCCCATGGCTGACGACCAACCTCAAAACCCCATCGAGAAAATTGACTGAAAGAATTAATGTCTCTTCTAGTATCTACCTGGCTACGACTAAAGTTAGCCCCTGTGAAAGCCCATGTATGAAGCAACGGAAGCCTTCTGTTTTCAACCTGTTGGCTTGATGCCAAAAAAGCTTTCTCTTCTCCCATGGCTCTGATTCTTGAGTTACTGGCTTCATCAGGTAGCAGGGGACCCAGAACTTTCATGCTGCAATAAGCCAAAGGGGTACTCAATATTCGCTATGGCCCTGGCCCCATGCCAAGCCCATCACATCTGATGTCAGGTTCCACTCTCACAGCGAAGCTGGGAAAATGGTATCACAGCGTTTTGCAGTTAAGAAACTGGAACTCAGGTACAGAAAAGCCTGCTTCATCACCTTCAGCAAATGTGACAGGTAGACTTCCAACACAAGGTTTGTTAGGCCCTGACAGTCTAGATATTTATTTTACTTGTTAAAGCTACAAGCAAAGATGATTACAATAGAGGATTATGTTGGAAAAAATACTGAAATACTGGAAACACAAACTTGGTCAAGTAGTTAAACTTAGTGGACTTCATTTCTACAGTAACATGCCTATCCACTATTTATTTGGGTCTTTTATAATTCTATGAGGCAGTCATAACAAAGTCCAATAAATATGTAAGGGTGGAAGTTAATTCAAGTAAAAAAATGAACAGTCAACCTCCAAGATAAATTGCTGGGGAATATTCTTCTAAAGCAAAGATTTCCTTTAGCTTTGACAAGATCTTGGACAGGAAGTCTGCATCATCCTTTCCATATCTCCCCTCACTACTTCATAATTTCATACCCCTCACCCACCTTAACACTATTCCTTACTTATCACTTAAAACATATCTCCCACCAGTGTTTTACTACGGCCTTTGTTATTATAATCAAACCCAAAGGCAACTGACCAGAAATTTCAATTAGCTGTTTGCCAAGTGTTCATTTATCACTCTGCTGCCTCCCATGTTTAGGAGGTGGAGATGAATTACCAGAAGTGAGTCTCCGTCAGGGACTCACTTTGAATATAATAAGAGGCAATTCAACTGCCACATTCTTTCTATCTCCATTTTCAGAAATATATTAGTCTTTCCAATAACAGTTTGGAGAGAAGAACAGAGTCATCAGCTGTGATGAGAGCTGGTTCCTGAATATTTTTCCATCTGCACTGGCTGAGGCAGGAAGTGGAGCAGAACAGTGACAGCGGTGGCTTACTCTTCGGAATGCTTCTTGTCCATCAGACTTGTTAGTGTCTCAGGCACTCACCCCCCAGGAGACAACTGCTAGATACTGTCCCATGACTAAAGGACTCTGAAGGGTATCTCCATCACCACCACTACACCTCCTGTAGTTTAAACTCCATTCTCTCTTATCTCAATTCAGCACCTGCCATGTGACCCATTTTCTGTGTTCATCTAGTCCTTCCTGACCCTGCCCAGTTAAGATGGCACAGGCAGTTCGCATGCCCTTTCTAATACACAAATCGGGTCATAGCGCATACACGCTCAGACCTTCTGTATGGTCTCCATCAGAACAATCTGGTTCTATGCTCTCACTTCTGTTTCCTCCCATATTGCCCATTGACCATGGTTTTCTTATCGCCCCTGGACAAGCCAAGCAGACCCTTGCCTCATCTAGCTTTCAGTTTACCCTTCGTCAAGGCCACACATCTCAGGCTCTCTCTGTCTCCCTCATTTCACTCAGGATACCTCTTAAGCTTTACTGCCTCAAGGAGGGCTTTTCTGGCTATCTTTGAGTCTCTCTCTCTCCTCTCTGTTGCCAGTCTCCTTACTTTCTTTCTCCTTAGCACTTATGGCCAACACTTCTATTCCACAATCTCTTCTCATTCTTTATCTACGCACATTAGAACGCACACAGCGAGAGACAAAGGCTTTTCATGTTTTATTCATTGCCTGTCCGTCACTTGGTGCCCATAGTGATCCAATGTGTGTTATGTCTCTAACCTGTCACACACTATTGGAGTTTACTCAGAGGCTGGATTGGGAAGTAGGGTTTTCCCCCACACATTTCAGACTCAAACGTATTTGTCTCAAATTTTCTTCCTTTGCCTTGGGAAAGGTGGCCGTACACCAACTCTGGGACAGAAAGAGTGGCAAGAGAGTCCGAAAGGAGACACGTGTGGCCCCAAGGACACCTAGAAAGTCAACCATTTCCAACAAAGGCTCTTACAATTTACCCCATGATATAAAAACAGCTGTAGTGGGAAGGAGAGGCCAGAGGATACGGAAGCTCGTTCATGGAAAGAGAGTTTAATCAGAAATCTAGGTGATCGCCTCGGCTTCCTTGGGCTATTTCTGCCAGGTGTTTTGCATCCCTTCACTTCCCTCTCTTGCTATTTGTCCTTTTACGTCGACTTTCTACTTAAACACACTCATTCCAACCAAAAGTATGACTACCACCTATTGTCTGTACAACACAGAGCAACAGCACCCAACACACTTTCCAGTAAATAGATTATGTCCCCATGGGCCTTTATTCATAGCTTGTGGTGCTCAGAGAAACGAAGCCACAGGGAGATTCTGGGAGATCACACACCCTCCTACTTAACAAGGAGATGGCACACAGTATCACTTAGCAGCAGGAGGACTTGATGACATGCAATATGTTGGGTCCGCTTCTTCGCCATTTCCTGTGTCCTTTGCCCTGTGCTTTGCAATTCCTCCCATGGAAGAAGCAGAGCCTGTGGATGCTAGTAGGTGGGCCAAGAATCAAAGGGCTGAAAAATCCTTGCAGGGCTGGGTTTACAGTCTCGTGCCTACCAGCGCTCTGGGACCAGCATGCTTGTGATAGCTCTAGTTCCAAGATAAGAAGCAAAGAGTCAGGGCAGAGTTTCTCAAGCCTTAGATGGTAGCAGGTCAGCAGGAAACATGCCATTGATATTTGAAACCATTATGTTAAGTTTTTAAAAAGTCAGCCAGCTCATATAGAGAATATGAGCAAAGGTTGTTCCAGAGCAAAGGCCAAGAGGCCTATGGGCACAGGAAGAGGTACAGAGGTAGAGGAAAGTGAAGCTTTAGCCAGAGAAATCTGAAAGGTGAGGAAGACTCGGGTGAAGGCCTTTGCATTACTACCCATCCCAGATCTTTTGTAAGAGACTGAGAAACAGGTGACAACTCACCTATATGAGGGGACAAAAATACCAACAAGACTCTCAGCTTTTACCTAAGTGGCATGGATCCTGAGGTGGAAACCACCAAATCTAGCATGGGCCCGACCTGTGGGTACTGATGGGTTTTCATGGAGAACATGGAGGATATGACAGAGACTCATAGATCTGTCCCAAATGAGAGTTGGGGGGCAATAGTAATAATAGGGATGAGGACAGATTCTCTGTGGGACTAAAAATTCAACTATCATCCCCAAGGCTAGAAGTGTAGTGACAATAGACGACATGGAGTGCTAGGCTGGTGGCTAGCAGCTGCTCGGTTGTGAAAACTCAAGGGCCAGTATAAATTCAGGCCCTTTACTATCCATCACATTATGTAAACATATAGGCTACATGTAGCTGCCTGCTCTCTGTGGTCCTTTGGCCCTTTATATGACTGGTCACACTTTTATAGAAAGAAAAAAGGTACGTGTGTGTGTGTGTGTGTGTGTGTGTGTGTGTGTGTGTGTGTGGTGTGTCGCTCAGTTTGTAGAGCACTTGTCTGGCATGGATAAAGCCCTGGTTTGATCTACAGCATTACGCACATGGTATATTCTAGTGCATGCTTGTAGTCCCAGGAGATGAAGGCAGGAGGATCAGATGTTCAGGATCATCCTTAAATATGTAGGGAGTTTGAGGCAAGCCTGGGCTACATAGAATTAGCCCAGAAAGGAGTGAAAAAGGGAGAAAGGAAGCAAGGAAGGGGTGGAGGAAATGAAGCAAGCCACATAGAGAACGAGAAAGAACATTTAAATGATGGAGTCAGAGTCAACCTTAAGTCAGATGTACAGCCAATAGTCCTTGTGATCCTGGAATATCAGCTCATTGCAGGCACATAAAGACACGGCATCTCCTTGCACAGCTGAGTTATTTTGTGCATTTCAGTGGTAGATGTTGTAAGGATGCTGCATCCCCCCTTGGCTCCAAAGAACATGGACCAGTACAGTATGTTCTTCAGCTTTGGGAGCATGTTAGTGTGAAAGGAAGGCGAGGCTGTGGCACCCCTGGAAACAGTGCTCTATCCTGAGAAGAAGGTGGCACAGTGGTTGAGACTTCCTGGTACTTCAGCAGAGACTCAGAAGGACATGGTATGCAGCTTTTCCAAGGGCGGCTCCTGAACCATGTCCTTATTGTCCACATGTACAATTCAGAGCCAGAGTTTTGGGTGAGTAAAGAGATAAGTAAAAGCCTCTTCCTCTCCTGGTCCTCCCGTGGGGTGGTTTGAATGAGAACGGCCTCCATAGGATCCGATGTTTGAATGCTTGATTGTTCCCAGATAGTGAAATTGTCTGGGAAGGATTAGGAGGTGTGGCCTTGTTGAAGGAGGTGAGCCACTGGGGGTAGGCTTTGAGGTTTCAAAAGCCATGCTTAGCCCAGTCTCTTTTTTCTGCATCTGGCCTGTTGGCCAGGATATAAGCTCTTAGCTACTATTTCAGCACCTCTACACCACCCCCTGTCTATCTCCACTCTCTGCCATGATGATCATAGACTAACCCTCTGAAACTGTGAGTAAGCCCCCATTAAATGCTTCCTTTTATAAGTTTCCTTGAAGTGTCTCTTGATAGCTATGGGACAGTGATTAGAACACTAGCCTATCCTTCTCCTTTGTCTAAATGAGTTTAACTTATCAGTCTTGTCTCTGTTTATGCTGTCTGAGGCTGGCATATTGTGTCTTACTTCTGGACTGGGTGAAGTGCCTGTCCTAAGCACTGTTGAGGACCCTGTCACATGACATGAGCTCAGCATGACTGATGTTATCTGCAGTCAGAACTTCCAGATTGTCTCAGAGTTCCTTAGGGAAACTTTTCCTACTCAGACCAAACTGCTAGAATGGCATATGGGGCTTTGCAAATGGCCCCTGGCACCAGGAATGTCCCTAATGCTCCAACACTGGCTGGCAACATGCCTAAATCCTAGCCTAAATAATGCCACTTTTACCTTGCTAACATATACATACATTCCTTAAGATCAAAGGTAAGAAAGGATTCACTTGGTCTTGCTGCTACCCTGACCGCGGAACAAAGCCAGTAAGGGTGCCCCCCTCCCCCAGTACTTCACCCTGCAGTCTTGACTCTTTAATTTCACAATACCATGGTGTTGAGTCTCAATCTGTGACTAGGCTGCTGGGAAACACCTAGACCATCCTTCCCCAGTCTTCCCATCTGCCCTTCTAATAGCCTCATCCTTTCTAGAAACTCTGGGAGAGTTGGACACTATTGAAATCTCCGGTCAGTTACACAGTGCTTCACACTGGGTGTGATGCATATATATATTTAATTACAAGGGAATAACTGATAGAAATGTATATAGAAATAACTGACACATATTACAGACATAGTATGGAGCATATACTGTCCTGCCCAGTAAATGTCATTCTTCTAAGTTAGGGCCTGACTGCTGATAGTTTACACAGGGGAGGCAGATAACCTAGACGAGAAGCAGAAGTAGCTCACGTATGTCACATAGTTGGCAAATGGAATGTTAAGACCTGAAGTCCAAGTGTGAAGAAGCAGAATCTCTTCTTCATGGCAGTCTTTGTGTGCCAATTGGGGAAGGCTAGGCTGTGCCATATTAAAATAAAAAACAACCCTGTAGTCACTGTGGCTTACAAGGCAGAGTTGTTTTACATGCTATGTATTCATCATGAATAAACAGACATGGTTCTCTTCTCATTGTGGTCACCAGACCTGGGTGGGTGGAACAATTACTGTTAGAGGTTTATTAGTCACTTGCCAGAGTGACAAGGAAACAAAGCTTTAGGGGGTCTTGGGTCTGCAATGGAATGTTCTATCATGGAAGTGATACATGCCCTTTCAGTTCATAATACCTTGGCCAGAAATATTCAATGAGCTGTGTAATGCCTACCCATCAATGGATGAAGAATTAAATATGTTATTTATTGCCAAAGCTCTAGAAGTTTTGAGAAGCCCAAGCATATGAGGATTTCTTAATTATCAGGGACTGTCACATTTAAAATATGGATTGTAGTAGAGATCACACAATGGTTACCAAGAGACACATCTCCTATCAGAGTGGCTTTGGATGGTAAAGTAGTTGGGCAAATGGTAGAATTGGGACCAGTATGATTTAAAAACTATATTAAACTCAGTGTAGAAGTTCACCTTGGAATTTACTACCCCAGACCCTGCTGCTGAGAAGCAATAATGGTTAGTATGGCAATGATTACTTCACACGAGTGGTTGGTTTCTAACTAAGTGTGGCCTCTCAGATGTAAACAGAGGTCGTATAGAATAGACCCACTTCATAGTGATTCTATATGAGCCTGAGTCACAACAATGGCACAAAGAGTTCACTTGAAAAATTAATGAAAAAGACTAGTCACTCTCTAAAATAAATATAAACACTGCCACCCTGAGCATAATGGTTGTTTGTTCAATAACAAAATTTATAGTGGTGTGATGCTCAGAATACTGAATCAAAATTCATACCTGTGATATATTTATAGAGTAGATGATATCAAGCAACCCAAAATATAGTTAACATCTCAGATCTCAAACAGATGATACTTTTTCCCACTCTTTGACCAAAGCATATTCCCACTGTACAGCTTGAAGTTTCAGAGGCATGTAAGTGTCATCTAGTTTGGATTTTCTTGGTTCAGAAAGCTCCTTAGTACAGGGAATGAATTTCCAATGATCGTCTTTTGGAATACTCTTCAGCATACAGACTTAATGTCCCAGAGCAGAGGCGCTCATTTGTGAGGAGGAGGTCATTTGCAGAGATGGAGTTTCTTCCTTCAGACCTGTACTTAACGGTGTCTACTGCAGCCAGTTCAGCTTGTCTTAGGTCATAACTCTTTCTGGATAATTGTTCCCAGGCCTTTGGCTATAGGTCTGTATCTGGTCTTCTCAGAAGACTAACATTCTACTCTGAACATTCCAGGCATCATATCCCTAATGGCTCTGTATTAGATTCATTAAAGAATCAGTCACCATGAATGTCACTCACACCACCCACCTGAGTTTTTTCTTGATTCTGGGAATCTCTGGTCTCCTGTATTGCTTTCTTCTCTTCTAAGTGTGGGTATTAAGTTTAATCCCTATTACATTTCACCTCATTATTTGTATCCAATCTTTTTACCTTGTCAAGATACGTTTGAAAGGTTTTCATCATCCTTAACATTAGATCATCCCTCTCAAGTGTGTGTGTTATTAAACATAGTATTAGTGCCTTTACTCAAGGCATTGATAAAACTGTTGGAAATGGAGAAGAGATACAGGACCCTCTCTACCTCCTTAGGTTTCAAATTACATTTCCTGAGAGAAAACTTGCTGCTAAAAACCAGACTCATAAAAATCTAGGACATCATTTAGGTAGTAAATGATAAAAAGTAGACACAAGCCCTTCGGGTGGATTTTCTATTTGTGGGCCTTTGCTAGTTGCTGGAGGCCTGACTTCTGGCTAATGGACTCAGGATTACAGGGGTATCCATGCAAAAATTCTGAGGCAGACTGACCAAGTTCTCACCTTGCTTCCACTCCCATTAGGAAGCTCTCATTGTCCCCGATGAGGTCTCTCCTTCTACCCTTCAGAAATGTCCTCTCTCAAGCAGTGCTCATTAAAGGGCTCAGTGGGAACCCGCATTATTTATTTACCTCTGTCTCCTCCTTTAATGGGATCACTTACTGATTAGCAGTTGACCTAGTAAAGCAACAACTGAATAGCAGGAGTCTCTGGGGTTTGTCCAGGAGTGTATGAGATATCTATCTCTTGGGAGCCCAACTCATCTTTTCAGATGAATATTTACATATGTGGAAAATGCAAATAGCTTAATCCTCACTGAATTATCCGCTATGTTCAAAGGAAAATTTAGAAATATCCCCCTCCCCCCAGTCTTTCCTGAACTAAGTGATGACACATTTAGGGAGTATTTGCTTGACATGGTGAAAAGCAGTCTCCCCATGTACTATACGCCTTCCTTTGGCTTTGTGATTTCTTTGCTTCTAGCAGCAAAATTGGGTCTTCAATGTATCAGCTGTCTTCCTAGCTCCCTCACTATCCCTAAGGGTGCAGGTGTTAGCAGTGAGCAGATCCTAGGTCGCGGGCCGCATACATCATATTTTTCCTACCCTGGCTTCCCGTGGATTAGCTGTATCACTTTAAGCTAGCAGCTCTCAACTGGTAGTGATTTTGCCATTCTGGGGACATTTGGTAGTGTCCGGAGCTTTTCCTGGTTGTCACAGTCTAAGGGTGCCACTGTATGTAGTGAGTGTGGTTGGTGAGGCTGCAGTGGTCTGGGTTTGAGAGGAATGGAGTGAGTCTTGTACATACAGCATATGACAAGCTGGCTGGCACCCAGCCAGCAGCCAGCAGTGGTCACACTTTCACTATTTGTGTATCCAGCATTGTGTTGGATAAGCCCTCTCTCAGGTACTACCAGATCAATAGTAAAAGGGTAGTTTGTTTACTACACAAATATACTTTAAGCATTTGTTTTATGTTGGGATGGGTACTATTGTTAAATCAGTTTTTTTTTTTTTTCAATGCCCATAATCCTTACCCTTGGAAAACTTACAACTCAGAAGCGATGCATTAGTTTTCCATAATGCATCTGAGGAAATACAGACTCTGAGTGGTTAAATCACAAAGTATTAGTGCAAGAGGAGAGGACCAAGACTCCCCCCCCCCCCCAGACAGGCCTGAATTCAAGTCTAACCAGCTCTGCTGGATTCCTAGGCCTGCATTCTCTCTAGTTCATTATCAGATCTCTGACTAAAGGAGGACAAGGCTGCAGACCAGGTGAGGACTGACATTATATGTGGGTTGACCTTTCTGTGGCACCACATGCTAAGTCATCATGTGCTGCGTCAATACCATTCATTCTGATTCTTTTCTTATGATTATCATTCAACAAGCATTCATTCATTCATTCATTCATTCATTCATTCATTCATTCATTCAGCATTTCTCCTGTCTTCATCCAGGGCTCTCATCGATCAGTGAAGATGAGAGCCAATTCTGATGGACCCACTTCTAAGATGGGTGATATGACTTCACATTCAGGGTGCTTTGACTTCAAAACCCCTTTCCCACACACTGGATGGGTAGCCCTCAGTCTCATGTGTAAGACCTTGTTTCATGGGATTGTTATGATATTTCTTTATTATGTTCATGAACTCAACATTAGATACATCACAAAACAGGTCTTCTTGTTTCATACGATCATGCTAAGACCTTTCAACTGTAGAAAACTATTAGAAATACCAACAAGGACAATGCAGTTAGACCTATATTTGACACCATGCCGGCACGTAATTTTTAGGACACAAGGGCTTAAAGAGTAGCTATTTGTCCACACATGACAAAAATCTAAGGCCTAACAGCCAATGCATTGCTTACATCTCATTCTTGCTCCAGTTCCACCTTTTCTATCAATTGTCCTTCCTACGGACTCAGTATATGTAGCCTTTCCTTCGTGGCTCTGTACCAGCCTGGTGACCTAACTGTCTTACTGAGCAACAGGATGGATGTGTTTTTGGTTCTAAAGAAGGGTCTTTTCCGCTTTCTGGCATGCCAGAGAGACCTCAGTGCTTGCTGATCTACCTTAGCCTTGTATTTCCCCATCAGTTCTTGCTGTCTGTCTGTCTGTCTGTCTGTCTGTCTGTCTGTCTGTCCGTCTCCTCTTCATTTCTGTTTCCTGTCCCAGAGACAACAGCACACTAGTTCAGCTGGCCTCATGTCTTCTCGGCTGGCTTCAAGTTTGGGTCTGCTACTTGTCAGCCAGGTGGTGGTGGGAAGCTACTTTACATACCCGTGCCTGGGTTTTGTCATCTATGGAGGGAGATAGTAATCTTCAAAATCCTCCTGGAGGTCAAAGGGGTTAACAGAGCAGAAGTGCTTAAAATGGAGTCTATGTACATGAGAGTCTATGGACATGTCCCTTATTACTTCCATTACTGGTTCTATCTGTTTGTCCCTCATACTGTGGCCCTGTAGCCATATTTTAATTAATGGTGTCTGACTGATGTAGCTAAGTCTCATAATGAAGCTAACCAATTCTTTTTCTAATAAGAGGTTTGAGCTGTTCTCCTTCTCAAGTGAAGGTTCCCTTTTAGAACCCGCAGAAACCCCAAAGAAGCTTCTAGCAGCACGGGTCTTTTATTCTCAGCCTACCCAGCTGTTTTGAGAGTCTCTTAACTACATAGTAAAGTGAGACCCTGCTGACTTAACTCTAGGCTGCTTGTCTCAAGTATGCTAGCGATGAACCAGTCTGCCTCCATTTTAGGCTTGAAAACCATCTTATAGTAAAGATAAAGCAGGCCCATTCCTGACTATGATTAGATCTGTCTCTCAAGGATTGGGCTGTGCCCCACCTATCACCTTAACTGCAAAATGCTCTGTATTGCCTGTTTCAGGAAACGACAACCATGATTTTGTTTCAAAAGGTTATTGTGGTCATCTGTGACTATGATATGACCACCTTGCTATCATGCCTTTGTATCAAAAGGTTGTTATGACAACCTTGCTATGACCATCTTGTTTTGACCACCTTGTTATGTTTCTTCTCCCATCTCTGGTCACCTTGGTAAAGACAGGTTAAGTTGTGTTTTCCTGATGACCTTGCCTAACTCAAATTGGTTGAAACGCTGTGTTTTAGGTCTGCAAAAGTGATTGACAGGCAAACTTCTGACATCACAGGGCCCCAGACTCTACCCACAGATCATACTATCAGGGCCATTTTCAGAGCATATATTCTACAAAGAGCTATGAAGACAGTGTTTGCATATGCAGGCTACTGATCACTTCGGGATGTCTTTACCTTTGACCATCTACCCTCACACCTCAGAACCTGTTTCCTTATCTTATGAAAACCCCTACATCTTACCTTGGGGAAGGGCACATGGCTCCAGAGGCTCCTTTTGCTCATGCCTCGCTACCTTGTGAGTAAATTCAGTTTTTAAAAACTTGTGGCTTCACAAATTGGCATACTGAACAGGGTGCAAGTATCTTGGTGAAAAAACATTACTAGTGCCAACTGGACAGGGTGACCTTTCTCTGAGTCTCTATGTTACCACTGTGAACTGATGCGCCCAGAAAAAAAGCCATCCTGTGTCAAATATTTTAACGGCTGATTGGCTGATGAGAACGTGGTGACTGCGAACAGTTGAATGTCACAGATTTAGTCCTCTTAGTCCACCTAACTTGTCTCACTCAGACAGAGGCTCAGAATGTGTCAACAAAACCTTCTTTCACCAAACCCAAAGCTAAGAACATCATCAGATGAAACATAGAGCAGAAGTCCCCTGCCTTGCTGTGACCCACCAGCCTGATGCCCCACCAATGTGTCTGACAAGTGCTTTGATTTATGACATGTTCTGTGACTATCAAGGCTCATGTAATTGTTGCCACATTGGAACATGTTATTTGGGGGCAATCTGAACCATGTTCCCTGGCCACGGCCATGCCTATGTGGCTCAGGATAAGTGTAAAGTGGGCTGTGCTTCATGTGGACACTGACATCTATTTCATGACAGATATTCTCAAAGGAAAGAGAAATTTTTCTGGCTTCATGTAAAACACTAAAAATATTCATAAGCAATAGCAGCTGCCTTTTGTCTAGATAACTCTTATTTTATATGGAAGGGAAGAGTGCTTATAAATTCAGTCAAATGCACATGATGAGTCCTGTACTTTATGACCTTATATTCCGCAAATGACATTAAGTAAATTTCTTAGGAGTGAATCATAGGGAAGCAGTTAAATTAAGTGTTGTGTATAGGCAGAGACCTTTAATGCAACAAAGAACAAAGTTTACAGAGGAAGCTGGGAGTTTATAATTGCATCTTGCTTTATAATAGGTGCCATGTAATGGTAGTTTCGTTTCAGAAACTGCCTGAGATGCTGCACTCTATGCTAATCATAATGTACGTATGTCACAGGTGCAATTAGCAGCCTCAATGTATCACATGAGGATTTCGTTAACACTCCTATGAGCCGCTGTCAGCCATCACTAGATTTCCTTGGTCAGGGATGCTCAGGGTTGACCTCACTGAAAGGTCTATAGTTAGAAATGCAAATTCACACTTACTACAGCAAAGACTTGTGTCAGGAACATTCTTAACACCACACTTCAGACCTGAAGAACTAAAAGCTTACCTATAACTTTTCCAAGGAAGAGTGACTTGGGAGAATTGAAGAGCGTGTCAGAGGAGCTGGGCAGATGGTAACTCACTGAAGGATAATGGTCGAGCTGCGGGAAGAACATGATACACACTGTTAGAATGTCACTGTCCCGGGAGTGATGATGTCATTTTTTGAACACAGTTTCTGGAAAGGATTTCAACAGCACAGGATCTGAAGTCCAGCCTGAGGAAATGGAGGCCATTTCTTCCTTTGGGCTGTGTGATTTGCTGCCTGGATTAGCATCCAACCTCATTTTCAGAGTAAACCTGCTTGATTTGATTTCCGCTACTATACCTATATAGTTATGTTTTGAAAAGAATCATCCCGTGAACTGTTATCTCCACTTTTTGATGCTATCTACTTATGGAGGATGCGCCCTCTCCCCTGTGCCCTGTGCTGCAGTTCAATATGGTCACATTGCTTTTCAGAGGAGATGACCTGTTCTGTCACAGTTGGTACCCCTAGAAGCTGGAGGTAGTGGTAGTGGTTGAGGTGGAGGTGATGGTAATGTTGGTGATGGTGGTGAGGGGCACATGTTCTTGGCAAAATTTGTTCTAAGTGGAAGAGAGGAAAGTTCTTAAAAGTGACTGTTAGAGCAATGCACATTTCTGGTCACATTCTCCACGTGCAAATGCAGACAATGGAGTCATAATGTCACAGACCATGACTCAACCCTGTGTTTCCACACGATATTATTCTGGACTATCTTTTGAAGACAATTATGGTCTTCCAGCACTTCCCCATCTGTGAGCTCTTAGAACTTTTCTGTGACTCATTCATTCTTTAGAAGAGAGTTCTACACCAGCGCAGGGCAGTGGAACAGGTGTGGGTCATAAGGAAGCAGGTTCTGTGACTCTCTGTGGTGTTCCCATGTCAGGAGGAACTTGTCAGGGTAAGGTAGGTGTGGTGATATATTTTATATTTAATAAAACCAGCCTGGAATATCAGAGTACAGATCCACCCACAGTCAAGCCTAGAGGGTCAGAGAGTGGTAGCATTAATCCCAGCACAGGAAAGACCAGGAATGGTGACCTACGCCTTTACTCCCTTTACTCCCTTTACTCCCATTACTCCAGAGAGAGAGAGAGAGAGAGAGAGAGATATCTTTCTGTGTTTCTGTGAGTTCAAGGCCTAGCTACCAAATAGTAGTAGCCTATTTAATCCTAACTCTAGAATATGATGCGGAGTTGAACCTGAGAGTGAAACAATTGGGCGGAGAAGGTATTTAAAGGAGGCGTAGGAAGACAGAGATTTATTCTGTAGAATTGACAAGGAGCCAGGCTGAGGAAGCTGGATGATAGCTTTTACCTTGAGAAATCGGCTGAGTGAGAATTGACTGTGTTCTGTTTCCTCTCTCTGATATTCCAGCTTTCCCCTAAAATCTGGCTCTGAGTTTTCATTAAATTCAAACTAGAATTTGTGTTACAGGTGGGAGCTGCACCACACTGGAAACTGGTAAGCTCCATTGGCAACTTACCACTCCAATGAGCAATCCTTATTACCACTTGTCTGGATCCTTCCTGGCAACTTAGAGATTGTTAACAGTCAGAGGTAAGTGACCTTCGGGAAATGGTACCGTTAATTTTTTTTATGTTGAAAATTTCCCTAAAATATATTACTAACAAATATTTACTCTATCCAGAGAATTTTTGCCTGTTTTAAATCAGCTAGGAACGCCTTGGGACTCAGCTTCTGCAACTAAATATCAGCGGCCTGCTTTGGTGCCCTCTGATGGCACACATGGGTAACCGCAGCATACCTTTGTTAAAATCAGTATCTGCAAAACACCATAGTTAACACATGGTTGGTCTGCTTACTACCACCCAGAGATACTCTGCCCCAAAATGGTCCATTTTTTTTAAAGCCAAGATTTTAAAAATTAATTCTTTTAACTTAGTATACACAGTAGTGGGTTTCCTGGGAGCATTCAATATTCCTTAAAATGTAATATATTTTGCTAATGCATTTAAAATAAATAAATAATATATATCCTCCACAGGAAAAAAATAATAGAGATTTTCAGGAATAAAATACTACCTTATGATAATTAATGCTAATTATATCCTTTCATTTGTTTAAAAACTGGGTAGAAACCAACCAATACTATTTTATTTTATGTGGATGGGTGTTTTGCCTGCATGGATGACTGTGTCCCACATGCATTTAGTGCTCACAGAGGTCCGAGGAGCACATCAAATCCCCTGGGGCTGGAGTTACAGAGGACTGTGAGCTGACACGTGGGTGCTGGGGACTGAACAAGTGAGTTCCAGACCAGCCTGGACTATAGTGTGAAAGCTGTCCCAAAGCAAAGCAATGAAGATAAAAACAAGCAACAACATGGAACAGAAACCTAAGGGCAAAGTCCTTCGAATCCACATCATCTGCTCAGTTAGAAAGTTTATCACAATCAAAATATGGGTAATGCTGACCTGTAACAGTCATGGGGTTAAGCTGGAAGGCAGGAGAGACGGCTCCCCACTTCTCCCACTAGGGTGAGGAGCCATCGTCCTCTCTCTCACCCTCCAGCCGGCTTCGTGGCCGAGAAAAAGCCGTAGGTAAATGGCTGGCACAGAATCGTGGTGAGTGGGAGCTGCTGTGAGCAGGGCAGAGAAAGGGAAAAGCAGCTTCAAGTTGGTGGGGGGGGGGGGGGGGGGAGGGCAGCTGATGGTTAGTCACAAAGCCGGGGTGTCCCCAGCCAGGCGGGAAGAACTTTTCAGTGGAGCAGTGCCAAGCCAGATTCCCCATGGCCGTGGCAGGATGGCAGAGACCACTCTGGAAAGGCCTCAGAACAGAGATGCGGTGGGCAGAGGTGGCCGCAGAGACACAGCAAGAGGGGCTGCAAGATGGGGAAGAGCTGGGAAGATGATTTTGAACACACAGACCTGAGGAAAAGCAGGAGCCCCAGTGGGAGGGAGGTCGGAGCATCAGAATGAAGAGAAGGCACTGTGACATTAAATCAAGCAGCAGGAATGGTGTGGGCAAAGGCTGAGGCATGTAGGCAGCTTCTGGAAGCTGAACAAGGGGAAGGAACCGGTTCTCCGGTTCTCCCGCCAGCGCCCATCAGATGTAAGGATGAAGGGGTGCATCTGTCCAGAAGGTGGCGCCTTTGAGCCCTTGGCGTCAGCCATTCACACAGAAGCCAGACAACCTACAGACTGCAAAAAACGATCTATGTGGCTTCAGGTCTCTAAATTTGTGATCTTGTGTGTGTTGTTACAGTGTAGTAGGAAGCATGGAAGGTCCTGTACAAGCCCAAGCCTGAGCGAATGTTCTCTCCTGTTCACAACAGCTTTGTCCCAGGCCCAGGAGATCTGAAGTTTTATCTCTAGCATCCAGCATTTGGAAGCCCTCCATATCTGTCCTCCCTGAGACATGCCTTGCCAGCCTCGGGATGCCTATATCTTACACTCTCTCTTTATCATGGTTTCTTTCTATGTTTACACCCGGTGTTTAGTGGGCCATGGATTCTGTCTCTCGTTGGAGCTCAGACTGCCACACCTTTATTTGTTGAGTTCTGATAAACCTGCTCTTGTCTGGGAGAAACCCTGGGTCCACAGGTCTTTTCTGGGAATGGGCAGCTGTAGCATTAACAGAAAAAACAGCTGCAGCAGCTGTGGAGCCACTGTGGTGACACGGCTTTGGGTTAGGTTCTTCATAGACAATTTCATTTGATAGATATGAAACTGCTAATTTTACTTCCCTGGTATTATTTTTAAAAGTGTTGCCACGAGGGGTGTGGCTGACCTTCTTAGCCTGCTAATGACTACAGAGAGCCTGGCCAGCTGTAGGTACTGTCTTAGTTAGGGTTTCTAGTGAGCTGGCAAAACACCCATGGTCATTTGCCACTTGAAGAGCAAAGGGCTCATTTCAACTTCCATGTCCACACCATAGTCCATCACTGAAGGAATCTGGAAACAGGAGTTGATCCAGAGGCCATGGAGGAGAGCTGCTTAAGGGCTTGATCCTCATGGCTTGCTTGTCCATCAGCCCAGGGTTGGCACTGCCCACAGTAAGCTGGCCCCTCCCACATCAATCAAGAAAATGGTCCCACAGGCTTTTATATAGACCAATCTGTTGGAGATTTTTCTTTTTCAAATGAGGTTCCCTCTTTCCAAATGACTCTAACCTGTGTCAAGTTGACATAAAGCTTGCTAGCATAGGTACACTCTCCTCAACTGAAGCTGCCCGGCCCCGTCAGTCAGGAAAAGGGACTCAGTGCCACATGCATTTTAAATATTTACATTTAGAAGAGAATATGTATCAAATCAGATAAAGACAGAAATAGTAAAACCTGAAAAGCCCAAGGAAATGACGTATCTTTTTGCTGGAAGTACCAGGTGGCACGGCCTCTTCTCAAACGAACCCTGGTGCATTGGCCACGGTTAAGTGTAATAATTTCAAGGTAATTTCTTTGAGGTCCAAGTGAGCTATTTTGCTGAACATTAAACTGGTGGTCATTTTCCTGGCAGTTAAGAGGCGATGAGAGATTGTGTAATAGAGTCTCATTAAAATTAAAGACTGTGACTCCATGTGCCCCAGGACAACCTTAAGGGGACACTAATTTGTTCAACATTTACCATTAAGCCATTGAAAGCATACTGACGCTGGCTGAGCCTCATGTTCTACACAGAAATGTAAAGCTTTAATGTCTTTGCAGGTATTAGGTGTAGCTTCAATTCATTTCCATTTTTAAGCCACAGTTTGCTTTGGCAGAGTTTGGAGGGACTTCATCAGCCTGTTTGTGTTTGAGGGATGGGACAGCGAAGCTAGGGTAGGCTCAGAGAGGAAATACTGAGCCATTATGGGCTATTCCTGGCCATAGAGGGACCGGGCACTCTCTCCTGAGATTCCGGGCACAGTTCTGCTGCAGGCAGACCCTAACTCTGTTGTAAGGAAGTATTAATAAAGCCCGGGATTTCTTGTCCCTTTCCTGATGCCTAATTTTCAGTAATACTTAGAATTAAATCAGAGATATTGAATGTAGAACACATTCTATTCATTCATACAACTATTCATCCTTTCACTCACTTTTTAAAAATTTAGTTAAGACGGGTCTCATGTATCTCAGGTTGGCCTTGAACTTACTACAGAGTTGAAGGTGACCTTGAACTCCTGCCTCTATCTTTTGAGTGCTAGAATTACAGACATGTGTCACCATGCCTGTTATGGGAGTGTGTGGGTAGGGGGTGGGGGGAGGGGGAGGGGTTAAACCAAAGACTTCATGTAATCGAGGGAAGAACTCTACCAACTGAGATACATCCTCAGCCCAGAACATACCGATTTGATGAATGCTTTTGATTATAAATTGAACTTAAAGACTGAACATGGAGGCAGAGACAAAGTGGGTCATTATCCAGCTCACATTCTCTACATCTGTCCATCTTTTCCAAACTTAAAGTCGAGTAGACTCCACAGTGGTTGTGGAGTGAAGGCCTTTTCTCCCTTCATCTTAATCTGTAGTCTACTGGGGGCCATCAGATGGGGCATCCACAAGCCTGGGACAGTCCTCAAGGGAAACTAGGGAGGACTTGTTGCCAGGGTCAAGGCTGAACTCAACTGTGGTTTCCTGCCACTTTCTGACTCTAGAGCCAAGCTTCACCAATGCAGAAGACACAGGATGACCACTAACGGACGTGGGAGAGAATGTGTGCAGTTGCTCATGGCTGCTATGGCCCTTTCTCTTCTCTCCTGGAGACCCTGACTTCTTAAGGACAAGGGGCACACCTCATTTTTTCTGATAATACACATGCTTGTTAAGTGTTGATTCCTGGGATGAGCAGGCGGCAATACTGGAGCCTTGAGACACCAATAGACCTCTAGACTCTGGCAGTGTCTAGAGTCCCTTCCTTTTTCTGCAGCCTTATCTGTCAATCTCTGACCCATGGGAAATGGGTTTGTAACCTGATAGATGCTCACGTAAGCTTTATTAAAAGAATCACTGGCTGACCATGATGGGGTGTGTGTGTGCGTGTGAAGCTATTGGTACCCCAGTTCTTCCTTTAGAACATTTGTTGAGAGAGTATTATCTGTGTGACTCAGTTGATGGAGGTGCTTGTAAACTGTTAAGGCATCAGGTTGGAATGAGGAAGCCGGATCGACCCCAAAGAGGACAAACAGCAGCAGCAGTAACACAGGCTGCCTCTCCCGTCTCTTCACGCCTTGAGATACTCCTCACTGCCCTGAGAATCTTGGGCTCAATGTGACCAGTTTCTGGAACCACACAGCTGACAACCCCATGCCCTTCACAGTGGGGCTAGTGTGGAAACTTCTGACCAGCTGTAACCTGCATGACCACTGACAGTCTCAAGAATGGCCTGGAGGCAGGATCAATTCCAAGGCACATTGTTTTCTATCTAGACTTGGTTTGGGCCCAAGTTGCTTCTGAGTCCTGCTGACTTAGGGAAAGGAAAGAGAATGAGAAACTCTTTCACCTGCAGCAGAACATCAGAACAAGCGAGAATCGCAGAGCCTTTGCCATTGGGTTGGCAATTAGGGCGTTCAGGCAGTTGCTTGAATGTAGAAAAGTGCTTGCCTTATGCAGAGGAAACTCACTGAACATGGCAGCAGCTAGCCCCAGGTGGACAAGCCAGGAGAGAGTGAGAGATCCTAGGGGTCCGGGAAGGGAGAGTAAGGAGGGGTGTGGCACCATCTTCCCCTTCTTCCTGCCTGAGCCTACTTGGCTCCTCCACTCTCCACGTGCACCATGCTCTTTCAAATACGCTTCCACCATGCTGTAAATACAGCAAATTCATTAAGTGCTTATTTTGGGAATTATAATGTGGAAGACTTTGATTTAATTCAATGAGGCCAGAGGTGGCCAGGGTCAAAGTACCAGTCTCTTTCCTGAGCCTGTCTAGTTTATACATGCATTTCTAAGGGTGAGAAGAAATAGCAGTGATGGGCTTTCTCCAAATCCGAATTAGAGGGTCATGAGAACACAGGAAGGAAAGCAGTCAGCTAATCGAAGGATTGCTTTCAATACCATCCTGTAGCAAAGATGGCTGCCACAACCTTATCCGTCTTCTTCGGAGTCACAGTCTCCATGCCTTTTAAGAGGCTCCCGCAAACCATCTCTTGATGTCCAGTGTGAGGAAGAAGAGACAACTGGGAGATGGGTTAGGAATATCCCGACCGTTGTCACCAAGTGGTGATGTCAACAAGTCACAGTGCCTCCCTGGTCTTCATCTTCCTCTTTGGTAAAGTGAAGAGGAGGATGGTCCTATCACACTTTGCAAATGGTGTGCTGCTCTGTACCTCAGCAGTGATAATTTCCTAGACCATGGGAGGGGGTTGAGCAGACTCTTACTCAGACCCAACTCTGGGTTATTACTTAAACTGTGACTTTTCAGGACACTTGCTCTGCAGCCAACCAACAGCAGCTAAAGAGAGGATGAGGAGTATACCCTACCAGGGTGTCATCCTGTACATCTCAGTTTTGACACCCAGACTGCATTAAGGATTGTCTATGCCATATGCTCCTAATGATCTCAGCAAATTTGATCCCACAATTTGGGCTTAAGAAAATGTTTCTATCAAGGCCAGGCTCAGTCAGAGATTTTAAAGCAGGGAGGAACCTTAGAAACATCTAGTTCATCACCTTTTAATGACTGCAAAGGAGGAGATGGTGTCCCAGGGGACATTAGTGATCTGACCAGGTTCCCAGGTTGGAAGTGGTCACGTGGAGCTTTGGCTCATTACCAAAGGCAGGAAGAATGCTCTTTTCCAGCAGGCAGAATGCTCTGGGGAGACGAAGCTTTCAGAGGCAGATCTTTCTTTGCTGTGTGTGTGCATGATTTCTCTTCCAGAGATGCCAGGAGGCTTCATATATGGCTTGATAAGCAATTTTAGAATAAGAGGTATTCTAAGCGCTCACTATTGTCATTATGGCATCATTATTATGGTAATGCAATCAGTAAATTATATCTGCCTCTTAAGGTCTAGTGTAATTGAATCCCACTGTATTGATGCAATTAAAAGAATTAGTGAGCCCATTAAGTGATGTATGTGTTATGTAAAAATTTTCTCAAAATGACAAAAAGAAAAAGATTAGGCTTTATACATGGCTCGCTTTCTCTAGTATAATACTCCACCTACTGGGGAAGCACCATATATTACTTAAGGTGGCAAGTAATTTCTTAAAAACCAAGAATGTGGTGGGATTTCAGGCACTATCAATGGAGACCTAGAGGCATAGCTTTGGGGTCTCGAGGACCCTGAATAGGCGTGGCCAGCGCCCATTGAGGACCAGGTTTCATGCTGTCTGCACTCCCTGTTTCTGTGTTCTCAGAGAGAGGATTGATGCCATCACTGTGTGGGACAGCTCAACTCTCCAAGAATTGTCTTAAGGTTCAGTTCTGTATCAGTGAGTGTTTATATAAACCCCTTAATATACATTAATCCTTTATATAATCAATTGCCAGTGAATAAATGAATAATTCCTACAATATAAGAAGACTGCTTAGTGTGAACAAATCCCTACACATTTTAAAAATAAACAACCATACATGAAAGGAGAATTCTTACTTAATAGCTGAGTTAGTATCATTTACCTAATAGTATTAGTAGCATGAATGGTTCAAAAACAATACTTTCAAAAAATTTAGTCAGAAAAAATAATAAATACTTTTAGGTTTGTTATTTGACTTACAAATGAAAGCTCAGAAGCTATTTACAGAGTTTTAAGCAATGATGTCTGTACCAGTGTCTAATATTTCCTTCTTAAAATTTCAGTATGGGACTAGTCCATGGCTTGAATGTATTTTATATTTAAATTCACTTAAATAGCCATTGATTGAAGCCATCGCATATAACAAATACTTTAGACAATTATTGACATGAGCATCAAGGAATTAATTTCCATGTCCTGTTTTTCCTGAAGAGCTCAATGCAAAACCCATTTTGGTGACTTGGGAATAAAACAAATGTGTGAGGGAAAAGTGGAAGGAAACACAGAAGTGGAATAAAAAAATAAAATTAGGTGGCCTGGCTTTTGGAAATAGATACTATCAGATATACCACTGCTTACATTATATGAGACTACGGTTTAATCATCATGGATTATTACATAAGAAGAATAAAGAAATGTGGAAATGAAAGCCTGTGAGAGACAATGCAGACATTGTAAGAATAACTGGGGTCTATTTTTCTTCTAGTCTTTCTTTGTATTCTCGTTCCCTTTATGTTCAGAAGTGACTGATGTAAGGAGAGGGTTTATTTTAGCTTAAAGATTGCGGTCCATTGTGAAAAAAGCCAGGGCAGGAACTGAAGCAGGAAATCAAAGCAAAAATCATGGAGGAAAATGATGCCTAGTGACTGTGTAACATGCAGCACTGGGTGATTTGATGTTTGAAATGCTGTGTCCCTCCCCTAAATCTCGGAGAGTGTTCTAAGCCACTGTAGGCAGCTCTGCCCACAGATGGTGCCGGTTGGGCAGACACACTGTGGGTTTGTTCTCCATCCTCAGGAAACCACTTGGCCATTTTGAGTCTCATAGAATGAAGTTCTGACTAGCCATGGAGAGAGGGCTGTCTTTTCAGGGGGTCAGGCGAGGAAGTATCTATGTTTCTTCTCTCTTTGTTTTACCAGACACATGATTGGAGAGTTGGTCTGATATCCAGGGTACAGACAAGGGCAGGGGACGGGTTTCTACTGTGAAGTCAAGGTCTCAAGTACATCATGCTTCTGGAATCCAAACTACCTAATCACTCTGAACACAAAGGCTTAGAGTAGCCTCCCTGCCTTAGAATGTTCTTGTCACATGTAGATGATGTGCAGGGAGAATGACTTCTCTAGTCTCTCCTTTATCCGGTCTTCATTACATATACTTTATATTTCAGTAAGATTAAATAAAGAGAATGGTTCAAACTGACTCCATACACTGAACAGACATTTCTAGTTCCAGGGACTTCTCTGTAAAGGAAAGCCAAGACACGGGGAAGGGGAGAGGGGATGTTTTGTTTTTATCATGGGAGAAACTTTAATGTTTATTCGCCAGAAGAGTTACTGTGGAGAATGGTTTAACAGTGTCCACAAGTGAGAGGTGGGCTTATTGGGAGAGTAAATTCTTGCATTCCCTGTGTCCTTGAGTTCACCCAAATGAATGCCTTTAGCCTTACAATTAGAAAACCACACACTCGGTCCCCCTCCCCCACATTAGGGATTAAACCCAGGTCTCAGCTTGCTAGGCAAGTGCTTTATTTACCACCAAGCAAACATTCCAGCACCTCTTTAAATTACCTGGACAGAGTCTCACTAAGATGCTCAAAGTGGTTTTCAACTTGTAATCCTTCTGCCTCGGCCTCTCTAATAGAGTAGCCTGATTACATTATCCATATTTCCAGTAGTGGGAGTGTAAGAAGGAACTGACACTGACTAGTTATGGGTGGGATCTGTTAGCCAATAAAGACTTGTCTGATAATTCTTCTGAGTATGTTTTGTGTCAAGAGTTTGCAATATATACTGCAGTTTTCTAGGAAACGCTTGGGGAGGTTTGTGATCCTCTTGGTTCTTGTAAGCAGGGAAGTATGTAGGAAAGGGTTATTGCATGTCAAAGATGGGGAACCTGAGGCATGGAGAGGTTTATGTCCAACCTAAATCTACTAAGTCTATGGAGCCAGTGGTCAATATTTAGTCTAATACATACTACTGCAAGATATATGGAGCATGATGCCAACTTAGTATGGCTAGAAGGGGTTTTCATGACTCCCGTGAGCCCTTTCCTGCAGCCTTAACTCGTGTTTGTTATTCTTAAAGAAACAAAACTGCACTTTCTACCATTAGCACTCCCTTAACCCAGGGAGCTAATGGCTTCCTTAAGCAAATGGTGTTCATTGATCAGCGAGTCTTTGCCAGATGATGATGTTTAAATACGGGAAGAAAGCTGGAGCACAGTATGTCTAATCAGGTTCAAGTTAAGTGCTACATGGCTCCAAACCTTTTAAATAAAGCAGCATTGCCTTGTCATTGGCAGGTCTCCTAGGTTTATGGGTTTGTTCAAACTGTGATGGTGAAATGATTCTCATATGTGGGGTGTTTAAGTAAAGCAACCGGGTGTTCTTACGTATTGATCTTTTTTTTAATGTACAGTCTTCAGTATTTAAATGAGTTTGTTTCTTTAATGGTCTTTCAATAAAGCTTAAGTTGACCTGGTTCCTTTTACAACTGGCACACTGTAATGGCAGAAAGAGACCACCAATACAAATGAGCTCATTTAATGTGGTGGAAAAGGTTACATTTCTATTGATTTTAACTGTAATATAGTTAAAGCCCTTGACGTTAAAAAGAAACCAACTCAGCAAACACATTCTTTTCAGGGTGGTGGCACTATCTATATTATATTGCTGGCAGGTTTTGGCAGCAAGCATAGTTTTCAGAGTAGAGTATAAAAATAGTACCACCAGAGGACCTAGAACCAGGTCCTTCAGCTGTTCCACATGAGAGGGCAGGAAGGTGTGCGAGGAATAGCATTTCAGGAGTAGTGGCTTGAGAATTTGGGGTAAATGCCTAGTTATGTTGGCTCTAGAAGGTGGCTTCCCTTTTTGGAAACATTTGAAATTTTTGGACCTTGTTTCAGTAAGTGGAATGATGCAGAGTTGGCTGGGATACTTGAGCAGGGAGTCCAGGAATGAAAACTAGAAAAAATTCAGATAACATGTGTGCCTGCATGAATACATGCATGCTTGTATGTGGGGGCATTTTTACTGCTCTTTCCTTTCTCCTCCTCCCCACTTCTCTGTGTGTATAGAACTGTGAATGTATACAGAAGCCATAAGTCAACACTGGTTGTCTTCCCCTAGTACTTTCTTTCTTTTTTCTTTTCTTTTTTTTCTGAGGCAGGGTCTTTCTCTGATCCAGAGGCCCACCATTTTGGTGAGACTAGCCAGCCAGCAATCCCCAAGACCCATTTTTCTCTGCTCTCTGCACTGAGATCGCAGATATGTGCCATTATGCATGTCTTCTAGTTGAGTGTTGGGGTCCAAATTCAGCTCCTCAGACTTGCACAGCAAGTACTTTTTCTATTGAACCATCCCCCAGATACTATTTGCTTCTCTTTTGAATGGCAGCATCTGAGTATAAGTACATGCGTGTGTGCACATATGTGCTTAAAACTATTAAAGAAAAGACTGATGATTACCATTATTCTGGGGCTTATTAGATTTGGTCTGGAGCACCACTGTGTATTCAAACATACTTCATAAAAGTCATAAGCTATTACAGACCCCGAGTCTCAGCATGATGTCCGACCCACTGTGGATCAAGCCTACATTTCTTCAGCTAATACCCAGAGAAAGTCTACTTACTGACATTCTCTCTGCTCCCTAAGTTTCTTGGGAGAACCAGTACAAATACTATCCCATGAACAGAAAAGCAATTTGGTCCTTATATTATTTATATTCACTTTTCTTGTTGTTCATAACCAAAAGAAGCCATTTTAGGTTGGCTTCAGTTTAAAGAGATATAGTCCATTAGAGTGGGGAAGGCATGGCTGTGTGTAGGGGATTATGTTGTTCCATTGTAAATAATTGTCCCACCCACTGGTTTAATAAAAAGCTCTGATTGGCCAAAGGCAGACAGGAAGTGTGGGCAGGGCTACCAGACCAGGAGAACTCTAGGACAGGAAGGACAGAGCAGAATGCCAGAGAGAAGCTGGAAGATGCAGAGGACAACTATGCTGCTCTGAGAAAAGGCACTGAGCCGCATGGCTAAACAGGAAGAATCATGGGTTAGATTAAGGGTAAAGAGTTAGCAAGTGATATGCCTGGGCCTTAGGCCGATCAGCCTAAAACTATTGTAAGCATCTATGTGTCTCTGCCGGTCTGTGGGTCTGTGGGTCTAAACCTTGAGGCTAGGCCCAAAAGTCCAGGCTAGAAACATCATACTACAGCTGTGGGTGTTGTGTGGCATCCAAAGTGGGGGTCGGGGAATGGACAGGGAGTGGTACCAGACTATAAGATCTTAATACTTCTGCTCATTTCCTCCAGCAAGAGCTCTCCTCCTTAATGTCTTACAGGCTTACCAGACAGCATCACTAGATAGGGTAAATGTTCAAGCACATGAGCCCATGGGGAAGTACTTCACATTCAAACCTCCAAAGCCCACTTCTTCCTCCTCCAGCTATCAGCATCTACCGTTGCTTTGAAAGGCAGCTGATGTCATATCAATCCCATATATTTATTTAATGGCTATTATTTCAATAAACATACATAATACTCTGTAGACACATGCTCTAAATGACTCAGCTTTACAGCCGAGGAAACAGACACGCAGAAATTATTGATGTTGTCTAAGCTGTGGAACTGGAAAGCCCACAGAATGAATCTCCATCATTGCTGTGCTAGGCTGCCAACAGCACTCTCATGGGAGACATGGACGGTCTTGGGAACAGGTGTAGAACAGGGAACTCCATACTGTCTCTGACATGATTTTACTCTATGCTGTTTTATTCACTTAGTGATTTGTATGACCCTGTCTCCTTTGCAGCCTCCTCTGGGCAGCTGCACAGGTCTTTAGTAATGGTATTGGGGGATGCAGACCCCTGTGGGGTATTTCAAAGCTACCCCATTGCGTGTGATGAGATTCAACTCCAGAGAGGTTAAATGCAGATGCTGAGGTTACAAGGTTGACAATCTGGAACCCAATGCCATCATCACAGGGACCAGGAGTCTGGTTGGTAGAAGGAGAAAGCTAACTCTACTGTTTGTTTTTATGGTGTAATGTCTGTTGGTAGTGGTGAGTGATGACATGCTTGAATGTTGTGACAACATGTACTCAACTATTTTCTTCACACTTTTAACTGACTCCATTCCCTTTGGGGTGTCCTTCCCTTATATTTATACTGTCAGAGTATATTCTCTTCCTTTCTATCCAGAAAGGCTTTTAAACACCATTTAGTATCTTCATTACATTTCCTCATCTTAACAGGAGGTATTTTTTTAGTTTGCACAGTGAGGCCTAGGAAGGAATGTGACTCGAACACACCCTGGAAAGCAGAAGGAATTCAGATGCTCTCAGCTCACAGCTGGTACACAGGCTCCATTACTTACAAGCTGGATCTATTTATTTAATTAGTAATGTAGCAAATATATTGTGTGGGTCTCCTCTGTCCTCAGGGTGCATAGAGAGAACACAAGAGTGGGAATGAAGACACTGTGATCTGTGTCCTTTGGATATGGTTGCAAGCCTCTGCCTCTGTCACACTTCAACAGCATTATGGCGTTTTACATCAGAAACAAATAGAGCCACATGTAGTGGATTTATGATGCTCCATTGTAAATAATTTTCCCACCTATGAGTTTAATAAAAAGCGCTGATTGGCCAAATTCAAACAGGAAGTGTGGGCGGGGCTACCAGGCTAAGAAAACTCTGGGAACAGGAAGAACAGAGTAGAGTTCCCTTTGAGTTGCCAGACAAGCCAGAAGATACAGAGGACAACTATGCTGCTCTGAGAAAAGGTACTGAGCCCCATGGCTGAACAGGATAAGAATCATAGGTTAGTTTAAGGGTAAAAAGCTAGCAAGTTATATGCCTGGGCCCCAGGTCAATCAGCGTACAATTAATATAAGCATCTATGTGTCTCTGTGGGACTGTGGGACTGTGGGTCTGTGGATCTAAACCTGAGGCTGGGCCCGAAAGTCTGGGCCAGAAACCTAATACTACACCCACAAGCTGTGGATTTGATGGACATTGGGAAGTCCACAGCTAAGCTAGTTTCACAAGCAGTTTTCCTTTCTCCAGGCTCGGCGATGATGGCTAGCAACCAGCAGAGGGCATTTTAATACAAGCTCAGGATCTGTTCCAGGCTTTTGTCCATCAAAACCCTTACACTCCATACCAGTACTGATTTCTGCCTCCTGGAGTGGAAGGGCAGCTAGCAACCCTTCAGAACCTGGGACCACATGTTGAGATACATTTACTTTTCAGAGAGAAGATAAACTTATGTGAGAGAGGAACCTCCTTTCAGTTACCCGTGCATAAGAAACAACCGCTGCCTGCCTATTGTACTAAAAAAGAAATAGCCTGGAGAATTACAGTCTTTGGGAGTGATCTGAGCACACTGCAGATGGATATAACAATATAATACCTCACACACTGGCCTTTAGTTTTCATGATAGGCAAAGCAGGAATCCAGGAGCCCTATCTTCTTTCTTGAGGGATGATTTATGCACTTAATGTGCTTTAAAGCAAAAGGACCCCCCCACCCCCCCAACCTTGGGCTTAGAAGCTTTGACTGTATCTTGGGGGAGGAAGGGAACTGACATGTCATGTCACACCTTAAACTGGATCAGAAATCACATTGTACCCACCTTCCCACTGAGCTGTGAAATAAATGCGTGTTTCTTTTTTTGGAGTGTAGAAACAGAGGTCCTGCCTAGCCCTAGAATACATGCATGAAATTGCTTTAGAGAAGAAATTAAAAAAAAACAACTTGGAAATGTTGACATATTCATCACAAATCTTTGGATCAGATACCTTTGATGAGTTAGGACTTTTTTTTTTTTTTTTTTTTTTTTGTTCTGTTCTTGGGCATAATTTTTATGAATGACAGAAGAATGTATGTTGAAGCTGGCAGCAAGAGATAAGCAAAGACAGTGTAGTCCTTTATTCTCCACAGGAAAATTGTAAGGAGCAACTCAGCTGCTTCTGGGGGGTCTCACCTGGTCCATTCCTCTGTCCCCAGGTGACTTAGCCCTTTCCTGGGCTTCAAGGCACCATGTATCTGCTTGGATTGGCACTTCCTCCCGATCTGTATGATTGATGATCTGCACTGCACAGGGCCCACAGAGACAGCAGGTACTCTGCATGTGGTTATGCTAGGTGTGGAGAGCAGACCTAATGGGTCGGCCTGTAAACTGGTCAAGGGAAACACAATCCTCAAGACCTGTTCTAATGACCAGGGTCTGGATAGTTGCTTTCTTTCTGTCTTTTCCTTTCCCCCTCTTTGAGACAGGGTTTAATAATGTAGCCTGGGGTAGCCTGGGGTAGCCTGGGGTAGCCTGGGGTAGCCTGGGGGTAGCCTGGGGTAGCCTGGGGTAGCCTGGGCTAGTCTGGAGTTCACTGTGTACAGATGTTTTGCCTGCATTTATATATTTAAATACCACGCTTATACTCAGTGTTCTAAGAGTTCAGAAGAGGGTGTCAGATCCCCCGAAACTGAAATTTGAGATGATGGTGGACCACGATGTGGGTACTAGGAACTGCTTAATCAAGTTCCCTAAATTACTGAGTCATTTCTCCAAGCTGGAGTTTACTATGTAGACTAGGCTGGCCTCAAATTGACAGAACTCCACCTGAGGAACCAAAAGTTCCTCCATCTTAAGAGTCAGCAGCCATGTTAGCAAACAGGTCAAGGGAAGCTCAGGCTAAATCCCCCTTCAGTTCCAAGAAACTTATAAAAGATGTTATCCAAAAGGACATCTGGGCTGGGTGTGGGGGGGGGGCTATCCTAACTGCAGAATGTTCCAATCCTGCCCTGAGGCCAGTCAATACAAACCCCTTAGACTACCCTGACCCACCCTAACCAAGTTGAGTAACTGCAGAATGTTCCAACCCTGCCCTGGGGCCAGCCAATAGACACCCAATCCTGACATACAGTGATGCAGGCCAAGTTAACTCTTGTTTTCTCATTCTTACCCCAGTTCACAGTTTTTTGCCTATAAAAGATACATGTATTCTCAACTCGGGAACTCCTCCTGGCCTTGCTGGGTTGTACAGAGTGCATGGACGAGTTCCCTGCCTGGCTTGTATTGTGCACTCAATAAACCTTGCGTTTGCATTTGGGATTCCTTGTACTCTGGTGATCTCTCTGGGGTTGTTCTCTGGGCAGAACACACCTATCTGTGCCTTCTGTGCTATTCTAGATTACTCTTAAGAGACAGACAGGAAGGCTAAAGAGATGACTAAGGTTTGTGCCCCTCTTACAGACAGACAGGAATTCAGATTCCAGCACCCTCAATGGGGGGATGGGGATGGGGAGGGTTTCAACTGCATGTAACTCCAGCTTCAGGGGAATCTTTTATCTCTGGCCTCCACAGTACCTGTATTTATACATACATAATTTAATAATAAAAAGAAAGCTTTAATAAAATAAGAGTTGTTTAAAAAAGGAAAGAGAAGGAAAAGGTCTGGGGAGATGGCTCAATTGGTAAAATGCATGAGGATCTGGATTTGAATCCCCAGGACCCAAGTAAAGAGCCAGGTATGGGGGTGCATGTCAATAATCCCAGTGATGGGGAGGTGGACACAGGCCAGCTAGGCTATGGAAAGTAGTGGGCTCCAGGCTCAATAATAGACCTTGGAGGATGACATCCAATAACCACCCCTGGCCTCACACACATACACATAGCTTACACCTGCACATACACTACCCCCTCTCCCCCCACTGAAAGAGAAAGAAGGAACCTAGCATCTTGTTGGACTGCAGTGACTTCTGTGTGTACATTTTTACTTACTGCATACAAAATCTCATTAAAATAGGTAGTCCTATTCTGATTTTAGCAATAAGGAAACAGAGCTATTATTGGCCAGAAAACACAGGGCTATGGAATGGGGGAGACTGTTCATAAGGATTCCTTTTTTATATATCTTAATAAAAGTTTCTAGAGTCAACAGTTGCAACCTTTGGGGGTCTCTGCTTACTTTTAAATCATCTTAGGAGGGAGATGTTGCTTTATATGCTATGTTCTTATTACCAGCTCAAATTGCTAATTCTTTCTTAGCCATGTTTATATATATATATATATATATATATATATATATATATATATATATATATATATATAAAGTTTTGCTTTGCTTTTGAAGTACTGTGGATTGAATCTAGAGTGTCACACATGCTCATTTAGCACTCCACCACTGAGGTACAGCCCCATCCACTTCAAAATGTTTTAAATAAAGGGAAACTCATTGCTTAATGGAATAGTCTTCAACTGTCTGAGAACATTTCCTCTTCATGAGCAGTTATCAGAGGCCTCCACTGTACTTTCTAGCAATTTCTCTGAATACTGCTGTCCACACCTAGATGTACCTGTGGTCTAGTTTATACCTACAAGCTGGTAGGAAGACACTGGTTGCATCTGACAAGCTCTGACAGCTGAGTATCTTATTTATCCTATTCTGGAGATACTTCACCCTATAAAGTGAAGTTTCTGCTTCAACTAAATAATGAGAACTTTCTAAAAGACCCATCTAAAGGTCAAGCACCCACAGCCCAACGTAGCACCAGTGGAGACATCACAAAAACCATTGGGGTCATAAGATTCTGCATGTGTCTCAGTGGTGAACAGGCTTCTTTGGACAAATAGAAATATGGAAGAGAAAATGAACTCAGATTTATAAACAGATCAACTTAGTGGTTGTTTCTAATTCTCATGGAGCCCTTCTCTTTCCATATGTCTTCTGCTGAACCAAACCACTGCAATTATTTTAAAAAATCTAATAAAATATTGACCTACAGTCTCCATAGAGTTAAATATAAGTTGGTATTCCATTAAAGTGGAAAGCTAAGTAGTGAGGCACTTGCTGAGACTCCGGCAGGGAGCCTGTGAGTGGGTAAAGTGCTCTGGGAAGGAGTCTTCAGAGAGTTCAAATGGCTTATCATTATTCTTGCAATTGCCTCCCTTCTGTCAAGCATGCTTGTAGTGCACAGCCAAGGCTGCAAGTTTATCATCCAGACTAGATGAAAACGAAATTAGCCAAAGGGAAGAGGCTACAGTAAATGTAATTTCAAGAGCAAGGCCCGAGGCTAGCTAGGTCAACTTTCTTTATTTGTTCAGACATCCCTAAAAAGATTTAATGCTTCTGTTACAAGGTTTTTTTTTTTTTAATAAAGGGTTGAACAACTTCTGATATTAAAATTTTCAGGAGTGTTTATATCTATATGCTTTTTTTCTATTGTTCTTTATTGGCAGAGAGTTCAAGGGTAATAAAGGTACAGGTTCTTTGAATAATTCATCTGTGATTCGGTGTCTAAGCTCAGTCTGGGCATCTGCTATTGTACAGGATTCTAAGATGGAAAGGCGGGAAGTGATGTTCATGTTTACTTAAAGACATAACGTTAACATTGAACCTCTTAGTTTTATTTGGTTATTAAAGTTAGGATTTTATGATCTTCAGGATGAGTTATTAATTAATCTATTTAATGATGTGCTGCCTTCTATTTCATTAAGTTATTTTTTCTATGAAGGCTGACTTAATTTGATATGCTATAGATGAATATATATCTATATTCTCACCGACTTGCAGTAGGGTATGTGTCTTGCATCTTGCTGAGAATGGCTTGTCTTAAATGTTTATAATATTAGTTTAATAAAACCTAGATCACAGTTAATACACTTCACCTTTCTTTTTGCTATTTAATAATTCTGTGTTTAACTTGCTAAGTGAACTTTCTAACTTGAGTTCCTATTGATCTATTAGAGGAAAAGATCATGATGGCTTCTCAGCAGAACAGCTCAACGTAAGATAAAGCAGAGCAGGACACGCCGATGATGACTATAGAACATAAAGAAGAATGAAATCCTGTCATTTGCAGTAGATGGGGTAGGAATAGAGGACACTGTGTGAAATCCTGTCATTTGCAGTAGATGGGGTAGGAATAGGGGACACTGTGTGAAATCCTGTCATTTGCAGTAGATGGGGTAGGAATAGGGAACACTGTGTGAAATCCTGTCATTTGCAGTAGATGGGGTAGGAATAGGGGACACTGTGTGAAATCCTGTCATTTGCAGTAGATGGGGTAGGAAGAGGGGACACTGTGTTAAGGGAAACACGCCCAGCATGCAAAGAAAAGGACTGTGCATATTTTCTAAAACTACAAAAGTAAAACACAAACCAGAAACAATTGGTCTGGGCATTAAAAAGTATTTGTTAGAAGTTGAGGGAGGTGAGGTGAACGAGGCTGGATAAGCGGAATATGGATTTGATCAGTAAATGCCACATGCGTGCACTATGCTATCACACTGAGTTCTATTAATGCACATAATGAGCATCTGCTCATGAGAAGTTAAAGACTGAGCTGAGAGAGTAGGTCAAAAGGGAGAGTGTTACTCAACACTTACCCAGCACCAAAAGAGAAAACAAAACCCTCAAACTAAACAAAACAACACTCCCTTAGAAGGATCTGACTGAGGTTACGCCTATTAAATAGAGTTTACTGATTGTTAAAAAACAAAGCCCACATGCTGTCCAGTGTTTAGTGGGCTTGGGAATCGGCCATCCTGGGGATTGTGCTTTATTAAAACTTCTGTACTTCTCTGTCTTTTCTCATCTGTAAAGTTCGGCTGTTGTGTAGCACAGAACAGTCAAAATGCCTGGGGAGAGGGAGGGAACAGAGGACAGGATGAGCTGCCCGGGAGGGGAAGAGACTAGTGCTTTCCTGGAAGAGACACTCTCCACCCCATCGAGCTGCCTGGAAGCTGTGAACAGCAGGATGATTTACATCAAGTGTGGACTACACAGCACCAAGAAAAGAGTGCACTCTGTGGCCAAGGGTTCCTCGCTGCTGGAAACAGTGCTGCTGTTCTTGGAGCCACTATTTTTAGTCAGGTTCTCTCAAATTAGGCTGACGTCCTGACATCTTTGCTAACACTCTCAAGACTATTAAAGTCAACCAGGTCAAAGTGATTCGTTCATGCTGCACAATGTCTTCACTGCTCTCCAAGAAGCTCCATGCCAAGATTCTCCTTGGTGTAGCTTTCAGAAGTTTCTAGGGCTTTCTAAGGAAGGCCAGCAGGGGGAGAACTTGGGTTTCCTGCTTGCTCACAAAACCGCACAGAGACAATTGGAAGAGGAGTCTGGTTTGCTGGGCTCCAAGTAAGATCCTGCCCCTTGTGAACCCCAGGTGGTTGCTCATTTGTGGGATGGGGCCAATAGCACCTACTGTTCCCAACTCCTCAGGACAAGAGTGCTGCTGTAGGAAATTAAGGATGTAAGAAAATGTACACACATTGCATAGCAGAGTCACCAAGGCATCCCCAGTACACGGAGATGTTCTCCTTATAATTAAACATGTGCCACATGCAGAAAGTTCGAGGTAGTTTCCTCTTGCCTATCAGCGTATCATGTTAATAAAAGTGGCTACTCCACTGCCCATTCAGGACACTGGGCCATACAATGCTACTGATTGTAGTCAACATTTCTCCTACACTTTACTGGGCCTTCTCTAGTAGAGGAAGGCTTTCCTACTGATAGGATAGAAAGAGGGTTAGACCTACAAAGTATTTCCTTGCCAGTATCTTTGCTTTTTCTGAATATCTGAAAACATATTCCTTTTCAGAATGCACACCAGCCTACTGCTGTGGACGAAAGTGTATTCTGGCACACAGTTGCTGTTCCTCTCCCGTCAGACACACCCTTCCATGCCATCCCTGACTCCATATGTCAGTATGTACCTTTCCTTCAAGGCCTTTCAGTTGGAGCATCGAATGACTCTTACCTTTTACTCTGCAATTTAAAAATTGCATTCTCTCTCTCTCCTCCCCTCTCTCTGTGTCTGTCTGTCTCTGTGTGTCTGTCTGTGTGTCTGTCTGTCCGTTTCTCTCTCCGTGTGTGTATAGTGCAGGTGGGGGTCAGGTAACAACTTTTTCCCCACTGTGTGAATCCTGAGGATTGAGTTCAGGTCACCAGGGTTGGAGTCAAGCACCTTAACTGGATGAGCCACCTTGACAGCCCCTCACTGTAATCTTTGAACATTAGTATCAATAACCTTTTATCAGCCTTTTTATTATTGTGAGTGGTTTCCTCTATTAATTTTTGCCTACCTCCTTGGAGTATCTCATGGTGTGGAACTGTCCTGGCAGTCGTTAGGCATGGGGCATGGAAGCAAACAGGAAATGTTGGAAGGGGAGGTCACTACTGCCATCTGCTCTTATTCAAGATTTTTGTTTGTGGTTTTGGTTACTATGGGCTTCCAAAAAGATCCAATGGAAAATTCCAGAAATAAACAACTTATAAGTTCTTAGTCACAAGCCATTCTGAGCAGTGGGATGAACTCTTGTGCTGTCCTAGTGAGCCCCACTCAAGAAGCCAATCACTCTTGTCCAGCATAACCACATCGTATATGTTATCCACTTCCCATCACATATATTATCTATTTTTTAGTCACTCAGTGGCTCTTTCAGATATTGGATTGTGTGCCCTGGCACTGGAATGTGTGTATTTAAGTGACCCTTATTTTGTGGCCAGAGCTTCCTCATGATGACTGTGCCCTTCCTCTTACTGCATGGCACCATAAAAATGTATCCTTATCATCATGAGGGCAAGTAGAGTTTAAGAATAGAGCATTTTGTTATAATGTATTCTTTTAATTTATTCAATTATTTGCTATTATTAATCTATTATTGTTCCTAGCTTATAAATTAAACACTACCTTATCCATATATATGTGGTGAAATAGTATTTATAATCTAATAAAGCTTCCCTGAAGATCAGAGGACAGAGCCAGCCACAGAGTTAGCCATAGAGGTCAGGCAGTGGTGGCACATGCCTTCAATCCTAGCACTCAAAAGGCAGAAGCAGAGATCGGTCTAGATCTCTGTGGGTTCAAGGCCAAACAGAGACAGACAGTGGGGCACACACCTTTACCCCTGGGACTTGGGGTCCCATGCCTCTGATTCCCCCCATAACTTGGGAAGCTCACACCTTTAGCCCCTGCACTAGGAAGGTTAAAACAGGAAGTGATATGGCTGAGCAGAGAGAGGAATATAAGGTGGGAGGAGACAGAGTTCTGCCCTTCCATTTTGGCTTGTGCTTCCCTTTGCTTCCCCTATTCAGTGTGAGGATTCATAGAGACAGGATAAACCCTTTTGGCCTGAGGATTTAGTAGTGGTGATAACTGGCTGTGGCCTGTTGCTCTGTCTTTCTGATCCTTCAGCTTTTCCTCAATATCTGGCTTCAGATTTTTATTATAAGACAAATTAGTACTCGTGCAACATATATGTGTAAGGATAAACAGTTTACACAGAGCTAGGTATTGTATGTGGTTTTAGGCATCCACTCATGGTACTGGAGGATTTACTGTTGTGTGATGTTTCTGACCCGGACATTCTGGCCTAGCTTTGAGGTTTAGACCCACAGACCCCACAGAACCCACAGCTGACCCACAGATCCACAGAGATACACAGATGCTTACATTAATTTTATGCTGATTGACCTGGGGCCCAGGCATATAACTAGTTAACTCTTACTCTTAAACTAATCCAATCAGCGCTTTTTATTAAACTAGTAGGTGGGACAATTATTTACAATGTAATATAATCCCCCTACATTTACTCTGTTGAGGAAAGAGGGTCACTTCATTCAATGTTTTGTAAACTGTCACCTGTAGTATGAGGTTTCTGTTCTACACTTCAAGGTCCAGGCCCACAGACCTGCAGACCCGCAAACCCGCAGGCCCGCAGTCCCACAGAGACACACAGATGCTTTCAATAGTTTTAGGCTGATCAGCCTCAGGCCCAGTCATATCACTTGCTAACTCTGTACCCTTCACCTAACCCATGATTCTTCCTGTTCAGCCATGCGGCTCGGTACCTTTCTTTAGAGCAGCATAGTTGTCCTCTGCTTCTTCCGGCTTCTCTCTGGTGTTCTGCTCTGTGCTTCCTGCTCCCAGAGTTTTTCTTAGTCTGGTAGCCCCACCCACACTTCCTGTCTGCCTTTGGCCAGTCAGTGCTTTTTATTAAACAGTGGGTGGGACAATTATTTACCATGAAACAACACAATCCCCTACAGTCACCTCATGTGACAAGAACCTGGCACATGCAAGAGAGTCCTCCTACTGCCAAGGGTGGGGGAAGTGTGGGATTGAGGGTACTGGCAAGCCCACAAAGTGACTCTCTCTATATAAATTATTGAAACATATATTAGATGTATAATATTATGTTGTATTATATTATGAGTTGTAGTTAACCTCTTACTGTGCCTAAATTTTATTATAGGTGTGTACTGGTAGGAAAACCCAGTATACAGTGCTCAGTTTTACCTGTAGTTTCTGGAATTGTCCATCTCCATTGCGAGAAGCAACAGACTTTCACTGCCTCACAGGTGCCTGATGCAAGACAGACTCTGATGGCTGGAATTTTTACATGAATTTGTTACAGAGATTGGTTTATGTCTTTTCCTGTATTTATAGAATTGAGCAGACTGCTCATTTCTTGACCAGTCTGGGGATTCAAGTAAGCAGATCGCTTAATTGACAATACATGAAATTGTCTTAATACAGTTTGGTTGAAATGCTAACAGGAGCAGGTAAGAATGATCATCTTAATTTAGGACCCTAGCCATTCCTTGTTTGTGAGGACCTAGAATTGCCTTTTAGAAAAAGCTTTATTTTTGGTCTCAGGAGATCGTTTAGCTGATCTGTTAACTTGGTCTAGGCAGAGATGGGGTGGCTCTCCAGTTAGAGAAAAGCCAGATGATACATCTGCACCATGGATTCTGAGTGTCTGTGCTAGAGAGTTTATCCCTGACTTTTCTGGTGTCTAACCTCCACTGAAAGTCAAAATCTGTGATGGCTACAGACAGTTAATGGTGAAGATTACAGGGTATATTCTTTTTTGTTATCTCCATAGTGTTATTGCTGGAAGCTCTTCATCTCCACTGTAGATCCCTCCATTAGCTTACCATCACATCCTACCCTACTCTCTATGGAACTGTGAGGGCAAAATTCCACTTTGAAGTTGTGCTTGACTTACAACTATCCATGTAATTAAAAAGAAATCTAGGAAATCTACCGGAAGGTTACATTTGTAATGTTTGGATGGTGGGTATATAAGCTTATGTTTTATTTTTTGTGCCTTTGTGCATTTTTGAACTCATAAGACTAATAGTGAGAATACCTCTCGGTGTCTTACCAGTCAGAGGCAAATCTTATGAGCATATTTTCAGACATCTTTCTGTTAAATAATGAACAAGGAGAGTACTGTGAACTTTGAAGCATGACAGGCCTAGTTTGAATAATGTTTAATGCTTTTTATTGCTATCATTGGGTTAAATCAGATTTTGAGCATTAAATTAAATAAAAAAGCATTATCTCTAAAATGGGAATAATAATGGTACATATCATAAGGGCTTTTGTTTTGATGAGAATTAAATGAGAAAATGTGTGTAAGTGCTCAGCACAGAGCCTGGACATCGGGATTATCCATATGCATGAGCACTCTGTATGTGTGTGAGAGAGATATTGCATAAATCGACCATGCTATTGGTAGTTTCTATGACAGTAAATGTAATCCGGAAAGTGAAAAGAAAATGCTGTAGAAATGTCCTAGAGGAACTGTGCGCTCCATGCTGACGGCCTGTGGACTTCTGACTACTAAGATGCTCAGGATCAGGTTTATGGAAGTAGATGTATGTATATGCTTCTCTTTTTCCTCTCTCTTGGGGAGGGCTGTCTGGCAGGATTTCTAGGGACTCTTTCAGGGACTCCTGGTTTGTTTACATTCTGACTGGCATTAAGCCTTAAGCTACTGTCCCTGATGCAAATGAGAGTGTTCATAAATGACACCACCTGCGGGTTGTCATGGGTTTCTGGTTTGCTCTGGTGTCTGATAACTGTTGGTGCCCATTCTTCATTATCTCTGTGGAGATTGGGCACTTCATTTTTTGGCAGCAAATGTTTCTTCCAAGGTCAATTTCCCTCAAGTGCTCAGCACCATTTCACATGCTGTGTGCTCAGGGAATGCAAATTAATTTGATGTTAGCTTTAGCCAAACCAGCTAGGAAAGTAAACCTGATTCTAAAACACCATAAACACCAATAAATACCATCTAAATAACACAACATCTGAGCATATATAGATGTACAGAGGTTCACACTAATTCCAGAGAAATCATTTCATAACATTGTTTGAACTCATAAGTAACTGCATCTGGAAACCAGTTATCTTCTCCATTGTGTTTATTGTAACTGGGGGCTATAGAAGAGTTTGAGGATACATGAATATTTTATTTTTTTTTTAAATTTAAAAGATGCAAAACACATTTGTTTGGAAAAGGAGAAACACAGACGGCTCTGGGGAAACAGGGCCATTCATAATCCCTTCATCCGGAAATAATTGCTAGGAGCATTTCAATGTATCTCTTCCCACACATTGCTAAGGCCACAGAAGTTCTCAAGATAGATGTGGAGATTGCTGTAAGGCAGACATCGAGTAGCGTTTGGAGCACTCTATAGGGACCTCAGGACAGTATAGGGCCTCCTGCCTGAGCAAAGGTGCATTCTGGGGTGATGGGTCTTGGGACTCACTTTCTGTGAGCAGGAAACTTGTCTTTTCCTCCTCTGCTACTCTTCTAGCTTTTCCTCCATCTCCCCTCAGGGAGGGCAGGGCTATAGGAAAGATGGTGTGTGTGTGTGTGTGGGGGGAGGCTGAGGGATGCTGGGTTGAGAGAGGTCAGGCCACCAGACAACAGAAGTCTCTCCTAATCACTGAAGAGCACCTGTGTTCTGGCCTATGACAAGGGGCAGCAGGAAGCTTCCCAGCACCTGTGGATGCAATTCTTCTGCATAGTCCCCCTTGTTGTTAGAATGCTTCTAACATGTGTCTTTCCCTCTCTGAGTTCATGGTTCATGCAGGTTTCTCACACCTATCACCCCCCCCCCCTGCAAACACACACACCACACACTGGAGCTATTCTGTTCGGGGGAGATTACCCAACTCCCTGTCCTGACAGAAGAACTTGATTTCAGCCCATGTTCCTTGTTCTTTCCCACCATGGAATGAGCACTGGATCCAAACTAGGCTCATACGAGATTCTCTGGAGGGTTAAAACAAGAATCAAAAAATTAGGAAGCTTTCTACTGGTAGAAAAATCAGGAAGACATGAGTCCAGGGTGATAGCGAATCTAACCCATAATAAGTGAAAGATGGCACATGGAGTGATGGCACTAAGCTGGATCTCACCAAGAGGTGGGAAGCAGGGAGATGATGAAGAGGGATGGGGGGTGCTCATGGCATTTCTATGGTTTTAATCTTCCCAAGTGTCTTAGTCAGTGTGCTATTCCTGTGAAGAGACACCATGACCAAGGCAGCTCTTATAAAGGAAAGCATTTAACTGGGGCTTGCTAACAGTTTTCAAAGGTTTAGTCCATTGTCATGATAGGAAGCATGGTGGCATGCTGACAGACACTGGGGTACGGGAGAAGTTGAGAGTTCTACATCTGGGTCCATAGGCAGCACGAAGAGGAAGAGCCACTGGGCCTGGCCTGGCTTCTGAAGTCCTAAATCTCCAGCGACACACTTCCTCCAACAAGGCCATACTTCCCAATCTTTCTCAGGTAGTGCCACTCCTTAATGACAAAGCATTCAAATATTTGAGCCTAAGAGGACCATTGTATAATAAGAGATTAATATAAGTGTCTGAGTCATTGCGGGGAGGTGGGGGTGAGGTGGGGGATGGTTGGGTGGGTGGGGGGCTAAGCAGTGGCGGCAGGTCTGGACTGTAGGCCTAGGCCAGGCCAGAAACTACTATACCATTGCAATTCAAACCATTGCACTAAGTTTTTGTTTTCGCTTTAATTTTATAATTCTACCACCTACTCTAGAAATCTTTATCCGATGGATTAGCTATGAGCTGTTTCTGTTGTTTGGTTTTGCAGTCCATGGAACCTAGAACAATAGAATTGGTTTCTCCCCCACCTTTCAGCTGCTTGGCCTTCCTGAAATTTCGGTTCCATAGACATGGAGATTACTGGCTCTGTCTTAGGAGCCTCAGGTTCTTACACCACCTGTATGGTCTCTTCTCAGGCCATTTTTTAATTCACTGTGAAGTGTCAGACTGACTCTGTAGATTCTGGGGCTGTGGATAGTCATCTCTGTGGAGGCGTTTTGGGTATGGCAGAGAGGCTTAGAAGCAGGCAAGAAGTTCAAGTACATAATACAAAGAGAGAGAGAGACAAAAAACACAATCCAGCTACCCAAAAAACAAAATAAAAATAATAAGCCATGGGCCACGTGGACAGATTAATAAAAATAAGTTAAAATAAAACAACTAACAAGTCCTAGTCATAAGTCAAACAACATATAATTAATATAAATGTCTAAGTCATTTTTAAAAGACTAAACAGTTACACACAAGTCCAAACCACAAGGCTAAGCCAGACCAAAAACTTCTATTCTTCTCTGTATTGTTTCTGTAGCCAGTTGTTCAGTGTTTACAGCCCACTAATATCCTTTCTGAGATATGAGAACCCATCAAACAGTATAAAAAGAAGGGCCAATGATCATGTGTTTCACTGGCTCACCCACAGATTTTCAGGGGACATCCTAAGGATGTCAGAGCTAAAGGTACTTGACTGCTCCCATTCCTGGACAGGAGCTTGCAGACTCTGAATGCAAAGCATTTGGTCCATCATCAGAAGGAAGCATGTTTGCAGTTCACAAAGGTCAGTGAGTTAAACACAGAACAGATGTTTCAGGGAAGGGATCACCTTTCCTAATGATAACTGAATCATCTTAAACAAGATTTTATTACACTCCTTGTTCATTGACTATTGATGGATTGATTTGGGGATTAAAAATGGTGAGAAATTCTACCAGTGAGCCTTGGTGTATAAGCATGGAAGACCTACCACAAATTGTTTAATTTTTGTGCATGGGTTCAACCCTAATACAAAGTATACCTAGCTAAACTCTGAAATCAACAGAGCATAGATAAGACCTAAAGGAGAGAATTCCAGGACACAGCCTAGTAAGGAAAGTAGTCCAGTTAGAACATGAAGCCATAGCAGCCACTCTAAACCCAGGAGTCGGGGACCAAACCCTGTCCCTGCATAATCTCTGAGTGAACCAATTCCCAAAAGGAGGAAAGGATGTGTCCTGAAACCAAAGGTCTCCAACAAGACCCTCAAACACAAGACCCTTGGCATGAAAAACTCCTTTTTGAGTTGCTGGTCATGAGGGTCAAAAAGTCTTGTGATGCAATATGGACCAATCCCTGGTCACATCCCATGGACGGGAGGCCAGGCTCTATTGATGAGAACACCAAGAACTTGGGACATGAGATGTGGAGAATTTGATTTGGGTGTGACACTGAAACCCGCTGCATGAGGACTAGCTCTCATAATCTTGGCAGGTGCTATAGAGTCGGCCATGGGAGGGAAGCAATCAATTGCGATACCTATTAACCACAAAATGACAACATGGTGTCCCAAAGTATTTGATTGTGGCATTCATATTTGGCAATAACTGGTTTATGTAACTGGACTTAAAAAGCCTTTCTCAACAGGAGGGAAATACTACCCATGACTAAAAATACTAACCGATTACCCATGGCTACTCTTGTAGGGGGATTATGTTACATTGTAAATAATTGTCCCACCTACTAGTTTAATAAAAGTGCTGATTGGCTGAGGACAGACAGAAAGTGTGGGTGGAGCTACCAGAATGGGAAAATTCTGGGAACAGGAAGAACAGAGCAGAAATGCCACAGAGACGCTAGAGATGCTACAGATGCAGAAGACAACTATGCTGCTCTGAGAAAAGGCACCGAGCTACATGGCTGAACAGGATAAAAATCATGGGTTAGATTAAGAGCAAGAGTTAGAAAGTTATATGCCTGGGCCCCAGGTCAGTCAGCCTACAATTAATATAAGTGTTGGTGTTTTTCAGTGGGACTATGGAACGGTAGGCCAGAAAGTCTGGGCTAAGAGGCTAGGCTGGAAAGTCTGGATCAGAAACCACATACTACAAATGGTACCCAATATGGGTGTTATATACCCACATAAAGCCATAAAAATGGTCTAGAGCACAAAAAAAAAAAAAAGAAGCCAAAAGCAGCTTCTAAGTTGTGTCTCTCAAGTGGGCTGTGGTAAGGAGACTGAGTGGTGTATGGGATTAAATTACAAAATAGTGTGTTTGCTGCATGCAATTTAAACTGAACAAGGCCAGTTCCTGATCCTCAATGTAAGCAGTGAACTGTATGTGGTAGATTTAAGGTTTCTGTTAATAAGAGAACAGAGTCAAAGATGTCTTCTTAGTGGCAGCATTTTCTTGGATCAGCTGTTTGCTGGAGGCAAGCAGAGACATGGCTTTTTAAAGAGGGATTTCCTGATTCAGTCTTAGAGGCAAAACACTTGTGAGTCTTTTAAGAGGCCCTACTGCCGAATAGTTAAATGGAGTTCACGAGCAGCAGATGGCAGTGCTTTACTTGGTGGTTATATGGACCCTAAAATTCTCTGGAGCGGTAATTGTGTCTGATAATTAGCTTAAAAAAAAGCTGTATGAAGCTAGAGTAGGAGCTGGGTGGAGCCAGTCAGCCACCGTAGTGAAGCTTTTAATCTGTAGCCACACCTTGGCAGATTAAAGGTGTGGACAGAAACAAAAAGAAATCCAGGGATCTTGGTGGAGTTAGCCACTGTAACCAAGCAAAGGTGTGGTCAGAAACAGAATAAGATAAAAAATAAGAGATATACAGTAAAGACAAATTCAAAAAACTCTAAATGGTTTAGAGTTTGTTAAAATATCCATAGGCTTGAGAGAGAAAAGGGGACAAGGATAGAGAAAATCCTTAAAAAAGAAATGGAGTAAAGAAATAGTAATAAGCCATATAAAGATGGAAATTACAAAGAGTGTCTGCATACTATATGCTATTGTCTTGTCTTTAAGTTTTTTTTTTTTTTGACTGAAAATGTAGTAGTAAAGGCTGCTAAAAGACAGTTGATTATAAATGCTGTTGGATTAATTCAACCCATATGTTTTGTAAATGAGTTAAGTTTGGAATTGAAATCAAAAGATATGCTACTTTGTAAAAGAGCGTTTCTTTTTATTTCCACAGAAAATGAGAGTCTGTGGATTTATTCCTGGATAAAGAACATAAAGTTTGATAGAGGAAGACCTCCTGAAAAATCTCCAATAAAAACAGATGGCCCAGATGATTCAGCGTTTCAGAGCACCTCTGTTGAAGTCTCCTGAGCTCTGTATCCAGAACAACTTCGAGGAGGCTGGCTGAGATGACCCGGCCTTACAGACTACTCCACTAAGGACTTGTCCATAATCCTCATTTTTCTTTGGGTCCCCATAGGATGTCCAGCACCCCCATTCAGCAGGAAGTAGCCTAGAGAATGATGCCCACATTCCCCCCAAATGGATTATGGATGTTTGTCTTTGTTTACAGTGTTGGTTACACGCTGTTATAGGTAATAGTGAAAAAATTATACAAAGGATATTCGATTTGGAGTTACTGTTTTAAAAAGAGAAAAGAGGGATATGTAGGGGGACTACCTTACATTGTAAATAGTTTTCCTGCCTACTTGTTTAATAAAAACGCTGATTGGCTGAGGACAGACAGGAAGTGTGGGTGGAGCTACCAGAATGGGAAAACTTTGGGAACAGGAAGAACAGAGCAGAAATGCCACAGATGCAGAGGACAACCATGCTGCTCTGAGAAAGGTACCGAGCCACATGGCTGAACAGGATAAGAATCATGGGTTAGATTAAGAGCAAGAGTTAGCAAGTTATATGCCTGGGCCCAGGTCAGTCAGCCTACAATTAATATAAGTGTCTGTGTGTTTCAGTGGGACTATGGGACTGTAGGCCAGAAAGTCCGGGCCAAAAATCACATACTGTATACTCTTGACACTTTACTAAACCATTGTAATTCCTGACTGCATTCTCCATATTTATCCTAATAACCACAGGGCTGATATCTCTCAGAAATGACATGAAAGCAGCACCCATGAAACTGCAATAATATGGCTGCCCAAAGGAGACCTAAATAAGGACAATTCTGGCTAGAGAGATGGCTCAGTGGTTAAGAACACTGACTGCACTCTTACAGAGGTCCTTGGGTTCAATTCCCAGCACCCACATGGTGGCTCACAGCTGTTTATAACTCCAGTTCCAGGGGACTCAATACCCTCCCTTGTATACATGTGGCAAACATAAATGTACATAAACTAAAAAACAAAACAAACAAACAAAAAAAACAAATGCAAAAGTAAAGACAATGCCACTGGACATGCTAGTGTGGATGGGAAACCTCATAGGGACTGATCCCTAGATGAGGAGCTACAAGCAATTAATCTCTGCTGAGAGAGGAGTAATTGGTCTTTCCAAGAGATGAGTCCTATGACTGGCTATCCAATACCTAGTGTCCAGACCTTAAAATATACACAGGCAAGCATTGCTGAGCAGACTCGGCACATTGTTGGCACACATTTTTAATAGATAAGTACTAACTATAAATGAAAAGAGGCCATGACTTTGAGAGGGAGAAGTGAGGTGGTGAGAGTCAGAGTTAGGACTGTGAAACGGGATTTTATTTTAAATTTAAAAATTGCAAAATAAAATTTTAGGAACTATTTAATGTAAGTCATTGGCTGAGCTAAATACCAAATACTGTAATATTTATACAGTGGAACAGCTTTCCTGTGTTTGTATTATATTTCAGCACTCTCGTTTCTACCCCTAGATCTCTCTTCCCTCAAAGAGACACAAGCACAGACATTTCAACACTGTGTAGGACATGTGGGTTCTATAGTGACAGGAAGAGCTACCTGGAATTCCAGGACAATCCTCTATCATTTTCTACAATCCTTATGCCACCCATACATGTCCCCAAGCTCCATCTCTCACATTAAATCAATCCCTACTAAGCTGCCTTCATCTGGAAGGAAAGCAACACAGAAGAGAGAACATAAGCATGCTAAGCTTCTCACTGGAGCAGTGTTATCCTTATCAGCCTTTTGCTTCAAATTTATACCACAGAGACATCTTTCAGAAAGCCAGGAATTAGCCTATAAATATGTTTTTAAATTCCCCATTTCAATGAATCAAGAAAAGTTGATTCAGATGTGACATTCAACTATTTTTCCCACACTTCAAATGTACTTACAATGCTTTTTGCATATTAAACCATTTTCACTACTTATGCAAATTATGTGGTTAGTTGGTCAATGTCAGAAATCAAACTTTTGAGAGTTATGTAGTTCACTGAGGAAAAAAAATCAATGAAAGGAGAGATTCTGGCTAAATAAAGAAAATGCCTAGACTACTTCAGGTTATGTGCCAACGGGGATCTTGAGTGCCCAAATCTGAGATTTCTTAACATGTGATTTTCAATATCCAACATTTTAAACTGTATCAATCATTACTTTGTTCATTTTAATGTCTGTTTTGATTCTTTGAGATCAGGTGTTGCTACATAAGCAGTCCTGGGCTTGACCTCACATCATTCCTCTTCTCTTTCTCTTAAGTGATGAGATTCAGGAACTGCATTCCTGGCTCTATTCCTAACGTCAGAAATAAGAGCCACATCTATAGATAGAAGCACATTAATGCCCAAGGTTTGCATTGTTGACACATGACCTCACTGTGGAAGTTGGTAAAATATTGCAATGTATTACCCACCAATACATCAGGAACCAAAGTCTTTTGCCAATCTAACTAAAGGTTACACTGATAAATGGTACTTGTGTTGGACACTGAAGAAGAGTCAAGCAGCAGGAATATTTAATAAAATTTCATATAAAATTCTATACATAATTTCTTATACAGATAGATGGACTGCAGATCTTCATCTCTCTCTCTCTGTTCCCCCCAGATCCAACCCCCTAATTTTATACCCAGCACAATAGCCGACTCTCTGGGGTAAACTCTTTTCATGGTCTCTGAAATAGACAGAACCTGGTTCAGCACTCTGTTCTCCTGACTCCCGTGAACCCCTTCAGCCTCTAGCCTATCCCCATTTGTGTCAGCTCTCAAGATTCAGAAACACATTTATTTGCAACCCACAGTGGTCACAACGATCAAGTCCAAAGAAAATTTCCTGCCAGGCAACACATAGCCAACAACCACACTCTCTGAAAATCCAGAGAGGAAACAGAAACCAAGGCACAAAATGCCCACCTGACATAGACAAAACCAGAAATCAGCACATAGATCTATAATCAACCTACTCCCAGATGCCCAGATGCCAGTGTTAAAATATGATCAAGAACAGTCAGGATAATATGTCTCTACTAGAACCCAGCTATCCTATCACAGCAGTCCTTGACTATTTCAACATACTTGAAGTACAAGAAAAAGATCTTAAAGCCGTCCATATGCATATGATAGAGGTCCTTAAAGAGGAAAGGAATAAATCCCTTAAAGAAATCTAGGAAAACACAAACCAACAGTGGAAGAAAATGAATAAAACTGCTTAAGACCTGAAAATGGAAATAGAATTGATGAAGAAATCCCAAACTGAGGAAACTGTGAAAATAAAAATATTAGAAATTCAAACGGGAACTACAGAGGCAAATTTCACCAAGAGAACGTAAGAGATGGAAGAGAGAGTCTAGAATGTTGAAGGTATGATAGAAGAAATGGGTACATTGATCAAGGGAAATATTAAATATAGAAAACTACTGACATAAACCACCCAGGAAACCTCAATCACTGTGAAAAGATCAAACCTAAAAATAGCAGGACTAGAAGCAGGAGGAAACTCACAGCCCAAAGGCCCCAAAATTATTTTTCAATAAAATTAGAGAAAAATTTTTTCATAACCTAAAGAAGGAGATGCCTAGAAAAGTACAAGAAGCTTACAGAACCAAGAGCCTCACCATACAATCAAGACACTAAACATACAGAACAAAGAGTCTAAAAGCTGCAAGGGAAAAAGATCAAGTAATGAATAAGACAGACCTGTTAGAATTACACCTCACATGCCAATAACTTCTTTAAAATTCAGAGGATGTACTATGGACTTTAAAAGACCGCAGATGCAAGGCAAGACTTCTATACCCAACAAAACTCCCAATTACCATAGATGGAGAAATTAAAATATTTCACAAACCAAATTTAAGCAATATTTGTCTACAAATCAAGCCCTGCAGAGGATGATAGAAAGCAAATCCCAAGATAACTAGCTTAACTACACTCATGAAAACACAGGAAATAATCCCACATCAACAAAATCAAAGGAAGGGAAACACACACACACACACACACACACACACACACACACACACACACACACACACACACCCCTACCTCAATTCTTAACATCTATTCCCTAAACAGAAAGGCAACCATGTTTGCAAAAGAAATACTCCTACAGCTTAAATCACACATTGACTCTCACACTCTGACTGTAGGAGACTTCAATTCTGCACTCTAACCAATTGACAAGTGATCCAGTGTCATAAAATGAATGGATCTAAGAGATATTTACAGAAAATTTCACCCAAACACAAATGAATACACCTTCCTCTCTGCAGCTCATGGAACTTTGTCCAAATTGACTACATACACACTTGGGCACAAAGCAAGTTTCTACAGATACAAGAAAATTGAATAACTCTCTGGATTGTACCAAACAGAAAGCCTACAAATTCATCGAAACTGAACAACTCTATCTAATAAAAACTGGGTCAAGACAGAAATAAAAGAAAAAAATTCAAAACTTCCCAGAATTCAATGAAAAAAGATACAGAGCACAAAACTTACAGGCCACAAAATGGTGCTAAGAAGAAAGTTCATAGCACTAAGAGCTCACATAAAAAATAAAATAAAAAAATGGAGAGATCTTATACTTAGTAACTCAAAAGCACATATGAAAGCGCTAATAGAAAAATCACACCCAAGAGGAGCAGATGGCAAGAAAATGATCAGACTCTGAGGGCTGAAATAAATTAAACAGAAACAAAGAGAACAGTACAAAGAATCAATGAAACAAAAAGTTGGTTCTTTGAGAAAATCAATAATATTGATAAACCCTTATTCAAGTGAACTAAAGGGTGGAGAAAAAAAATACCCAAATTAACAAAATCAGAAATGAACAGGGGGACTTAACAACACACTCTGAGGAAAACTAGAGTATTATAAATAAATACTTTAAAAACTTGTACTCCATCAAATTGAAAAATCTAAAAGTAATGAGTAATTTCTCAATTGATACCACTTACCAAAGTTAAATCAAGATCAGATAAGCAATTTAAGCAGACTTATAAGCCCTAATAAAATAGAAACAGTTATCAAAAGTCTCCCAATCAAAGAGGTGGGGTGGAGGGAGCCCAAAGGCCCCACAGTTTTAGCACAGAATTTTACCAGACTTTCAGAGTTAATGCCAATACTCCTCAAATTATTCCACAAAACAGAAACAGAACAAATATTGCCCAATTATTCTATGAAGCCATTCTATTACCCCAATACCCAAACCATACAGAAACCCAAAAAAGAAAGAAAATTACTTTCTCTTATGAGCACAGTTGTAAAAAAAATTCTTGCAAATTGAATTTAAGAACACATCAAAAAGATCATTCATGATTATCAAGTAGACTTCATTCCAGAGATGTAAGAGTGGTTTAGCATATAAAAATCAATAAATGCAATCCACTACATAAACAAACTGAAAGACTGAACAATGAAATAATGAAAATAATGAAATAATGAAAAAGCCTTTGACAAAAGCCAACAGCCTTTCATGATAAAATTCCCAGAGAGACTTGAGATACAATGGATACATCTAAACATTAAAATGGCAGCTTACAGCAAGCCCATAGCAAACATCAACTTAAATGGAGAGAAAGTCAAAGCCATTCCACTAAAGTCAGGAATAAAACAAGCATGTCTGCCTTCTCCATATCTATTCAACATAGGACTTGAAGTCTTAGGTAGAGCAATAAGACAAGTGAAGGAGACCAAGGAGATACAAATTGGAAAGGAAGAAGTCAAAGTATCTTTATTTGCAGCCGATATGATAGTATACATAAGTGACCCCAGAAATTCCACTGGGGAGCTTCTAGAGTTGATAAATACTTCCAGCAAAGTTGCTGGATACAAAATTTTAAAAAATCAGTAGCCCTCCTATATACAAATGACAAAGAGGCTGAAATAGAAGTCTGGGAACTAACACCTTTCACAATAGCCTCAAATAGTATAAACTCTCTTGGGGCAACTCTAAGCAAGTGAAAACTTTGTATAATAAAAACTTCAAGGTTTTGTAGGATGAAATTGACAAAGATATCAGAAGATGGAAAGTTTGCCCCATTGCTCATGGATCGCTAGGATTAACACAATAAAAATGGCTACCTTACCAGAAGTAGTCTACTGATTTAATGTAATCCTCATAAAAATTCCAACACAATTCTTCACAGATTTTGAAAGAACAGTTCTCAAATTTATATGGAAAAACAAAAAACCCAGAAAAGCTAAAACAATCCTAAACAATAAAAGAACTGTGTGAGGTCTCACTATTCCTGGTCTCAAGCTATACTATAAAGCTCTGGTAATAAAAACGGCATACTATTGGCATAAGAACATATACATTGATCAATGAAATCAAATTGAAGACCCAGACATAAACCCACACACCTACAGGCTCTTGATTTTTGATAAAGGAGCCATAAATAGAGACTGGAAATAAAAAACCCCAGCATCTTCAACAAATGGTCAAACTGGATGGGTGACTGTAGAAGAATGCAAATCGATGCATATCTGTTACCCTGCACAAAACTCAACTCGAAATAGATAAAAAAGATCTCAACATAAAACCAGATGCACTGAACCCATTTGAAGAGAAAGTGGGGAGTAGCCTTAGCCATACCAGCCCAGGAGAAGACTTTCTGATTAGAACATCAACAGTGCAGGTACTAAGGTAAATAATTATTAAATGGGACCCCATGAAACTGAAACACTTTTATAAGGCAAAGGACACCATCACTCAGACATAGTGTAAACCTACAGATGGGAATATATACATATCCAACTCCACATCTAATAGAGGGCGAATAATTCAAAATATATAAAGAACTGAATAAACTAGAGATAAAAACCGTATAAACCAATTAAAAATGGGATAGAGATCTAAACAAAGAAATCTCAATATAGGAATCTCAAATGGCCAAGACCCACTTCAAGAAATGTTCAACATCCTCAGCTGTTAGGGAAATGTGAATCAAAATTACCCTAAGATTCCATCTTACACCTGTCAAAATGGCTAAGATCAAAACCACAAATGGCAGCTGATGCTGTGAGGATGTGGAAAAAGGCTAGCACTCCTCCATTTCTGATGGGAGTGCAATCTTGTACAGCCATGATGGAAATCAGTGTGTCAGTTTCTCAGAAAATTGGGAATCAGTCTATCTCAAAACTCAGTGAAACCATTCTTTGGCATATACCCAAAGGATGTTTCATCTTACCACCAGGGCACTTGCCAAACCATGTTCATTGCTGCTCTTTTTATAATATCCAGAAATCGGAAACAATTTGTATGTCCCTCAACTGAATAGTGGACAAAAAAAATGTGGTACATTCACACAATGGAGTATTACTCATGTTAGACCGAGTAGGGGACCTTAGAGGTACACTTTATCTGCTACCTGCATTCCTGTACGTAGCAGCATTCCTGACCTAGCTCCCAGAAACATTAGACCACAGGATATATGTTATCTACCAACTGCATTCTTTCACATAGCCACATTCTTGCACAGAGCAACCCTCCCTTAAGCTATAACTGAATGTCCTTGTCTAAATATCCTATAAAGCTTTGTTCAAATTCAGCTCGGGGCTCTCTGTTCTTTTGTGACACTGAGCCCCATGCACATGGTAATTGATTAAAACTTGCCCTTTGGTTTTGCACGACAGTGTGTCTCTTGGAGTCCTCCTTCCCACGCGTTTCTCAACCCTTACAATTGGAGGCTCCACCAAGATCTCTGCCCGTATAGGAGACTCCAACAGTGTCCCTGGGGTGAGTAAGGCCTTTCTCTTTTGGAGCTTGATCGCCTAGGGTATCAGGCTGACTGTGGCTGTCGGGGAGACACATGAGCTTTCCTGACCTTGGCTGACAGATGTGTCCAGGAGCCACAGGCCACGACTCTGGGGGATGCCTCAGAGCTGGGGGGACCCCCAGGGACACCTGGACAGTCCTATCTGGTTGACTTTGACTCAATAACTTTAGGTTCAGAGATCTTGTGGTTTTAGGTCAGTGGAAACCATTTGTGTTTTGTGAGTCCCGAGGACATTCTGTGTCTTTGTTTCTTGTGTGTGTGTGTGTGTGTGTGTGTGTGTGTGTGTGTGTGTGTGTTTGTCTGGTGTGTTTGTTTCGTTCAATTCGGCAGGCATGGGACAGACAACCTCAACACCCCTTTCCCTGACTCTGAGTCATTGGTCCGAGGTCAGGGATAGAGCTCATAATCTCTCCCTGATTATAAAGAAGGGAAAGTGGCAGACATTTTGTTCTGTGGAATGACCTTCTTTTGGGGTAGGATGGCTTGTTGAGGGATCCTTCCACCTTCTGTTGATCTGGTCAGTTAAGGCCGTTGTATTCCATCCCGGTCATCATGGCCATCCTGACCAGCAACCTTACATCATGGTATGACAGGATCTATGTGAAGACCCTCCTGAGTGGGTAAGGCCTTTGCTCTTCCCAGACCACCCTGGGACCTACAGTAATCCTACCTGCCAAGGCGCAGGCGCAATCTTTGGCACCCTCGGCACCCAGCCTCTGCCCACCCTCACCTATGATTCTGCCTGATTCCCAGCCTGACCTGATCCTTTTGGACTTGGATATTTCACCTCCTCCCTACCCCCGGAACAGCCCATTCCTCCTTCTTTACCCATCCCTTCCCCTTCTCTTGACTCTCAGCCACAGGAGCAAGGGCCAGCTCAAGGGACACAGAGCAGATGGGACCAGAGCCCTCAAGATGTGGTGATGACTCTACCCCTCCGGCCCTACGGACCACTGGTTGACAACGGACAAGGTGGGGGGAGATGTCTGCCCTTCAGTAGTGGCTCTTTTCCTCTTCTGACCTATATAACTGGAAAAATAACAACCCTCCTTTCTCTGAGGACCCCTCCAGGCTCGCCGGACTGGTGGAGTCTCTCATATTCTCTCATCAGCCTACCTGGGATGACTGCCAGCAACTGTTGGGAACTCTCTTCACCACGGAAGAGTGAGAGGATACTCCTAGAAGCCAGGAAATTGGTTCCTGGACAGGAAGGGAGACCCACTCAGCTCCAGAGTGTCATTGATGATTTTTCCCACTATGCCATTGTATGCCTGGATACTCCTGCAGGTAGGGAGCATCTGTCCATCTATCACTAGACTCTGGTAGTGGGTCTCCCGGTGGCAGCATGCTGCCCGACCAATTTGGCCAAGGTAAGAGAAGTTATTCAAGGGCCTAACTAATTGCCATCAGTATTCTTAGAGAGGTTGATGGAAGCCTACCAAAGGTTTATCCCCTTTGACCCTCAAGCAGAGAAGCAGAGGGCCTCAGTTGCCATGGCTTTCATTGGTCAGTCAGCCCCAGATATTAGATGCAAGCTACAGCACTTAGATGGGTTGCAGGACCTGACTTTGAGGGATTTAGTAAGAGAGGCAGAGAAAGTTTTTTACAAGAGAGAGATGGAGGAAGAGAAAGAGCAGAGAAAAGGGAAAGAGAGAGAAGAGAGAGAGACAGCTAGAGAGAAGTGGAGAAACAAAGAGCTGACAAAGATCCTGGACACAGTAGTAGGAGATACTAAAGAAAGGAGAGAGATTCAGGAAGGACGATAGAGGAGGTAATCTGGGCCCATGCCGCCATCTGCCCCAGACCTGAACCAATGTGTCTATTGCAAAGGAAGAGGACACTGGGATGAAGAATGTCCCAAAAAGAGAGAGAAAGAAAGCCTAGGGTGCCGACCTGCCATGTTGGCCCTGAGCAATGATGACTAGGGGTGCTGGGGCTCAGACCCCCTCCCCGAGCTCAGGGTAATGTTTAATGTGGAGGGGACACCAATTGGCTTTGAAGTAGACACGGGAGCAGTATTCTCTGTCCTTCAAGCCCCACTTGGACTGCTTTCCAGCAAAAGATTCTTGGTCCAGGGGGCCAATGGCAGCCGCTATCATGCCTGGACCACATGGACCTAAGGAGAGGAAAAGTCCAGCATTCCTTCCTAGTCATTCCTGAATGCCCTGCCCCTTTGATGGGGAGGGATCTACTAACCAAGCTGAGAGCAAGGATCACATTTAACCCTAAGGGACCTGAAGTGGAATTTTTGAATCCATTAGTAAGCCAGCCTGTTGTGACTGTTCTTACCCTGTCAGCAGAGGAAGAACATCAGCTATATGCCAAATTGGAGCAACCCCAAGAATCTGCCCCAGGCATGGCTTGAAGAGTTCCATGACTCTTGGGCAGAGGTTGCTGGGCTGGGATTGGCAATCAACCAGCCCCCAGCAGTGGTAACCTTGAAGCCCTCTGCTTTACCAATTCAAGTTAAGCAGTACTATATGAGCAAAGAGGCTCAAGAAGGGATTAGACCCCATATACAGAAACTCCTCAATTTAGGGGTGCTAAGGCCCTGTCAACCAGCCTGGGACACCCCTCTGCTGCCTGCCAAGAAACCAGGGACTGGGGACTATAGACCTGTACAAGACCTGCGAGAGGTCAACAGTAGGGTACAGGATGTACACCCTACTGTACCCAATCCTTATAATTTGCTCAGTACTCTCCACCCTGGAAGGACTTGGTATACTATTCTTGACTTAAAAGATGCTTTCTTTTGCCTGCCCTTACATAATGACAGCCAGCCTCTGTTTGCTTTTGAGTGGGTGGACCCTGAAATAGGGTCCTCTGGTCAGCTAACTTGGACACGTTTACCCCAGGGGTTCAAAAACTCCCCCACTATCTTTGATGAAGCTCTCCATAAAGAACTAAGCCCCTTTAGGAATCAGCATCCTGAAGTCACCCTATTGCAATACGTGGACAATTTATTGCTGGCAGCAGACACCAAAACGACTGTGAATATGGGACTCGAGAGTTGTTAAGAGAATTAGCCAAGTTGGGGTACTGAGCCTCGGCAAAAGAGGCCCAGATTTGTAAAAGGGAGGTGACTTTCCTGGGATATACTCTCAAGGATGGGAAGCAGTGGCTCACGGAGGCTAGAAAGAAAACCGTGACCCAGATACCTCCACCTACCGATCGAAAGCAGCTGCGCACGAGTTCTTAGGGACAGCGGGGTTCTCTAGATTATGGATTCCTGGATTTGCATCCCTTGCTGCCCCACTCTATCCCTTGCTCAAGGGAGATGCTGCCCTCCAGTGGGGATTGGAGCAGCAGGAAGCCTTTGATGGCATTAAAAAAGTGCTCCTGTCAGCTCCAGCCCTAGCTCTTCTGGATGTGAACAAACCGTTCACACTCTACATAGAGGAAAGGAAGGGTGTGGCCAAAGGGGTACTAACACAGACTTTGGGCCCCTGGAAGAGGCCAGTGGCCTACTTGTTCAAGCGCCTAGACTCAGTTGCTAGTGGATGGCTGTGCTGTCTGAAGGCAATAGCAGCAGCTGCCCTCCTGGCTAAGGATGCAGATAAGCTCACTCTGGAACAAAAATTGACTATTGTGGCCCCTCATACATTGGAGAGTGTGATTCATCAACACGCAGATAGATGGCTGTCTAATGCCAGAATTACCCATTATCAAAGCATTCTCCTAGACAAGGACAGAGTAACTTTTGGGCCCCCTACAGCCTTAAACCCTGCTACTCTGCTCCCGGATGAGGACATGGGACCGGTGTTACACACTTGCCAGATCTTGGCAGAGAAAACTGGGATTTGCAAAGACCTGAGGGACCAGCCACTGCCCAATTCAGAGGTAACCTGGTTCTCAGATGGAAGTAGCTTCCTCTGGGACGGTAAGAGACAAGTGGAGCAGCAGTAGTCAGTGGGACTAAAACTTTCTGGTCCTCTGGACTCCCAGAAGGGACATTTGTCCTGAAGGCTGAACTCATTGCCCTCACTAAGGCTCTGGAGCTGGCAGAAGGGAAGAGGGCAACTATACTGACAGCCGTTATGCCTTTGCCACAGCCCATGTTCATGGGCCATTTATCAACAGAGGGGACTGCTAACCTCAGCCGGAAAAGAAATTAAACACAAAGAGGAAATCCTTAGACTTTTAGCTGCAGTCATGCTCCCCAAAGAGCTAGCCATTGTCCACTGTGCTAGCCACCAGAGAGGCACGAACCCAGTAACACTGGGTAACAGGCGAGCAGACGAAGAAGCAAGAGCAGCAGCATTCAGGGACACGAAAGAACTGCTCCTAGTAACCAAAGAGAACCAACAGCTCCCTGAGATGCCACCGGAGACTACATCACTAGGAGAATCTGAAGCCCTAACCTATTTACAGCAGGTTCATCAGTTCACCCATTTGGGGTCGAAGAAGCTACAGCAGCTCCTACAAGATCAGAGTGAACTATATCCACTGTCAGCCTCTAAGAGAAAAGAACTGGCAGACCCTGTGACAAAGGAATGCAGGGCGTGTCAGGTTGTGAATGCTTATCCTTCCAAAATACCTGCAGGAAAAAGGCTAAGGGGACACGACCTGGGCAACACTGGGAAGTGGACTTTACTGAAGTAAAATCTGAAAGGTACGGACTTAAATATTTGTTAGTTTTTGTAGATACCTTTCCAGGTTGGGTAGAAGCCTTCCCCACCAAGAGAGAAACGGCTCAGGTAGTAGTCAAGAAGATCATGGAAGAAATTTTTCCTCAGTTTGGTCTGACAAAGGTAATAGGGTCTGATAACGACTGGCGTTTGTGGCCCAGGGTGTGGCCAGGATACTGGGGGTTGACTGGAAACTGCATTGTGTGTACAGACCCCAAAGTTCAGGGCAGGTAGAAAGGATGAATAGAACAATCAAGGAGACTCTAACCAAATTAGCTATAGAGACTGGCTTAAAAGATTGGAACTTGATCCTGCCTTATGCCCTATTCAGAGTCAGGAATACCCCTTCCTCTTTTATGTGTAACCCAATTCCTTATGAAATTCTATATGGGGCACCCCCTCCAGTAAGAAACCTGTCCCCTACACTAGAAGCTAATGACTCCTTTCACACACCCTTGCTTGACAGACTGTGGGCTTTAGAAAAAGCCCAGAGATTCTTGTGGTGACAACTCTCTACCTCCTATCAGCTGGGAGATGGAGGGACCACCCATCGATACCAGGTGGGAGACTTCATCTACGTCCATCGCCACCAGGTACAGACTCTCGAATCTCCTTGGAAAGGACCATATCAGGTACTTTTAATCACCCCCCACTGCAGTCAAGGTTGCTAGCATCACATCCTGGATCCATGCATCTCACCTCAAGCCAGCACCCTCACCACTGGAGTCCCAATGGAAACTGGAAAATGTTGCTAATCCTCTCAAGCTATGGGTTCGTGGTGTGGCTGGGAACCCTCCTCCCGCTGGGGGAGAGTAACCCCCATGTGCCACTTGACCATACTTGGACAATTTCCAACCCAGAGACAGGAACAACTCTTGTTCTAGCCTCCCAGACTGGACCTAAAGTATCCTGGTTCCCTGAATTAGCTTTTGACTTGTGCAAATTATCTGAAGGGTCCTGGGCCTGGACAACTAAGACTAGGCAGTTCTCCTGGCCAGGATGCAGGTACCGCGATTGGTACATATGCCCAGGGGAAGCATGGACCACCAGGTGTGGGGGACCAGAAAGCTATTGTTGTGCCAAGTGGAGATGTGAGACCTCCTATATGGGGAACCAATGGGTGGCCACTGGACCCCCAGACTTGATTAAGGTCTCCAAGAAACCAGAAAACCAGACAAGCAGGATAAGTTTCACTGACCAGGGCAAGCAGGCCTCAGGATGGGAATTAGGTAAGAGCTGGCTTAAGATTATATCATTATTCAGGCGGTAGCGACCCAGGTATATTGTTTGTCCCAAAACTACAGGAACAGTTTGCAAAAATCAGCCATAGCAATAGGACCAAACTCTGTACTTAAGCCAAGTAATCCCCAACTTCCTCCCACTAAACCCCAGCCTACTCAGGTCTCAGAGACTACCCTGGTGCCTTCTGTCCAAACAGATGGCCCCAACTTAACACCTGTCCTGGATCCTCAGACTCCTGATATGAACAACTTATATAACCTTGTCTTAGGAGCATATGCAGCTCTTAACAATACCCAGAGTGCTTTAATCCAATCTTGCTGGCTTTGTTTGACAGCTTCCCCACCATATTGTGAAGGGATAGCAGTTAATGAGACTTATAATGTAACTACTAGCTCTTCCTGCGACTGGGGTGGGAATCACAAGCTTACCCTCCCTGAGGTTTCTGGGCAAGGGACATGCCTAGGAATTCCATCAGACCTAGTCAGGCAGGCCCTTTGTTCGCAGACTTTTCCTGTAAACTTTACAACAGATAGCCAGTACCTAGTCTTCTATATTCTGACTTTAAAATTGTTATTATCATTATTATTATTGTGGTATGTGTGTGTGTGTCTACGTGTGTGTGTGTGTGTGCACACGTGCATACATGAGTGCACATTGTCCTGAATGTATAGAGGTCACAGGACAAACAAAAGGCATTGGTTCTTTCCTTCCACTGTGGACTCAGGGGTTGAACTCAGGTACTCAAGCTTGGTGGCAAGTGCCTTACCCTTTTCTGAATAAAGCTTGAATCCTGGTTAAAGATAGGCTTGATCTACTTAACAATTTGTAACACGTAAGGCGTTCCAGGTACTGTGCGACTCCCAAGGATTCTGTCAGCCACTGTGAGGTAACCCCACACACATATGCCACGTTTGATAGGGGGCCTAACAGACTGGAACAGCATGCTGTCATTTTCCTGGGGAGGATCTCTTTTTAAAGTGCCCTCTGACATTTACTGCCAAGGCCACATGCATCCTCCTCCTCAAGTTCTGAATCTGACATCCGTCACCACTCAAAGGAGACAGGGCTTCTGCTTTTTCTTTGCAGCCCTGACTTTCCCAGAAGCTGGCAGAATCCAGTGAGAGGGAGAGGAGGCTGCTCAGGCTCCCACTTGCCACTCAGCTTTGTGACAGAGCAGCCTCCTCCTGCTCTGTGTCCTGACAGGTATCTGTATGGAGCTCCATCTAGACAATGTAATGACAGCTCCCTTCCTTGATCTTCCGGCTGGCTTCCCAGGGAGACCTCCTTATGTCATATTTTATTCATGGTGTCTCCCCTGCTTTCTTCATTGGAAAAGTCGGTGGGGGGGGGTGGGGCAGTAAATGAACTTGAAATAAAGCTTGAGGGTAGTAATACCCTCCCCCCCATTGTTTTCTGAAAAACTATGGCCTTAGATTTTGAGGAGGAAAGTGAATTTTGAGGATTTTAAAGGATGCCTCTAAAGAGTAAGAAAAAACCCAAATATTGTTATTTATTTGTATCTGAGTCATAAAAAAAAGTAGGTCGGGGAGACCAGAATATCCTTTGAAAGGAAACATGGCAAACCTCAGATACCTTAGACTGGAAAATACTTACTTAGTCAGGAAAAATGATAGAATGGATAAAAAAATAGCCTGACAGAGGCTCAAGTAATAGAAATGAGGCATGAGGCCATGAAGATTATAGAGGCAATATTTATTCTGCTTTAAAAAATGATTTCTTCACCTTAACTGCCATTGCCTTCCCTGAGAGAAGTTAACTGTCCTGATCCGTGGATCTGCAATCTTAGGGTCCACAACCTTAGACTGGAAACTTTGGAAATAAGATTGTCTATCTTGAGCATGTACATGACATTTTTTTTTTTGTTTTTATTCCTTCATATAGCATCGCAACTATTTATGCAGAACTTATGTCGTATGAAGTGGGCAAGGAATATAGATATGATTGTAAGTGTGTAGCAAAGGGTGTAGAAATGCTGTGTGAATTCTATGCCATCTTCTTTAATGGACTTGACCATATTCATATCTGGGCATCCATGAGGAGCTCTGGGACAGATTCTTCATGTATAACAAGTGATAGCTGTGTATACATTTATACGTCTTCATAAGTTAAACATTTAGAGTAGAAAGTATAATATTAACTGTCTATTTCATCTGTCCCAGTTCCCCAAGGAATCATAGCATAGGCCTGTAGCTACTTTCAAGGTTGAGGCAGGGAAATAACAAGCTCAGGGCAAGCCAGGGGAACTTTATTATTATTATTTTTAATATATATGTGTGTGTGTACACATGTGTGAATGCTCACATATGCCATAAGAGGGCATCAGATCTTCAGAAGCTAGTGTCCCAGGCAATTATGAACCCAATGTAAGTTCTCGGACCTGAACTCATGAGAGCACCACCAAATGCTCTTAATCACTGAGCCATCTCTTCAGACTTGATTCTGCCACTAATTAAAAAGTAAAAAGATGGCTTGGGATACATCTCAGTGGCAGAGAGTTTGCTAAGGCCCTAGGTTTGATCCATAGTTTTATAAACAAAACCAGAATAAAACCTTCCTCCTAAGCAATGACTAAGTATAGTAAGGCAGAGATACTAAACATTATGTTAATATTGTGCTATAACTTGTATGCACGCATATCAGTACCTTGAGAATTACGGTCTTCTCATGCCGGGTGATGTTGACACTGTGGGGCTGTCCATTGGCCATGTTCCTGTGGTCTACATCGATATTGTATGGCTCTTTGGTTCCTCCCAGGTTGTACCGGATCTGCAAGTTTCCTACAGGAGGAAAAGGAAAGAGGCTCAGTGTTGTGTTGATGAGGGATTTACTTCAGTGTCACTTCACTCACTCCCGAAGCTCCCTGAAGCTCATGTACTCTGTCCCTTCCATGCCCACGGGTGCCATTCCAGTTGAATCTGGATCCACTACCCAGAGACCTAGGCCAACAGTATTGGAATCACACTTGTTCATGTTTGCTAATGACAGACACCACATCCCGTTATCATCAAGTTGAAGCAGCAGATGGTACGAGTGTCCTATATGGGGATGGTGTCCGAAATGAGGAATAAGGACAGAGATCATATGTGGTGGAGATGTCTGCAAGCCCACAAAATGCTACATGAAATAAAAAATAAATCTGGAGTGCAGAGGCTGTCTCGCTCCGTCAGTAAAGTGTGGCACTTGGCATATAAAGGAATCATGAGTCTTATTAAAAATAAACATAATTTGTGAAAGGTAAGTGGATGGGACTTGGAGTGGCCTCATTGAGACCAAAGAGAAAAAAGGAATGAATTGTATGACGGTCGGGAAAGGACAAGATGAATGTCGCAGGTGCCCTGAGCCCAGGGACAGTTCACTTTGTCTCCCCAAAGTGAGTACAATTTTTGTTTCTTATTTATAATCTTACTTGTAATTTATAGACACTAATGTTTTTCCTATTTTAAACTTAAATTGGTTTCATACACTTAATAATACTTGACATCTCCAAGGTTAAAGATGGATCCAGAAATCTCTAGCAAGAGTTTGATTAACACGTGACCAGTGGATTTTTTTGTTGTCTCTTATTTTTCTTTTAAAGAACTGATGTTCTAGTTTTAAATTATAAGGTAAAACTATTAAGTAAACAGACAAAGAAATAGGGGCCATCAAGGCAATTTGGCAGATAAGAAAGAACATAGACTCTTCTCTCCACCGCCTCCAGTTTGGTTCCCAGCACCCAAATGGCATGGCTCATAACCACCTGTGCTTCCAACTCCGGGGAATCTAACGCCTTCTTCTGTACTTGGCAGGAACTGCACTCACACATGCCCATGCACATCCCTACATACACATAATTCAAAATATCTTAAAATTGGTCTGGAACTTGATTATCCAGAGAGAGCTAACTCATGCACACATTGAACATGCGCACAAAGATGATTGCAATGATTGACTAAAGGCCACCCTTTCATAGTCAGGCATTCTAGAACATGCCTTTTTAAAAATGTAAAACCATTTTCCTGGAGTTGAAAGAATAATTGAGAATTAATTAATTACATCTTTTTTTTTTTTTTTTTTTTTTGAAACAGTTTCTCTGTGTAGTCCTGGCCGTCCTGGAACTTGCTCTGAAGACAAGGCTGGCCTTGAACTCAGAAATCTGTCTGCCTCTGCCTCTAGAGTGCTGGGATTAAAGGTGTGAACTACCACTGCCTGGCTTTATTTCTGGGTTTTTATTCTCACACTTTATTTTAAATTTCTTTGCTATGCTATTCCTACAAAGCAATTATGATGCTTGTCTTCTAAATGCGTCTACATTATCTGTTTTATTTCCATCTCAGGAGCTGCATAGACTTTTTGGTTCAGTGCCTTTCCAATTCACCATAGTTGTGCATTTCCTCATCTTCTGACTGCACTGAAGCTACTCTCTCCTGGGCCCAAAGATCTCTGGAAGGGGCACTTAGCACAGATGTGCGCCTTTATCCTGGACGTGAGATCTACACCAGGCTTCCAGCATCCAATGCTTGGGTTTCCTCACTCATTTCTGGCTTTTTAACTGGCACAGCCCTTCACCATCCTTTCTTCTGAGTCCATATCCACCTCCGTGGCCATTGTATCTGGTCTTAGGCTTTGCTTAAAGGCACAGGCACATTGGAGCCCAAATCTGATTCTTTCTAACCTTCAACTCAGTCTCTCTACTTGGATGTCTCTTTGGTACCTCGGGCATAGCATTGACTCTGTCTCATCATTTTATGTGCTTTGGTGAATGGCCATTTCATGCTTCTAATTATCCTGGCCATAACTCTAGCTGTTCTCTTTCCAATATTTCACGCACTGTAAGAAATTCTTGGCTTGAACTTAAAATCAGACCCCGACTCTTATCACTTTTTATTTATTCCATTTCTACCTACAGAACATCCTTTGCCTGGATGGTTGCAGTAGCCTCTACACCAAATCTCTTTAGGCTCTCACCCCAGCCTTCTCCCACACCAGTTTGGCCCATGTCCCTCTCTCTACCACACAGTGGTCAGAGTGAATCTTGGCTCATAAGGTAGCAATGATGACTCCCTATCACTCAAAGTGAAATTCAAGTCCTTACAGTGACCCCCCTCTTCCCTACATTAACCTCCACCATCACCTTTAGCCTACTTTCTCACTTCTGTACTTGCTCACTCCTCACCTGTACAATATTAACCTTCTCGCTGCTTCCTCAGAAGTCCCCCAAGTTCCCCAGAAGCCCTGAGGACTTCTACATGCAGGTTACTGCATAGCTGAGTCCTCCTTCATTCAACAGTTTGCTCTTAGGTCACGCCTACTGATGATTCCTGTGACCTTTTCACCCCTGTGACAGTTCTCACCATACAACACACTCTAGATTCGATCTCACTCATTTTTCTGTCTTCTCTTGTTTCAGCAAGAGCTCTAGGAGAGTAAGATTTTTTGTTTCTGCTTCTTGGGACTTTATATCCACTGTTTTGGATACTGCCTGTTTAGTGGGTACTTGTTGAGTATGCTTATGAATGGTCTCTTTGCCTTTTTGCTTTCTTCCAATATTTTCTTTGCAAATCAGAGAGATCTTATCAAAACATGTAGTTAATTTTTCAGTATTAATTTAAAACCCTTTAACACCTTTCAGTTGCTCAGAGGATGAAGGTTTATGTTCCTAATGTCATTGTTGAATCCTGTCCCCTGTGAGCTGTGCTTGATGCTATATTTGCAAATCATGATACTTCATTTCTTATATCCAAGCTACTTTGGAGCCCTCTTACTAGACCTCTCTAGAAGGCCTCTTCCTCAGAGCCTTGGAGGAAGTTGAACCTTCCAAAGCTGTTCATTCTCCTTCCCTCAGTGTGTCCCCGATTTTTTTTTTCACTTCACTAGCATAAGACATGATCATTGATTGTTATTTGTATGTAAGGATATAATTAATCAGAATCTTGGTAACATACAGAAAAATCAAGTTGTCTTGGGTAGTGTGTGTGTGTGTGTGTGTGTGTGTGTGTGTGTACTTGCACATGTATGTCTAAGCATGTGAAGGACAGAGGTAGACACCAGTGTCTTCTTCAATTGCTTTCTATCTTAATTTTTGAGGCAAAGTTTTTCACTGAATCTGGAGCTCACCTCCTTGGCTAGACTGGCTGACAGTGAGCACCTGGATCCTCATGTTCCTGCCTTCCTAGCATGGGGATTACAAATACATGCTGTCATGCCCAGCATACACTGTGGGTGATATGGCACCAGTTTACACATTAGCTATGAGTCAGATATAGTCACTGTTGATATGCTCATTTCCTCAGAACAAATACATTCAGCATCTATGTAAAGTCCAGCTTTCTTAAATCTCAATGTGAGCTGGCTGTTAGATCACAGGTACAGAGATGAATTCTAATACTGACAACTGTCCCATATCTCCAGCATGGGTCAGGTGCTATGTGCAGATCTGGGGACAGAGACAAGAGAAAGAAAGGCTGGAAGATCAGAGGAGCTGGTAATAGTGCAAAACCTCAACACGTCTCTCCTACTGTTCGTCAGTGGCTCTTTTATGTTTGCCACCTATATTAAGTCATTTTCATCTTTTTTCTTTTTTATGGATTCCTCGAGCTTTGTAAATATGATTTAGAATTCTCATAAGTGCTTCACATAATATTAACAGAAATTATTTGCTCTGAGAAGAAGGGATGAGCTGAAACTTTAAATGTATAGGTAGTGACTATCTATAAACAATTATGGCAACATTTGAGTAATAACATTTAGATGATTCATTTATTCCTTTCAAATAATAGCAGAAGAGGAACACTAAGTGATGGTAGGGAGAATGTTAATATTTACCCATTAAGGTAAAATATTATTCAAATAGGGAGACACTTCTCTTCTTTTATCTCATGTTCATCTCTCAAGTGAGTTAAAGCCATTATAAGGAATTGCTCTTTTATTGGCTATAGCAAATCACCTGCTTAACAGATTTACTATCTCCTGCTCACCACCACTACCATCAGCAAGCACTTAGGGCACCTACTGTAGGCAAGAAATGTAGTACTGGGAGCTTTGCATATCTCTGAGAAGATGGTACATATTTATAACAGAGACAGATAACAATACATTAAGTGCCAAACAAATGAAACTGAAAACGAGTGTGATTGGAGTTTGAAGCCAGAAGTCATGAGAAGGAGTCGGGGCTTGACAGGGCTTATAGCAGAAGGCACTTAGCTGTACATACAGAGGAAAGGGAGGGAGATCAGGCCAGGGAGTGCTGTGAGCATGAGAGCCAAGCACTGATGACCCCAGAGTCTTTTAAAGCATGGATTTCTTGAAATTGTAGAGTAAGAGATGTGAAGGGATAGACTGAATTGGTAGATGCAGGGTAGAATTCCTACCTCTTCTGTGGTAGTTTTAATGAATAGGTTCGTTTGTTTGAATACTTGGTCCCCAGCTTGTAGGATTGTTTTGGGGAAGATTAGAAGGCATAGGCATGGCTGGAGGAGGTGTGTTACTGATGGGGAGTGAAGTTGGTTCCTGGGGTGAGGAGTGGGGTGGGGTGTGCTTTGAGTTTCCATTCCCATTTGCTCTTTCTCTGTCTCTGAATTGGGATATCAGCTCTCAGCTAAGGCTCCCTCACCCTGCCTGCTGCTGTAGTGATAATGGTAGATGCTTGTTCCTTCGAGTACTATACGACACAAATAAACCCTTCTTTCTGAACCCCTGCCTCAGCTGTGGCATTTTGTCATAGCAATAGAAAAGTATCTTATTACATGCATATGCTACAGAGCTTTTAGACTTAACAGGTCACTCCTCTGTGTGTTCATCCATTAGTGTGTGTGTGGAGGGGGGCTGGGGTGACGGCGTTTTACAGATCAGGAAACACAAACAGAAGTTGCTCACAGATCATCTAAGCAGCAGGAAAAGGAAGAATCGGAATTTGATTCCAGACAGGTCTTCCCCCAGAAGACTGGAAGGCTGTAGGATTCATCTCTCATGATTTTAGTGTGTATGGGCTTTGAAAGCACTAACTGATGCTTAATGTAGCTGCAATATAGTGTCCCTACTAGGCATTTAAGTGAAACTTGTAAGGGAAGGCTGCCCTGCCTTGGTGTGAAAGGCATAAGCCTCTGGAGTAGAGAAAAGGAAGAAATCTGAGTCTGACAAGGTAGCAGGGGCATGGCTCCCATCATTCCTCAGCAGAGGTGGGACAGCTGGAGTCTCAGTGGGGTCTGCAGACACAGCTTTCTCATTTAGTCTGTGCCATTCAAGTGTGTTCCCTTTTCCATGGTGTCACAATGTGGAAAATATCGGGAAGCATGAGTTAGAAGAGGTTTGTTTTGGAGAGCAGTAGGGGGAACAAAGGTCATGGTTACCACGAGAATAGGCAATACGGGATTCATTTGCTTGATGGCCTACAGGATACATAGTTGGGGATGGGAACATGGCTTCTGAGAGGCAGTGGTGATGGTTGTCAGGACAAGGAGGTTTTGAGGAGGCTGACTCTGGGAAATAATGAAAGAGTTTTTGATACTTGAAGTCTGATGAAGTCAGGATGTTTAGGCTATTAAATTAATTGTTTACTATGATGCCCCTCCCCTCACACATTGGCATCCATAAATGTGCTGGTTCGAAAGAAGATGGTCCCTAATGGAAGTGGTGCAATTAGGAAGTGTGGCTTTGTTGGAGTAGGTATGTTCTTCTTGGAAGAAATGTGCCCCTATGGGGGTGGGCTTTGAGGTCTCTTACGCTCAAGCTACTCCTACTGAGTCAGTTCACTTCCTGTTGCGTGCAGATGGAGATGTAGAACTCTCAGCTCCTTCTCTGGCACCACGCCCACCATGTCGTGCCATGATAATAATGGACTAAGTCTCTGAAACTGTAACCCCCCCTCCCCCCCACTGAAATGTTTTTCTTTTTAAGGGTTGCTGTGGTCATGGTGTCTATTCACAGCAATAGAAGCCCTAAGACAATAGACCTTATTGCCTTTTCTTTACTTAATGCTTTCTTTGAACTTTTTTTTTCCATTATAAATTTCAGTTAATAAAAAAATGTGGTAATTAAAGTGTGGAAAGACTACATTTCTCTCAACACTTTAAAGATGATTTTCCAAAACCCACAAAGAAAACACCTGGTTTTGATTTCCAAATACATCCAGCCTGTCTTGGGGAGTGCCTGCAATGGAGTACTCCCAGCTTGGATTCAGACACCTGCATTCAGGGACCACCCTCCACTGACCCTTCATCAGTCGATTATGCAAGACTCTTAATATTTATACACCCCAGCTTTTCCACCCAGAGGAAAGGATGAGGATCATCACCCCACAGAGTTGTGAAGCTCATCAGAATCAATGCATCCAAAGCACTTAGGAGTGTTATGCACAGGTGAGCACCATTAACTGGCAGCCATTACTGTAGAATGGATCAGATGAAGCTCTTTCACATGATAAATGCCCCCATGGGAGCACCATGCATGTAATACGGACATGGGCAATGCACATGTATATAGCTGGGAAGCAAATTTTAACAAGGAAGTAACAGAGGAGTAGACAGCACGGTGTCCAGTGGTACATACTCATCAGATTCTTGACACTGTCAAGGTGACAGCCGCCTCTTGTGAGACATGAGAAGCCACTGGCTGTCTGCCCACTAGGAGGCTGGTACACAGGGAGAACATGAATGGATTAAAAACCCATCGAGCCTGATCTCAGTCGGTGAATGCCTGAACCTCTGAAGCATGGGGGTTGAGCATTCTTCTCTTTTGGGCTCTTGCTTTCTGGTTTTACTTACTTATTTATTTATTATTATAAAAAATAACATGCACTTAAAGTGTCTGAGCATTTGACATGCACTGAATGGTGTCACTTGGGAGAAACAAGTCATGCACATCTAATGGCGGCTGTGCTCAGATCTCTGCTCTTCTCATCTACTCATGTTTGCTTACAGAGCTAGCTTATGTCATATATTTAAGGCAGTATCCCGTCTCCTCTTAGCATAACCTTATATTATGTAAACTGCCCATGTCTTTAATTTTTCACTAACATTACTAATGAACATATAATGGCCTATAAACCAATGGCTTTCTTTTATATTACTTTACTAAAGTGGACCTTCTATGTTCCTTCCAGTTTTTATTTTTGTAAGCAATATCACAATGAATATATTCTTGCTGTGGACTCTGATTTGGGGCTTTTTTCATTGATAAATTCTGAAAAGAGAGACTCTGAGGCTCTGGGACACGTAATTCTCTCCCATCTGTTTTTTAAACTGACAGTGCATTGCTCTGAGAGTGTATTTGAAAATACCATTTTTACAAATATTTAGCTCAATTGTGATAATATTTTGGCTTTCATAGAAAACAATCATGTTCTCTAAGATGCACCAACATTTGAATGCCTGTTAAAGGGAAGAAGAGATGGCCAATAGAGAGAAAAACTGTATTTTCAACTCACACACTCCGTGAGAAGTGAGTTAAAGAAATACCTTCCTTAATGCATCTAAAATAATTGTATTTATAAGATGCAACCTTTTAACAACATTGATTATATATGGACACAGATTTTGGAGAGAAAAGAAACAGATTCCTCCATACCAGCATGTTTATCTGTATACGACTTTATTGAGCACTGCTGAATGTTAAAGTCATCTGCATATTCTCTTTTGGATTCTTTGGTTTATTGTACAGAAGATAATCAGGATTGCCTTGATGGGCCTCCTGTCAACAATCAGTCATAGAGCAGAAGGGGCCCACTTGCCTATTCCTCCTTGATGAACTTACCAGTGGATTCTGGGAGAAGGGCAGATATTTTCTTTAGTTCTGTACCCACTGATGAGTCCACTGTATCCAGTGGATAGACACAAACCCTTGGTCACACAGATAGCCTTAGTTAAACTTAGAGGCCATAAAACAAAACAAAAAAACCCCATGAATATGGGAAGGGGATTTGTAGAGATGAAGGGGGAGCGGGGATAGTAAAAGGAATGGGAGGGAGGGAGAGAAGTTCCAGTACCCGGAACATACCAAAGACTAGATTTTATAAAGGATTTAAAAAGATGGCTGCAAAAGACTGGGAAGGTGGCTCAGTGGGCAAGGCACCAGCTATATATACTTTGTGAGGACCCACATCTGGATTTCCAGGACCCGTGGAAGGTTGGATTCAGAAACTTATGTCAGGAGCATATTCCAGCATGGTGATGGTGAGATGGGAGGCAGAGACAGGGGAACCTGGGGACTCTGTTGTGCTAACCAGGCATATGTAGTGGTGAATTGTGGGGATATGTTTCAAATTTAATAAAAACCAGTCTGAGTTATCAGAGGGATCTACCCACAGTCAGTCTAAAAGGATCAGACAGTGGTAACTCACACCTTTGATCACAGCACAGGGAGTATCCCGGGAGTGGTGACCTATGCCCTTAATCCCAGCACATCTGAGTTTGAGGCCTGTTTAGTTTACAGAAGGAGTTCCAGGCTCCCAGGCAGGCAGTGGTGGTGCCACGCCTTTAATCTTAACCTGGATGTGAAACAACTGGGTGAAGAGGGTATTTAAGTCAGGTGTAGAAAGACAGAGCAGCAGAAGAAGCCAGGAGGAGCCAGGCTGAGGAAGCTGGAAGACAGCTGGGTGAGATCTGACTGTGGTGTTTCCTCTCTCTGATATCTCAGCTTTTCCCTGAGATCTGGCTCTGAGTTTCTTTCATTCATGCAACAGTGAACAATAAGAGATTCTGTCTCAAAGAAGAGGTAAGGTGAGGACCATGGTTGTCTTCCGACCTTCACGACCTTCACGACCTTCACATGTGTGTACACCTGTATTCAACAGTCCCACCCCTCATCTGAAAGAGGTTTATGTACTTCAAGGTTAACTGGACTTGCAGGGATTCACAAATGAAAACATCCTCCATGCTCCCAGAAACTATATCTCCATGGAATATTTGTGAGTGTAAAATTAAGAGAGGCTTTAGGGTGGTAATTTTTCTGATTTTCTGCTTTCATTGAGAGTTTTTACATTTTAAGGCATGCTTGTCCTTACCCGTGGGCTTGACTAGTACAGCTAGGAAGTCAGTGGTGAAGGAGCTGACATAGAGGAGGATGCACGGTGCCTTGGTAGTGCTGAAGCTGAAATAGATCTTCTCCTGGGCCAGGTCTGGAGACAAGGCTTGATGGTCTGCAGAATTCTCAGCCCTGCTGCCTGTGTCTCTGGCAGTGGCTGCTGGTGCCTGGAAGTTATATCTCAGCCACATGCCCTCTTCAAAAAAGGCACCGACATCTGTTGAGAAGAAAAGAGAAATTTGAAAACTGATGAGGTCAGTGCTAACTATGCTTTGAATTTGGGTTGAACTATTGTCATCAAAAATATGGCATGTATCAGAGCCAGGAAACCTGTAAAATTAAAAAACAAATAACAGCAAAAATCTTAATGTGGAGGTGCACGCCTAGAACCCCAGCCTCTGGAAGCTGAGGCAGGAAGAGTCCTGTTCAAGGCCAGCGTGGGCTGCATAGCAAGATGTTGCTTAGAAACAAAAAAAGGGGTAAAAGTCAAGGAACTAACATCATAGTAAAAGAATAAATAATATATAATACCCATTGTTTTTTTTGGCTGAAAACTACTGAAAATAAGAGCAGAATTATTACAGAAATTTTTAAAGAAACCCCAAAGAGAAATACTTCTTGAGACTGAATTTGATCTGGATATCCAAACAGCAAAGCTCTTGATACGATCTAAAATTTGGAAACTTCAAGGATTTCAAATCACAAGACAGAATGTTAGAGAGACCTAGTTTCAAATTTAGCTCTGTGGTTCCTGACTCGCCTTACTAGAAGTTTGTAACCAACCTATGTCAGCTACAGTATTTCATCTCAGAAGCAGAGAGTAATTAGTACTCAGTAAACAGTGTGGGGATATTTTCAAATATAATAAAAACAGTCTGAGATATCAGAGGGATCTACTCACAGTCAGTCCAGGGGATCAGACAGTGGTAACTCACACCTTTAATCTCAGCACAGGGAATATCTGACAGTGGTGACCTACACCCTTAATCCCATCAAATCTGAGTTCGAGGCCTTTTTAGTTTATAGAAATAGTTCCAGGCTCCCAGGCAGGCAGTGGTGGTGCCACACTTTAACCGAGCAGAGAAAGTATTTAAGGCAGGCATAGAGAGACAGAGCAGGCAGAAGAAGCCAGGAGGAGCCAGGCTAAGGAAGCTGGAAGACAGCTGGGTGAGATCTGACTGTGGTGTTTACTTTTCTCTGGTAGCTCCGGCTTTCCCAGATCTGGCCCTAAGTTTCCTTTATTGGTGCAACAAAGCAGTACCTATTAGTACTGCCATCTTTAAGACTAAGAAGTTATTCGAAAAATTCCTGGCTTTCTCTGAGTCAGCCCTTTCAGACAGTCATAAAATACTACTTTACGCAGTAATTAATAGGACATGACAAGTTTTTAAAAAGTTATTATTTCCCTCTCCTCAGACGGGTCACTCTCAAACATGTCTTCCTGCTTCAGCCTCCTGAGTGTTAAGATTACAAGTCTGTATCACCACACACCATAGTTTTCATTACATATTTATTTATTTGGTGTGTGTGTGGTGTGAGTGGGTAGGTGGATGCATGTTGTGTGCCACAGTCCATATGTGGACATCAGAGGACAGCTTGTGGGAATAGGTTTTCTCCTTTTACGATGTGGGGGCCCCAGGACAGAACTCGGGCCTGTAACCATACACTGCCCACTGCTGAGCCATCCTCCCAGCCCTAACACTGGAGTTTTTAGTGACATGCTTTCATCTGGGAACTCCGGCATCCATTATTCCTGAAGAAGTAATTACAGAGGAATGGAGTCAGATACCCCGGAGAGACTTTAAGTCTTGTACTAAGTTGGGTCAATGACTTGAAACTCTCTATTTCCATCTTTGTGAATGAGACCTGGTGGGTGGCTGTGAGGATTGAATAACTATGTGTGGGTGACACAGTACCTGCTTCCTGGAAATATTAGTGCTTAGTAAAAATGAGCTCAGACTGTCTGCTACTGTCTGTTATGGGTGGCTCATGTCCTCTTGCCACTGCCTGCCTGCCATGCTCCAGGGTCCCATAGAGGGCACTGCTACAGATTTCACACAACCGTGAAGAACCGTGACTCTAGATTCTCACCACAGGAAGTACTATTTTTTTCCTAGCCTTTTTGCCCCAGGACATTTGCAAATGTGTATGTGTATGTGTGTGTGTGTGTATGTGTGTGTGTTTGGAGGAACATATGGCCTTATAGAAGTGAAGGAGGTGTCCTTAGGACATCCAGTAGACCTAAAAGGAGAGTCATGTAGGAGGTCATGTTTCAGTTAAGAAATGTTTTGGTCAAAACACCAAAGGTATCCTCATTTGGAGACATGGGATTGAACATGTATTTTATTCATGCTTACAGGATGAATAAATATAGTCCCTGGAGACATCCTGGAGTGGCAGTGTGATGTGTGTGGGAAGAGACACTTCCATCCGTAGACCACCGTGGTGAGTGTTACAATGCTTATGGAACATATGAAGGGAACACCGCAGTTTACCCACTTGGGTTAGTTTCCCATTGTTCTAGCAAACACCCATTGAGCACTGACTATATACTATGGATGGTGTTGGACATTGAAGTTTCAATCTTTGTTATAAGGAGCTATAGAGGAGGATTTGCATTATCAGGCAAGTAGGAATGCAGAAGGTGCCTGGTTCCAGGCTGAGTTCAGGATCAGGTACACAGGGTTCCTGGAACATAGTGACAACTGCTCTGTCTAGGGCCAAGGAGGAATTCTTTTTGGGAAAAGACATTGAAGCTTGACTTCAAAGAAGAAGAGGTGATTGCTAAGTAAAGGTGGAATCATGAAGCTTCCAAAATGGACAGCTGTGTAGAGAACATGCAGTGGCCAGAGAGCTTGCAGGCTGTATGGGGATTATGTTGTTCCATTGTAAATAATTGTCCCGGCTTATGAATTTAATAAAAAGCGCTGATTGGCCAAAGGCAGACAGGAAATGTGGGCGGGGCTACCAGACTAAGAAGAGAGCAGAATGCCAGAGAGAAGCCAGAAGAAACAGAGGACAACCATGCTGCTCTGAGAAAAGCTACCGAGCCCCATGGCTGAACAGGACAAGAGTCATGGGTTAGATTAAGGATAAAGAGGTAGCAAGTTATATGCCTGGGTCTTAGGCCCATCAGCTTTAAACAATTGCAAGCATCTGTGTGTCTCTGCGGGTCTGTGGGTCTGCTGGCCTAAACCTTGAGGCTAGGCCCGAAAATCCAAGCCAGAATCCTCTTACTATAGCAGGCCAAGACATCATACCCATCCATCATGGTCCACACACTCATATGTATCTGTGGCTCTCTTAAGGATCTTGAGGCTTCCACCTTGTTTCAGGATGGGTGACAGAGTTCAAAGAGATCTCCATCCTATGGAGTCAAGAATCTCTAGAACAGACGGCTGCTGCTATGATAGGCCTCTGGAATAATGCTTAACAGGACAGGGCAAAGTGAGACATACTTCCTGGAGAAAAACCTCCAAAGTTTCTCTTTACATAAAGAGCTTTGTCAGAAAATGGAGGACATCCTTTGAGAACAGTCTCTGGTCTATGAGAGAGAAGAGGATGATATGGTAGGCAGGCTGGAGAGGAGGTAATGAAGCTGAAGACAGTCCTACCAGGTTTTTAAATTCAAGGTTGAGGGCTTGGGAGAGAGGGTTGGGGTAGCAGAGGTCAGTAACACAGAGAAATCCACTATGGCCCCCTAACCTACAGATGTAACAACCTCTTTGAAAAACTTAAGTTTTTATGTGCTAGGATCTCCACACACATCCCTTCCCCAGAGTTAGGACCTGAGGTAGGTAAGAAGCAGTGCTAGATCCCTTGGTTCATTTCTATTAGAACCCGTTAAAATGCTAGTTCCCCAGTCTGGGGTCCAGGATTGAACTCAGAAGTTGTGACTCAGTGAGCCTTGGCAATCAGCACTTAAAATAGGCTCCCATGTAATATGCACATCATTTAATATCTGTGGAGTAGAAGGTGAGTCAGGACAGCAGTGGATGGAGCAGGTAGCTGAGTGATCCCTGCCTGGATGATGTTTTGTATTCATCTGCTATCCCAGAGACAGAATTCCACAGCAGATCATGAAGGAAAAGTCAGAAATCTAAAGATCTTACATAAACAACCTGAAAACGTGCCTCAGAGAATTCTTTTTGTATATTTTAGAGTCATAACTTAAAAGCTTTATGGATTCATGTCAGCTTTGGAGGAAGAAACAAACCAGCCTTAAATGTGTTACCCTGAAACCACATCATAAACCAACTGTTAGACTGAGGCCCTAGAGCAATGTAAATCATTTAAGGTTCCAAGTGGCAGATTTACTGCTGTCATTTCATTGTTTCAGATTGGTTTAAGAAAATGCCAAATCCGGATACATTATTATCTCTTAAGTAACATCTCCATCCCTTCTGAATGAATAGCTAAAAGAATCCTAATTTAACAATGCTCACATAACATTATTTTCTTCATTAAATTATCCCAAAGCATTTAGATTGCTTGGTTCAATGCCACCTCCCACACGTGTATGTCAGCGTGGGTCATGTGCGTGCTGTGGTAGGCTTGTATAGGTCAGAAGACAAGGCTGGGAGACTGTCCAAGCCTTCCACCTTGTTTGAGACAGGGTCTTTTGTTCACTGATGCATGTGCTAGGCTGTCTGGTCTGTGAGTTTTAGTGCATAATCTTTCCTCTGTCTCCTAATTTCTGCTAGTAGTACGCTGGCATTAGAAAGGGGGTATGTCTTACTTTATTTGGCTTTTACATGAGTTTCAAAGATTTGAACTCGGGTCAGTATGCTTGTATGGCAAGGGCTTAATCCATTGAGTCATTTCTTTAGCCATGATTCCAATGTTCATACTAATAAGAAAGTCTTATTCATTTTTTATAGAAACATGAAAAAGTTTAGATCTAAGTATTGCATTATATATTGTGAATTATAGCTTCTAATTTATGTCACAGTTTTAAAAATTCAAATACATTGCACCCCCTTAGGATAATTTCAGATCAGAAAGTTTCCAGGAACCATGGAGTCAACAGGTGACTTCATTTTATTTCTTGGTCTTCAGCACAGTTGGTGTGGTGGTTTGAGAGAAAATGGCCCCGGAAGGGAGTGGCACTATTAGGAGGTGTGGCCTTGTTGAGGAAGTGTGTCACTGTGGGGCAGACTTTGAAGTCTCTTTTTCTCAAACTTCTCTCAGTGTGACTGTCAGTCAACTTCCTGTTGCCTCTGAGTCAAGATGTAAGGACTGTTGACTCCAGCACCATGTTTGCCTCCATGTCACTATGCTCCTGGCCATGATGATAATAGACTGAACCTCTGAAACAGTAAGCAAGCCACTCCAATTAAATGTTTTCTTTATAAGAGTTGTGGTGGTCATGGTGTCTCTTTACAGCAATGAAACCCTAACTCAGGCAGTTCATATGTAAATTATGCTTGATGCAGCAAAAGAAATTTCCAATTTAAAAAAATAAAATCTACAAATCATCCATCTCAGAATAATACCATATAGAAATTCATCCCTAGTGTAAAAGCAAATCCCCAAGGCTTGCAGTATGTTTGAGAGGGAAGCCCATATTCCCCAAACAGATACCCCTCCATAATTAAATTACTTCTTATTTCTTTTTTCTCCAACTTTAATAATTCCATTCCCCTTGCCTTTTCACTTAGGATGCATTTTGTAACCTATATTTCAAAGATTGACAAGATTCTTTTGTTCTCTAACATCCCCTAAGGGCCAGAATTGAAAATTCTCAATTCACAAATGGGCTCTTTTTCAAAAGTTTATTTTTAAAGTCAATAAGTTGCAACTTGAAAATATTTCCTTGTAGGAGGGAGGAGCTGAGTGATGGTTGGCTTGCAGGAGAGTACCGAGTGCTGAGCTGCTTGGGATGTGCAATAAAGGATAATTGAAGAGCGCCAGTGTGTATTGGTAATTAAAACAGAAAAACATCAACCTAAGATGAGAAGGTTTATTTTTCATCTGAACTCCAGGGAACAGTGTCCACAAGGATCTCATCTAATGTATCCTTTGGAGTGTTGGTTCAGAGCTAATGATTGGCTCTGGGGGAGGGAGAAGCCCTGTTAGTGCTTCTGCCTATTCCCATGGTATAAATACTGCCGTCTTGTTTGATTTCAAAGCTGCCAACACCACATCACCAAGTAAGGAGTCAAGAACAGAGATCTCTAGACTATTCAGGATGTTTCCAGCTCATGAGATTTTTGTCTCCTTCCTACTCACTTTGGGGGCTGAGGATTGAACCCGGGGCCTTACATCCCAATCCTTTCAGCACATGATTTCCATCCACACCCATAGTCACTGATCCAGCCTTCCAACAAAATTGTGCTTATGGAGCTCCAGTGAAACCGGCATCCACCTGTCACATTTACTTTTTCCTTCTGGCACCCCACAACCCCCTTCTAAACCGCTTCCCAAACACCTTGGCATCTGGAAGCTCTGCAAAGCTTCCATTCAAATCTAGGAGAAGCTCCTACGAAGCAGGGTCTGTAGTTAAAAGGCATGGGCATGGAAGTGGCCTCAGGGTCCTCAGACCCTGTCCTGGCTGACGGCCATTGCCCATGCCGCTCACTCTCATTAGCTGCTTTGCAATTAGTCATCTAGTTAAAAACGAGGTGAATTTTAGGAGCCTTATTCCTAGACCCCTTGGGTGTTTCCCTCTGTGCACTGTCCTTCTGCACTGGCTTTTTTCCTTTTGGGCAATTTGCACATCAAAGCTCTGTCCAAACTCCGGAGGCTCTGCTATCCTGAATCACAACCAGTTTCTCTTCTGGCTTTACACTGGCAAAATCGACTTCATTTCCCCAAGCATGCCACTCAATTCCCTTCCTGAATGTTTTTTATTATGTTTGTTTGATGTTTCCCTCAATTTCTTAGAAACATTTTGGACTAACAACATTGGACGTGGATGGCTAATGCTCACCTCTGTGAGTTCTGTGTTCTCAGGTGGGTATGTATCTATTTTAACCAATTTCCCATTACTCTCTCTAAAGGACTGGCCACTTCCAGGTCAGCTTCTATATAATAAGTTTTATGTGTCTGAATCTGTCCAAAGGAGGAAAAATGCCAAAGAAAAATTTCTCAAGTTGAGCCTGAACAGTTTGCTCTCCCTGTGAGACTCAAGTACCAAGCACATTGCTTTAAACACATCAGTGAGCTGTGACTTGGCCATGCAGGAGCCAGGGGGCCTTCTTTATAGAAATGTAAGAGCAACAACACAAAACGACTCTAATAAGTGTATTGTACAGGAAGACAGTCTCCAAGGTCATGCTCCTGTAGCTTTGCTGGTACCTATTATTGGTATAGTCAGTGATCAAGCTGAATAAAGGCTTTTCTGTAAAAATAAACTTCATTGGAGGCATCTAATCAGGAATTCATCAGGAGCTAGTGGAGGCAAGAATCATAAGATGTGGGTTTCAGCCTTTGTCTTAGCTCCAACTAGCTGTGTGGCCTTGGTCACGCAGTCATTTGATGGCTGTAGGCTTTCAGTCACTCTCATCCTCAAGATACTGTCCCTTGAACCTATGTCTGCCTCTGGTTTGAATGGAGTCTTTTTAACGTATTCTTTGAAATATCTAGAAAGTGTATTTAATGACCCATGGGCTCTTGAAGATTAAGCAGGGAATACATTGTGGTTAAATAATAGCTGATGACAAGTGAGATTTAACTGGGGTTAGGGTAGGAGAGGCATTCTAGAGAGATCAGAGATTGGCGTAGGCCTAAGGAAGAAACAGGCATTGAAGACTAATGAAGACAAGGCTAGGGAAGCTAAAGATCGGGTGGGTAGGTGGAAATGGGGCGAGGGAGAAAGGCAGGTGTTGGGACTTTAGAAAGTAAGAGGGCTAAAGCAAAGGAAGGGCCCTGAAAGGTCCAAGGCAAAGGAAAGGTGATGTGGGATGTCTTTTTTGTATGCTGTGAATTACCGTTGGATAATAGGGGAAATGCTTTGACCTATGGCAAGCCAGCTTATAGGCATGTGGGAAATACAAGCATAGATAAAGAGGAAAGAGGGAGGAGTCACAGAGATGCTGCAGATTGCTGCTGAAGGAGTAAAATATAAAATTACAGGTAAGCCGTGAGCCCTGTGGCAAGACACAGATGAATGGAAATGGGTTGAGTTAAGATGCAAGAGCTAGTTAGCAAGAAGCCTGAGCCATAGACCAAATAGTTTGTAAGGAAGACCCCCTGAAAAATCTCTGAGATGATCCAACCTTATGATTCCCACAAGATTCCCAGTGGCCCCATTCAGCAGGAAGCATCATGGAAAGATAACACCCAAATTCTCCAAATACCGTTTATAAATGTTTGTTCTCATTGTAAGTGGTTAACAGCCATAGTCAATCTTTTTCTAGGGAAAAATGGGGGATATGATATAGAAAGGGTTAAAAAAAAGATAACCGAATCTACTTCAGTTCAAAAACAGCTGTTAATTTCAAAATACTTTACGCTGGTATGGATTTTGGGTTTATTGATACAAATTTAAGGTTAATTTTATTATACTGTATGTATATTTCTACTTTTGTTTAAGGTATTATGTTTATGTAACTCATTTAAAATTGTAATGTATAATTCAGAAATACAGATTAATAGTAATCTATGATAATCCAATTTATAGTCATGTTAGTTAGATTTTTTTATATATATACAAAAATAAATTTCAGTTAGATAAGTAATCTTCACACTTCAAAGACCCACAGAATACAGCATTTAAAATATTTTAAGAACTTAGACTTTTCTGGACAGTGAGACATGTCTGCTCCTGGCAGCACCAATCTATTTCAAGAGGATGATGAGCATCAAAAAACTCTATGTGAAATTTACTTTCTTTATGGCAAAGTTAGAAACTTGGACAAGAAAATGTTTTTGCATCTACTGATGACTGCTTAACAGTATGCTGTATAAACTAATCATGCAGGGACATATAGGAAAGTGACCTCTGGAACCTAGCCAGAACAAGATGAGATGGTCCTTCAGGTTTCTGCTTCACAGAGACTACTGACAATCTGTAGGACACAGGGCGGAGTGACTGACAAGCTATGCCAGAATGGGTGGAGCACCTTCAAATTTCCTGCTTCAGTGAAAGATATGCCAGAGACTCTAGGCCTGTAGGCTGAAGATGGATGCCCCAACATTACAAGGGAACTTTTGGTAGCTGTTCAGGTAGCCAGATGTCTCTGTCATTTCTAGAATTTGGAAGTTGTTTGTAATGCACTTTCTGTTTACTCAGATAATATATCCTTCTGTGGTCTTTGATGGAGCTGAAGATGAGATAATTATAATTATGGTTTTACTTAGCTATAATAAAAGGTAAATTAAATATGAAACTTTGGACTCACAATGATAAGATAGATGATAGAATATTTTCTTTAATTTTGCTAAATACAAACAGACTAGATATTATAACTGTAATTCTCGATTGATAACGGCTTTATATGTAATTTTGCTATGTTGAAATTGAAACCTTCCTTTTTGATTAGACAGAAAAGGGGAAGTGATGTGGGATGCCTTTCTGTATGCTGTGAGCTATCACTGGATAATAACAAGCTGTTTTGGGCTATAACAAGGAAGGTTAGAGACAGTTAGGAATTCCAAGCATAGGAAAAAGGGAAAGAGGGTGGAGTCACATAGAGATGCTAAGCGCTGCCACCTAGGAGAGCAAGATGCAATGGAACACAAGTAAAGCCACAGAGCCACATGGCAAGACATAGATTAATAGAAATGGGCTGAGTTAAGTTGTAAGAGGTAGCGGATAATGAGTCTAAGCCATAAGCTGAACAGCTTGTAATTAATATAAGCCTTTGTATGATTATTTGGGACTAAATGGCTGCGGGACTGCAGGTCCTGACCTGAGGCTAGGGCAGGCTGCATGAGCTAGAAACTCCAGATTTCAGAAGGATCCTAAAGTGTCTGAAGTAAAGAAAGGGTCCAAGAAGGTCCAAAGCAAAGGGAGCCTAAGCCACTGGAAAGGCCAGTGTGCTGGTAGAGTGGCTGATGTCTACAAGCCCAAGAAGGTCCAAAGCAAAGGGAGCCTAAGCCACTGGAAAGGCCAGTGTGCTGGTAGAGTGGCTGATGTCTACAAGCCCAGTACATGGGAGACTGAGGCCAGACGATTGCTGTGAATTTGAGGTCATCCTTGGCAATGTATGAGTTCTAAGTGAAAACAATTCATTGTAGCTGGCTGCATTTTGGCAAATGGGCTGAAGAAAGGGGGGGGGGGATACAACAGACCACTGCATAGGACAGAAAAAATATCACTGATGGCTTGGATTGACAAAGTAAAAAGATGCTTAGGGCAACATGGGAGGCCCTTGGTTCTTGTCATGGGGCTGGGGAGGTGGCTCAATGGGTAAATCACTTGCTGTATAAGTTGAGGACCTGTAATTGAATCCCCAGGAGCCACATAAAAAACCACCCATAGGAAAAAAAAATACATGGGGTATTGTGGGTATAGGAATATGTTGGTATCCGCTCGGCTCAGCACAGGTTGAATTTCGTTACTGAGTCATGGAACTGGGAACATCAAACAGATATGAGCTAGAAAATTTAAGTTTTACAATTGTTACAGATGGTATTAAATACCAGAAGCATAGGTGGATTCTTTTAGGGGAAGTGTGTTTCAAGTGAGAAGAAAAGAAGGTCTAGAATATTCTCAGGAGTGACGCTGTTCAGGCAGCAAAGAAGAAACAGAGCTTGTAGAATAGGCAGCAAGAAGGAGGTCATCTATGACTCAGGGTTCATGAGGTCACCACAAGAAGGGTTTGCTAGGAGGAAGGACTAGGAAAAAGGTTCCAATGTTGTTCAGAGATCCAGCCATATTTCATCAGAGAGAAAGTTCTAGAATCCTTCTCTCGTCTGAATTATCCCTGTCTAAGGCAATGCTCTAGTCTGCTCTTTTGCTGAGGTGATGTCACCTTGGCTGAGTTCATTGTGGGCCTCTCAGATACCAAAGGGAAAGGGCCATGCCTACCCTGGGACACTTTCTGGTTGTCCTTCTGCCTTTTCTGGAAGACTTTCCCTTGTCAGTCTACATCACCTGCTCTGTCTGCAGCTTATCACAATAATAGCTGTACTCTGATGCCTTCTCTGCAGCCTGTCTTACCCTAAACACACGCCTTGTTTCCATGGCTTCAAACCTGCAACCTCAACTCATAGTTCAGAGTTATTGGCCATCTCCAGCCACAGGGCAGAGCTCACCAGCTCCTGCAAGGCTCTTCTGGAGTAAGAAGTTTATGGCTTGGACTTCTTGGCCTAGCCTTGAAGTTTGGATTTGCTTATAGTCTTGTTATCACTTAGACTTAAATAATTATATAAGTTTATATAATTTTTATGTTGATTGGCTTATGGCTTAGTTATATAATTTGTTAACTGTTAACTTTTAAGCTAATTTATGATTTTTATCTTGCTTAGCCATGTGGCTTGATATTTTTTTTTAAGAGTAGTATTTTGATTTGTGTGTGTGTGTGTGTGTGTGTGTGTATGTGTGTGTGTGTTGTTTGTTGGTGATTTTGTGTGTGTGTCAGTGTTTTTGCTGGCTTTTTGTGTGTGTGTTTAGAGTTTTTTTTTTTTTTTAAATCTGGTAGCCCTACCCACACTTATTGTTTGTCTCTTAGCCAATCAGCATTTTATTAAACTAGTAGGAGTGACAAACATTTATAATGCATTAGAATATAATCTCACAACACCCCTCCTCTCTGCTTTTTCTTGTTTGCTGAATGGCACCTGGGTGGTTACTCAAAGGCCAAAGTTCCAGGTCACCCCAAGCTCTGGACCATCTCTGGAGTCTATTTTTGCCTTGCTGTATTTTGGTAGTGAGTCTTGTTCTGATACTCTGGTTTTACCCTGGCAATTATAATGACTTCTCAAGGGGCGCCCTCTAGTGACCCTTTTCCTATGCTCCAACCTCCATATTCTACATTTCTTCTTTCTTAACCTTTTTATTTATTCTTTGTGGCTTCCCCATCATGCATCTTGATCCCATTCATCTCCCTGTCCTTTAGTATTTGCCCTCTGTTCTTGCAACCCCTACCCCAAACAAAACAAAATACAGTTTAAGAGAACAGGAAAAAGAGAGAGAAAAGAAAAAAAATCTCATCATGGCAGCTGCAGTGTGACACAGTCAGTCACATGGTGAACTCTTTAGCCCGTATATCTTTACTCGAAAGTGCTCATTGAAGAGTCGTTGGTGTGGATCAAGGTCTCCAGCTTCTACTGCACTATTGATGCTGGGCCCATGCTGGGACTCCTCTCGGATATCCTGTCGTTGCCCTGTGTTGTGGAGATCCTGCAGCTCTGGGTCTGTAGGACTTGTTCCTTCACATGCTCTAACAGTTCATAGATACGCTGGATGTTGGGGTGGGCCAACTCATAGCCGTGGTTCTGGGTCTGGATGGCTTCTGGGTTGGTCAGCCCACCAGCAGTCCTCTGTCCTCACCATTAGGATGAGCTCTCCAGAACTGCCTTGGCAAGTTCACCCTATATAGCAAGGAGCGGGACCCTAAGGTCCTCAGAGCTGGATCACCTACAGCTACATCATCAGGACCAACTCTACTGTGTTGCCCCGGTGAGGTACAGGGGTCACCCTCTCAAGTGCTGCAGCTGGTAACAGGCAAAGCTCTCCTGCTCTCATAACCTCAGGGCAAGCTCTTCCACCTGCCACAGACGGTAAGGGACAGGGCCTGGGAGACATCTCTCTCTCGACCATGCCACCTTATGGCAGATGACAGGCAGGGCTAGATCTCCCAAACTCCTGTTCTTAGAGTGGCTTACCTGTACCCCGATCAATAGGGTCAGGTCTACCATGGGTGTTTTCTTTGGAATCTTCCTGTGAAGTTAAGGGCTTGAGGGTGTTGCCAGGCTTGTTCTGTACATTCTTCACTTCTAACTTGAAGACTTGTTTCTCTCCTTAGAATTTTACATATTGGTGAGGAGGGTTGTCACCAGTGGCATATGAGATAAAAAGTACAAACTATACATAATGAAATAATGATTTCATTATTCCTTTAAAATGTTTATTGAGAAAGCTTTGTGGGCCTGCATTGCACTGCATGCTGGCTCTATTTCCCAAATGACTACAGGTCCTTCCCATCTTCATTACCTAGATTTAAACCTCCTCTACCTCCATATCTATTCTGTTTACAGTCTGCATGTGTACAAGCCACACAGTTTACCTGAACACATCATTTCTTCTTCCGTCAGTCTTTTACCTGCTCTGATGGTGTCTTGTCTACTCTCTGACTCAACATTAGACCTGTCTCCTTACTGAGGTGCTTCATGTAGCAGAAAGAGCTCCCCCTTTGGTATTCCCAGAATCATGTTCTAACTCTACTGCGGAGGCTCTAAACTAGTCTGTGTTTAATTCAGAAAGCATTTCATGGAATTATACATACTATTTAGCTCACAGTGATAATAATAGCTAATATAAAGTGGAGTTTTCCCTAGAGGAGCTCACGGTTGGTTGGGAGATGAGAAAACATATCCCAACATATCACAGCATGGGGTGAGATCCTCATTGCTGGAGAGGGAGGGATAAGCAGCAGGGGAAGAGGGTAGCTCTGTCTGTGGGCAGCTGTGAGGATGTCTCAAGGCTTTACTTAGAAAGCCACTTCTGAGCAGATCTGGAAACTAGGTTTCTGCAGTCAGGTGGATGACAGTATTGCCAGCATGGAGACAGCCTGCCAAGTATGAAGCATAAGAGTTCAGAGTGTGATTAAATACTGGAGTTGCAGACAGACAAAAAGCATCTGATATGAACTCCAAGAGTTCTGAGTCAGGTGGTCTATAGAGATGCTGACCATAGCCCAACTTTGACCAGTCTTTATGGCAGCCCACTATGACTGGAAAATGCTGTTTCAGTTGCCTGGACATGACTTCTTACTAGGCATTAGTGTATGAAGGAAAAAACTGCCTTGCAAATCGCAGGCAGCCTTCGGCCTCCGGCAGACACTCAGTAAATACTCACTGAGTTGAGATGAGTAGAATTAAATTATTTTTTTATTTTTATTATTTTTTCTACAGCAACAGTGTTTTCTTAAACTTGTTGACCCACACTGACTTTTCAGAGCTGAGCATTTTTAGTTTCATTCTCTTTGCAAAGTGGCCTGCTGGAGAGCACGGTCAGTCCATTAACCCACACACTGTTCATTAAAAAACAGCCTGCTAGGACAGTGTTCTAAGATGGTTTTACAATGCTAGAGCCGAAGGAATTAAAGTTCATGGTACACCTCTGCCCCTTCTCCCATTTGTTGGCTTGTTTAGGTAGAACTTAACCAAAAGGAGGCTGGTTTGCTCCTAATACAAGTAAAATTGTATCCAATCTGGCGACTCTGCCTAATTTTACCTTTATACTGCTAACTTCGCTGTTTTCTACCAAGCTCCTGCATTTAGGAATTATTTATTGACTTATAGACTTATTTAATGAGAAGATTTGTGTCTGCTTCATACACCAGATATTTGTGTCCATTCTGTTAATAAGTAGATCACAGCCCGTATGCTCAAGCCGGTGGTTCTCAACCTTCCTAATGCTGTGACTCTTTAATACAGTGCCTCATGTTGTGGTGACCCCCAACCATAAAATTACTTTTTGTTGATACTTCCATACTGTAACTTTGCTACTGTTATGAATCCTAATGTAAATATCTGATATGCCGAGGGTCTTAGGCGAGCCCTGTGAAAGGTCATTCAACCCCAAGGCTGAGAACTACTGCCGTAAGCTTGACACAGAACACTGTATTTTCTCTTTCTTAGCTGATCTGCCCGAGTCAAACAGAGTTGTTGCTCATTGTATTTATCCTGTTACATGACAAAATAATTGGACAAGAGGCAGCTCATCAATGTGGGGAAGTTGTTGTAGCAGGAGTGGGAAGTCAAGAGTCTCGTATCTATCTCAGGAGATATCTCAGTGGCCAACTGATGCTTGTGCCCAGCTTCCTTCTTTTGTATTCAGTCCCTGGACCACAGGCCGAGAACTGGCCCTGCCCATGTTTAGGGTAGAGCCTCCCATATTCAGTTAACCCAGTTTAGATAACCTCTTGCAGCCATGCCCAATGCTTTGTTTCCATGGCAATTATGAATTTCAGAGAGCGGACAATATGAATTAACCCGCACACTCATTACTCTCCCAGTCATGTTATCTTGACTCTATTTTTGCTGATGTTATGGATGACACATTTGGGTTTGGCCTGTCTTCCAACAAATACAAACTATCTTCAAACTGTCTGACATTCTGGGGGACCTGCCTCATCCATCCAGGCAGCCTCACAAAGACCATCACAATGGCAACCCCACCTTTGCATGGGAAGTGGACTCAAGCAAACAGTTCTGGTGGCTACACGATTGAGGAAATCCTCTGGACCCGTTCTCTCGAGTAGACGTATTTTGTGCTGGAAGCACTCCACTCAAGAGGCTGTTCACTCCTCACTTAAGTTATTAGAGCTCTCACCAGGTTTTGAGACTTTTGTAAAAATGATATTTCCTGAAAGCTACTTATGAAGTCAGGAGTGTGAGGACGATCCTGAGGACACTGGATTCTGCCTGCCAGGTGTTGTCCTTACACGGAGGCTGCACATCCCAGTATTGACCTTCCTTTCTGATTGCTGATGATCCTTCTAATTCTGTTTTGTATTGGTTATTCTTGATTGAAATGAATTAAAAATATAATTCAGCAGAAGGCTTTTCTCACATTAAACTACAATATATACGTCTGCTGAAGACCCAGAATTTCATTCAGCTTGTGTCTCCATAGCCCAAGAAAGATCCTGGTTCATACTAGGTGCTTGATGTATACTCTGGATTGTTTTTATGTTACTTGTATAGGTGTTTTTGTCTGTATGTATGTGCATGTGTGCAGTACCTGTGGAGGCCAGAAGAGGGTGTCAGATCCCCTAAGACTAGAGGTGAGTACAGACAGTTCTGAGGCACCATGTAAGGTGAATTGAACCTGGGTCTTCAAGAAGAGCAGCTAGTGCTCTTAACTGTTGAGCCGACTCTCTGGTTCCTGGTAATATTTCTTGATGAACAGAATTAATGACATAATGGATCAATCAAGAAAACATCGCACACTCATGTTTTTATAGTTACTTCATCCACTTTTTTTCTCACAAGCAAAACATTGTATTGATGTATTTCTAAGAATCATTAAAGAAAGATTCATCTAAAATAAATCAAGATATAATGGAACTTGGTATAATTACACACACCTTTAACCCAGCACTTGAGAGACAGAGGCAGGCGGGTCTCTCTACAGAGTGAGTTCCAGGACAGCCAGAGCTGCACAGTATGATCCTGTCTCAACAACAAACAAACAAACAAACAAAAAACAAAGACCAAAAACCCAAAGAAGAGGGGAAAAGATATAATTTTCTAGCATGTTTGTGGAAAATATGTTCAGGATTAAGAAGGAGAAACGAAGTGAAGGAAGAAGAGAGACACGGGGAAAGGGGAGCAGTGAACTTGGTCACCCCAGCTCTGGATTAGCGCACAACACAGGGACAACTGGGTCTTCGGCCCATGACACAGTTACACACCTCTTGTCATCTTTATGCATGATGTGTGTGTAATTTATCTGGGAAAATGAATGTCACGGGGTGTTAGGTCTCAGCCGGATGCCATTTTCATTCTCCCACAATGAAAATAATGTTTTTTAAAGTGTTGAGACAGCTTCAACTATGAAACCACCAACAAAAAATTACTTTAATATTTTTCTTCTATTGGGTTCCCCCTATTTTAGATTATTCTTTTTGTATCACATCTATGGTAAAAAGAATAGATAAATACACTATACTGTGAAATAAATTTATTCTTCTGTGAGAGAAATTAAAAACACTTGCAAAAGGCCTTCTGTGTGGATCTATATAACTCTTTCCTCTGATATAAAAATTATTCAAAATAATTTTTTGGGAAATATGTGATTTTCATATAGTATGTGAAGATGCATGGACATATAACCCCCTTCATGAACTTATACATAGGTACACACACACACCACACACACACACACACACACACACACACACACACACACACACACACACACACACACACCCTCTGGAACACTTCAGGTGGTTTTCCAGGAAGCCTTTAGTGTTTAGTGACATGTCATGACTGGCATGCAGGAGCGTTTGCTCTCTGACCTGTCTTTTGACATCATGGAAACTGATGATCAAAAGCAACTCCCCACTGAGACAGGGAGAGGCTGCATGGTGTGGCTGGCTGAAGCATCACAGGGCAACTGCATTCTAGATGAGGGAAAGTATTCTTTGAAAGTCCTTGCCCTTTCCAGCATTCAAAGCCACAATCCAAAGTGCAGTCTTTCCAAGCTTTGATCTTCTGTTTCACCTAGAAGCAGCCTTCTCCCAAGTGACCCTCTTGCCTTTTCTGCATTGATATTTGCCTCCATAAACAGAGGCTCCTCTGCAAGAAAGATTTTGAAATGTTCTTCCTCTTGAACACGGCAACCTTATGAAAGCTTGACCATCTATTACGACACAGATAGAAAGGGGATAGCTCAGTGGGTAGGGAACGTGCCAGACAAGCATGAGGACCCAACTTCAATCTCTATTATATACATAAAGAACCAGGAGACCTGTGGCATGCTTGTGATCTCAGTTCTGGGGCACAGAGGAAGGCAGATTCCTAAGGTTTGCTTGTAAGCCAAATAGCAAGCCCCATGTCCAAGTAAGAGGTAAGGGAACTTGCTTCAAAGGATAAAGTTGATGGCCCTTGAAAAGTGACACTCGAGGTTGACTGGGGCCTTAGCACACACACATGTATGCATGCCTCATTGTGTGCATCTGTGAGAGAGAGAGAGAGAGAGAGAGAGAGAGAGAGAGAGAGAGAGAGAGAGAGAGAGGAGAGAGAGAGAGATCCATGGAGTTGTAATGAATTCCTGAAAGTTCAGATGCAGAAGAAGGCCATACTGAAAAGGTGGCCAGGGGAGCACCCAGGAATAGGAACAAAATGTCCTTGAAAACCTATTATGTTATGCTGTCACCTGAGAGGACATTTATGATCCCAGTCCCCGAAGCCTCAGAACAGAGGTGCAGTAATTTCAGGGTGGAAGATTTTAAAAGGCTGTGGCAGACATTTACCCATCTCTACCACAGGAAAAAAGTCCCAGGAAAGTACCTAGAGAAAGTCACTTTGAAGCATTTCAGACAGTTAGGAATAGATATTAAACTTAACTGGGGCATGGATCTGGGAGGGGATATAGGGAAGACTTGGGGTGACTACACATTGTATGCATGTGTGAAATTCTTGCATAACCAATTAGAATATTATATTTAAAAATAAAATGAGTTTAAAACTAGTTATGTGCTCACAATAACTTAGACTTTTCTGAGGTATTTTTTATTTCCTGGGTTATGTTCTTTTGCCAAACATCTCACTTGAAAATGAACAGAAGCTTTAAGAACAGAGAGAGACTGTGATCTCCCTCCAATCTGGAGGGTCCTCAGGCAGATAGATGATCTTGGTTGCTATTCAACCTCTATTCACCTTACCATCTCCTCAGACTGTTCCCTAGTGTGGAATTAGGAGTCTCATTTTACAAGCTCGCCCCTCCTCTTGCCATGTTGAGATCGGTGTAGGAGAAGGGCACTTGCATTCTGGGTCTGTGGTTCCAGCTAGAAATAACCCCTTTACCTTTTCTGTGCCTCTAAGACAGCTCAAAGAATGGCCATAAAAATAGAACTTGAAAATCTAATCTCTCCTGGGCAGGTTGGGGGGACATAGGGACATGACTGATGGGAATCTGACTTCTTGGGAGCTCTCAAAATTCCGTGTTTGGGCTGCTCTGCCAATTGCCTCCTCCTCATGTTAAAATTCAAGATGTAGCAAAAGGTTGATATAATAAGATGTGCGTCCAGGGGGCTCTGGGCTGCCCGGATCGATCGCTGAAGTGTTTCTCTCTCTCTCTCTCTCTCTCTCTCTCTCTCTCTCTCTCTCTCTCTCTGTATTGCTACAATCATAAAAAATAATTTGTTTTTTTGTTCCTGAATGAGACATGTTCTGTCACAGGAGCTGCTTAGATTATTTGAACTCTGATGCCCCATTGCATATACTGGCTGTGGAGGTGCTGTGGGAAATGTTAAAGAAAAGAACATATTAACACTTTGGCTTTGTTTCTGGCATTTAAAAAATTATTCTAGAGAGAATTTCTCTTGTTGGGTGACCTTTTTCTTGGAGTACTGCTGCAGGCTTTAAAAAAGAACACTTTTTTTGTTTTATTTGTTATATAGTTTTAAGATGACATAATACATCAAGGGTCTTTCTTTGCATCTTTTTTCATGGAATCTGATCTGAGACAATGATGACCAGGCAAGCTCGGGTCTAGACCAAGACATCCCATAAGCTACTTTCCCAGCTTTAGGGTAAGTGCTGTTTTCAGTGAATTTATGGTGGGTGGGTTTTTGTTGTTGTTGTTAAAAGAATAATTTCCCCTTTTGTGAATATTTTATGACCCATATTAATGAGGTAGCACATGTGTACAATTTACAATTAAATATATAAATAAAGGCACATTAGCTAAGTTTAATGTTGCATGATTGCAAAAATCCCTTTCAGCAACATGCAGTTAAGAGGTGTGGCAATCACTGCCTACATTGAGGGACTCTGGGCTCTCGGGGCAGCTCCTGAAGTGTCCCTATCTATCCCAGGCCATATTAGATCTCAGTACAAGCAGCTAGAAATCCAAAGAAGGACGTGGATGGGTCTCCTTGAAGGCTGCAGCTCTCCCATTCCTGGATGTTGACCTCTGCCCTGCTGCTTGAATTCATCCCTTTGGATGAGAATCACAGCTCAAGACCACAGGTCCTATAGAGACTGTGTTCTGGTCTCTCTGTCACTTAGTTGGGTCTCTTTGAGCAAGCTCCTTAACGTCTCCAATTCTCAGTTTTTCTGTTATAAAATGGGTCTAGTGAAGGTGTTTTCTGAATTTGATTGCTGTGACCATAAATTAACTAAATAACTAAACTAAATAACTACATGGACATTGCCATTTTTGGACCTGTGACCCACAACTCTGACGGGATGTGGAACAGATGTGTTAACAGTAAAAGGCTTGATTATTGCAAAAGCAAATGCATAATGAATCTGAGGTGTTTCTGGCTGTATTAGCCTGCATTGCCTCATAGATCTCAAAGCAGCCTTATCTCTCAACATACAACATGCACCCTTTGCATTGTGGGTGCCAGCAATCCAAGAAATGCCATCAAACACTGTCTGAAACACCGTAGCTCAGATTTGAGACCATTGTGTGTTATGTACTGCAGTGTTCTTACTGTGCAAACACAGTTTCAGAGTTTTATGCTCTTATAGAAATATTGTGTTTAAAATGGACTATTACTCAGCTGCTCAAAAATAGATGTAACTAGAAACAGTCATCCTGAGTGAGGTAAACTAGACCTAGAAAGACAAACATTGGTATATACTCATTTATATGAGGGATTTAGGGTGGATGAATGGGCTGGGAACAGGTAGGGATGGAAGTGGAAAAGACTAGATGGGAAGGGGAAGGGTGGAGGGAGAGTAAGGGGAGAGACAGCTGGAATTGGGGAGCACAAGGGTGATGGAAACCCAATGCAGAGAAAACTTTTAGGAATCTATGAAGGTGATCCCAATGAGAATTCCTAATATTGGAAGATGTTGGGCCACTTCTGAATGGGCCACCTTTCCTAGCCAGTGGTTATACTGTGCTCCATTTGGCCAAGTTACTGGTTGAGGATGTTCTCTAGAGATCCCTAAACAACCCAGGCTCATGCTAAAGCAGAAGGTCATCGTTTGAAAACGATCAGCTGGTCTTATTGCGAGGACAACATTCACACAGCTCATTGAACACAGCGAGGTTAAGCTGATGTCTATATGGAGCCTTCACTTCTATGGTCTAGTCTCTTTTGCTGAAGGAGATCAGTCCCCTTTCCAGTTACCAGCAGAGAGGGAACAGACGGGACAGGATGCAGAGACCCACAGCCAGACATTATATGGAGAGAGAATCTAAATTGGAGGTCTCCATCAGGTTCCTCCCTTTCATGATCTGGAAACCCCACACAAGAACTGGGGGGTGTGTTGTAGAAGTCAGAGGGTATGGGAGACACCAAGAGAACATGACCCATAAAATCACCTAAGAAGGACTCACACGGGCTCACGGAGACTGAAGTGGCAAGCACCAGGCCTGAATGGGAGTGAGCAGAGTCCTCTGCGTATATGTTATGGGTGATAGCTTGCTGGTTTTTGTGGAACTATTCAAAGCGAGAGCTGGTGTATCTCTGACTCTTTTTCCTAATCCTGGGACCCTATTTGGTTGCCGTGTCCAGCCTCAATATGAAGGGTTTGGCCTTGTCTAACTGTCTCTTGCTTTGTCTGTTTGGCTGCAGTCTCTTGGAGGCCTGCTTTATTCTGAAGAGGAAATGGTGGCGAGGTAGATCTAGGAGAGAGATGAGGTGCAGGGGGAGCTGAAATAAGAGGAGGAAAGAGAAATTGTGGCTGGTATATATGATATGAGAAGAGTCCATTTTCAATTAAAAAAGCAATATGGGATTTAATAATAGATAAGAGATTAGTTTTTTTTTAAATTTAGTTTTGTTTTATCATATGGGTGTTTTGCTTGCACACATATCTGGGAACCACTGTGTGCATGTTCACTGATGCCAGAGGATGGTGTGAAATCCAGTGGAGCTGGAATTTCAGATGGTTGTAAACCATCATGTGGCTGTTGGGCTTGAACCATTGGAAGAGCAGTCAGCGTTCTTAACTGGTAAGTCTCTCCAGTTTCAGCAAGATTTCTAGTATTTTCTCACCATCATACCCTAGAAGGAAATTACTACCAAACTGGTATATTTTTGGATTGCATATTCTCAGTACATGAATGGCTTCTCTCTTTGATATGTGTAACAAAAATTGTTTTAAAACACATTTCTTTATAACTTTTTATAAGCAAACGTTAGTTTTGTATGCCTATTGTATTTACCTCTGTGACAGTCAGTACTCATTGTCGATTTGATTGGATTTAGAACTACCATGGAAACACACCTTTGGGTGTATCCATGAAGATGCTTCCAGAGAGGCTGATCTGAGAAGGCGAGCATCCACTGTCCTCTGCTTCCTGATTGCAGACTCAGTATGACCAGCCATGTCATGCCCTTGCTGCCATGACTTCCCCCCTTGGAGCACCGCACTCTCTTACTGGGAGCCAAGAGAAACTCTTTCCTAAATTACTTTTCCCAGTTGTTCACAGCAACAAGTAACAAATAATGTTCCTGCACACCTAGGGTTGTACAAAAGTATTCTCAAGCAGAAGGGAGCTGTGAGCAGCATGTGTTTACAAAGCCCTGACCTAGAGACAGGTGTCAGGGGTTGTTGTCATGTGGAACCTCCTCTGATCTGTGCTTGAGTCTGTCAGCGGTCACCACCTTCTGTCTAAGTTGCCTCTTCTATTGTCAGATCCAATACAGATGAAAAGTCTTCTCATCCCCTGCCCATTCTGGAGATTCAGTGAGTTCCTAGCCCAGCCTGCCCCAAGCCATCCTCTCCCACTGCTGTGCTGCTCCGTGCATAACCACCCACAGGACAAGAAAAGTCCAGCTCTTGGCTGATGCATCATTGTGTGACTTCTCTTGATGGATCTTTATAACCCCAGGGGACTTTTAGGGCATTTGCATTTATAAGTTGTCCCTTGAAATCAATGGCCAATCGATCCTGAAACTGGATAGCTTTGGAGAAAGTAAGTCATGCATGTGCGTGTGCAAATGGGATGTTCCTGGGCAGCTCTCTGCACCTGTGTGTTTCCTTTTCATTAGCAAAGCTAAGGCTGCCCCCAGAGCATTGGCCAAAAGAAAACTGACTAAATGAGCCAGGCCAGATGTTGACCCCATCTTTCTGTTCATTCTAAACTGTCACTAACACCTCATAGGTTTGTGGGATGTGTTTGTTAAGTACTTGTGCTCTAAGGAATGCTCTCTCTCTCTCTCTCTCTCTCTCTCTCTCTCTCTCTCTCTCTCTCTCTCTCTCTCTTCCTCTCCGTAGTCTTTGCTATAGTTCAGCTCAGTAATTATTGTGATTTCTCAAAAAAAAAAAAAAAAAAAAGAGATGCTTGGGAAACAGGCTGTTCTAATCTTGACTTTAATAGTTGATGACTATCACAGATTTAGAGTCATTCTGTCACTTTTTAAAAAATATTATCAAAGCAAAGCATAGAAGAAAAATAGCTTTGCATTTTATTTCTCAAAGACACGAACTGAGATAAGTATTTAAGAGGGATGCTTGTCTAGCTTCTTTGTTACAGTCTGGGCTGTGAATTTAATGCTACCGGGAAAGGTCAACTAAAAATTCCATGAGGATACTTTGTACCAATTTCATTTTGTCTTCATGTAGGTATTTTATTTTATATTTTGTTTGTGTCTGCCCCCCGCCCAGTTTTAATGGTGAGAGCACATTAAAAACAGGTTATCTCCAGAATTAAAAAAATTAAATTTAAAAGCTGAATTTAGAAAATTATTTTTTCTCTAGTATTTATCAACCACAGCCTTTTTTTTTTTTTTTTTTTTTTTTTTTTTTTTTTTTTTTTGCCAGGAACTGTGCTGAGGATTTGGAAGGCGAAAGCTGTCAGTTTAGCTGTCTAAAAGAAATTACAGTCCCACAGCGGATAGTTGTCATAGAAGGGTTCACATGTAAAGAACAGGAAGGGCAGCCATGTCTATTTCAGAGACCCAAGAAAGTCAGTCCTTGACCTCATTATTATGGGCGAAGTTGTCAGAGCTGATGAGTGACCACATGTTCAGGGAACGTGAGAGACAAGGCTCTCATCCAAGTACCAAGTGGGCCCAACCCTGCTCAGCTTCTGAGAACCAACAGAATAGGTGCCAGAGGTGGGGACACTCGCTGTTGCAAGCGATAACAAATTAGACTCTTAAGCAGATGACAAATCAGCTCGCTTGAAGCCTCTTCTAGGGAAGAAAACTGCATTTTTTTTCTCTTCCAGAAGGAAGAGAAATCACCCCTTCATAACGAACGACATCTTTTTATCTGAATTCTAGACACTATTGCTTTGTACAGAATAACATCCACACTCTCAAGATAGGGTTGATATGAGTGGGAAGAATCTGGCTTTCTATGTAGGTCTATGTTCACCCAGTGCAGCAAAAGGCCACAGACTTTGTGGGTCAAACTAAATCTTCATCTGTGGCTTGTGATCCTATATGGGGCCTTGTTACTGATTGTGGGGATGGCAAAATATAATTGGCAACAACAAAAGGTGTCAGAATATTCAAAGACCAACAATTGAGACCAAATCAAACAGTTAATGAATCCAATGTGTTTCTAATAGTGCTTGCCCTATTGTGCAACCCAGCTTCTCAGTGGCCTTGACTGTGAACACAGGACATGTAGACTTCACACTGTGCATGTCCTGAAGCCATGCAATGGCAAATAACACTGACAGGGCATCTCAGCTCAGGTCAGAGACTATTTTATGCTAAGAAGTGTAGTGTTTTCGCCTTACATACAAAGTTTCCTGCTCTTGTAGAAAATGATATCTATCTGTCTGTCTGTCTATCTATATCTCTACCATTATTTTGGATTAGTATCTTTGAACTGTATTGTGTTAGACAAGCAAACCCATCCACCTCAGTGTGCAGATTTACTTTCATTTTTAATACATGCTAAATCTATATTTATATCAAAGAATTGCTTTATATTTGTAATTTATCAATAATAAAATTAATAAAAGCAACATTTATGTTTAATTCTATGCTCAGATAACTGGCAAAGCATTATTTCTGTGTGTTTGAGGATGTCTGTAGAAGGTTAGCATTTGAAGCATCAGACTGGGATTATAACATTCCAGCTCCAGTTGGAGCTATGGGCAATTCATGGGTGCTAGTTTTCTTCAGGAATGTGGCCCCTGATGGACTTCACAGGTCTCAGCAGGTGGGTCTACACCCATTCACATACTGGCAGCAGTAAGTGGCTTCAGTGGGTTTAAAATTAAGAGCACATCCTGATTGCACTTCCAAGGGTATCTTAAACAGACCGAGCTACACAACTGTCTTCCACACGAAGAGGGCATAGGTCCCATTCAGGCTCCACAGCTTGTGAGTTCCTACTAGCTTGGCTCAGTTGTCTCTGATGTCCTCATCATGACCCTGACCCCCACTCATATAATCCCCCTTTCCTCTCTTTGACTGGGTTCCTGGAGCTCAGCCTGGTGCTTGTGCATATCTGCTTCATCAGGTAGTGGAGGAAGGCTCCATGATGACAGTATTCACCCATCCGATTGCAGGGTCGGCCAGCTCAGGCACACTCTCCATTATGATAGTAGTCTAAGCTGGGCTCATCCTTATGGATTCCTGGGAACTTCTCAAGTACAAGGTTTCTCCCTGACCCCATGACGTCTCCCTCTATCAACGTATCTCTCTTATTGCTCTTCCACTCCTTCCCTGTTCCAGCTCCACCATTTATTCCCCTATGTTCTCATAAGGATTTAATTACACACCACATCCTATCTTGGCCCTCCATCTTGCTCATGGCAGAAGATTATATGTCTGATTTACCCTCATAATTTAATGAGTTATTCCCATCACACACACACACATATGCACACTCACATTCACACATACACACACACTCACATTCACACATACACACACACTCATACACACACACATGCACACTCACATTCACACATACACACACACTCATACACACACACATCATTCTAGGGGCTAATGTCGGAATATCTTTCAGTATGCTGTGAATATCAAGCTTTAAATAAAGGAGCTGTTTTGACCCTTGGTGAACACTGTAGCCAGAGACAGGAGCATAGGTAGGAGGAGGGCGGAGTCAGAGACAGATCGAGCCAGATGCCAAAAGAAGCAACATGTAAGGAACACAGGTGAGCCACAGGCCACATGGCAGACAGATTAATGGAGATTGGTTGAGTTAAGATGAAGGAACTAGCTGGCAATGTGCCTGAGCCATAGGCCAAACAGCATGAAGTTAATATAAGCGTGTGTGTGTTTCTTTGGGACTTTGGGACTGCTGGTCAAGATAAGTGGCAGCAGGCAGGTCTGAACTGTGGCGCTAGCTGGGCCAGAAACCTCATTGTAAAAGGGGGCTGGGGCGATGGCTCAGTGGATAAGAGTGATTGATTGGTAGGTATGAGGGCCTGAGTTCAAATCTCAAGCACCGCTTTTTATGCCTTTTGATCCCAGCACTGAGGACAGAGACAAATGGATCCTGAGAGATCACTCGCCAGTCAGCCTGACCAGAACCATGAGCTTCCATTTCAGTGAGAGATGTGTCATAAGCCAATAAGGTAAAGAATGAGAGAGGAGGACACCTAAGTCCTGCTCTGTCTCTCACACACATACCTGCACGCGTGTGTATGGACCGTAAACACACTCACAGAGTGTTCTGCAAATCTGTTGTTCTGTTTGCTTGAATAACTCTGATTGATACCACTTCTGCCCTCAAGAGTCCTTTAAAATAATTGGGGGGAAATTCAAGATGAATAAATGTACATGAGACAGTTCATTAGTAAATGTCAGATGCTTTTACACATTAGCATAGGTCACCCAAGGCTGGAGAAGTCTTAACAGATGTCTGGAGAAAGGTGACTCTGGGTGATGGGGTTACTTTCAAGGGGCGGAGAACATGAGAATAGTTCATGTAGGGAAAACAGAGAGATGAGATCCAGGTTGAGAATGAACAGTGTGGACCAAGCTACAAGAAGGCTGACTGAGCTGAGATGGAGTAAGTTTGTGATCACCAAAGTGGAATCAGCTGGTGTCTTAGTTGGGTTTATTATTGCTGTGAAAAGACACTGTGGCCACAGCAGCTCTTATAAAGAAAACATTTAAATGAGGGTGGCTACAGTTTCAGAGGTTTAGTCCATTATCATCATAGTGGGGAATATGGAGGCGTGCAGGCAGATATGCTGGAGCTGAAAGTGCTTGTAGGTAACAGGAAGTTGACTGACTGTCTCCCTGAGGGAAGCTTGAGAAGAATCCTCAAAGCCTGCCTCCACAGTGACTCACTTCCTCCAACAAGGCTACACCTCCTAATAGTGCCACTCCTTTTGGGGTCCATTTTCTTTCTAACCACCACGGCTGGGATTCACATAGCTGGTGTAGAGGACACTTTTTGACCAGAAAACCAGAGGCAAAGCTTGGCAGCTTAGATACTTTCCTTGGGGCTGTGGTAAAATACTTGTGGCTACTTAGGCCATGGAAAAAAGATTTATTTTGCCTCATAGTCTGAGACCCTTTAATACAATCACTCATGTGGTGAACCCCATTCATAAAATTATTTTTATTCCTATTTCATAACTGTAATTTGCTAAGTCAGCCCTGGTCCCTAGCTACACTAGGCAAGGTGGACCTGGATTTAGATTCTGTTACCTCCTCTAAAGGACTACATTTCTCTTCCAATTCCCCTGGTCTGCACAGTGTGAGCATTCAGGTACTGTCATCATAGTATTATTTGATCTGAAAACAGTATCAGTCAAAAAATAGTTGCCTAAATAGGGAAGATCATATAGTTGGAGGGTTTTATAATACCAAGTGAGAACTATCTTACCCCAAAAGTATCTTGGGAAAATTTTATTGCTTAAAAAAGGAAAATAGATTTAATTTGAACACACACACACACACACACACACACACACACACACACACACACATTCTTGATGAAAAGGAAGTCCAAACAGTACCTAAAGATAAAGAGATTTTAACAATATCCCATGTTATGTTTATAGGAAAAAAGTAAGTGATGTTTCATAAGCAGATTTTAGGAGAGAGGAGGTGAAATGGAAGGAAAGGCATGCTGAACTTAGTGTAGAGTTAAGGAAATGTGATGTCACTGCTTCTTCTGTTCAGATGCTGACTCCAAAACAGCTGATGCACACCCAGGCTAATCTTGATTTTTGTCCTTCATATCTGCCTGTTGAGAACAGGCGGCTTTGGGGGTAAATTAGAGCTGTGACTTCATTCTATCATTCTATTTTCCAGAAATTATTTGAATGTGGTATCAGTTTCATTGGATGCCATCACAATTGTAGATCAAGGATTCCAGTGGTTCCAAAAGGCTTAAAACACATAACAGAAACCCTTCCTTTGCCTCCACAAATCCATACTCTTCCAAAACTCAAAGGTCAGAGGAGGAGGCGTCCTCTTATCCAAGGGCTAGAGAAGAAAGGCATCCCATGGCCCTCTGGGTCTATTGAGAGTCCTGAGATGACTGGTACCTTCACATACCCACATGACTGGTACCTCCTAACCCACAGACTCAGTCTGCTCCCTGAGCACTAGATGCTTGGGGATGCTTTAGTCCAGTTGAGACCTAAAGGTTACTTTTTTTTTTTTGGTTTTCGTCTCTGTCATGTCAGAAACAGGAATCAAATGACAGCGGCATCTGCATTGAAGGCATCTTAACCTGCGGCATGCTCCTGGGTGGCTTTCCTATCTGGGCATCAGAACTTGTCCACATGTACCTGCTGTTCTTTTCTCCTGGGCTGATCATTTCCCCTCAAGAGCCCTCTAGTCTGCCTCTCAGATGACTTGCCTACAGTGTTCTGCACGAAGTTATTGGCTTCATTCCCATGATGCTCCCACCATGGTTGTCCTCTGTGCTGCATGCCACCTGGACATCTCCCAGATGCAGGAGCTGGTGGCGAAGACCTCTCTCTAGATAAAATTTTTGCTAATCCTTCTGCTCTGTGCTCCATCTTTCTGAGGTCTTCATGTCTCTTCATTTCTCAGCCTTCAAGGAGGACAGAAACACCAACTCAACTTGCCTACACCCCATCGCAGCCAAGAGAGGAAGCCTCCCTGTGTCTCTCAAGCATGTTATTCCTTGTTTGGCTTGCTGGTTCTCTTCAGTGATGCTGTCTTCTCTTATCCCCCTTGTTCAGAGAAACTTGATTCTTAGTAAAAACAATGCTTTCGTAGTCACTTTAGGGGGAGTGATGAGGAGACCATGCCTACCTTGTCTGGGACCTCTAATAACTTAGTGAACAATAGCCCACGAGACTAAGGCCATTGAATAGCATAAATGGGCAAAAAGTAAAGCTGAAAAGATTTGAAATAACAAGGATGCTGAAAAGAGCTGAGTTTCACAATTATTTGACATTATACGGCAAAGGTGAAATGGCCATGTAAGATTTAAAACACTCATTTTAGTTTACATTTCAGAAGTCACTCATAATTACTATACAGCAATAAACTTGCACAGGGTAAACTGTCAAAATTATGATACCATCTTATCTGCCTCTCTACCTTACCTCCTCTAGAGGTGACCAGTGCAGAGAGTCTGAAGTCAGAGGGAAAAGTAGGGAGGATTATATACCTAGTTTGTTGCATGGCCAGTCCAATCCCATTCATGTAGAAACCCCTTATTTATATGGTATTAACACGTGCACATATGCATATGCAAGGTATATGCAATTATACTTTGGATATAGTCTTAAGCTTAATGATATATAAGCATCTTTCCTTTTAAAAAATGCTAAATAGTGCAATCAAAGTACAATCTTTCCCTTAAGTGGATGTATATAAAGAGCATACACATATATAAAGGGATTAAGTAGATTATAAGATTAAGTTAAAATTAAGATTGTTAAAAATGCCTCTATTAGACAGCATATAATAGCAATAAAAAGCCTAGCGCTTTGGATAGGTTATCTCTTTTGGAGTGATTGGATAATGAGGTCCCATAGACCACCTAAATATTACAAGATATTGCCAATGCTTTTGATTCTCCTTAGGACTTGACAGTAAGGCCCTACAGCTGAAGATACCACATATCTGAGTCACAGAACACGGAGAAATAAGGCTGGTACTCACCTGGGATTCTTTCCCTACTAGTTAGGTGTTATAGTGCTGAAAAGTGTAATGCTTACTACTAGATCAGAAAAATAATCATTATTTCACCCAGTTGTGAATCCTGAAAATCATAGTATTAAGCAGCCTGGCAAGATATGCACACTAATACAACAGTGGCATGGATGCCATGGCAGTAACCAACCACTTTCTGGTTTAGGTTCTGCTCCACAAGCTGAAATCCATACCTGGCACCGTTATTGTGTCAAGAACCTACAGTTAGATGGGCACTAAAGGCGAATTTACTATTAACAGGCATAGTATAAACAACTTTTAATGATTTATTGTTATAATCATAGATTAGTTGTTTTGTTTATTTCCCAACTCTTAACAGAGAAGCTTTGCTTTTGTCTTTCTTTTTTCAGTCGATAGCAATTAACACAGAGATCTACTACTGCTGGTCAAGGTGCGGAGAATGAGAAGCTGGGACAGTCAGCCCTAAGTGGGACGTTTATGTCATGCCCTTTCCACTAAAGCTCAGGGATTATTGTGGAAGTGGGGCAGAAAGTTTGTAAAAGCCAGACCCAATGGATTACTATAAGAAAGCAGTGTTTTACAGAAACAACAGGGCAGCTGAACACATGAAATTACAGAATTTGTGACAGCATGCACAAGTTCTTTACAAGCTCAAGCCGGACATGATCTCAGCAAGGAGATGGATGGTGAACACAAATTCCTACCACTAGCTAAGAAGCCATTGGCAACTGATGACAGCTGGAATAAGAAGAACCAGTGTTCAAAGATGTAATGGATACCAGCATCCTCCAAACAGTAAAAGGCATACATCTGAGGGACATGGACAGCGCATACTGTACTCAGTACATTAAATAAAGACAGTGTTGTGTGGGTAGGGTAGAGGGGCTGGATCTGGGAGGAGCAGATAAATATGATCAAAGAACATTGCATGAAAGTATCAAAGAACTAATTTAAAAATTAGAAGAATGTGACCATTTCTTTGGTCTGTCTATCATTTACCTACCTACCTATCTCTATATATCTATTTATTTATCTATCTGTCTGTCTGTCTATCATCTTATCTAGTGTGTGTGTGTGTGTGTGTGTGTGTGTGTGTGTGTGTGTGTGTGTGTGTATGTGTGGTGTATTAAGGCATGAATGTGGGAGTCAGTTTGTCCCTCTGTCATGTGGGTCCCCAGAGACCAAACTCAGGCCTGTTCCTTGGCAAGCACCTTTATCTGCCGGGCCATCTTGCTGGTTTAATTTCTTGAATTCTTTTACTCATGTCGAAAGGATAAATGTTTTATGTGTATCATAATTTTTGCATTATCCATTGGCCCCATAAAGGGAAGTACCTGCTGTGATCAAAGCCCTGGTGTGCAGACGGATAGGAAGACCTTGAGCCCCACTGGGGCCCTGGCTCAGCTCACTAAAATCCTTTTCACAATAGTTGGGCAACAGGTAAGGAGACACAGACCACTCTTCTTCTACCTCCTTATGAAAATGGATGTAGAGACATAATTTGATTGTTTATGTGTTTTGTTTGGATTGGGAATTTTAATAATCAGAAACTCATTCCATGTACAGCCCTGTGTCTAGACTTGCACAGACACTGCAGTTCCTCAGAGACCACTAATCAGTAATTCACAGCAGGAGTTTCATCAATAAGGAAACCCACTGGGCATGCCTGTATTTATTCTGCAAAGCGCCCTTGCTGTTATAAAGCAATCTGAAGTGGTCTCTAGTGTCAGAAGAATCTGTTTGGTTAGACTCTTGTCTCTTGTTTCATTCCTTTCTTCATATATTTAGAAAGAAAAGTTATTTCTACCATTAACCCAAAGTCATAAAGGAGTGTGTGCCGGTGCCCTCAACAACACAGAGAAATGCCTTGTTATCAGAAACTTAGTGTAGAAGTCTAAGGCAAAGCTAGCTTCCTTTGCATTCTCCTACCCCACTCCTGTATTTGTGTGTGCCTCCCTTAGCCATATACAGAGAGCACCAAGGGAGGAGGCAGAGAAAGAGTTTCCTAGAACTTCTGGGACACACCAACATGATATGATAGAAAAAACATTGAGAAAGATTGGGGAGATGGCCCAGTCAATAAAATGTTGGCCTTCTAAGTATGAGTTTGAACTCTCTGTTTCTTCATGAAGCCATCCTCTGTCTTTAATGGGCAAGATGGTGCAGGGAATAGGAAACCTTCTCAGTAATCAGAAGTGCTCAGCATGTAGTGAGCTGCCTCCTGCTCCTGAATTCTGTCTGACCCTTTGGGCCTGACCCTGTGAATGTGTTGCAAAGGTGACCCCAGGCTTATAGATATAGTGGAGGAAACAGGATTGGTTTCAGGGCCCAGGATTCTAGTTCCCATCTGCTATATGTGAGCTGGGCATGTTTTGATAATACAGCTAACCTCTAGAAGCCCTGGTGCTTTATTTTCAAAATAGAAGCATCAGATCCAGCTCTTAGAATTGGTGTGAGGATTAAATACAGACATATGAACACACTTAGTTCAGTGTGTGGGATCAAAAGAGGTGCTCAACAAAATGTCAGACAAATACAGAGGGATGTAATATCCTTTTCAACTATGAGATACTTTGATTTGCCGCAAAAAGAGCTCCGTGAACTCTTAACAGTTTGGAGTAATTGAAGAAGTGCTAAAGTCAGTAACCCAATGACATTTAGCTGCTAGGGCAAGCGATGGAAGTGTGCTTAATGGTAAATTCATTATAGTCATAGAATAAAGAAGTTTGAAATGGTCTTTGATGCTTTTAGAGGAATCATGAAGTGCTATAATAATCACACAGGGTGCATGATTTTGGAAGATGTAAAAACCCATAGAAGATAACACTTGTGCTAAGTATACAGAAGACAGGAATTATAAACCTGTTTGAAATTTGTCACTTGATCTGTCCTTTGAATTTGATGTATCTGACCTAATTTATATTTTAGCTGAGTTTATAGGCTTCTACTATAAGACAATCATTGTGGAAATGCAAAATCAGTGGTTTAAAATAGACCAATTTAAAGGGGATTTAAATTAGATTACTTATATAGTAAAAATTTAGAAAGCAGTTTATTTACAGATTTATTATTCTTATATTTTGACCATGAAGAAATGATTTAGTTATGAATTTGGGAAAATTTTTGAGATTTAAGTTATATTTGGCTTAAACATGAAAAAAGCTGGGCTTGCTAATCTTCATTGTAACTGTCAGCTCCCTCCTTCCCTCTCTCCCTCCCTCCCTTTAAAGGTAGGGTTTCATATAACTTCGGCTAATGAACCATTATGTATCTGAGGGTGACCTTGAACATCTGTTCTTCTTACTTCTATCTTCTAAGTTCTGGGATTAGATGCGTGTCACAATTCTCAGTTTACGAGGGGCTGGGGATCAAGCCTAGGGGCTCATTCGTGGAAGACAAGCTCCCCTCCACTGAGCTACCTAGCTTCAGTTGCTATCCTTTACGATGAGACAGAAGAGGTATGGTGACTATTAGTCATTTGGAAAAGGAAGACAATTTAGAAGAGGTCTTGACATTATATCAGTCACTCTATTTTTTTTTGAAACTTTATAAGATGTTCAAGGAGCCAATATTATTTGCAGTAAGATGTCCTAGTAGGTTGTCCATTGCAGGATTTTCATCAAGGACATCCTGGGATCTACAATATCTGTGACATATAAATTAATAACTTTAAGAATAATATTTATCTATTCTTTATTATATATGTGTATATATATGTGTGTGTATATATATATATATACACATATATAATATATATATGGAATAGAATTTCCCGTGTAGTCATTGCTAACCTCAGACTCACTCTATAGCCAACACTGTTCTCAAACTTGCCATTGCCATGATCCTCCTGCCTCAGCCTCCCCAGTGCTGAGATTACAGCCTGTGATGGCACCTCTGGCTCCACATTTTATAACACTGATGCTTTTCCAAGTACTTTTAGATACATCAGCTCCTTTGATCTCCAGTCCTGTAAATTATGCATATCATAGAATCGATGCAATTCATGAAGAAAGCAAATATCTATATAGTCAGAAAATTGCTCATGTTTATCCCTAGTCACCTGACTAGATTCAGGTGGTTCTCAATTCGTTGTTCTATATCACAACAGCTTTCTCTTTATCTATGATAAACTCAAAATGCACAAATTTCTCTGCTAAACACAAAATTAATTTAGAAATGTGTTGACTGTATTTCTGGTCACAAGAACAGTGTTTGGTTCCTGTGATGAACACTCAGAGGATGATTTGCATATGGGGCTTCAGTTTTGAGATCTTTCTAGATTATATTTGACCAGTTCCCTAAGGAGAAACTTAGGAAGTAAAGTTGATCTCTGGAGTTGGGTCAAGGATAATCTAGAAGAATCTCAAATCACCCTTTCAGGTCTCACAGGATCCAAACCTTGTTCTTGTGATTAGCAAGGCCAGGGGTAGCCAATGTTCATTATCCACACGGCTTGAGGACTATAAGTCCTGCTCTGGGCTGCTCTGTCATATGGTTTTCAGGTCTAACCTTAAATGACTTCATTGTATAAGCAACAGCCTTGGCCCCGAGTGATTCCCCTGTGCATGTAAATGTCGAGAAAGAATGACTCTACATTTTGTTTACTCAAGTAAGCGACTACCATTTGGCAGAACACCGGAGGCACACGCTTTATAATTTATTTTATGGCAATAAAAATGGCAGCTGCAGATATATCACATTATATTGGAAACAACAGACTCACAATGGATATAACTACCTCCCCTGGAGCTGTTAAAGGAGCATCCTATGACCCAAATGTGGCAGGTACACGGACAGTTGTCAGGGTCACTTGTCACTATCCTCATCTAGGAAAATTGGTAGAGTGAAGCCCTCTTCCCCTCCAGCTCTAGTTCCAGTGAAGTTTCTCTCACCTGAGATGCTCAGCCCACTTCAGACTGACCCTGGAAACGTTGCCTCTCACACACACACCTGACATCTCCATATCTGAATGGCTCTGTGCCTTTCTCTGATCCCCTCCAGATCGCCTTTTGTGTTGCATCAGCTTTCTGCTTCTGACGTCTGAACGGCCTCTGTGAAGTCCTCACTAGCTATTGTGCGATGGGTAATAAATATGTCAACTGAGAACTAATACTAATCATTTTGATTAGAATTAAAGAACTTGAGATTGTCAATGGCCAAGCCATCAAGCGAAATTGGGATGACTTGTTACATTGAAGCCAATGAAATAAATATTGCTTGTGAATTTATTGTCATTCAATGAACTTCGATATTGGGAAAGGACAGAAATATGCTTATGTTTTTGACATAGCACACACATAGCCCTTGGGTGAGGCTGTGAAAGCCTGCCCTAGATTTAGGTTCTTCACCATGAGCTGTAGGTTCCTGTGACTTGTTCTGTTCCCTGTTCCTTCCTCCTATCATGTGATTGGATCTGTATCCTCCACTTCACCGATGCCTGCTGTCATCTGTCCTGGCCTCATCATTGGTGACCCAGTGCTTTCTGCAGTACCTTGCTGTCCAGACTATCATAGTTCTCCAAACTTGTGCCCAGTGTGCACAAAGAAATGAGAATGTTACCCCATGTTCTTCCTTCACTTTTACAGAACGAGCTCTGTTAGCTTTTATTGCTAGGGATTCAATGTAATGAATTTCCCTTATAGGGACTATGTACTTTCACTTGCTGCTTAGTAAACTCAGCCTTTAGAACAGCCAGCTAGAGAATATGGGAAGGACACGCTAAATGTCTTACTTCATTCTGCGTCCAGTCTTCAGGAGCACATGAATATTATGATTAAAAGAATTCAATCTTGAGTAGGAGAGGTGGCTCAGTAGTTAAAAGCACTGGCTGCTCTTCCAGAGGAACTAGCTTCCATTTCCAGAGCCCACAAGGCTGCTCACAACTGTCTGTTAATCAGTTTCATGGCATTCAGTGCCCTCTTCTGGCATCTGTAGGCGCTGTACACACACAGTGTGCAGACATACATGCAGACAAAATACCCAAACATATAAAAAGCAAAGTAAAATAATATACTAAAAACGCTAGGAAGAGGAAGGCTCAGAAGGCACAGCTGAGCTTAATTTCTGTTCTGTCACTGTTTAGTTATAATTGGGAGAAAAGAAAAAGTAAAATGTCCATTTTTCTAAAATTCATAAGAACAGTTGAGTTTAATAATTTCTGTTCTGTCAGTGTTGGGCTATAAGTGGGAGAAAAGAAAAAAGTAAAATGTCCATTTACTTAAAATTTGTAATGACAATTATTAGAAATGACTGTATGAATTATTTCAAAAGTTTGATTTATAAAATGGGACAGCAGAATGTAAACTTTATAAAATTCAGTTCAATAACTCTGGAACTTACTTGGTCAATCAAGAAAGTAGATTTTCTTTAGCCAAGGGCTGTCTAGAGTGAGCCTGATTGCTAAGGCCAGTGCTGCCTGTTGGAAATGATGCACTCACAGAACAGTAGAGCAGAGAAAGTGGGGCTTCACAACCCACAGACTTGATGAAGGACCCAGGAGGAGGTGGGCTGGCAAAAGGGATGTTTAATGGGAGCTCAAAACTTGATTAGTTTAAAAGGGAAACCCTCAGAGCAATTGATGGGTCATATTGTGGACACATGGATGAAAGAAATGCATGGAGAAGTGTAGTATGAGGTTTCTGGCCCGGACTTTCAGGTCTAACCTCAAGGTCTAGGCCCACAGACCCACAGACCCACAGACCCACAGACCCGCAGTCCCAGAGAGACACACAGAAGCTTCCAATACCCAGGCATATAGCTTGCTAACTCTCTACCCTTAAGCTATCCCATGTCTCTTGTTCTGCCTTGCGGCTCGGTACCTTTCTTTAGAGCTGCATGATTGTCCTCTGCATCCTGCAGCTTCTCTCTGGAGCTCTCTGGCATTCTGCTCTCAGAGATTTTCTTAGTCTGGTAGTCCCGTCTACACTTCCTGTCTGCCTTTGGCCAATCAGCTCTTTTTATTAAACCAGTGGTTGGGACAATTATTTAAAATGAAACAACACAACCTCCCACAGACAGAGAAGCTATGGGGATTGACCATGAGGAAAGACTGAGTGTTGTAATTTTAAATCTCAAAGTATTTAGTGTTCTGATCACTGTTGAAGAAAGTGAAAGACAAACTCAACACACACACACACACCACACACACACACACACACACACACACACACACACACACACACCACACACCACACTGGGAAGAGAAATGGATCGTATCCCAAACTTGGAGAGGATGAGAAAATAGCCCAAAGTCAGGAAAACTGGGGTTGACCCACCATCAAAGTGGAAGTCCAGAAACCTGTCCTCCACCACAGTTCCGGAAGGACTTGCTTTACCCCGTGCTGTTTTAAATCCCTTCCACCACAGTTCCGGAAGGACTTGCTTTACCCCCCGTGCTGTTTTAAATCCCTTCCTCTGAGAAGATTCATTGGTCAGCTTTTCCCACCCAGGTTCCCGGGAAGAACCCAGGGAAGAGCAAATGCTGTTTTACCACCATGAAGTTCAGGGATAAAGTCATTTAAACTACTCAACAATCTCCAAAGCTTCTGGAGTTAGGAATCTGGTCCAAAGCGTTTTCTTTTGCCCATCACATGTGTGGACCTTTGTCCACAGTCGGTTCTTGTTTGGCCTTCTTGCTTTCTCTTTGCTTCCTTCCTTTAAAAGGGCTTCCTAAGCTTTTAAGGAGATTATCTACCTGTGTTACCATGAGACTTTTAAATTGTAACCTAGTCTGCAGATTTAAGAAAGACATTCACGGAGAAGGATGTTTTCCCTTCCTGAGGAACACTGTAGGTGGAAGAAGAAAGAAGTTCAGCTCTTTGTCTTTGGCCTTTCTTCCAGATTTATCAAATGAAAAAGAAACCTCTAATACTTTCTCCTGCTGCTGGAGGGCTGTTTTTACTGGGAGAAGGCTGTTTTTACTGGTGGAGGACTTCCTTTGATTGGTGGAGGACTAAGTTTCACTGGTGAGGACTGTTTTCCAGGCTGGAATTCTAAGACTACACATAGGCCAACCTGTGAAAAATGCTCATTGCTGCAAATAGCATAGCTGTGCTATCCAACATAAGATACACAGATCCGACACTCTTCTCTCTCATCTACCTACTTGTTTAAAATATTTTATATTACTTAATTTAGGGGGGAAGTTTTTTGCTGACTCTATAAAGGTGCACCATGGATTTGCTCTGGCTGCTGTGTCCCCACCTAGGGCAGTAGGGAAGATGCCTGTGTGGTCCTGAAGTTGCTTTTGACCTGTTTACACTCTCCCACCCACCTAACAAGAGGGCAAAACTTCTCTGCCTTAGAGGTTTAACCTGTACTTGAGGCTAAAGCTTCCATTAAAAAGGAAGGAAGTAGGAGTTGCTATGGTAACTCACCTAGGCTTTGACCAGGGGTAGGTGCATACTTTATACCAAGAGTTGTGCTACTGATGGGCAGGTAAGATGTGGTGGGTAGTGTTTCCAGCTGCATCTTCCAGGATCTTAGTCTTTCAGTGCTCAGGCTGTGGGGACTTCATTTCCCCTTCAGAATACTACTAGTTGGTCCAGTATTAACTAAAGGGGGCATGTTATGATACTTCTATCCTTTCTCCTGAAGTACCAAAGTAGCAATTTAGTGCTTCAAGGTCACTGAAAAGATGTTATGTATACATCTAACTGTAAAATCTTTTAGAGAAGGCTTAAGAGATGATATGCTGTAGTGTAAAAATAAAAAAAGTAAACAAAAAAAGAAAGAAATGAAGAGAATACAAGACAGCATTTGCTGTTGGACTTAGTGTGTCAGATTCTGTTTGGAAATAAAGCCAGAATATTCACTGTGGTCACCATTGTCACAGTGGTCATAGGAGGTAGGTATCATGTGTTTCTGAGGATGAGGCTCAGTGATACTCAAGTTTTTCAAGGTAAAACCATATGGGTAAGAAAGGATGTTGGATTCAGAGTCATACCTAATTCTCCCATCCGTTTTCCAAGTAGAGAGATGAATTGACCACTAATAATACAGGCCATAAAATATTAGTCAGTGTCACAGAACTCAAAAGGAAGAGGACATCTGCTGGACCACAGTGCACTGTTACACATGATAGTGACACTGGTGATTAAACCACCCACTCAGCAGTCCCATGATTATGATCCTTGGGATTTTCACCCTATCTAAGCAACAAACATATGAAAGCTTTAGAATAACACAGAAATCTCTAAAGCTAGAGAATAGTTTACAGATCCTTTTTTCTTTCAACTGCTACCCTTGGTTGGTAGATAAATATGGGCAAAGTTGGAAAATTTTCTGTATGTGGCTAAATAAAGAGATCATTAGGAAGTATCTTTGGATGTCAGAGGGATACAGGACTCACAAATCTTGCTATAATGCACTGCAGAATGTTTTGATTGGAGTAAGCTATTAAAATGTCCTGAAAATGCTAGTATGGCCAGACTCATTGACACAGACAAAGCTCCCAGGAACATCAGATGTTTGCTATGGTTTGAATGTGTCTTTGGAAACTCAGTCTCCACTGGACATGTGCAGAGGATGGGGAGACATGACTATGTCTCCAGGGTTCTGCTTTCCTGAACGGACGCAGCAATGGTGGGAAATGAGTTAGTTATAAGGATTCACAGGAAAGGATCAGTCCAGCCGCCTTCCACATTCTTGGTTTCTCATGCTTTCTTGCTGTTTTTCCTTCTACTATTGGACGTTACAGTACGAAGGCATTCAGGAGATGTGGGTACCTTGAACTTTAACTTCCCAGCTTCTAAAATAATGAATCAAATGACTTTCTTTGCTGTTGAAATTACCGACTCTTGGATGGTCCAGTAGAACAGCACACATGGACTACTGACATCCTCTAAGTATAAATTAAGTAAGTGGGCCGCACGTTTTCTAAGACTGTAGAGAAACATCTTTCTTTGCCTCTCTCAGACTCTGGTGGCTGCAGAAAGCCCTAGCCTTGTGGTACCATCACTTGACTTTCTAGCTCTTTCTTCACACAGACCTTTCGCCTATGTTGCAGTGTATCTCTGTGTCTTCCCTTCTTCTTACAAAGACTATCTCTTAGGATTTAGGTTCTTCCCTAATACACTTACATTGACCCCTGATTACATCTGCAAGCTAGGGGACTCTGAGATTCCAGGTGGAGATGAATTTGGGGGCTACCATTAAGATCCAAAAATCTATTATTTTTTTTTTTTATTTTTCTGGTTTTATTATGTAAGAGATGCAGAAAGATTGCATACTTCAAAATAAGATGCTTATTTATGATGGTTTTTGAGAATGGCTTTGGGAATCATAACATATTTCAGAGTTTGGGGTTTGACCTTCCTAAAAAGAATGGGCTCAATTAGAAAAATTACTCTTTGCTACAGTTAAGCAGCCAGTCATTTGATCTCTAATTGAATTTGGGAATATCACACCCACATAAACATTTGCCTTGAAGACTGGAATGACCACTGATTCTGGGAACATGTGAGCCTTAGCTAGTGAGTTCTCAAGACATTTTTCTGTTTAATAGACCCAGATATGTTAAATGGATGCTGGCTGTTGAGTAGCTTGAGAAGATGGAGTATGGCATAGTTTTCTAAAGACAGATGAAGTGATGGGTGGTGTGGCCTAATGATATGAGTTTTTAGAGTACCCCCTGTTTAAAATGCAAATATGCCTGAGAGAACTGAAGGATATATTTTTTTTTGGATGTTCACTGAAGAGCAGGCTCTTTTAAATGCATTGAGAATGATTTTCAAGAGTAACTTAATTACCATCAATTTTCACTTGACATGCAACTCCATTCACTCCAGATAACATGACTAGATTATACAATAATTTCTAGTTAATCACTAGACATTTTCTCATCAGAGACAGCTACTTCTTAAATGTCTCCAGTAAAAGTTCTGCCTTCTATTATTTTCCCAAGAAGAAGTAGAAAAGCAATGAAATCAGAAATAATATATCATTGGGTGAAGTAAGCAAAGACACGTTTAAAAAGTTCCACCATTTTACGCTTCCATAAACAAAACAAAACCTCTCACAGTTATATTTTGTTATGGACTCTTAATTTGCTTTACTTTATGTGTATAGACGTGCATTAAATAAGTTTATTTTATTGTTTGTTTGTGTATATATCTGTGTGAATATGGGCACATGATTGTAGGTCCTTGCAGAGGCCAGAGGATGGCACCAGGGCACCTGGATCTGGAGTAGGTCCTCTGCAAGAGCAGCAAGTGTTCTTGTCTTTACCTGTGCATTATTTGATATAGAAACATGTAACTGGGTCTTGCATGGCAGGTTGAGACCAGCTTTGTTCACTTAGAAATTACTGAGCATTTTCCACATCTGGTAGCATAGACCATGAAAGGATTGCCCCAGAAGACTCTTCACTGAGTTGATTCTTTTGCTAATGTTTCTGCTTTTTCTAGAGAGTGAGTTGTTTGGCTCCAGTTCTAGTGGAACAGTGGTCACAGGAACTTCTGTGTGGGCACCTATCTACCTGGCTGGTGAGTCCAGAGAAGACAGATGGAGATCTAGAACAGAGGTCTAGCAAGAAGATGGTGATGGTGTCATTGGCCCAGGAAGAAGCTTGTGAATACAGAACTCTGTACAATTGCACTGTCCCTCCAAACTAGTACTACTGTCACCATTGCCAAAACGAGGAAGGGTGCTCACAGATGCTTTTAAAATATACTTAGAGTTTTCAATTAAATTTTTTTTTTGTTAAAACCACCAAGCCAATGCAAATTCATTGTAATAAACAGCTAGTAAGAGAATATTTAGATGTCTTTAGTGCAAACCCTTTGAGATAATGTCAAAGGAAACATATAGGCTTCATTTACCTTTATCTCTGATGCTGGATAAAGGGAAAGGCAGATGCCCTTTCATGAATATTGCCTATTAACCCCCAGAGGTTTTGTGTGAACTGCTGTGTTTAACTTAACTCTCCAGAAAGAAGGGGACCATGATTTGCTTTAAATTGTTACTTACACAGTGCAATGTCTCGGCATTAGCACTTACTTGATTGCATTCAGACATGACATTGGCAAAGGAATGGACTGCATTAAATTAGCATCAAGCACAATGAATGGTAATTGCAAGACTGTCATTTCTACAAGTGCAAAATTGATGTGTTGTGCAAGCCCATTCCATTGTATGCCACAGGAAAATCACAGAAGCGTGTTGTTCTGAGCAGAAAAATGCAATGTAACAGCCCTGTTAACGTGTCTTGGGTATTTTTAGCCATGGTGTTCCTTTCCACCTTTGTCCTTCTCTTCTGCTCATCCTTCAAATCCTGTCTGATCTAATTTGTTTGCTCGTATTCTAGCCCCGCCAGACAGTAGCCTGGATGTACAGGCAAGCATTGTGGAACAATTCCCTCCGTGTGGCACCTTGTGTGAATAATGCCAGCATAAACAACCCTCCATGTATTCACGGAAGTATGAATGAGTACTTATGGAAAGCTCCTTAGATAGAGACACAGCAACAGCTTACAGCAAACTTTCCCCAAATGCTATCCATCCATTTAGAAAGAAGGGCGATTTACAGGCTTTTGTGGCTTAGGAGAAGAAGTACCAGCTGCTGTTCTTCGTACTCTTCTTGTTTCATGTGGGAAATTAAGCTTCACTAGTCGAGTGAATTTCTTTTAGCCATGTTTAATCACAGAATATATCCCAGGGAAAACATGTCTATACATTGGGCTCTTGTATTTTTATTGTCCATGTGGCATTTACTACAGATTCAAGGGCTCACTAAAGAGAAGAATGATGTTGACATAAAGGATGTTCTAAGCTGACTGAGCATATTTCAGTATGCTTGTAGGCTAACGTAGGCTGAGAACTACCTTTAATGGTGTGTGCCTGAGATTAGTAATAATAATGACAATTTGAGCAGGGACACTGTCAAGCTTTAGCAGCTGGTAGGGGTAGGGACACACAAATATCAATGGGCTACATTTGGCCATTGATCCTGATATGGGAACTTACACCCGAGTCCCCAACAGAGGTCCCTTATTTTGTCACCCATTATTGCAATATTGTGAGACACCTTACATTGTAATGTTTCAGTCGGTGTTGGGCTTGGGGGAACTGTGCACCAAGGTCAAGTCTCTCATCTAGTAAACAACAGAGGTTAAGAACAATCAGAAGTTCTCTCCTAAGATGGGAGAGGAATTCACCTCACCCTCAGAAGCAAAGCCAACCATTGGCAGCCGAAGAAGCACTCGTCAGAGGACTTGGTCTTATAAAGGTTGTCTCTGCCATACCTTTGTTGCAGAACGTCCCGTCATAAGCCGTGTTAGAGCAGTCACAGGAATAACCATGGTACTTCTCGATGCATTTGCCTCCGTTGTCACAATTGGCCCCGTAGCTGGTGCAGTGGCCGGAGCATCCAGATTTGAATCCAGACGTGACCTTTGCCCTTTCTTCCAAGTCAAGTGTCACTCCATTCATTCTCAAGGAGCGGATGCAGCCGAGGAAGCCCTGCTGGCCCCCGGCACCACCTAGGAATGACAGAAAGCACAGGGTTCAGACTGGATCGCCTCTGCCGCTGCCTTCTCTTTGAGCACGTTTTGAAATTGCAGCAGGAGACAAGCTGGTCAGCCTTTCCCTTTCCAGTTGACTCAGTCTAAACAGAAAGAGTTGAAACTTTTTCCTTAGGCTGTAGTGTCTAATTAAAAATGCCTGTCTTCTTAGAAGAAATAAGCTTGCCACAGAAACAAAATGTTTGTCGATAAGCAAAAGTGTATAATCTGGATTCTTATGGGAGAGGGTCTCACAGGAGTCTTTAGTTTCTGTATTCTTTAATCTTAGAGTGGTCAGCTATAAGCATTATCTGTTGAACTATAAAGGCAGAGAGACAGGAACGCATTAGCATAGCTATAGGAATGAGAGATAAGAGAGGTGAATAATAGGGAGTCATGTGGTCACAGTACATTTGTAATGGATGAAATAGATAAAAGGTTAAATTCAGAAATAAATAAAACAGACATGGTAGCATGCAATGCTGTGTTCATCATGACTTCTCGAGTAAGTTCCAGAGTAGGACTGAGTTTTCCAAGCATGAAAATGTTAAAGAGCTTCTGGTGTACAAAGAGAGACCCATGGAAGCAAGTAGATTTAACTGAGTCTGGATTATGTATATGCTTTGAAAATTGGAGCAGTCTATATTTTGGGTCCATACTTCAATACATATGAATGTACATATATATGTATACATATATAATACAATAATATCCTATATGGTAGATAAGTTTGTATGTATAAATATTACACATAACATAGTTAACATAAAAGCAGAGAACAGAAAAGGAACTTTATTTTTGTAGAAAAGAGGGCTAGTGGGGAGGATGGCAAAGGGAGGGTGTCGGGAGTGAATATGACAAAGTACAATGACGTATATGTATGAAGGTGTCATAGTAACACCTGTCACTTCATACGTGAACTAAAGAAAAAGTCAGTGTTGGCTGAAAATAGCCAAGATGACCTGCTCAAACATTACTCTCCAGCATGGTGTCTGTCTGTCTGTCTGTCTAAATAAACAAACATTTAAGTGCGGAAGAGTATCCTTGACAAGGCATGGTGGCCTCGGAAGCTAGAATTTTCTCTCTCCAGCCCAAGACATCTGTATTCCCTGCCCTCAGAAGTGGCACTCCTTATTCTCAGACTCTGGAGCTTGTAGTGAATTATATTGTCAATTTTCTTGTTTCTCTAACTTCCACAGAACAGACTGCTACATTTTAGTTTTAATAACCCCTCAAGCCAATTCCTTAGCAAAACTCTCAATAAGTGAAAAAGAGCAGAGTGCCAGGGAGAAGGTTCTTTAAAGTGCTTGTTGTGTAAGGACCCGAGGTCAGATCCTTAGCACCTCTGTAAAAACCAGGCACGACAGCGTTCTGTGTAACAACCAGTGCTGTGTTAGGGGGGACAGGTGGATGTCAGGGTCAGCTGGTCTATCCTAAATAGGAACTCCAGGTTCAGGGAGCTGTGTAAAATATAAGGTGGGAAGAAAGAGAAAGATACTAAATACCAACTTTCGGTCTCTACAAGTAGATGCACAGGCAAGCACATCAGCAATGTGTACCTGCACGTGGGCATGCGCGCGCGCGCGCGCACACACACACACACACACACACACACACACACACACACACACACACACACACGGAGAGGTCAATAGGGCTTTGTTGTCTGGTTAAGGTTGTTAGGCTACAGATGCAGTCAGATCACTTAGGCTGACTAGTGGATCAAAGACTCAACCGTAGGATGGATCAGCATCTGATTATGCCCATATGTCCTTATTGGCAAAATGGCAAATGAATCCTTCTACTGCCTTTTTGAGCTCAGACCTTACAGTACTTGCCTTGGGTCATATATCATTTTGAATAACCATTCTCTAAAGTAACATCTTGTTTTTTATAAAATATTTGAATAGAGGATGAATTGAAGAGAGTCCAGTGTCCCTTTGGATCAAAGCTGTGCCACAGTAAATAGCAAATGAAGTTATTAAACACACTGCTTTGAAGGAGTTCCCATCCTGCCATCTGCTAGCCAGTGTGGCTTCACACCTCTGTGCTGGAGAGAGTTAGAGCCTCTGCCTCATTTGGAAGCAATTCAACCCAGTAGTCGTCCTCTGTGTGTCAGAATTTCAATTTGGCTCACAGCGCTTTTGATACTCTGCGTTTTGTTCTTGCAGTGAGGGATTTTCCAAAGGGCATTTTATTACATAAGCGTATAGCTATTCGAATTTTCACCACTGGCTAATTAAAACAATTAAACCCTATTGAAAACATGCTGAACATTTTAAAAAGACTTTTTACATATTTCCCCTCCTATTCGCCTAGTTACCAATGGAATACTTCTGGGTTGGATAAACCATATGTATACTGAAAAATAAGATGTGTAACTGTGTCTAGTTATGCCGCTCAGATATAACCACCTTTACTTTCAGGGGAAAACCTGTCTACTTAGAAATATTTGACCTTCATTTTGTGTGTGTGTGTTTTGCCAACTTATGTGTCTGTGTACCACCTGGGTGCAGTGCCCATGGAAGCCAGAAGAGGGCACTAGAAACCTGGATCTGGAGTTACAGTTAGTTCTGAGATACATGCGGATGCTGGGAATTGAATTCAGGTCCTCTGGAAGAGCAGCAGGGTCTTAGCCACTGAATTAGCTCCCTAGCCCCTACTTTCATCTGTGGACATACATAAATGTAAAAAAAAGAGGAAAGGCATAAAGGAAATGGGGACATGATGGACATTGTCCTCAAATTTATTTTCTATTCTTAAAGTATCATGATGCATTTTCTGAGCAATATAGCAGAAATATTGCAATATAACAATATCTCATTTAATATTTCATAAAACATCCTTTGTAAGGATGCAGTCATTCCTCTTGCCATCCCATTACAAATGGAATTTTGTAATTTTAATTTTATATGATATTGTGATAGTATGAGCTTTGCAAATATCTCAGCATACTTGACAGTTTTTCCTTAGAATTAACAATTGTGCTGTGCTGTGCTGTGTGTGTTTGTGTGCGTATGTGTTGTACATACATGCACGGATGGAGGCTTGAAAGCTCTTCCTCAGTTGCTCCCTACCTTATTTTTGAGTCAGGGTCTCTAACTGCACTGTGAGTTCACCATTTGGCTAAACTGTTTGGCCAAAGAATCCCTGGGATCCACCTGTTTCCAACCTCTCACATAGGCATTATAGGTGCCTGCTTCCAAGTTTAGCTTTTTCCGTGGGTGCTGGGGTTCCAAACATGCTTGTGTAGCAGGTACTTTACTACTGGTATATTTTAAAGGCCTTTAAGAACAATGTGCCAATTTACACAGAGTATGAAATGGAATGAGATGCATACTTGCTTTGCATGATCATGATAATGGGGATGAGTTTACATCAGTTCAGTTAAATGGGAGAAAATTTATTGATTTAATTATTAAAATGAATTGTTTTATATTTTCCTTTTCTTATTTTTAAATTGTTGCTTCATGTTTTTGCTTTGGGGAGGGATAGGAGAGGATATATTTTTATTGGTTGATAACAGTATTTTGAGTTTTAAGTCTATGTTGATGAATTTTGTAACCATATCCTCTAGTTTGATTATTTTAAGTTATACATGGTACTTTTTCCCATATAAAAGTTTTGAATGGTTGTGAGGCCATACTGACCTATTTATTTGTGTGATTCCTGCTTTCAATATTAGGTTTGTAAAGACTTTTGACACCATAAACTAATATAACCATTTAATTATTATATATAATTATATATACTTATATAGCACTTTATATAACATCTTTGAAATTTTATTTCTCTTAATGTTTTAATCCCTCCTTCCCCCCTCTGTCCTTCCTTCCCTGTCTTCCTCCCCATCTCTTTTTTTACTTTGCACAGTTCTATGAATTGAACCCAGGACCTGGTGAATGCCAGGCAAGCACTGTCAGCCATATCCCAAGCCCTGTAGGCATCGTATGTGAGTATAGTGTGATTCTCATTTAATCACACATCGGACTGCATTAAAAAAAAAATCTCTTCTTAGTTTGTAAAGCAGGTGAGGGAAGTGCCATTACTCCGTGCACTAAAGTTAAGCTTTTTCCCTTCCAGGATGGCATCCTGATTTATTTAAGTGGCTCGGTGAGCTGGAAAGTGCATTTTCTGATCCATTTGACGTGAAGAACAATCTTCTATTCTGATCATGGTCATTATATATTATGCAAAAGATGTTAATGCACCAGAACCAGTGGAAGTTGAGTTCAATTTACTGCTTTGTAGAAACCTTTCTTGGTGGCAAATGTCATAAGTTTAAATTATAGGTCTTTAAGGAAAAATGCTACTGAACCTTTGTTTAATTAGAAAATCAACACATTGTCATTGGGAAGAGCCCCCTGCCACGCCATGGCTTCATGCACATTAGTCAGACTTGTGATAATTATCCAAGGTGTGATGTGGGTTTAATTTGTACATAATTTTTCATCTGAAATGCTATGCAAGCATTGCAATTAATGATTAATTATGAAAGTGTTGTAACTACCTATAATGAGTAATACAACCATCAAGTGCACAGAACATTTGGACAAAATAATCAAGCATTCCACTTCAAAAATGGTTGGAAATAATGATTGAACAGAATTATAAAACCCCGGAACTCAACAGTATCTAAAGTGGTAAGCTTGACCCTCAGGGTACTTTCACCTCATCAGACTGGCCACCTATTCCCGATAGAAAGAAATCACACCATAGCTTACACACTTGAACCAGACCCTTTTAGAAGTGGGGTTTTTAAAAATGTATTTATTTCGCTACTGTGAAAAAGTCTCTGCCCCTGCAGCATGAAGAGATTTAACAGGAGACTCACTTGTTAAAAGGTGGTGTCCACTGTGAGCAAAACAGTCAAGCAGGGTTAAGTGGGGTCTGGAGTTGGAGTAGGAACAGTCTTAAGCAGGGCAGTTAAGGTGGAGTGCACAGAAACACATAAACATGTCCATGGAGAGAAGCTCCATGACAAAGAGGTTATAGGGACTACTCCCCTGCAAGGCGGGGGTGGGGGGGTGGGGGGGGATGAAATGGGAACAGTGCAGGATGCTCAGGAGAGTGAAATCGTGCAACATTTTCATAGATTTTGTAAGTAAAGTACTAGGAAAAGCATTTCTAAAATGATGCACAAGGACATTTTTCTTTTAAAATTCCTTTTTAAAAGATCTTTAAAAAATGTGTATAAGTGTTTTTGCCTGGATGTGCATATGTGTATCATGTGTATGCAGTGCTCAGAGGTGAGGGTGGTGAGCCCCATGGGACTAAATTACAGATGGTTGTGAGCCACCCTGTGGGTGTTGGATACTTAACCCCAGGTCCTCTGCAAGAGCAACAAGTGCCTTTAGGCTCTGAGACATTTCTCCAGGCCTCAGAGGCTGCAGGTTAATACCGATTGAATCACAAATACCCACCCACCACACTGATGCTGGGCATGGTTTAACATGGGTTGGGTAGACCAGCAAATAAGAATAAGGAAGCTTGAACGGATTCTTTTTGTATCTCATTGCCTGTGTAGTCTCTCCAAGTTCTTTTTAGGTCTTAATCAGCACAATCTGTACCCTAAAGGGGCATTTTAAAAGTAGGTGAGGTAATCTAGCACTTTGCGCTGTAGCCTGACTACCGGCAGATATAATGATTGTTACTAATGTACAGTATAACCGAAATTCTACAAGATCAGAGTGAAATCTTGGATTTGATGAATAGACACAAATTTGAAGCCAGGAATCTGAACTATGTTCCCTACATTCTTTGGTCAAGCTTTAGAAGCCTTATACCCCAATATGAAGTTGGCTGTATGTAGACTATCTAGGGACCTTTAAAGAAGGTTAGACAAGGTCATAGAATAAGAACATAATTGAATGTAATTGGTGTCCTATGAAAGAGGAAGGGCCCCCTCGGAGAGGGTGCACGCACACAGAAGGGCTCTGTGAGAACCATCAAGAAGATGAGGTTATCAAAGCCAAGGACAGGCCTTGGGAGGGAAGAGTCTCACCATACCCTCATCTTGTATTCCCAGCCTTTAGAACTGTGAGAAAATAAACATCTGTAGGCCAAGTCACCTCATCTCTGGTGTCCTCTTCTGGAAGCTCTAGCAGAAAGACAACTAACAAAGGGTTATTACCGAGCTCCTGATCCAGCCTGCCTAAGGGAATGACCTTGGAACCTGTCTTCAAACAGCACTGTTTTGTGGAGAGCCCAGGCTTAGGAGAGGTGTTATCTCTAGCTTAGAGGACTACACCAGGATCACAGGACACATAAGCTAGTAGAGCTCCTTTAATCTGTTACCAGAACGGTGTCAAGGGCCAGCGAGAAACAGCTATAACTGCTGTGTCTGGATGGCTTACCCTGACCTTGACTCTTCTGTGTGACAGTCACAGCCATAAGGTACAAAGACAGTTATGTGCTTGGCTAAGCTGCTCAGAGCTGTATATGCTACCTTTGTGCCCTATGTCCTGATCAGCTTATCTCACATCACAAACCACCACTACCACCATCACCCACCACTCACCATCAACACCTACCACTACCCACCACAACCACCCACCACCACCTCCACCCACCCCCTCATACCCCACCCACCACCACCCACTACCACCCACCACAACCACCCACCACCACCTCCACCCACCCCCTCATACCCCACCCACCACCACCCACTACCACCCACCACCACCTCCCCCTACCACCACCTCCACCTACCCCCTCATACCCCACCCACCACCACCCACAACCACCCACCACCACCTCCACCCACCCCTCATACCCCACCCACCACCACCCACTACCCCCCCACCACCTCCACCCACCACCATCTCCACCCACCCACCACCACCCACTACCCCCCCACCACCTCCACCCACCACCATCTCCACCCACCCACCACCACCCACTACCCCCCCACCACCTCCACCCACCACCATCTCCACCCACCCCCTCATACCCCACCTACTACCACTCACCACCACCCCACCACTACCATTACCACCTCACCCCACCACTCACCCACCCACCCATCACCACCACCCTCCACAACCCACAAATTACGATGCCAATGCAGGTGTAAGAAATAAAACCCCAGAATGGCTCTAGCCATCAGTGTCGAAGGAAGGTCAAGGAAAGTGGTCTACATCTTTAGCACAGAGGTATATTACTGACAAGTGTTGATCAATAATGCTCTGTCAGCTAGCCATAGAAAGCAATACATGGAGAAAGTTTTTACACATCCAGGAACTAAGCTGTGGAGAGTTGCTTTTCCAGATAAGTCAGACCTTCAACAGAATGTATTTCTTATAAGTTCATTATTACTGTATGGATTTTCTATGTCCTCAGAATGGAGGATACACAGAATATGTGACTCCAGGCTGAAAAATTAGGAGGACAAAATTTAAAATAGTGTGAAGGGATGTGAACTTTCTAGTAGCAGCAAGCTACTAGATGTACCTAAGTGTTCATTGTCCTGTGGTGAAGATGGGACTGGAGGTCCTGCACACAGGACAGGCATGACAAAATATTGACCATCTCTACCTCAACTGGAGATGCCAGGTCGAATTGACTCACTTTGGGATTCCTTGCCTTCTCTGGAGAGTGAATTGGGGGATGGGCAGGCTGGGGGAGGACTGGGAGAAGGGGCATGAGGGGGAGCAGTAGGGAATCAGAAAAAACAGAAAGAAATACTGGCCATGCCTAACTAATGCTAAGCTAATAGCAGCCATAGCGGACACTATCCCGACTTCACGTCTTTCAGTTCACAGAGATAAGTTGTGTTTTGATTCCTGTTTTACAGATGGGGAAACTGAGGCCAAGAGAGTTCCATCACCCCCTGCCTCCTATAGCTGATCTTACAGACAGGCGACCTGCCCTTTTTATGCTTCCATCTGCACTTGGGGACTTGGGTCACATGAAGCTCTTCCTTCTCCTACATCCGACACATTCCTAGGCTTGGCGTAGGGATGGAGAACACCAGAAGTGCAGTTAGTACCAGAAACTCACTCACCAGAACACGGTCTGCAAAGTCACAGGGGAAATTTAATACTGACAATTCAGAGCTGGGAACAGAGATATTAAAGCCCATCTCTAGGTCAACAAAAGGGATGTTTTGTTGATGTCATCACTGACCTCATGATTTTTCTAAATTAAAAGCTGAATACTACTATTGTGAAATCAAAGTAAATTTGAGATTTGGCCACTGTGTACAGCTGCTCTTTCTATATTACAAAATACAGTATCAAGTTTCAAGGACCTACTTTTCTGAAACTGCTATACACTTGGGGATAGGAGAGAGAACAGGATCTTCCTACTGAGATCCAAATTCTGGGTTACTAAAATATCTGGTATCTAGTAAAATTCAATGCAAGATGAAACTTGAACAACAGAGAATGTTAAATACTCAAGTCTGCGGATTTCTGTATGTTCTTGCACATGTGAGAGAGAGCTCAAAAGCTGGAGAGTTCTCACATTTGACACAAAACATACCTTATTTTTTTCTGATCCAAGTATTTTTCATACCTTTCTTTCTCTCTGCTTGTCTTAGTTTCATTATTCACCTTCAAAGGTATTTGTTTAAAAAGGATCATACATAGTCTCTTTCACTCCAGAGTGAAGACACCTTTGGGTTGTTCAAGGTGGTAGCACCAGCGTTTTCTTTAACCCAAGAACACAAGCCTCACTTTGCAAGAATAAATCCAGAGCAAGGCTGTATTGAGGGAGCTGAAAGGAATGGTCACTACTCTGCTAACTGGTCCTCCTGCACACACAGGCTCTCCATGGCTAAGAGAGTAGGGGGAAAATGATAGAGGCTTAGGGTTAAGGTGAGGAGGAAGGCGCAGTAGAAGAGCTGAGAAAACAGTGTTTTAAGTCTGGATTTCAAGGAAGGTATAGTTATAAAATATTAAATTATAAGAGATATCAAGGAAAACAAAGCACAAGGAAAAAGCTACTGGATTTAGTAGTTTTTTGATACTGGCTCTTCGAAGTAATAGTGAGTTGCTTCATATGAGATGAGGGAGCAGGTAATGTGAGAACAGATTTAAGCTGCGTAGATCCACCGTTGGCTAATAATGGACTATAGCAGAGGATGGCTGTCCCTTGCCTGAGTAGAAAGAAGGGCTTTGAATTAGGGGTGTAGGGAGGACTGGAACATCAAGGGCTCCGTGTTCTGAGGCAGGGCTCTCTGTGCCCTCATTCGTCATTTGGGAGGGACAGCTTTGGATCCAGAAATCTGAGTTTTGCCCTGAGGTGGACCATAATAGAAACATTTGGTAATCCCAAGGGTATTGATCTGTGCTCACAAGAAACGATGACAAAATCTTCAAGACCAGCAGGAACCATGATGGAATAGCCACACTCAATGTCATCTGTATTTTCAGAGGCAAAACCAGTGAAACAGCAGAGAAATAGACATTAAAATAGTGGACATCGGAACTATGGGCTAACAGAGTAGCAATAATGTGAGCATGGACATGCTTCTGCCAAAACCACTGTCTGTGTCTTACAGATGCCATGTCTACTATCATGGTATGTTGCTTCTGACCAAGCCAGAGAAGTGTGACAGTGGGCCCACGATCATGGAATACACTGGTTTACCATGTTCCCCACCATCCTGAAGCAGCTGGCCTAATAAAAAAATGGAATGGTCTCTTGAAGACACAGTTTCAGTATCAATTAGGAGACAGAGCTCGGAGGGCTAGGGTGAGGTTCTACAGAAGGCAGTACATGCTTTGCATTGGTGGCCAATGTATGGCACAGTTTCTCCCATAGCCAGGATCCATGGGTCCAGGAATCAGGGGTAGAAAAGAGAATAATTCCATTCACTATCATTCCTACTAAAACCACTAGGAAAAGTTTGCTTCATGTTCCCATAGTCTTTAGTTCTGCTGGCCTAGAAATTTTGGTTACAGAATGGAAACACCCTGCCAGAAGCCACAACAAACTTTCTATTGAACTGGAAGCTCAGATTTCTGCCTGGCCATTTGTGGTTTGATCCCAGTCTGACCTATAGAGTGAAGCCATGTCATGAAATACAACATAACAAACAAGGTCCTACTATGGCAGGAGTAGTTGCCAGAGAAATGAGAGCAGAACGTCCAACGTTTGGACTACTAAGTTTTATGGTGATCTTGACAGGGAGTGGGCTGGAGTCTGGACTAAGCAAACAAATTTTGCACCAAAAGTATAAGTGCAAAAATAACCCATCAGTGAGGCAGACATTTTCAAATTTGATTTCTCCAGAGATTATACAATATAATATCTTAGAGACACATTTAGACCAAAATGTAAAAATGACTTATTGTATATTCGGCTCATGGGTCTTGTCCAGAGGAGAAACAAAACCACTGGATGAAAATCATCATAGGAGAAGAGGTGGAAATTATAGGGCAGTATAAGGAACAAGAAGCACAATGTCAAGAAGACATGGATGGTGTTTAACTAAAAAAATAACACACAAAAGTCTCAGTCGGGTGACAGAAGGCACACACAGAAATATACATGTAAGGATTACTTATGATAGTAGAGTGGGGGGTGTCCAGATGGTCATCATTAGGGGATAGACCAAGTCGCATGCAGGCTGCACACGTAATGGATCATGACGTACTCGGTATTCACAGAATGGCATGAGTAGGTCACGAAAACATAAGGCTGATTGGGAAGGTGAGAAGAGGAGCAGAGTATATAGTACATTTAGCACACGATAGCCAGTGCTATCCAGCTTTAGGAATATGTTTGAAAATGCGCATATAACACACAGTAGGATTAGAAGGTTACATATGAAATAAACTCACAGGGTACCAGTAATAGACGAGAAGATACAGGAGTGAAATTAAACGTGAAGGGCCATCAAATGGATGAGAGACCAGGCATCCTGCACAAGGATGGGCTTCCATGAGGGAAGAGGGAGCTCGTGCTGGGGAACTATCCTGCCATCTAGAAGGTAGGACTAATAAGAGGGTATCCCTACATTTATGTTTTACTGTGCTGGAGAAGGAACTGTGGACTGTGTGTATGTATCCCTTCAGTATTTGTTAGTGGTACAATTAAAAGCATCTTTTCCTATGAGACAGTGTTTGTCAATGTTCTATGACTGTGAAGAGGCACCATGACCATGGCAAGTCTTATAAAAGAAAACATTGCTTTGGGGTTGGCTTATAGTTGAAGGGTTCAGTCCATTCCATTACTGGCATGGTGGGAAGCACGGTGGGAAGCATGGTGGGAAGCACGGTGGGAAGCATGGTGGGAAGCACGGTGGGAAGCATGGTGGGAAGCATGGTGGGAAGCATGGTGGGAAGCACGGTGGCATTCAGGCTGACACAGTGCTGGGGAAGTAGCTGTTAGTTCTATGTCTGAATCAGCAGACATGAGGAAGAGAGGGGCATTGCAAGGCCACATGTCATAATTCTTTCAAATAATGCCACTCCTTATGAGCCTATGGGGAACATTTTCTTTCAAAACACCACAGACAGTCATCCTTATAAAATTTGGTTGAGTCATTGTTGGGAGAATTTAAAAAAATGTATAACAGAAATTATTTGATAAACTTGTTGAAAGTGCTCCCCGCCCCCCCCATATTGATTACAAAACTGATCTCTGTGTATTAAGATGCGCTCTCTGGATCAGCCTATCTTAAAGTCATGAGGAATCTGAAGAGAAGCCCAGAATTCCTGAATCATTGCTGTTTCTCAAAAACTACTTCACGCAGAGGCTGAGGCAGACATTGGCTCTTAGCAGCAGGCTTGACATATTTCTCCAAAAATATCTGTTCACACAATTTCTGCCTTAGACTAGATAGATCAGCCTTATAAAAACAGCCTTATGGTTGAGGCTTGAGAGAAAGAAAACCATCATTTGATGATGTTAGGAACAGGAACATAGATTTATTTTATTATTTTTTTGGGGGGGTAAGCCTTATAGTCATAATTTATACTATTTGTTAAAACTATAAAACAGACAGCTGGAATTGAGAAAGCTAATGAATTTTGGTCACTAAAGAGCAGGAGATGCACATGGTTTAGTTTAGTGGAGAGGGCTTACTGTTGGCTGTAGTCTCTGAGGCTGGATAAATTCTAGAGAGAGAAACATAGCAAGGCAGAGTTTGGCCAGAGGTGGTCTGGCCAAGCGGGTGTAAGGGTGCAGTTGTAAGAGCTATGAAAAAGCATTCATCCCACAGAGGGAAATTTGAAATTTATTTGTATATTTGCTTTGCACACAGCTTATTGACTTTACATAGTTATTAGATTATTAATATATAGTTATCAGATTTTCTTTTGCTATTAATACTGGTTTCTTTTCAAGACACCATTTTTTCAGTCCCCACTTGTGAACAAACCTGAGACCAGTTACTTATAACTGGGACAAAATGTTTGTGCTGGGGGCTCAGCCAATAGCTCAGCTAATGCCAAGCAGGCAAGACCTCAATTTGATACTAGGAAGATTGAAAACTGCGAGGTCTAAGCTGATGGGAAATGGTGTCTCTCATAATATTTTTACTTTCTCTGCAGTTTTATTTATTTATTTATTTTGGCCTCTGTCATGCTTGATTTCAGTTTGTGATCCATAGTAGAAATGGCATTTTCAAAGAAGGTAAGTAACAACCATTTTAAAGAAAAAAAATTTAGAGAAAGATTATGTGGAAAACTATTTGGGAAGTGGGATGACTTAGCTTTAAATATGGATATTAATTCAGAGAAATATAAAAAAAAACTCATATAGTTTGTGTGTGTATTCATTCAGCTGTGGACACCATGAATATTTATTTTTTGGGATACCACCGCCCAGTGATCAGCAGGACCCTCAATCTATGGTGCTACGTAGCCTACTTTCTAGTAGGAAGACACAAAAAATACATGCATGACAATCCTGAAGGGAAATTGGACACAACTGTGGGGACTCAATAAAAGCTTCAGAAGTTTCAGAGATATCAGAGGGAATCTACCCACAGTCTATGTTGGGGGTTAGTAAAAGCTCCAGAAGTTCCAGAGCTCTAACCACAGTCAGTCTAGGAAAATCTGAGAACGGTGATTCACACCTTTAATCCCAGCACAGGGAATATCCTGGGAGTGATGACCTATGCCCTTAATCCCAACTGAGTCAAGGTCACTTCAGATTATAGAAGGAATTCCAGGCTCCCAAGCAGGCAGTGGTGGGGCCATACCTTAATTTATGAAAGGGTACTTAAGACAGGATAGAAACACAGAGAGCCATTCCAAGGGAAGCGAGGCTGAGGAAGCTGGAAGACAGCTGGGTACGATTATGCCCTCTAGTATCTCCAACTTCTTCAGAGATCTATCCCTGAGTCTCATTCATTCATGTGACACACAACAATGATTGAGTGCCTCAGATTGTGTACACAGAGAACATCTCTATAAGGAAGTGACAGAGCTTAAGGAAGGACAAGAAGAAGCCAGCGTGGCTGACATCTGGGATGCAATGAGATGCTACAGTGCAAAGCATGTTAAAGAAAAGTGCGAAGACCGTGGAGAGCAGTCGGGCCTTACCTGTGGTCATCTCAGCAAGGCTCAGTCCTTCCTTGCTTTGAGGAGAGTGGTGATTAACAGCAATGGATGACGATAGATGCATTGGTGGCAGTCTGGAGGACTAGCCCCAGAGATACTGCGCGATAGTAAGTGGTAAGAGAAAGAGAAGGAAAGAAGGGAATTGTAGTTAACTCCAAGTTTTGAAGTTAACAAAAAATGGGTGTATGGTGATGCTACTTACTGAGACAAGGGAGCGGAGGCAGAGGCTTGGTGTAGACAGCAAGATTCTTTATTGCCATGTTCATTCTGAGATGCCCACTAGGAGTCTACATGGAGATGCCAGGTAGTTAAGTGGATCTAAAGTTCCTGAAAAATGCAAGGCCTGAAGATTTAAATTTAAATCCATGTGCTTAAATAGCATTTTGAGCCATTAGACGTTAGATGGGATATGATTTTATAGGACGATGTATGGACTGAGAAGATACTTCAACACTTGCTTGTCAAGAGACGAAGAGAACGCACCACAGACTAAACTGTAGCCAGCGAGCAGGAGGAAAAGCGAAAGAGTATTTCCAGGAGGCGAGAGATCAGAAGGATGTGATGCAGACTTTAGACCCATGCTGACTTAGACGACCTTTTGTAAGGGCCCTAATAATAAGGGATAAGAAAGAAGGGGAGGAAGGAGGGGGGAGAAAGAAGAGAGAGAGGACGTAGGGAGAAAAGGAAGGAAGGAAGGAAGAACATATTTCTACATCTCGGAGAGCCTCACATGAGGAGTCTCATCAGGGAAGAGGAAGAAAACCACTTCTGTCTAAAGTTCTTTTGCTCACCATTCCTCTGGCTGACAGCGATCCTCTGCCAGCCTTGGACTTTTCCCATTGAGATTTTGCAGTTCAGAAAATTCCTGCTGTGGCTGCCTCACACCCAACCTTACTTCCAGACCCCACCCAGTCCACGCTCATACCACAGACTCCATAACCAGCTAAGAGTACTGTTCCCCTGACCTTTGGGGTGTATAAAGCATGGTCTGGGTGGATTCTTAGAATCATGGGAAGCTTCTGTTTGTGCTTTCTATAGCTGGGGAAAACACCTGCCTTTGCCACACATTACCAAATGCCCACTGGCCACAGTATTATTCCAGATAAAGAATTCTCTAATAGACTCACTAGGTGACTTCAACTTCCCAGCTTGCCTGAACTGATTTTAGGCCTCTAATCTCTATTTTAAGCATGTTTACCTAAAAAAAAAAAAAACTTACACTAACTGTTATTTTTCCCTATCTGTTTGACATGTGTATCTTTAAAAAAATCTTGTGTAGAAAGAGTTTTGCAACTCAAGAATGTTTTCCTCTGGGAAAACATATCTCCTCATCTTCCTGGGAGGTCAGAAACTTGACTTACACATAATACCTTGTTTCAAGTTATAAAAATACCCAGGAAGGCAGTAGAAAGTTCAGCCTATGAGCCTTCCTATCTCACATTTTTTTTTAAAAAAAGATTGAAATGTGCGTTTATGGATCTTTAAACATAATGGAAAGCAAAATCCAGCCCAGTTAGAAATAAATCTCTCTTTGGGTGGAGTTGATCCCTAATTGAATCCAGCCTTTTCTCAACAGTAGCAATGGCCACTGTAGAGTCCTCCTTGCCTGGGAATCTTTGCCGAGTACAATCTTTGCCTTGACAAGGTGGATGGATAAGGGCTGAATCTTTGGTCAGACTATCTGGAGTCAGATCTTGTCCTGTCTTTCACTGACATGTGACCTAAGGTGAGTTAAATAACTCTTAGCTTTAGTTTCTTCCTATATAAATGACGGAGGAAGCAACAGTAGTTTCTACTTTGTAGAGTTCTGAAATAGGGCAAAGCATGCATTGTTCTTGGCCCTGAGACATCATCCTAGACCTCTTAGCTAACACTCATGCTGTTGCTACGGAGCTAGGCTTATGCCCCTATAATCAACAAAGAAGAAAGTTGAAATCCAGTCATAAAGTATACCCAAATCTGTAGATGACCAAAATGGCCATCTCTCAGACTTTAAAACTTAGCTACCATGTACATTTTTTTTCTGTAAACTTTCTTCTTCGTGGCCATTCTGTTGACTTCCCTGTTCATCTCCCTTCTAGGCATATACTTGCCAACAGACCCAACAGGTGGTCTTCCATACCAGAGCCCAACATACACCTCCTTCTTCCTCGCTGTCATTTGGGTCCTGACTGCTTGGACTTCAGACTCTGATACTTCTCTGGCCAGAGCTCTTGGGCTGACCTAGCCTTCTTCAGGCTTAGATAACAGTGTAGTTATTGTGTTTGATGTTTGCTAGTTTTTGTCCCTGCCAGAAGGCTCTAGCCTATGGATTTGGTGCAGGCCTGAGGTCTGGAAACTCAGCCTGGATGAAGCTCTAGTTACCATGTGATGTAAATATATCTGTCAGTCACACTGAGGTATTGTCATATGCCAATCCTTTATTTTGTGTCAAAAAATGGGGCAAAGTTTCTTATACTATTCAGAAAAAATGCTAGCAACTGCTTTGTCTGCATAATTTTTAGTATCTTTTTCTCTTCTGCTTTCTTACTAGACTGGAAGCATGGCTGGATTCTTATCTCCTCCAAATAACCTGCATTAGCTCTTTTGGAATGACAGGTTCCAATTATATTTAGCTGTATTCTACAGTCAGTGAGAACATGTTTTATCTGCTTCTCTGGTTGTTTTTTTTTCCTAGCACAGGGAGTGGTGGAGGCTGGACCGCTGTGGCCACTGTGGCATCCATTCTGTGTGCAGAGCTAAGAACTCTCTTCTGACCCTGTCAAAGCACTTCTTCCCTAGAATTCTGAGGGAGCACTCGGATGTTGCTGCCCCATGTCTTAAGGGTGAAAATTTCTGACAAACTTCTTTTGCTTTGTTGACCCACTGGGGGAATCCCTGGGCCCTAGGTTTTTGCCTAGTGGCCACTGTCACGGGTGTAGGTGAAGTGTTTGAGGGACAGCTCTGCACGAGATTGTTCTACTAGGGAGGCACTGTGGGCCAATCCCACCTCAAGTCGTGCTTTGAGAAGGAAGAGACTGAGCTAGTTGGGAGAGGTTCCTTTAAGCGCACATGAGGAGAAGAAAATGGAGGGAGTAAAATGTAAAGGGCACGGAGAAAAGCATCTCACATTAAGTTGTATTGACTGTATTCCAAGTATCTTCTTAATTTATGTGCAGTTTATATGCATTCATATGCAATCCTAAGTTAGAGGAATTGTATTCCCATTAAATACACAGCTATTAAATGACTTATCATTAGTCTCCATAGTTGACAAGAGGCAGAGGTAGGATTCAAAGCCCATGCTGCTAGCCACACAACCTATGGGGAATATTGACCACTTAGCCACCCAGACCATGTTCAACCCTACTAAGCACATATTAGTAAGCGTTTAAATTAGAAAGAAACTCGGAGGTAAATTACCAATTCACTAAGCGTATGAAAAACAACAGGGGAGGTAGTGGTAGCTGGTTTTTTAAAAAAGTAAGTTTTTATTAGAGTTGATCTGAGGCTAAGGCCCGACTTGCTGACTTCAGAGCTATTAAATATGTCCTTTTGGAAACAAAGCTTCTCTCTGCTGACCCTGGGCTGGGACCTTCAACTAGTTCACACCTAGGAGCTGCACTTTGTGCCCACCTCTAAGATAATAGGAACTTATAAAACTGGAGCTGGGGACTTAGCCTTTGTTACCAAACAACAATCAGTCGCTAACCCATCACATTAGTTCACTCTCTGGGAACTTTTCTTTGTAAGGTCATCAATGGCTTCATCATTGTTAGATCCAAAGATTCTCACTTTAAAAAAATTAATGTCCTTGATATTATTTGCTACTGTCTTTTTCATGAAATTTCTCCTCTGGAGACATTACTTTCTCGTTTTTACTTAGATGGCTTTTTGTGCTTTTTCTTTATTCTAGCAAGGTTCTTATTCCCCTGTCCCTTGAAATGTAAGGACAGAATAAGAATCTTGCTAGAGTAAAGCTGTGAGGAATTCAGATCGCATCCTTATTTCTCTTCTCTCCCAATAAGTTACTCTTAGGTCATGTTCATCAGATGAATCAACATGTCTTCACAGGAAATACTCTGGTTGGTTTTCATTTTACAACCTTCCCAGCTCTCTAGCAACTCTTCTCAGAACTCTTGCGAGTGGAAAGAAAGGGACAGACTAGAGTTGGACCTCTCTGCCCAGGAGAAAGTTCAGGAAGATGAGCCAAGCAGAGCCCTGTTATGATGAAACTCAAGGAGAGTGCCCAGCATTCTGGGAATGGGTAGAATTTAGGAAGAAGCTGGGTCAGGGCATGATATATTGATGAAGAAAAACATATTCGCTGTGTTCAGTAGGAATCAATGTACTCTTTATTTAGCTAATATAAACAAAAATGTATAATTTGTGCCATACAACTTGGGGTGAAAGACTGCAATGCACTGGGTTCCCAGTGAGTTTGGGGCTTTTAAACATTGGAGCATCTTCCCCACTGTACATAGTGATAGGTTCCATGAAGTCAATCATGTACCCTGACTGTGTTCACCTCCACTTTCTATTTCCTCTCTCTTGTTCCATCCAACTGTTCCTATCCATTTCCATAGACAGGCTTATTTTTTGCTTTCATGTCAGATCTATAATTTTTTTTTTTTTACAAAATATAAGATCTATAAATGAGAGAAAACATATATTTGTCTTTCAGTGTTTGATGTATTTTGCTTAATATGACAATCTTCATTGCATTCATTTTTTGTAACTAACATGATTTGGTTTTTCCTTATGACTGAATAAATCTCTACTATGTATATACGCACATTGTCTGGCTGTTGATATAAAGTACTGGTTCTGTAACTTGCCTATCATGAATAGTGTGACAGTAAACATAGGTAATGTCCATAGAGTCCTCCATGTGAATATGGAGGAGTGACATAGGTGCAGAGTATTTTTAGACCTATCACCCCTCCCGTGGTCTCTGACTCACAGAGCAGCTTCACATTCAATACCAACTTCCTGTCACTATTATCCTGTAGTCTGACTAAAGCACATGGAAGGACTGTATAGCTAATTTTGTCCTTTTAAAAATGGCTTTCTAATATTTTTCGTGTATCACAACACAATCATGAAAGACATTTAGGGGCGCTGGCCCTTCTTAACATCAACTAAGTCTCTGCTACCAGGAGGTATGATGAGCTGACCTGCAACCAGGTCACACCAATGTTTTTTCTATGGGTGATTGCCACGGGTGAAAGAATTGAACAATGACCTCCCAGAAACCTAGAGAGGGAGCCTGAACTGGTTCCTATTCACCAACTCCTTCAAATTCAGTTCCTTTTTATACAATTAAGGAAATGTTGCTAGTTTCCTAAACTATGTATAATATTAGATGCAAATATCAAAACTTCAACTATCCATGTGAAGAATTATCACCTTGAAGTTTATTGTGGAGTATGGTAAAGACCCAAATGCTAACGCAGGGATCATTGGGAAAGGGTGGAAAGACTGTAGGAACCAGAGGTAGTGGATGACATCAGAGGGGCAGTATTTCACAGACACATCAGGGCAACTCTACACATGAACTCACAGTGACTCTCACTACATGCACAAGATCTGTACAGATAAGGCCAGACGAAAACCCCAATATGGTTGAAGGAAGGAGCCATGAAGTCCTTCCCTGGCTGAGAAGCTATGGCCAATTGCTTGCTGCTGTGAAGAGAGCCAGCTTCTTCAGGGATGTAGCCCCAGAGAGGCTACCCAGCTTCAGTAGATGACCCTACATCCATGCACATACTGGTAGTACCAAGTGGATTCACTATATTTTAAAAAGAATATACAGATTTGGGAAGGAAAAGTCATGGGAGGGTATGAGAGAAACTGGGGAAGAGGAAATGGAGCAAAATGATCACAACACATTGTATTCATGTATAAAATTCTCAAACCCTTTTTAAAAGCAAAAAAATTGGTTAAAAAATAAAGATTAGGCTGTGTGGCTAGATCAAGTCTTTCTATAGGGCATTTTCTTCTGTATTAAACGTTAACGTCTTCTCCATGAAGAGATACATTCTATTCTGTCTAGATCCCTGGGCAGAGGAAAAAAATGGTTTCCTATTTATCTTCTAATGTAAATTTGAACTTTCTGTCATGACTCTTTCTCTGTCATTTAAAGCTAATGAGCTCATAGAGCCCATTCATTCTCCTCCTCCTTCTGTCCTTTCCTCTCATCCTTAAGTTCTATAAATTGTAAAATTATACAGTTTTAAAATCATAAGCCCCAAGTTTCAGAAACTGGAGAAACCCCGAGAGAGGTCCCTGACTACACTCGGATTCTTCAACCGAGCACTGAAGGAGTGTATAGCTACATGGGAATACCGTGGTGCAGGGAATGCGATGCCGAGTCAGACCTGGGCATCTCCAGTTTCTTCCTGGTTCCTTTATGTTGGTCTCAGAGAAGAAATGGGGCCTAGGCACTGTGAGGAGGACCTCTAAAGGTTCCTAAAACCAACAGAGAGGTAAGTCATGGTTATCTTTCAATTCACTCACCCACAAACAGCTGGCTGTAGAGCTCCAGACGGGTGTGACCTTCAGTTGGGGCCTTTCGGATCTGCTGGGGCAGGCGGTCCACCTGAAGACTGGCCTGTTTGACATTTCTCTCTGCAGTGACCCGATGCCACTGGTCATCATTGAGAGGGGAGGGCGACCTCACTACAATCTCCACTGGCCCGTTTCCAACATCAAATGAAAAGGACACTTCTGTGGCAGCTGGAGGGGCAGAAAGTATGAAAGATCCGTGAGTATATTTCTCCCAGACACCAAATAACAGTGAATTGAAGAGGAGAGTTACACAGGTCAGTGGGGAAACCATTGGGGGAAAGATAAACATGACTTCATTATTTCCACTAATCCAGAAGAAGAAAATACATTTCTCTGGGGGAGAGTGTTCTGTGTATCAGGTACACATTTATTTAATTTCCTTATTTACTCCTTAGGAGACGTCTAAGAAGTTACTATCATCAACTATTCCCATATAAAAAAACTGAAGCCCAGAGAAATTGGCAGTAAGATATATTTGTTGCTAAAGGTGGATTTGTGGCACTCATATCTTTGCGGTAAGTAAGAACTTGCTAATTGGATTTAAATCTGGCTCAACAGGAGAAAAATCATGCCCATTACTGTACTGGAAACTTAGCAACAACCCAGGGCTAGTGAGGCCACAGAACGTGAGGAGAACCTTCTATTGCTACTTTACTAGACCAGTGTAAATATTAACCGCATTCTAAATGTTCATCCTTATACCTATAGATAAGTGTAGTTCTCATCAAAGAAGCTTCGCTTTGTGGCAGATGGAGACATCACAGAAAACCACAAATTGTCAAAATACAGAGAGTGTACAGAGAGGTGGGGTGTCCAGCCCCACTCGGCGCATCTGCAATACGACGTCTGCACCTAAGGCTCAGGGAACATTGAAGAAGAGGGTAGGAAGATTATAGGAGTCAGAGGACCCAGAGGTCTGCTGTAAGATGGTGTCTCCTACAAATGGCAGGGAAGCCATGTCTGTGATACCACACAATACGGCTGCCTCAGACCTTAACAATTACAATACCAATAGATGCCTAATGGGGCCCCACCTCTAGACCAAGAATTACCGTCAAATAAGGTATGGCGAGAGCGGTGGAAATAGTCTTCCCCAGACATAAGCCTTCTAATTGGTTAACTAATACCAAGTGGCCATCCCTGAAGTCACACACACACAAACAACACTAATCAAACTCATCAGAAGGTATGTGAGTGCATGTGTGCATAACCACACCCCACAACATAATCGCTGAAGAGGGACCTTGCTTTGTGTGTGATATAGGAGGGGCTGAAGGAGGAAAGGAAGGGCAGGGGAAAATGATGTAATTATATTCTGTATGGGTAATTCTAAAACTTCAGTACCTGGACAAGGCACTGCTGTTTCCAAAAGCTCCCCAGGAAATGTTACCGTAGAGCTAGAATTGAGAACTATTGCTTTAAGAGAGCATACAAAATTATGTCATTAATCTTCATAGTCCTTATTGAACATTAGGGTTATGAGTTATTCAGGCACTGGTGGTGGCCAGCATCTCTCATTTGGATCACTAGTGGCTGTCTCAAAGGCTGCATAGCAGTCCCACAGCATACTCCCCCTCTGCATGATGCTGAAAACCTTGACTAGTTCCCATCTGGGATACTGGATCCTGCTCACAACCTGCCTGCCAGCACTGACCACAAATCATTCTTGTGCAAGAGAACTCCTCTGTCAACCTTGTTTTGCAACAAATCACCTTCCAACAATAGGCAAATGGGTTTGATGGTTGCTTTGTCAAATTTAGTTATAAGCAGCTTTTTTATTTCACATTTTAAGCTTTATATGAGGTCCCCTAGTGGCTACCCAGTGCTTTATAAACACGTTTTGAATGTATGTTTTTCTTAGGACTGGCAGGGAAGGAAGCTTTTTGCTGAAGCAGCACACACGTCTTGTGGTCCCTCAGGCTTGGAGAATTCTTTTTAGCATTAAAGATGTGGTATACCAGTCTGTTTCCCCGGCTTTTCATGTAGAGATAGCTGCCCCTCTATCCATCAAGAAGCCTTCTGCCTGATCGCTAAGCTGGTTAATTAAATATCTGTCATTTTTCCAGGGCTAATGGAAAATTCAGTTTCTTTGGGACAGTGTCACAAGCAATCAGACTTCTAATTTAAAAACCACAGTGGGCCAGGTTCTCTCAGGGGCTTTCCTGTTTCCTGCCTCTGTGTCGGGGTCCCTGGAAAGCTGGCGCAACTTTATTGAGCTAAAGGGATATTAGTTACAGAGCTCAATTTAATCAACTTAACTGTACCGAGGAATTTTGGTCCTTCATGTCATTAGAATGAGAACCTTCATTTTAATACCTGCAGTGATTCCACACACAATCCAGTAAAATAGTAAAATGTTTCATCCAAATTAGAAGCCCCTGCCTCCAGGATCATCGTGGCAGACATCACACGCAGGCTGGTGACCTCCATCTCAGTTGCCATGGTAGTAGGATGGGAATTCAGGTAGCCCATCACATGACTGCAGACTCACGGATCCTTCTTGGTGGGGGGGATACCGTGGATGGGGGAAAGTAGCCCAGGCTCCAGATGAAATCTGTTCTAGCTCATTGTGCGCATGAGCAGATGTGTTCCTAACCGTGAGTCGCCAGAACAGCAGTAGAATGAGGGATCCTGGGCTAAGTAGGAAAGATTGTTTTGCTTTATAGGAACCAACTGCCACCAGGGAAATAGAATTCAGTGATAAATTGAGTTTAACCCTAAGGTTCAATTTGAAGGGATAAACGCTGCTCTAATTTCCTCAGCTACTATCCTTTTGCTATGTCCAATTCTTGTCTGGTCTTAAACTGTCAGAATTTGGAGAATTCTGAGCACCAGTAGATTCTAGTGAACGTCCGTACGTTTTATCCTTTTGTCTTGACGGGTTCCTGTCTATTCTCTTGACACCACCCCCTTTGTTTTCTGAACTCTATTTATTATCTGAGAATCGCCTGTCTGCACACAATGATTTTTTGGCCACACCCCTTCCGCAATTTCATATCTTTATATATATGGTTAGTATACCAGGATCACACACACTCAAAGAGAACTGACTCTCCCTCCCATAGCGGCCATCGACTGTTCACACCTTCCTGCCTGGTTACTCCCCCAGCCAAGCTGAGATGTTGGCTGGTTTGGTCCTGTGCAGCTTTTATACAGGAAACCACAGTGGCTGTGAGCGGATGAGAGCAATGGTTCTCCTGTCCAGGAGACACTTTCTTTCAAACTCTCCCCAATCTCTGACTCTCACAAACTCCCACTCCCTCTTGTGTGACCTTCTCTAAGTCTTGAGAGGAGGGGCTGAGCACATCATGCTCACTTTTGCTCCGGACTTGACCAGTTGCGAGTCTCTGAATTAACTGCCATTCACTGTGCAAAGGGACTTCTCTGGGAGGTCTGAGAGTTGAGCTCCTCACCCCTGACCCCTGTGCTCATCCCTGACCCCTGACCCCTGTGCTCACCCCTGACCCCTGTGCTCATCCCTGACCCCTGTGCTCACCCCTGACCCCTGTGCTCATCCCTGACCCCTGTGCTCACCCCTAACCCCTGTGCTCATCCCTGACCTCTGTGCTCACCCCTGACCCCTGGGCTCATCCCTGACCCCTGTGCTCATCCCTGACCCCTGTGCTCATCCCTGACCCCTGTGCTCATCCCTGACCCCTGTGCTCATCCCTGACCCCTGTGCTCATCCCTGACCCCTGTGCTCTTAACAGCAATCTCTAGCTTTAGAGAAGGAAGGACGTTTTTCAGGACTGGGCTGATACTCCTCACTCCCACGAGGGTACAGGAAGAGGGCCTGAAGGCAGGACCATCACAAATGGTACAGTTCCAGGACCCCTCTTCCAACTCTGCTGCAGAAGATGCAAGGGGAAGGACGGGCTTCTCCCTCTCAGTCACTCAGTGCTGACTGCCCTGGCACCACTAAGGGATTCCTTTGAGAAATCCCTTCTTCCAGACAGACAGCCAGTGTGTTTTAAAAGCTTCTAGCATTCAGTTTGTGGCTGACTGCCCTTGGCCTCCTGGGTGAGAGCAACTGACATTTCAAGAAAGATAATTACAGAGGGAGTCAGTGAGCGAATAAAGAGAAGACACCAGAGCCAATGACACTGTTCAGTTAATGTGTGTCTGCACTTGGAGGCTGAAGTGCTGCCCTGTCTGTCTTTGTCTGCAGGAAAAGGATTTCTTATATAATAAAGAGATTTCCAGAAACAAGCATCTGGGAATTGGGTTACATAAAGCATGACTCACTGGGAAGAATGCAAATAGCGAACATGAATGATTGCCTTTCCAGGATTGTTTTGAATTTTTTTTTTTTTGTTTCGTTTTGTTTTCCCATCTCTTGAAGCTAATAAGTTACTTGGCCACAGTTTCGTGGAGTAGACAGAAGCTCCTGGGTTAGAGACAAAGGACTTGAGGTAAAAGAATACAGCAGTCAACAGGAGCTTCAGGCTCATTCTGGTTTCTCTTGCCCCTCCCCTTAAGTCCCAGGGTCACCGAGGTGTGTGCTGCACATGACGTAAGCCTGTTGCATAGCGAGGAACTCCGCACTTAGAAAACCTGGACCTTTCAAGACGCTGTTAGCCAACCTGCCTTCTGTTGGGCCTTGGAGGGACACTGTTCATTATCATCTTGGTCATGAGACAAACATAGCCTGTGCCTTGGAAGGCAGCATCTCTATTTTCTACCTTTATCTGTCTACCCCCATAACCTTAAAGACCAAAGCTACCCTGCCTCCTTCTCCTCCTTTCAGGAAGACACGCTGAATGAGAGGGACTGTAGAGAGTTTTCTCTTACTGTTTGGTTACTCCTGGCTTTATGTTTTAAAGAATGAAAGTGTTTTCAGTCTCAGCCTTCAGGGGAAGAAGGGGATTTTCCATCTCAGACACCAAGGCTGAGACTCTACATCTAATTAGGTTAAGTACGACCTCTTCTTGTTTCCTACCAAGAGCCCATTTAGAATGAGACATACCATTCTCTCCTGGCCAATGAAATAGGGCTGGAGTTTCTTGGGAGAGGTTTCTTAGCTCATGAGAGACATAGGGGGGAAGCAGTTTCCTTTTGCTTCTTGAAGTTAGGAAGTTTGTGAGTGCTAAGACTGCTAAAGACATTTCCCAAACATCAGACATATTGACGAGAAACAGAGAGAGTGACTGGGATTTCAGTCCTTGATGACATTTCCAACACTCATTCCCAGAGTTGTATACACCTCAGGATTTTCTCTGTTTTTACTAAGTTAAAGCATGTAAAGTAACGTTTTACAGTTTAAAAGGATTGTGTGCACACGCCTGCAGAGCGTAGAGATTGCAAGTCCCCGTTGCTGGAGTCACAGGTGGCTGTGAGCTGATATCTCCGGTTTCCTTAAAGTCTTTGTATCCAGAACGTGGCTGCAACCAGTGATCCAGAAAACCTACTGTCTTCTGTCAAATTACAACATTCAATAACAGTCTTTAAAGAGTTCTAAGAAGTAAGTGAAACTCAGCTAGTTTTCATCATAGTTTTAGATACCGATTCATCACAGGAAGGCCAAGCGCACTAGGTGGTAGGAAGGAAATAAACCCATGCTACCGATTCTGTGCGGCTCTCCTGCCATGTTAGACTGTAATTCCAGCAGGTGGCGCTGGGTGCACTCATCCTAACGCTCCTTTCCTCAAACAAATGACTGCAGGCTCACAGTGCTAAAAGATAAATGAAATCCCCCGTCCACAGGGCGGCCCCATGGGCTGAATTTGGTCAGCGGGTGAGGTAACATTTAGACAACAGATGCAAAGAATCAACTGGGGATGGCAGATAAAGGACAGGAAAAGGTGCACATAGCATGAAGAGCTGCCTGGCAGCCTCTGGGATCGGCTTCTTCTGTATGAAAACGAACTCCAAAGGGTGCCCCTGTGCCAAACGTCACCTGATTCACACAAAGAAATCGATCATTGGTGCCACAGACAATTGAGGCACTCACGACAAACTCGAGAAAGATATGAGAAAGGTCAGGAGGGCTGAAAATCAAGTCACTGTGGGATTCAGAGAGAGGAAGAGAATGGGAAAGCCGTGACGAGGCTGTCAGTCCTACTAAGGGCAGCTGCGCACGCACGTGACACACACCAACTCTTGGTTAAGGGTGCACCCTAGCCACTGTGCCCTCTGTCTACTACAGTCTTCCTCACGAAGGCGCTCACAGCTCTCAGCTCCGCACTGCCCATCACCGTAAAGTCCTCACAGTTGTTCATTACACGCCAATTTCACTTCTCTTTTCTTCTCAAACGCCAGACCTGCCCATTTGTCAACTCTCATCACGAAAGTCTTCCTCCTTAACCACAGCCTAAGCAGCTCCTTCCTTTACATGCAGATGTACTTCTGTAAGCTTTTCTTTACTATTCTGTCTTTAAATTCTTTACGTTAAAAAGCAAATAACTCTCATCTCCTTTCCCTCTTTATCTTGATTCTAAAGATGACAGCTCGTATAACTTAGTAAGTCTTTATATTTAGTCTTTCTCTAGAACGGGTCTGAACTTTGCCCTGGCCTTTAAGAAGATAATATCTAGACCCTTGAGATGCCCTGTCTGTTAAGAGTTTTGTTTGGGGTTTTTGGGTTATGTCAGAGATTTTCATACCATCATTTAGAATGGAGCCCAGTAATATCAAATAATATCTGACTGTTTTAGAAAGATCAACAATTCCATGTATTAACGCTGCACTAAGGGCCAGGGCACTGTTGAAGCCCTTCAAGAAAAGCTGTTTCTTCCTAAAAGAATAGAACCTACCTTCGGATGGAGGTGTGATATCGTGTTGTCTCCTACCTTAAGAGTTGTCCCTGGTGGTTTGTCAGTCACCTGGTCAAGGGACCACTCATCAGGAAGGCTGACTCACTTTCAGCCATGTTAAAGCATTGGGAGGCATACACCTTCCATTTCCACAATCCCTAATCCTAGCTGTAGTCAGTTAGAGAGCCAGAGCTGGGCAGACACGTTAACACGGCCTGAGACTGCTCACTCTCTGCATTCTTCCAAAGCAGCAGAACCTTTCTTCTTCTTATACATTTCCCCCTTTTTATTTTTGATACTTGGCAAAGTATGGGGATATTTTTCTGGGTTCCCTGACCTTCCTTCCTTTTCCTAAGGTGCTATTATCTCCTTCCCCTTTTGCCATGTGGCTTGTTACAAACGGACTTGTCTGTTTGAGCAGCTGCCTAGACTTGCCTGCCCTGGCGTTTTTCATTTTAAGGCTAATAAATTTATCCTGAGCTTCCTTCCTAGCCTGTTCTTAAACTCCTTTGTCAACAAGGCTACAAATGTTGAGATTTCCGGTTTCACATTCCAGTTTCTCCATAGCATATATAGGATATGAGCTTTGGGCTACATAGTCCCATCATCTGAGGAATGGGGAACTTGGTAGACACGGGAGTAACTTCATCATTCCTGCATAAGAGAGCTGGAAGATCTAGGTTGTCAATACTCTATGATTCTTGTGGCACATCAGTACAGGAAAGAAGAGTTTCTGACTCTGTGGGGAGAAGATGAACATAAGTTCAGTCTCCGGGGCTGTTTCCGGGACTCGGCACTCTGCTTGTCACCTTCTCTGGTTTTCATCTTCAACCTTTCTTATAACAACAACAGCCCTGAGCACAGTGGCCTTTAATGAGTTTCATGAGTATTCTAGAGAGCTACTGAATTGGGGCCAGTGATGAGAATCCATGCTTGCTGTCACTGTCAGGAGTGTGTGCAGGGGGATGGTTGTCTTTGTAATTTGTCAGTTGGTCCTAACTTCATAACCTCCAAATTCTCCACATTTCAATTAATAAACATACAATGGATGAACCTTACAATATTAAAAGGTGAGGATTTCAGAGAGTGTCCTTCAGCCTCCCACCTCCCCCTGGCTGTCTAGGTGAGGGTGGAGGCTGTAAGCCATCAGAATCCAGCAACAATGAAGTACAGAGATTTTCTTTTACTAACTTTACCTCATTGGCTTTTGTCCCAAGAATTTTCTCTTTTTGCTTTGTCAGTTTGTGAATGTAGAGAGTTTAAAAGCCATCCACACATATTCACACCAGAAAAAAAAACAAAAAAAGGTGTTAAACACACTTGAAATTGAACAAGAGCCAGGAAAATTCATTTGAAGGTTTTTTTTTTTTCAATTCTTCAAGGAAATGCTCAGAGCTTAAGAATCAATGTAATAAACTTGCTTTAAAACTTTTCCATATCCTGATAACCTCTTGAGTATGAGAAATGTTTCTCCCCATGTATCTCAGCCTTTACGTCTTTAATTATAGCTGAAAACCCAACTTCACAAACAAGGGCATCTGCAAAGAAAAGGGAGTGGAAATGGGATGTCATTGGACAGACAGGGCATGTGCTGTAAGCTTTGCTAATTTTAGTTTGCCCAATGCATTTAGCCACTCCTGAGAATAACTTTTTGAATATTAATGGACCTATGCACTTTAAAGATAAAAATCAATCAAAAATGATTTGTGGCTTTAAGCAATACTTTAAACATGTCTGGTGTAGGCAGAAGCAGCTATGGGTCACACTGTTAGTCCCAGCACTTGGGAAGCAGAGGTAAGAGAATCTACGTGAGTTCAAAGCCAGCCTGGCCTTGAAAGCAAGCCCCAGGACAGCCAGGACTGTTACACAGAAAACTCTAAACAGGAGGAGGTGGATCTGTCCTCTGGTATCTCCAACTGTTTTTACTGTATTTGATACATATTCCCTCAGGTGTGGGTTTCTGATATCTACCTGGATGGATTGAGCAGAGGCATCTGAACTTGTCAGAGAGGGTCCAGATGCAGAATAGATGGAAGGTCCAGATGGTGACTCCAGTGTTAAAGTGTTTGTAATAAAGGGAGATGTAGCTTTTTTAAACAAACTGTTAAACTAGATGCCTGAAGATTCCCCAGGTATAGAAAATACTGTTATTGAGAAGGTAAATATCAGGGAAGTGGTCCTCTTGACAGCTTTTGTCAAACAGAAATACTTCCTGAATGATACTTGCTTTTTACAAGATGATGGGTAATTTGTGAAGTTTGTTTAAGGTGATGGCAGAGATAGTTGGGTTGGGAGAGGTTGGCTTAGGAGAGTTTAAGTCAAAGGGATTATGGGATTTGAGGTCCAAAAGAGGTAACTCAGCCAGGAACTGAAAGTGCCTGAAGAGATGTTAATAGGCTCCTCAGGGAGGTTATGAGGAGACAATATTCTAGTCGATATTGCATGGATGGTTGTTCTGAGGAAGACATTGATCATGAGGAGACAAAGACAAAAGCCCAGGATGAGAGGAAAGAGAGGCTAGGGGAGGAGACAGCTGCTCATGAGAGCTGTGGGCACATCTCCCAGAAGAGGGTGATCAGAGAGGTGCCTTGGTGCTTCAAACTGAGTTTCCACCTTGTAGGTCACCCTTGTTTTGTAGAATTTCTCCCCCTTCCCCATTTGAAGAAAATTCTCTCAATATTTATCCACTAAGATGACAGACAAGTTTTCTCCAGGAAAAAAGTGTTCAACGAAGATGCATATGCTGCATGTTACAGACTCAGAATATAAAATCAGACTTGTGTTTTGTTTTCCATTGGAGCACCAAATGTACCAGTACCATAGAGTATAGCAGTGCTGGACAAAGGGGGAAAGCAACCCCCCCCCCCCATTGTCAACACAGACTCTAAATGCAAATGGTGAAACACATGAGTGGATGATAACACCAGCTGGCATGGATGGGAAGATTGACCTTATCTCCTGTTTATTTATTTATTATTTATATGTGCATTAGTGTTTTGAAGTTACAGACAGTTGTGAGCTGCCATGTGGGGGCTGAGAATTGAACCCAGGTCTTCTAGGAGAAGGGCCAGTGCTCTTAACCACTGAGCCATTTCCCTAGCCCCAAACCTAACTCTTGATGAAGAGCTACAGGCAATTAATGACTCTTTAGAGACGAGGAATCAGTCCTCCCCAAGAGTGAGCCTTCAACTATTTCTCCATTCCAAAGTGGTCAGCGGACAAAACATAAATCCCTATCTATACATCTGCCTGCCTGTCTGTCTGTCTGTCATCTGTCTGTCTATCATCTGTCTGTCATCTATCAATCTATGCACAATGCTAAATGTAAGTTTATTTGTGTTTATTGTATGTATAATAATATTAATTAAGGAAAAGAACAATAGAGAATAATTCATGGAAGCAGAAGGAGGCCTTGAAGGTAGAGGAAGGGGAACCGTGTTGTTGGGGGTAGGAAATAATAATAGGGATTGAAGATTATCAAAGTAAATTAGATACATGTACAAATATCATAACGAAACTCAATAGTTTATACATTTAATAAATTCTAGCAAAGTGGAAAAAAGTTCTTTCTGCTTGTGAATCACAGCAAGAGAGGCATAACTGATCTAAATTATTTTACTCATTTTTTACTAGTTATGATTATTTTAATTTGTTCTTAATCTTTATTCAGTATTGGGTATTAGAGGAACCTAGGGGTCAAATGTTAAAAATGCTACATTTTTGAAGCTCATTGTTGAAGTTTCCTAGGATAAGTGTTCCACAAAAGCTGTTTGAAGAGTTAGATCCTTGAGGTCATATATTTCCACATCTAAGAAAAGGCAGAAAGCACTTCACCAATTCCCGATGGCTGTACCAACCAAACACTGCTTGAACAAAGCATTCTCTGGAAATGGAAACTTTAAATAATGATAATGACCCATCGCAAAAGCACTCTTTGTTTCTGATCATGACTGCTGAATACATAACTTTCCTGTATATATTGCATAAATAAATATTTTGTCTCCCTGAAGTCTGCACATATAAAACATGGAGGAAGTCTTTTAGAACTAGTTTGTACACAGTTCAAACAGCCACATTTATGGTTTTTTTGATTTAGTGAACTAGGAAGACACATGATTTCTTCCTAGAACAGTCCTTTGAGAGAACTGTTTCAGCTCCATTTAAGCTGGTTACCAACTTCTGCTCAGGATAGCTCCACATACTGCACCAAGCACACTAGTGGAGGAAGCTTTGGAAAAAGGCTCGTCCACTAGCATCCATGTCCTACTGAGTTGCCTTTTCCCAGTACAGTCCCCTGTTCATCATCCCTTCCTCCCTCATGCTTGCTACTGTGGCACAGAGGCAAGAGTGCCCTGCCTTCCAAACTCTAGGGTGGAAGGCAGATGAAGGAAGACATGCAGTGTTGACACCACATACTTGTCAGTGCACGCAGTAGTAGAGGAGTATGTAGGAAGATTTGAAGTATGCTCTCGTTGCTGTGTAATGGAGAATTAGGGACAAAATGAGAATTCAAAGTTTGTAAAAAATACAAGAGTTAAGCTAATGTTTTCTTCTAGAAATTTGTTTGTTTGTTTGTATTTTTTTTTCAGTCTCCACATTGAGATCTTAGATCTATTTAGAGTTAATTTGTATGGAGCATGATTGACAGGAGTCAAATTTTGTTCTTCCAACATGTGGCTTCTAGTTTTCCCAGTACCTTTGGTTGAAGATGCTGTTTTCCCCCTAGTAGGTATTTTTGACTTCCTTATTAAATATCAGATGTATATAACTTGACAAACTTAGACTTGGATCTTGTGTTTTGTTCCACTGAGCTACATGTTTGCTTTGTTGCTGGTATTATGCTGTTTTTATTACTATAGCTCGTGACTTCATTCAGAGTCTGCAAAGGGATTCCTCGCCTATTCTTTAGCTCAGCATTCCTTTGGCTATCTGGGATCTTTTCTGCTTCTGTGAATAATCCAGGATCACTGGATGTCTTTCCTTCTTTAATCTCTTTCTCTAGAGATCTAAAATTTTTATGATAGGATTCTTTCATCTGAGGCTATCATGAGTTTGAGTATCTCCAAGATCTTCTCAGCATGCTTGTTATTGCTATACATGACAACTAACGATACGTTGATTTTTGTGGCCTGTACTTTGCTGAAAATATCAGTCATTCCTGTGCGTTTTCCGGTGGATTTTTCAGAATCTCTTCTATACATTATCTGCAAATAGGACAACTAGACTTCATGTCTCCCTACTTGTATCCCTTTAATTTTCTTCCTTTGTTTTACTGCTTTGTCTAGGCTTCAAGCACTATATTGAAAAGGAGTAAAGAGAATACACATCCCTGTTTTACTTCTGATTTTCCAGGGTTACTTGAGTTTCTCCTCCATTTAGGATGATATTTCTCTCTCCAAAAGCCACAGATCAACCAAGGAAGACTCCAGTGCCAGCCTGCATGGGGAACTTTTTTTTTTTTAAGGTATTGATCTGGAGAATCCAAGAGATTACTAAAACAATGTAAGTTATTGTCAATGTTTTTGCTGGCCTCCAACACAGTGACAGTAAGATTCTATGATCGGAGATACTGCTCATTTTGGATAGAGGACTTGGAGGAAGTCTCCTCCATGCAGAGTTACTCTGATATTATCAGAAGGTGTTATGCAAGCTGCCAATAGAAGAAAGCCATCAATAGTTCAATCTGGCTTTAAAACAAGGACCCCCCACCCCCACCCCGCAAGATATCTCCAGTGGTTCAAGAGTAGCAATTTCATCTCGAGAGAAACCAATAGCTACCTAATTAGACTTTAAGGTCCAAGCCTCAATAAAAGGAGATTCATGCCCGATACTATATACCTACCAGCTACTCAATTATAGACCCCAGAGGATAACTTACTAGTGCCATTTTCCCAAACCAACATTATTTCTAACTGTATTCTATACCTACAGATAAGGGTAGCTCTCACTCCTCACTAAAGAATCATCTTTAGAAGCAGGTGAGGACTATTTCAGAGATCCCCAACTGGTCAACGTGGGTGCTTACCTCCAACTGATACATCAACAACCCTTATAGATAACGCTGGAGAAACATCTAAGTAGAGGGAGATGGACAATGGTATGAGGAGAGGACCAAGGTGTGTACTGTGAGATAATGTCTGCTGTATGTAACAGAGAGGCAGCACCAGTTCTCAACAGTAAGGCTGCCTGAACAAGACCTGAACAAGCACAATACCAATTAGCGCAAGGATGTGGATGGGGAAATTTCACAAGGTTCCACCCCACAGGTAACTAATGACTTCTGAGTGAAGGAAAATCAGTTTCCTGCAGAGATGCACTCCTTTATAGGTTACGAAATCCCAGTTGGTGACTCCTAAACATATGAGCAACACTAACGGGCTCAGAGAGTTATATGTGTATTTGACACAGTAATAATTAAAGATGAAACTATAAATTTGAATAGAAGTTGGGAGAACACAGGTGGACTTGGAAAGGGGAGACTTTGGGGCGGGGGTGAATGACATAAATACAGTACTCATGTATGACATTGGAAAATTAAATTAAAAAGAGACTCAGGGGTTTCTGGTAAAGGGAATACTTAGTGGTTGAGGTACCATCGTCAGCAATCATTTTAAACACACACTCCCATTCCTTGGTATAATAATACATTTATCCCCATGCAGGAGGCCAGTGGATAACAGGACAAATTTCAGAAAATCTCAGGTTAACATGGTTCCAGCCAATAAAATTTCTGAAGAAGGCAAAAACATTAGTTTTACTTTACTGTTGTATTTTAAATGTAAAATTTAATTCTTTCAAACTATATGCCTTCTTTGACATTTTGACATGACCCTTGCCTTTAGTTAAAACATTAGTATTGTAGAGCAGTAAAAAACTTGCATAGAAATGTGCTCCTAACATATTCTTATATGAAAAATGGCTTGTAAAATTGTTTGACTCACATAATCTCATTTTTGCAAAGAAAAAGCTATAAGTGAATAGAGAAGTATTTAGGAATGTGGGCACCAAATAGTAATTTAAATATATCGAAATACAGAGTTATAGTTTTTAAAAAGTCCCCTCTGTTTCTTTGGATTTTAAGTCATCTGATAACATGAAAACAATATTTGTATACCTTCAAAGTCAAAATCTAATAATATCCACTTTCTTTTGCAAAAATTGGTGGCATTTTAAGCAACTCAATCTTATCATTTTAACAAGAATTTAATCAGGGCAATTAGTTAATCAGAACGCAGAGAACAAGATTCATTTAAAGCTAGACCCTAGAGGAATTTTAAATGAAACCATTTCTCTATACTTCTAATTTTTAGAAACTTAAGAAAAATTTAAAAATTGTGGTTAAATTCTACCATGAAATATGTTTTAAATCAGATATAATTGTTTTTCCTATTATAATTGGCTGATTGGAGTCGGGGATGTGTAGTTCAGCTTGTCTGGCATTCATCAAGCCCACGCAAACCAGGTCTCATAGCTCAAACTACAATCTCAACACTTGGATGACAAAGCAGAAGCTCTCAAGTTCAAGAGCACAAGGTCAAGTTCAAGAGCACAAGGTCATTTTGTCTTACCCATTGAGTTCTAGGCACGCTGCGGCTACATGAGACTCTGTCTCAAAGAAAAAGGCTAAAAATAAAAGCATGCTACTTTCAGAGTAAAATCCTCACAGGTCTTTAGCCAGCATGTTCCAGTGTTAAAGTAATGTATACAGGAAGCAGAACGGGGGACGAGCATAATTCACTGTTATAATTACACTCGACAGATATGCGCCGCTTCTATTATTCATGGGCTCTGGTTGCACTCACCCAGAAAGTCTTCACAGAATACTAAACATCCACACTTTTGCCGAGAAGTCATTTGGAATTCGCATCATTTCTCATCAGAGGAATCAAATTCAAAGACGCAGAAAACCAAAGTTGATCATTTTAACACAATTCACAAAGACAAGAAAAACGAGTAATTTCCTAAGAGGCTCTGGGTCTAGTTAGTGTCTCCTTGTGACGCTAATACTGATGTGTCTGGGGTCATTTCTTTAAAGAAAAGCATCTTCGGACTATTCTTAGTGCTTCAGCTCTGTGATTTCCGGTTGCTTATGTGTGCCATGATTAACCTCCTCAACTTCTGTTACTTACCCTCTTTTGTCTTTGGAAAACTGTTTCAAGCTTGTATTTCTACGCTTGCTGTCCTTCAGTGTAAAGCAAGTGCTGTATCTTCTGGAAGCCTATTGGATATCTTTAAGTGAGATTCAGGCTCACCTCCTGGGTTTCCTAGTACTCATGACTGCTCATTCTTCCTGAACTGTCTTTCCCAGTTACCCTACAGAGCTGGTGTCCAGACAGAACCTACATTTCAGTCTCCAATTACTTAAGTACAGACAGATGGCAAATTTTTATCAACAGGTCAAAAGCAAAAGAATGTGTGCTACTCTGGGCTGATGTGGTTAAGAAAAGAGCATACAGCTCATAGACACCGTTTCTTTGCCTGACAGTTGGATTTGCATGTTTCCAGGCATGAGGACTCAGAGGAACCACATGACAGAAGGAGGCTGGATTTCTATGTCACTATGTAGAATCTCCTCCTTGACCAGTGCGTGGCAGCCATATAGGTTCCTATCAAACCGATGAAACATAGGTGTATGTTAGAGCAACTTATCTTATTCTCAAATAAGAACTTCTCTTATTCCTAATGTTTTTTACGACTTTATCAATTTTTTCCTGTTTTTTAAAAGATATCTTCACAAAGTATTAGGTCATCTGATGTGGGAATGTCTTTCTGTATGCTGTGAATATCAATCTTTAAACAAAGGAGCTGTTTTGACCCTTGGTGAACACCGTAGCCAGAGACAGGAGCAGTTAGGAGAAGGAGGGCAGAGTCAGACAGAGATTGAACCAGACACCCAAAGAAGCAACATGTAAGGAGCACAGGTGAGCCATGGACCATGTGGCAAGACAGACTAATGAAAATGGGTTGAGTTAAGATGGAGGAGCTAGCTAGCAATGTGCCTGAGCCTTAGGCCAAACAGCATGAAGTTAATATAAGAGTCTGTGAGCATCATTGGGACTTTGGGATTGCTGGTCCAGATTAGCGGTGGTGGGAAAGTCCAAACAGTGGAACTAGCTGGGACAGAAACCTCATTGTAACAGCCATCCTTCCCAGACAGCCAGAATTTTGATAGCATGAAAGTGATGTAATGGTACGTTATTTCCAATATCAAGTTTTAAATGAGAAAATACATTATTTCTTTAGGAGGTGAAGTTTTAATACTATATCTGAATGGATGAGTGGCATTTTTTTAGGTATTATAGAACAAAGACATGTAGCTGGAGCCAAGAGAGAGCCCTTAAGGCAGGGACATGTTTCTGAACTGTCCGAGCTTCCCCTGTGCTTACTGGACTGTGCTCTGAACACTGTAAGGACAAATGAAACCCCTCCCCCCTCCCCCGTATTGACAAGTGTATAAGCTCAAGATTCAGAAACATGGAAAGCAATCACTTGGCTCTCCAGCATTGCTATTGCAGATCCCATGGCCTCCAGACCCTGGGATCTCCCTCCCCTTGGCCCTGCAGCCTGGAGGCTGATGCTTTCTATGGCTGACTATGGAATCTGAGTGTTGTATATAGTGTTGTGTGTGTAGAAAAATACCTCCTGTGTTCTGAACACCCAACTCTAGAACTCAATCTCCTTATAAATTAGAAAGTACCTAAACTAGAAAATGAAAACAAAAATGATAAAATGAATATGATTAATGGAAAAGAATGTTCTTCTCTTGAAAATTTTAGGAATATGTTTCAGCCATGACCTTAGTCTAACAGGAAATTATGAAGGAAGCTGAGACTGGGAGCTCCTATCTTCAGCCTCTTTGGAGGCCAAGGCGACGAGAGTACCTGGGTAACTTTGAGAGACTGTCTCCAGAAGCAAAGAAAGGGCTGTGTGAAGCTTGTCAGGCTTTAAGCCCATGAGGGGTTCTTGCTTTCATCTTTTTTTCCTCCCCTTGTGACTGTTTAATATCAGTAATGTGTCTTTAAAAAAGACAAATTCTCCAACTTTTACAGGCTTTCTGGTTGACATCGGCTGGCTAATGTTTCCTTTCATGACTTTAAATGACGCAACACTGTTGTGCAGCTTGCAAAAAGCTTCACATTGTTGTGCGTACCCTTAGCCATCTTTGGCTTTCTGAGATATATCTTGGTTTTGAGTTTTTTCAAGTAATCTATGCCAGTCACCCACCGTATTTAAATGAAGCTCGACTCCTGATTTATTGTATCTTCTTCTGTTTTATTTTAAAACCAGCATTGAATTAATTGGTCCTTAGCGTCATCCTTGGCTGCGTCTGCTCTCCAGCATTACTAATACACACTGCCTCACTGCGGCACCGGCACCAACACTTCTCTTGAATCTCCTTGTTTTTATGGAAATATTGAGTCTGCAGAGACACCACTAACTCTTAGAATGGCAGATGGAAGGTCTCTGTCCTTATTACAGCTCAAAATTTATACGCACTGTCCCACTTTTCTTACCGATCCCCTCATTTACTGCTGAGCAATAATGACACTGTTTTTCCTGCCTCTGCCTCTGAATGTGCAAATTCATGCTTGGCTCATCCTTTATTAAGCCTCTGGTCCTCTAACTGTCATAGACAGGCTGATCCTACCTATGGTTTTTGGTATGTGTGTGTATGTTATGCACGCCAGTTTTAATTTGATGAGATTTAAAAAAACCCTATTTCTCTACATTAATGACACACAACTTATACTCCATCTAAACACACAATAGGAAGACATTCATTGATAAGAATGCTATCTTCCAGGAAATGTACCGAACTGATTGTCTTATAGAATTTTTATATTTTTAGGAAAATGAAGGCTACCCTATTTCTATTTTGTCTTTTAAATAGGGATTATTACAAAAAATAGAAAATCTTCTGTGTTATTAGGGATATTTTCAAATATAATAAAAACATTCGGAGATATCAGAGGGATTTACCCACAGTCAGTCTAAGAGTATCAGACAGTGGTAACTCCACCTTTAATCCCATCACCGGAAATATCCCAGGAGTGGTGACCTATGCCCTTAATCCAATCTGAGTTTGAGGTCATCTTAGTTTACAGAAGGAGTTCCAGGCTCCCAGGCAGGCAGTGGTGGGGCCACACCTTAACGGAGTGAAGAAAGTATTTAAGGCAGGCATAGAAAGACAGAGCAGGCAGAAGAAGCCAGGAGGAGCGAGGCTGAGGAAGCTGGAAGACAGCTGGGTGAGATCTGACTGTGGTGTTTACTCTCTCTAATATCTCTGCCTTTCCCAGAGATCTGGCTGTGAGTTTCCTTTATTCGTGCAACAATCACCTAATCAGGGAAGAAGGGGTAATTCCAGAATCACAAACCCAGAGGAGTCTTAGGAAGGTGCTAGAGAATGTCAATAGTTGGAGTGGGTGAAATCGGGCATCTAGTCAGGTGGGTACGGAACATGTGTGCAGTGCAAAGGAGGTTGAAGATTGAAGCTGTAGTCATAAAGCTTGCTGGTTTGAACATGATCCTACAAAGTATGAGAAACCATTATGACTTATATGAACAGAAATACTAGGATCGGATTTGTAGAAACTGGGCTGCACTGAGAAGGGTAGATGCCAAGAGGGAGGTACCAGAGGGAGGAAGATACATTACGAGATAGTTTGAGTCAAGAACCCAGGGATGCCAATGGACGAAGCCATCCTGGGAGGCAGAGAGAAGAGTCTGAAGTTTGACCACCTTTATATCTATTTTCCATATACCTAACTGCAATGAGATGAGACTGATCTTTGTCTAGCATTGTTCTGGTATGACGACTTCTAGAGGAACAGCACTTTTCTACATCAAAATATAGTGTTCTATCAAGATGAACAACTGTCTGCCTAATACGGCAAGATAAGTAAAACCTAACGATGACTTTGAACTTTCAAACGTGGGTAATGAAGAAAACAATGATGTGGTTAGTGATTAGGGAGCACCGGAGAAGTTTTTTTTTGGGTGAAGACTGTGGAATTTTGCTTTGATGTGCTGAGCTCAAGTCCTTTATGGAACATTCTCAGGGGCCATTAGAACCATTTGTAACCAGGCATCAGTAGTAGCCACTGGGATTTCTACAAACACATGTTATTAGTTCTGGAAAATCTCTCCTCTGAGCAGCTCCAAGAGAGCAGAGAGCCACTGCGTAAAAGTGAAGGCCTCACTTAATTGTGAGTCTAGTGTTGGTGGTGGTAAGTGACACACCAAGATGGTGGTCTCTGATAGGGCTGCAGAGTGGTGAGTGCTGGAAGGGACCTTATAACTGGCCTATGGCCTTGTTTTACCTGACTTCACACATGAACTTGACACAGTCTTAAAATCTTGAAAATTGCTTTCTTTGGACTGGTCAGCTGAAAGTCCTGTTTTATTTCTTCTTTCTTCTTTAGAAATGTAAGTGTTTCATTAATATTTTGTCCTTTGAGATTATTCTCACATCAAGAGTTTTCTTCCAGTTCAACAAAACACATAAACGTCAGTGTCAAGCTGGATATGCTTCCATATGTGTTTATCCCTTGGATAAAGACAAATATTCAATACTTGAGGATGGTCTCTCTTGACTTTGATCTCTGCTGAATATTTTGGCTTATTCTTGAATACTACACACACACACACACACACACACACACACACACACACACGCACACATGGTAAAGTATGTGTAATAAGATAGCTGAGGAAGTTCTATCTCTTCGCATTTATATTTTTACGGTTCTAAGATACCTTTAATTTGACCAAATGAGTAACCATAGGCTTGTAGGGATAGTCTAATTTATCATGCTGTAAGGTCTCAAGAGGCCTGTTTCCTGGACATCACCTCCTCGGGCAGAAATTAGGCTCCAGAAGGGAACCAGTTATCACTTTGGGTATATCTGGCAGGAGCCTGCCCTTAGATACGCAAGAGTCCAGAATCTGAGGCAGAGACAAATAAATTGTTACCAAGGAGGTGACTGATTTTCAAAGAAAGAATCATCTATTGAAGTATGGAGGCAAGAAGAACCAGCCTACTCTTCCAAGATGGAGAGGAGAGGGTGCTGAGTGACATGGGTTGCCACATGAGGCAGATAAAGATCTGGGTGGTCCTCTGAAGTTGCTTCTGAAGTGCAGGGAGAGAATCTGAGACCACAAACTCTGCAGACAGGTAACTCCATCTGACATGCCTAGGAGGAATCCCCAGCCTTGTCTGGAAAATTCCAGACTAGCAAGCATGGTAGGCCCTAAGGTAACAGCAAAAATTTCATATCTAGGGGACAATTTGTTCTGAAATTTATCTTTGCCATCCCAACATGCTTATGTCATACATGCAAAGAACTCTCTTATCAGCTAAAGATAGTGAAGAAGTCTGAAAAAATACAATCCATTTGAATCAAACTGATTATTTATATATACATCTCCCAATATTATTGACATGAAAATCGCTTTAGTAAAATATACATCTTATCTTTAATTTGTGCTAAGAGTTTTTAATCCATAATCCAAACAAAAAACTTAGAACAAGAATTAGAAGAATTTAAGGCATTTCAAGAATTGTGAGTAAATATTTATATCTTTAAATATTTTTTGAAATGGTAAATCTTTTCTATACATAGTAATGTCTAATGCAGAGTTCTCCTTTACATTTGGAATCTAAAATACAAAGTGAAGCCATCGCTAGCTAGACTTGAAAAGGAAAAGAAGTGTTCAAATTCATCCTAAATTTGTGTTCATAGTCCAGGCTGTCTGGAATAGTAAAAGGATGAATCCAGGTATAAACACCTGGCATTTACCAATACAAACTCAGTATTTTAAGAAGCATCCTAAAGAAGCCCATTGCCTACAGCCCGGCTAAGTGGAATTCCACATTCCTCGCTTCTACATGCATGAAGTTCTTTTTAACATCAAAAATTGCTCCAATTCTGAAGTAGTGGTAGAAAAATTGCCATTAATTTACTGCTTCTGATTCATCACGTTCTACATATTGCAGAGTAATTTCTTCTGTGACTTCCTAGAGTGTACGTGCTGAAGAACGCTGCATGCTGGAAATGAGCAGTTTTCTTTAATACTCTTTCCTAAGATTAGTAGGGCATTAGACTGCTGCCTCCACACTTTTTGAGTAAATATGTCTGCTAAAGGAAGATATTTTCTCTGACTCATCCTGATATCTAAAAAAGCTCAAACTTTGCCAACATGGGAGCTTATGCTAAAGTTTTACCATAGTTTCTGATTGCTGTTCATGTGAATGTTTCCTGTTCAATACTCATCCCCTTAAAAATCTTGAGATCTCCTTGAAATATACTTTTTGGCTTAAAAAAAAAAAAAAAAAAAAAAAGACAAGCACTCCTCGATCCTAATTCAACACTAGCATTCCAGTGGCCAGTCCCTGGGTCTATATCGGGGCCACAAGCTGGGCTTCCTCCTTCCTTCCTGGCTCTTTCCAGTCTATGGCTCCAGAGTCCTCTGTGAGCAGCAGTGTCCCAGGACACACTTCTGACCTCTCATGGCTGCCATCACTGGAGCACCAGGTTTGGCTCCCAACTTCCTGTCTTCACTTCCCTTTTCTCACCATTAGAGACTTTAATACTGATGAGAAGGTCTTCAGCACTTGATAGTTCCCGGGTCCCAACCCTGTCCACATCTAGCAACTTAAACACCGACAGTTCAGTAACCTGTGCTCTGTACTTACACTTTCCAAAGCATTTTTCTTGGTTTGACCACAAGCTCTTCAGTGGTATCAATCCCCTTCTTCACTTAGATTTTCTGTGATGCTTTACGTAGAACATTAATTCATTTTATTCAGTTAACAAATGTCTCTTTGGTGACTCCCATGTGTCAGGCATTGCTGTGGCCCTGGAAGTGTGTATGAGCAGCATTCTCACTGCCCTCACAGCACTGGTGTGTGAGAGAGCCACGTCGGCTCTGGCCTGTCCATGCCACCTATGATGCTAGTTTTTTTTTCTCTTTTGTATCTGGGCCTGAATATGCTGTCTTATTTATTTTCAGGCTAAGTAAAAATGTTTGGGCTAAGTTAAAATGGTACCACCTCTCTAGAACTTTTCTTATTCTTCAGTAAGAAGTAACTATTGCCTCACCTGGTACCCAGGGCAGCATAAATGCTTACACTTTGAATATCCATTTAATCCATTCCAGGATATTGCTTTGATTCTTGGGCTGTAACTCAGTGGTGCTTACTTAGTGTGTATGGAGTGGTGTGTTTGATTCTTAGCACCAAAAAAGCAAATTCAACAAAAAAAAACATGCAAACAAAATGTTGTTTTACCACAGCAGAGATGGATAGTCTGCCCCACTAGAGTCGGTATGCTCCTGATAGAACTATGCAACATTCTTCTTGTGTACTTTTGTGTTTTATATATACATGTACTGGATAGATATGAAGATAAGTTTGCATTTAGAATCTAAGTTTTCCCACCAATTTTCCCAATACCAAGTTTTCCCAACAGCCGCCCTGTTCCCCATCCTTAAGTCTCTGCTTGTACTGTCTCCTCCCTGACTCCTCCATCCAGCCAAGCTATCTCCTCTGCCTGCTCTTTACAGTTCAGCTGAGGTGCTGATCATTCCTTTCTTTTATTCTCAGGACCTGCTTACCTGCTTCTTTCTTGAAAGCTTCAGTAACGTATGTCCATTGTTATCATTAACTTACTGTGTTTAAATGATCAGAAACATCACATCTGAAACCCTTCAATAACTTATGTCCATTGTTATCATTAACTTACTGTGTTTAAATGATCAGAACTATCATATCTGAAACGCTTCAATAACTTATGTCCATTGTTATCATTAACTTACTGTGTTTAAATGATCAGAAACATCACATCTGAAACGCTTCAATAACTTATGTCCATTGTTATCATTAACTTACTGTGTTTAAATGATCAGAAACATCATATCTGAAATCACTTGCGTAAACCGTGTGCCTCAGTTTTCTCATCTGTAGATTATGGATAATTGATTTTTATGAGATGTAAAAGAATTGTATCATAAAACTTCAGAACAGTGCCTGCTACTTAGAATGCTTCCGACAAATTTAACATCCATGTTGTCATGAGTGACGTGTCCCTTTCTCTTTCCTTACCACAGGGACTCCAGTTTGGAGTTTCTGGAATATGTTCTAGTAGGCTTTTGGGTTTTTTTTGTTAATAAAAAAAATCATCTTCTGGCCATCTCAAAAATGCTAACAATAAAAGCATCAACAGCAGAAGGTCTGGTTTGCACAAAAAATGTCTGGTCTATGTTGCCGCCGTGGGCCTTCCTTCCTTTGATCATTTCCCCCCTTGCTTTCTGGTGCCATGATGCTCACGGGTGTTATTCATAGCAGCCTCCTCAGAGGACTTCACTCCTTCAGTCTCCCCTGGGCCTCTGATCTCTCCTTTGTTGCATGACTTCCCCTGTAGAATAGGGGAACATGTAACCATATCTCTTCCATCTTTAAATAAAAGAATAACAAACAAAAACATGTTTCTTTGAGTTCCAAGTCCATTTACATTCACTCCTGTGATGGTTTAATAAATTTGTTTGTTTTTGCAATGCTGGGAATCTAACGTATGGCCTTGCACATGCTAGGTCCATGCCGTGTCACAATCCCAACCTTATCAGTAGCTAGTGACATACCCATGTAAGTCTAACAGTCACTTCATGTCATTGGCTTAGTGGCTTCTCAGGAGTATCTAACTCTTTTGTTTATGTCTCTGGGACTTCACTGTCATTGGCTGTGTCTGATGTCAGTTATTCTCTAAGCCCGAGCTTAGACAGCTTTTCACTGTTACACATGCTCTTCTCTTTGTTTTAGTCACCCTCAGCTATACACTGAAAACATAAAATTCTCTCTTCTGTACACCACACTCCATCATTCTTTCGTGATCTTAATCCAGGTCATCACTTCTTAGATGATGCCATAGTTGGTTTATCCTCTAGAAGCATGTACATTGGAGGCTGAGGTCCCAATGGTTGTGGAAGAGGGGACAGGATCTTAGAGAAGTGAGGCCTAACGGGCAGCTCTTAGGTAGAGGAATGAGTTACCATAGCATGGAATGGTGATAGGAACCTGAGCCTGACCTTAAGTTCTTCTGTGACTTCCTGTTTAACAAGATCATCATTTGTTCTCTCTAGAATAATTGGCATTATATCTAACATGAGCTACGTGGCCAAGAGGAGCCCTTGCAAGAGCCTGAACCCTGCCAGTTGGACTTTCACTATCAAAATATGAGCTAGGTAATATACTCACAAGCTCAGCCTCCCTCAACATTTCATAATAAAATATGGACTAATACATATCATTTCTATTAATTGTTCTGATAAATACCAGTTCTGCTCATGTTACACTCCAGCTCACCATAACTTTCATTTTTAAGCCAAGCCAAACCCTTCCCCAGGAAAGAGATCACTGTTCACCCAATTTGCTTACTCTCTAGCTCTCACACTGCCAGTCCCTGATACACCAGACGTGCCCCTCTGTCTGGCCCCCTCTGAGTCTGTAGGCTCAGACCTTAGTATTTTTATTCCATTGGTGTTAGCCTGAACCGCCCTTCCTTTCCAGATTTCTGCTTTCCCCTCATCTTTACCTTATCGACTCCTGCTCATCCATCAAAATTTAATTAAAGCATTACATTCCCTGGGAAGAACCTGTCATTCCACCCAACATTAATATTCTCCATTAGCACTCACAGGCAGCCTCTGTCTGTTGAGGGAGGTGGAGTGATATCTGTCAAGGTCACAGTGATTACTCAGGGGCAAAAGGTTGAGGCCAAGCCCTCACTCTGCACTTTCTAGCTGTGTGACCATCCTCACCTTATGCCTCAGTTTCCTCATTTGTAAAGGGAATGTATGAATGGTATATCCACCTCAGAGGGTTATTAGGGTAGAGAGGTAATTTATATAAAGACTCTGAAGCAAGGCCTGAGACAAAATGACTGAAGAAGGTTGAGTTGGCCTGTTAATACACAACCACCCGTTTGCTTGCCTGACTTCCAAATGGTCACATCTCTAGGGGAAGAAAGTGTATTTTGAGCATGGTTCCTCAGTACCTATCACAGTACTAGAAGCCTAGTAAACAATCAGGAAAAACTCACTGAATCAATGAATAAATTAAATAGTAAGTGAAAAATAGTCAAAATTTTACCTTAAAATATGCTAATGAGTACGATCACTCTGATTTTTTCTTGTGTTTTTCTTATTGTGCAAAGGATGTTGATGACATATCATTAACGTGTGCTACACAAACTCACTGATCTCTGAGCCAAGAATCCTCTTCTCTTGACAGAAGGGCACGATGTAGTTAATTAACAGGACTGCTATTCTGGAAAGCAACATGTAGGCATGCACTGTGACAACATTCCTCTGAGACACACGCAGAGGAACAAAACTAAATGAGGAAAAGCAGAGGGTGTTTAAACAAACTTTACTTGCAGGAAAACACTTCTCCTGAGCCCTCTGGTAGTCAGCTACTAAAGGATTCTTCACCCACCACTCCAGAATCCAACACATTAAAGAATGAATAAGTGTGATTAGTAAAGTGCAATCAAGTGTCAACCATGCCAGGTTTTTCCTACCTATATCGTCTGTTGGGGAAAAGAAGATTAGATGATAAAACAGAATCTAAAATATTAGGCTATGAGGACATGACAGACAAGATTTGGTCTGTCCCAAACATCTATCTCAGGGATCTTCTGGTCCTATGCAGGTGCATACTCCTTTCCCAGCATATACTCAGACTCTACTGGACCCAAAGTCACTGCACTCCATTGCTTAGAAGCCAAGCTATCATTTTCATTTTAGCAGGACGTCATTCCTACAGCTACTCACTAGGATTGTCAACCCTGAAGGCCCCTCTCCCCCCTCAAAAATTCACATGTATTTCTTAAGATGCTCAATCCATTCCTCGGGAGATATCTTTTCACCTTGTCTGTCTTAATCCAAATGCTTGACAAAAAAACTGATTTGATATCATTTGGTGAGTAATCTTCACTGTTAGCTTCACTGGGTTAAGTGGAGCACACCTGGATGTGTCTATTACGGTTCCAGAGACTACTAGATCTGAACTAATGAATGCATTAATCCCCTGATGGATCATAATTTGCTGGCACGATTGGTGGGGGGCTTATGGAAGCCCACTGGAGCTTCCCATGGACTCTATCTTCCCTGCAAGCCCCTTCTCTTCTCTCAGGTCATCTTGGAAGTCAACAGCTTCAGGTGACATGAACTCCTTCTGCTGTGATGTTCTGCCCAAATGCATGACAGGACACTATCTCTATGAAATCTTGAGCTGAGATAAGTAGTTCCCTTTTTAGGTCGTCCTTGGGTATTTTAGTCACAAATACACAAAATAACACCTCTCCTTTCACTTTTCCTTTTTGCCTTACCAATTGTGTGGAATCTAGGAGAATTTACATATTCAAGATGGCTTGGCTCAATCTTTTCCTAGGCTGAAACATGATCATCCCAAGTACACTGTAAGCTAGTTTGTGCCTCAGTTTCTTTTAAGGGTTGACAGCTTTGCAGAAGCACTTCTTATTTACTGTGAGTTGTTTCTCTCATGAACACAAGTCTACCACCTCCTACCGAACACAATGCACCGAGGTACCTCTGAATTCTAGTGAGGAGGCACAAGTGACAGTTCCTAATGTCTGCAAGTCAAGGTCCTTAAAAAATATTTTCATCTTTTCGGGTTTTTAGAAGGTACAGAAGGCTCTAGAAGAGACAATTTCATGTCTGTATCTTAACCCTGTATAAAGTATATGTCAGGAAAGGTCAGCAGTATGACAACATGGAGGCTACAATTCACCTTCTACACACTTTTCATATTACAGAAAGACCTAAAAGGGTGGAGCCTCAGTGCAGTAGGTGAAGCTCTAGGCTCATAATCTGCAGACCTACAAACCTCTGAAAGCATCTCTGAAGATTTTCCTCAATATGAAATAAATGAAATTCTTCGATGCATGTGGAAAGCCAAGACACCTGCTCTCTCTGAAATTGGCTTATCTTCCCTTCTACCAAGACATGTCTATAGCAAACACAAGCAGGTAAAACAGTCAGACAACCCAAATAACATTATAGAAAAGTATATAATTTTTTAAATATAGAGCTGTCCATTTGTTTAGGCTATGGGGTATTTCTAATATGCCGTCTAACTAATGTGGAAGAACATAGTTGATTAAATTAATTTTAAGCAAAGGAAATGAAAAATCCCATCTTAATAATTATGAGCCCTAATTCAGTGGAGAGGGCATTTTAATCAATAAATTAATTAGTTTTAATTCTAGGGCCAGACTATTTTCAGTCCTCTTTTAAATCAGATCTTGCCCATGGTGAAAACTGCAAGCTGCCTAGGCTATTGCAGAGAAAGCAGAGGCTGGGGTTAAAGGAAGGGGAAAGGTTTGCTTTACAAGTTCTAGACCAGAGAGGAGGCCTACAGTTGAGTATGAGGGGACCAAGCTAGACAGCTAAGGGGAGAAACAAGGATCTGGGCCAGTGATGGAAGATCAGTTGTTTCCCTCCCCAGAGCTGTCAGGGACATATTTAATGCATTATCGTCCTTTCTTAAATTCTTGCTCCTAATAAAAGCTGATTGCAACAAATTCAACTGTAAGTAAGGATGGCTTCTAACAAGGGGCTTCTGCTTTAGAGGCTGCCTCAGACCACTAGCTAGATGTAAAGCAGTCAAGAAACATTGCAACTACATCTTAGTGGCTGGGGTAACATTCATTCTCTGCCCTGATAAAGCTATAGTTGATTATGTAAATATGGGAATAAAGAAAGCATAATGAACAATTCCTGAGGCATCTGCAGAGTCCGAGGGTAGGAATGCTGGCCAAATGACTAACTGTTATTGACAGACAAGGTCAATAACTAACAAAGCTGGAGTCAGAGATGAACAGTACACAAACAACACAGGGTCATTTTCATGGCTGGTCCAGGGGACAGGTATGTGGGTCTCCACTGACTCTGTCATGATAGTCCAGAGAACTAGCCAACCTGACAGACAGTAATTTGGCCTTTGTCTAGTATCTGCCATGGCCCTGAAAACCCCTCCAGACAAGGGAACTTGACAGCCTGTTCCTCCTTTGGAAACCTCTTCTCATCTCAGGTGTTTCTGTCACTTTCCCTCAATTTCTTCCTGCTCTGTAATTCTCAGTGAAGTTTGCTTCTACTGTGCATTTTCTCCTGAGAGTGTACGTCTTTCACCTTCCTTAGTGTGAGACAACGGATTTGAAGTCATTGTCTTAGGTTGATCTTTGATCCATCCAAGTGTCTGTACCTTAAAACACCCGGTTCCCATATTTCTGGGCTGAGAAAGATCCTGTCATACTCAAAAATTCTGCATCACAATAAGCAGCCCAGGAAGACAGTTCTGGTACTTATTGACACTGAAATAAATTCTCCATAAATATATGCTCCCCATTTCCAGAAAAGTCTCCCAAAATTAACACCATAATTTTGTAGTTCAGAAAATTGGGATCCAAAGAGATTAAGTAATTCAACCCCAGATTTTGGTTTGAATCTGAGACTGCATTTTTCTGACACCTTTCCCATTTTTGCTATGTCACAATCTACCACTTAAAAAGAGACTCCAACAGCATTTCACCAGGAAAAAATGTTTATGTGAGATTATTTTGTCAAAAATGTGCATTGCATATTTATAAGTACAAAAGAGGAAAACCTTAGATATGCTGGGAAATGGATTTGGGATTATTCTAGGAACACAAGATAACAGTAGCGCAGAGAACATGAAAGGCAAGAATGCAGGAAGGAAGCCACTCTGACATACTCTGGAGGGTGCTGAGATCTTGCAAAAGATTGGGCCCAGAGTCTTACACGTGATTTTGATTTATCTCAACATGTAGAAGACCATGACAAGTAATCATTTAACCTGGATGATGTGGGATGTTTTCTGTACACTGTGAATATATTTTGTTACCATTTGTTAATAAAGAGGCTCTTTTGGCTGAAGGCAAGACAGCTTGGAGGAAGGTGGGAAATCCTAGCAGAGATAAAGGAGAGGGGTGGGGTCAAGGAGATGTAATCCAGTCCCCTAAGAGGCAAGAAGTAAAAGTACCGGTAAGCAACAATCCACATGGTAATACAATAGATTAATAGAAATGGATTGAGTTAAGTTATAAGAGCTATTTAGTAATAAGCCTGAGCCATAGGTCAAACAGTTTGTAATTAATATAAGCCTCTGTGTGCTTGTTTGGGGCTAAGCAGCCGCAGAACTGCAGGTCTGAACCTTGGGCTCCAGATGGGCCAGAAACTTCTGGCTACAAATGGCACCCACTGTCGGGCCAGTGAAAAAGTTTCAAAAAAGATTCTAAATGCACAGAAAGGGAGCCACACTGGGTTTTCTAGCCTCACTCTCAGAGCTGCCTCTCCGGGAAGCTGCCTGTGAGATGCAGCAGGCCACTGCCGAGAACTGAGCAGCATGGCCAATTTCTGCAGTCTCTCTCACAGGCTGTGATACTAACAATCTTCTCCAAGCCACTGATTGCTGGTTTAGAAGCACATCCGTAGGCTTAAAAACATAGCTTCACAATATTTAATACTGTTTCCCAGAATTGGGGAGGTAAGTGTGGCCCAATTGATATCTCTGATACGTAGAAATTGAGTGACATGCAGCCAGCAGCCAAAGCAGTGCTTACGGTTTAGTAATTTAAAAACTCTCCTGCTTAAAAAATAATTAAAGCTATATAATGAAAAAATCCAGATTGGGGAAAAAAAAAACCCTAAATGGGTTACAATGTGTGTAAAAAAAAAATGTAGGCTTGGAAGAAAAAAGGAAAAGGGTAGAGAAAGTCCTTAAGAAAGAAAGTATTAAAAATATAATAAGCCATGTAAAGATGGAAAATACATAAAGAGTCTAAATTATATATGTTATTGTGTTTTATTATAATGTTTTAACTGTTAATATGCTAACTGCAGAAAGACATTTGATTGTAAAGACTGCCAAGTTAAACCAACATATATATTTTAAAGGTATCCTGACTTTGACATTTGGGTCTAGGGATATGTTGCTTTGGAAAGAGGTTTCACTTTTGTTTCCACAGAAGATGAGAACCTGTGGATTAGCTTCCAGGCTAACATGGTTTGAACGGCCAAGATTCCCTGAAGGCAACTGGTTGAGATTATGCACCCTCACAGACTACTACAGCCAAGATTTAAACATAATTCTAAATTTTCTCAGGATCCCCATAAGATTACCAGTGACCCCAATCAGCAAGAAGTAGTATGAAAAGCTACTTCCAAACTCCCCAAATATTGTTTATAAATATTATAGATGGTTAATGGTCATAGTCAATCTCTTCACAGGGAAAAAGAGGGATATGATAAAGAAATGATAAAAAAGATAGATTACTGAATGTACTTTAATCCAAAAAACAGTTAACCTCAAAATACTTTACATTAGTATATATTTTGGTTTATTGATACAAATTTAAGGTTGGGTTAATTTTATAACACTGTCTGTATAATTCTACTTTTGTTTAAGATATTATGTTTATACAATTCCTTAAAATTATAATGTATAATTAAGAAATATAGTTTAAAAATTAATCATCTATGATAATAAATTTATAGTTGTGTCAGGTTTTTAGATATACAAAGATATGCTTCAATTAAATAGGTAATATTTAAACACTTCAAAGACCTACAGAATATGGCATTTAAAATGTTTTAAGAACTTGGACTTTTTTGGACAGTGAGACAGGTCTGCTCCTGGCAGCACCAATTACTTTGGGAGGATGATGGACACTGAAGAAACTCCACATAGAGTTTCCTTCCTTTGTGGCAAAACGGCAAAACTTAGCCACTAGGCAAGGAATTGTTCTTATGTTGACTGTTTGACAATATGATGCATAGACTGGACATGCAGGACCCATTTAAAAAAAAAAAAAAAAAAAAGATCACTGAAGTTTGCCAGAATAAGCTGAGATGGTCATTCAGGTTTTTGCTTTGCAGAGAAATCTGCCAGACATTCTGAAGGACACAGGTAGAAGTGACTATGCCAGGACATTGGGAGAAGAAACTCTGGCAGAATAGAAGGAGCAGTCCTTCAAATTTCTTGCTTCACTGAAAGGTATGCCAGAGATTGTAGGTCTCTAGGTTGAAGATGGATGCCCCAACGTTACAAAGGAACTTTGGGTGAATATCCAATTAGCCAGATGTCTTTGTCATTTCTAAAATTTTGGAAGTTGTTTACAATGCACTTCCTGTTTACTCAGGTAATCTTATTTCCTTCTGTGGTCTTTGATAAAACTGAAGATTAGATAGTTATATTTATAGTTTATAATAAAAGGTAAATTAGATATGAAACTTTGGACTTATAAGGATAAGGTAGATAAAACAGTATTTTCTTTAATTTTGCTAAATATAAATAGACTAGATATTGTAACTGTAATTCTTGCTTGATAGCTGCTTTGTTTTATATATTACTTTTGATATGTTGAAGTTGAAATGACAAAAAGGAGGAAGTGATGTGGGATGTCTTTCTGTACACTGTGAATATACTTTATTATCATTTACAGGTTGTTTTGGCCTATAGCAAGGAGGCTTGGAGGTAGGTGAGAAATCCAAGCAGAGATAAAGGAGAAGAAAGGCAGAGTCAAGGGGACACAATCCAGCTGCCCAAGAAGCAAGATGTAAAAGTACAGGTAAACCACAAGCCATTTGGTAATACAATAGATTAATAGAAATGGACTGAGTTAAGTTGTAAGAGCTAGTTAGTCATGAGCCTGAGCTATAGACCTAACAATTTGTAATTAATACAAGCCTCTAAGTAGTTAAAAGCAGCTATAGAATTGTGGGTGGGAGAACTTTGTCTAAACTGAGGGGCTAGGCCAGGCCAGAAACTTCCAACTATACCTGGAGGTCTTCATATTGTAATTTCTTAAATCTGAACTTGGTCTCTAAGTATACAAGGGTCTTGGTGAATCAAGAATTGTTTGTGGATTTGTCTGGCCTGTCTTCCTGCGGAGGCAGTCCCAAGGTAGAGCACCACAGAGTTGATGGATCCAAAACCAACTTGGCCTGACTTTGCATTTCTATGTCCTTGGCTGAACAAACTATGACCCTACACTTTTTTTCTTGAAGGTATGAATACAGAATTTCATTAAGAGAAGTGCACACCGGTGTTTTGTTTAATCAAATAGCTGGTCTATGGCAGCCTCGGTTATGCTAATGTTTTTATATGCTCCTTACACTTTCCTCCATGTTGGTCCCTCTACTCTCTGTATTTCAGATTGGTTTATACACCTCTGTCTACTCGTGACCTATTCCCCTGGAAAGCCAGCACATTTAACAAGGAACACCATTGCACGCTTCCCTACCATTAGGAGAGCAGTATTTTCTTCCTTTCTTTGCCAACTCTCTTGAGACATCTCTGTGACCACAGTGGCAACTACCATGGTGACAAGAAATACTCACACTTCAGCTCCAGCTTGATGAAGTCTGTGTTCCCCAGATTTTCCAGAAATACTCCCCGAGGAATTAATGTCTTGAAGTAGAAAGAAATGTCAGCACTGGTTTCTCCTTGGAAGGTGGAGAAGTGCAGGTAGGATGATGGATTTGGGAAGGATGCAGCATTCCAATAATTTCCTGTGGGAGAAAAAGACAAGATAATTTATACTTTGATTAGGGCAATTGTATATAAATCCCACTTCTTGAGTTTAATAAACCTTCATGGGCAATAGCCAGACTTCCCTTAACAATTGCCGAAGGAGCAGAGACTCTTCAACGGAGCTGCCTCCAAGTTGTGTGGAGAGCTCCAAGTGTGGCAAGGAATTAAGGTTAGAAACATCAAGGTTTATATGTGAAAGAGAGCAGTTTGCAGGCAAGACTAGAAACCTTCCTTTCCTTGGGTTTCATCTAAAGAACAGAGTATGCTCAGGGTGTGAAAGGCAAGTAGGAGATGTGAGGACTAGAAAGGTCCTATAAGGGCCATACAACACATGTGGCCCCTCTCCTAGCTCCCAGGCCCACTCTCTGCTCCTCTCTTAGTTAACTGTCTTGATTTCTGGTGTAATCTTTGGTCCCCAGACACTACAGCCTGGAGTGGATGCCATCTGAACTCATCCAGGTGCTCTTAGTCAATCAATAGCATGAACTTCTGTGAAGGCATGACCCATCCATCCCATCCATTGCCTGGCAGAGTGACCAGTGTCTCAAGAAGAACAATTTACTAGGCATAATAAAACTCAAACCAACTTATTCAGATTTCCATCAGGACAAATAGATCAAGAAGTTAATACGGAGCCATGACCTGACTTGCAACTTGATCTCCTGTGGAGACACCTTTCTAATGTGCAAATTTTACCATCCCAGGCTAAGACCAGATTAAGATAAAACTATGTGTTTTCAAGCAGTTACTAAAACCTTGAGCTTTACCACTAATTCTACAATCTGTTTCAATGGTATGTTCTATAGCTGTCTTCTGAAGAGCCCATCAGGCAAGATGAGCTCACTTCATTAATTTACACTCACACACAAACTTCACGTTCTTTCCTTCAGTGAAAATTGTGCATATTTGCAACGTTAAATCCAATTACTGTTCTTTAACAAAGGTAACTTTACATTGGCCTTGCTATACTTAAGTTATATTTTTAAATTAAACATGCAGTATTGTTCTCCTCAGATATTAAATTACCTCACTAAGGTTGTTTGTTTTTGTAGGCATCTGGGATGTAGTGACATCCAGATAAGTGCATGGAATATTTAAAGTTAAATGCATTATAGATATTCACATTAAAATTTTAATGAGTTTATGTGAGCCACCTCAGTGATTTCTCAATAAAGCAAAACCAGACTGTAAGTGGCTTTAGCGCAACTAGTTGGGGCGGGTAAGAAAAGAAACCGTGTGTTCATGGAAACAAAACAGAGGTAACACAGTTGATTCTCATTTTCCCTCGGTTAGTTCCACACTCTTGGTGGATATCAAGTCCCTTAAGTAAAATACCGAAATGCTTGCATATAACTTGTGCACATGCTTCTGTATACATCAGGTCATCTCCAGATGACTGTATAACTTGTGCACATGCTTCTGTATACATCAGACCATCTCAAGATGCTTGCATATAACTTGTGCACATGCTTCTGTATACATCAGGTCATCTCCAGATGACTGTATAACTTGTGCACATGCTTCTGTATACATCAGACCATCTCCAGATGACTGTATAACTTGTGCACATGCTTCTGTATACATCAGGTCATCTCCAGATGCTTGCATATAACTTGTGCACATGCTTCTGTATACATCAGGTCATCTCCAGATGCTTGCATATAACTTGTGCACATGCTTATGTCTACATCAGGTCATCTCCAGATGACTGTATAACTTGTGCACATGCTTCTGTATAACTTGTGCACATGCTTCTGTCTACATCAGACCATCTCCAGATGACTGTATAACTTGTGCACATGCTTCTGTCTACATCAGACCATCTCCAGATGACTGTATAACTTGTGCACATGCTTCTGTCTACATCAGACCATCTCCAGATGACTGTATAACTTGTGCACATGCTTCTGTATACATCAGACCATCTCCAGATGACTGTATAACTTGTGCACATGCTTCTGTATACATCAGACCATCTCCAGATGACTGTATAACTTGTGCACATGCTTCTGTATACATCAGACCATCTCCAGATGACTGTATAACTTGTGCACATGCTTCTGTATACATCAGGTCATCTCCAGATGACTGGTGACACTAGTACAATGGAGATACTGGACCGCTTAGAGAACAGCAGCAGGAAAAGTCTACACATGCGTCTTTCCTTCGGCCTTTATATGCGTTCTGAAGGCTGGAAGGCTCCACACAAGCTGCCTCACCTTTTTGACCAGGCTCTCAGTGGGCTGAAGATAAATGAGTAGCCATGCTGGCTGGCCAGTGGGCCCGAGGGATCCTGTCTAGGGTTCCCTAGCCCTGGAGTCACAAATATATGCCACCATATTTGGTTTGTATTTGTATAGTCCAGGGGACCAAATTCAGGTCCTTACAAATGGATCCATATTCTCAGTATCTAAAGATTATTCCTGACATGCAACTCAGTTGCCAAATCCATAGATATAGCCAAAGGTGGTTGATGATTTCTGATTAGTTAAGTTTGAGTTGTATCACACTGTTGACATTAAACTGGGTCATCATTTGTTAAGATTTTATACATCTCAGAGCCCATTCCCTACAGAGAAACACCGGGTGGGACCTCCTCCAACTAGATAGGCCACACTGAACTGATTCACTTTGGAATTCCTTGCCCTCTCTGGGGAACGGATGGGGGGGTGGGGGGGGAGGCTGAGGGAAGACTGGGAGGAGGGGAGGGAGGAGGGGAGGGAGGAGAGCCGTGGTGTGTATGTAAAAAAGAAAAACAAAACAAAACAAAAACAAAAACAAAAAAAAAAAAACAACTTAAAAAACCCCTAAAGATAAAGAAAGATAAAGTCACAGGGAGGCCTCTATAAAATAAAATATTTATACATATTGGATAAAGGGTCTAATGAATGACATGAAATAGTTCCTAATACTCCCTTTTCTTTGGTGTTATCCCAGAACAATGATTTCACTTTTAACCACTGAGCAGATAATATATAATTGTTAAGTCAGGGAAAATATGTCTCCAAATGTCTCCTAGAATAAGAATATTTGTAGAGGGTTGAGGACGAACCCCAGTCAGGGGAGTGCTAGCTTAGCATGTGTTTGATCCTTAGCACGTGTAGCCGGCAATGGTGGTACACACCCGTAACTCAGGAAGTGGAGACAGGAGGATCAGAAGTTTAAGACCATTCTCCTGGAGAAGAAGAAGGCTCCTTGAGACCCTAACTCAAAATAGAAATGTTTGGGGGGTAGGGATTGGTTGTTCTTAAGATATCTGAGAGTCTAAGTGTAGTTTTAGTTTATGTTACGGTTATAGCTTTCAGTAGGAGAATATTAACTCATTTCTAGGAGAAAGAGCACAGTAGTGGGTAGGACAATAATGGAAAAGGGGGATCTTTTCTGATGCTAATGCTGTTATCCAAAGGCTGAGCCTCCTTCCTGGTCCACATCTCATGTTCCATGTATGGAGAAAGGGTCACTGCTCCAGCTGCCTGGAAGCCTCGTGCTCCTTTGAGAAACTTAAAGCAAATGAGCAGCTGCCTTACCCATTAGGAACCAAAGCTGGGGTGGGTGACGATGCATCTCCTGGGGCCAGGAGGATTCTGCCGGCCCTATGTAGAGAAAGTACTCTAACAACCTAAGAGCCTGCCAGGATCCAAGTCCCTGTGTTCCTCTGGCCTTATACAAAGCAATTCTGTCTCCTTAGGTTGAATCCCCAGGACAGGAATGTAATTAATGTTTTCAAGTTTCAATCCAATCAAGTGCGTTCTTATTATCTGAGGTGGCGATCCATTAACAGAAGGGCAGTTGTCTGAAGTGATTCCAGGAAAGGGAAAGCTAAAAGGAAAACATGTCAGTATTTATTTGAGGTCCAGGTCTAGTTATTCTGACAAGAATATACCCAGAGACGAGAAGGGCAGTTCAATCTGTTCTTCTCATTTGATGAAACATCTCTACAGACGCTGATTCCATTTGTTCTAATTCTGTGCTCACTAAGCAACTTCAATCTATTTCGGTTTCTTGAATGGGCTTATTCACAGGGAAACCAGGCCTTGCACTAGTGGTATTTATCAGGATCCTGGAAAGGTCTGAATTGTCACATGCTACCTTTGCTACTTGTGACTACTCAAATCTCTGGATGAATTCATGAAATCTAGACTCTTCATTATTAGAAGGAAGGCCATTGCTCTGGTCTGTCCTGGTGATAACAGTTATGTTGACTGTGGAGTTGGGAGGAGGTGATTGACTGGGAAATTATCCTGACTCATTTATTTGTCTTGAAAAGTCCTTCCCTTTATTGTTTATTTAAAAAAATATTTTATTTATTATGAGTGTATGTGTATTTGTACAGGTGCGCACCTGCTATGGTATGGGTGTCAGAAGATGACTTTTGAGAGTTAGTTTTCTTCTTCCCCTATGGGTTCTGGGGATTAAATTAATTCATCAGGCTTATGCAGCAAACACTTTACCCACTGAGCCATCATGCTGGTTTACCGTCCTTCCTTTTCAATGTCTACTTTAGTTATAATGTATCATACACACTCACACTCGCACATACACACTCACACACACTCACACACATACACTCACACGCACACTCACACTCACACACACTCACACACATACACTCACACACATACTCACATGCACACTCGCACACACACTCACACACATACACTCACACTCACACTCACACGCACATTCACATACACTTACACACACTCACATACACTCACATGCACAGTCACACACACATACACTCACACGCACACTCACACACACTCACACACATACACTCACACACACTCACATACACTTACACACACACTCACATACACTCACATGCACACTCACACACATACACTCACACGCACACTCACACACACACACTCACACATACACAAACGCACATACACTCACACGCACACTCACACACACATACACTCACACGCACACTCACACATGCACACTCACACACACACTCACACACACTCACACATACACACTATATGAATAAAGCATCAACAAGAGCATATAAGCAAATGTGCTCAGTAGGATGTGTTCATTTTCTTTTCTTTTAAAATGAGATGTTTTTATTTTATGTACATGAGTATTTTGCCTGCCTGTATGTTTGTGCACCACATGCTTACTTGGCGGCGCCTGCAAAAGCAGAAGAAGGTGCCAGACTCCTTGTAACAGAAGTTACAGACAGTTGTGAGCAGCCATGTGGGCTCTGGGAACCAAACCCAGGTCTTCTGGAAGAGCAGCCAATGCTGCTTTTAACTGCAGAAGGCTTTCTCTGTGAGTTCGCTTCCAGTGAGTATGTAGAAAGAAGAGGTTTTAATGCCGATGCTCCAAACCCTGGTGATTTTTTCTGAGTCTTGCCTACATTCTAGCATGCAGGGAGTTGGAAGCATTATTACTGCTTGTTTATATTTTTCCTAGATGACCATAATCTCTGTGAAAGGTGGGATAGAAACTATTTCATCTCCATAACCTTTGGCCCCAGAATATAGTCAGTACTCTATAATAATTGTTAAATAAATGGGTAAGTGATTATTTACTCCTCATTTATATATACTTTTAATTCCATATGCAAACTCTTCATGGGTTTATGTAGTTTATGTGTACTCTGAGTATTAAAGATGCTAAATAAATATCAATAAAGGCTAATGCTGCTTTAGCACCTACAGATAACCAGACACTGATTCTACCAGCACACCATAATTTTATTCATTTATGACTTTATTTCTATTATTCCCTGTAGACTTCATTGTACAACACCAAGTATTTGCAAGACTGATGGTCTCATAACCTTAATGCTATTGAAATAGCTGCACTTTGTCCTTGCTATGAAGGTCATTGCTATGGATGGGTAAAGCACATTGCATAAGAATGCCAAGTCAGGATGAGTGAGTCCCTGATGGTAAGGACCAAGTGACAGCAGGTGGCAGGGACTGGGTCAGCATAGAAAGGCAAAATGGGGGCTGGGGGTGGGATTGGAAATCGAGAGGGACAGAATAGAAGTGAGTATCTGAGATTAGAAGGATCAGTCATCAGTAACAGAATAATGAGGTGGGTGGAAAGGATTAGGGATGCAGCCCTAGGCTGGAACAACTGTCCTCAGAGGCGTGGTACAGTGGCTGGCATGGCATTGAGAGTTCTTCAAGCTTGAAAATGAGTCCATTGTGGGAGAAGCTTTTTAAATAAATATATGTCAGGCCAGGCCTATAATATGTGTTCAGAGCTAGCAGGGTGGGATCTCCAGCTAAATGTCAGGGAGGGCTGGGACAGCAAACCAAGTGTCACAACATTGTCAGTACAAACCTCAGGCGGTCACTAGTTGAAAACACTGCATCTGTGCGTGAATCCAAGTTCTTCAGAAGCCACTAAATTTATCTGCTCAAGGAATTCTAATCTCAGTATCCATAGGAGTATTTTCTGAGGAGTAGCATTTAATTTTAAGTCCAATCTTTCATTTCTTATGAAGTATGACATGGGCATGGGTTATATAGTGTCAGAGGGACATAAAGTCACCTGTGTCTCCTGTTCACTTCCGTAGTCTAATTCCATAGACACAATCCTTTCTAATACTTCAAACTCTTTGAGTTATATAGCCATATACTTAAAAATATCTACACAGGGGACTGGGAAGAGTGGCTTAGTGGGTAATTTGGATGTGGATCCTCAGCACACACAATGCAGGGTGTGTTAGGGTTACCGCCCTAACTAACCCCAGCACTGAAAGGTTAGGTGAGTAGAGACAGGCAGATCTCTGGAGCTCACTGGTCAGTATACCTAGCCCGTCAGCAATCTCCAGGTGCAGCTAGAGACCTTGTCTCAAAAAATAAGGTCAAGAGCACTGACCTTTGACCTCTACATGCACCAACATACATGTATAACTATACACACACATACCTCTGTGTCGTATTTATTAATTTATACCTTTAGCTATTTTTTATTGATTTTCCTGGATGTGAGATAAGGATTTAGACTTTAATAGAGCCTTCCTCCTCAGCCCCCTTTGTAATATTTTCCCAAAACAGTTACGCTGCAGAATTTGGGGTCCATGAAAATTTAGCATTTATATATGTAAGACAACATGGACATAATTCACTAATAAACCAGGTAGTCAGGTAGTCAAATGTAATTATATTTTCTCTTCCATATAATTCTTTATTTCTCTAGGGTCAACGTTACCTCCCCCCTTTGCTCAGTTATCTATGTCTTTGTTGTGGATTCCAAATTCACTATCATAACTTTACAGCTTCTCTGAAAACCTCTTCCCAAATGAAGCACGTCTAGTCATCTAGCAGTCACGGCTTTGAACTCTGGCAATCCCTCTGTCTCCAGCAGGACAGGCGGGTCTTTGGGTTTAGCTCCTGTCCTGGGACGATTTCTCCACTGTTGCCAAACCTGCTTTTTTATTTCTTCAGGAATCTATGCTCAGATTTGGAGATGTCATGACATACCATTTCTGGGTCTGCACCCTCATTTTCTAGAACACGATTTCAGTTAGCAGCTTGAAGATAGGAGTGCTTGAGGTTAACTTTCTAAACCTGTGTTCTTCTCATAAGCCATTATTCTCCTTTTACACCTAATTGAGACACCCCAGAAAGACAATTGTCAAGCTGTCTGGGTTGCAGTTGAGAAAGCTAATGCACTCTGATTACCATGTGTTTACCTATTCCATATGTGGGGTCACACATTTATATTTCTTGATCCATTTCCCCCTAAACCTATTAATTTTTATCATTTTCCTTGCTCAGTTTCATTGTTAATTTCAATCTTTTAAAAACTTTATCTTTGTAATCTCCCTTGAACAGTCTTCCAGGATTATTTTCTTTAGTTTTGCGATGGTTGTCTGTTTGTTAATCTTGGTTTTCTTGCTGTTAACTGAAGTTAGGGTCTTCCACATGGAGGGTAAATCTCAATTACTGAGCTACTGTGCAGCCCCCTGCTATTGTGCTTTAACTTGGGTGATCATATCTTAAAATTTCCAAGAATATATATATATATATATATATATATATATATATATATTATTTTCTGGTAAATAAATTTCAGTTTTCCTCATATCATTCTATCTTATTTTTTGTGGTTGTATTATTTTATGTGTAACATCATAGTTATTTTTATGAAACATTTTCTTTTGCTTTTTGTATTATCGCTGTTTCTCCCAAGACTCCTTGCTTGTCCTGTTAGATTTAGACTTATACCATGAATGTATGTAGTTGCTAGATCTTTGTCATTCATTCATACTTCATAACAAAGCACCAAGCAGCTGGCCAGAATGTGAGCATGTATGCAGGGCTTGGGGTACCTCTTTTGATTATTGGGTTTCCCTACAATAAAGAGATTTCTTTTTCATTAGGAGTCACCCAAATGTTAGTGTCTTGACTTCTATTATCAAGTCACAGTCAGTTGATTTTTTTGTTTTTTAAATGAATCTTCTGGCTTCTTCACAAGGAATAAGTGCTTTGTGGCCAGTGTGCTAGAGCTAGAGGCTTGAGGCTAAGTGGGTGCTATGAATATCTCCTCTCCAGTACTGTTTTAGTAGGCCATGATGTTTTCATTTTTAAAGTGCCTGATGTGGTGGATTCAGGAATTACTGAGAGAGACCTAGAGGAGACCTAGAGGCATGGCTTTGAGGTCTTGAGGACCCTGGATAGGGCATGGCCAGCCCCCTTTGAAGACTTGCTTTTTGCCCTCCTGTTTGCTCTTAGGATTACCCCTCTAATATTTCAACCCTTCAGGAATTGCCTTAAGATTCAATCTTGTATCAGTGAGTGTTTCATATAAACCACTTAATAAATATTAATAATTATTTACTAAGTATAATTATTATAATAGTCTGGTGTGTGGAACATTATCCCTACCCCTTCATAGAGAGAATAGGGAAGTTAGTAACTAATCAGAGGAAGAGAGCTGACCTCTGAGTGACCCTTAGGTTTTCTGAAGCCCTACTCTCATTGGCCCCTTGGTGGTAAGTGTCCAGCACTCCTTGGCCCACCCCTTGTAGCTGGCTTCTCACTTGCCTATTAGCAGCATGGACCTGTATGTTTTCTTTTACTGTTAGTCATGAAGTGATCAACTCGTAATATGCTAAAGTTCCTCAAGAGAAGAAAAAAGAAGTAGTAGGGAGTATTCAGTATACTTGGGAGTCAGATGCTTTGATGGTGTCCTGCTAGGGTAAAGGACCAGGGATACAGGTGTAGATAACAGGGGTTCAAGGGAGTAAGTCTTCAGGGATGCTCTGGTCCACATGGGTCTCTAAAAAGCTGCTATGTGCTGATTCCACATGTACCTCTGGAATCAGTCTGGTTACATTCTGGTTTACATTGTCACCTTCACTTACTAGGTGACCCTGGGCATCTGACCTACCTCAATGTCAATTTCCTCTTTTGTGTAGAGGAGTAGAAAGGGGCCTCTGCTGGAAGAATCTCTGGAGCTATTCCATGAGATGCCATCAGCAGGATACTGCCCACACTACAAATGACCAGTAAGCCTTCCTGATGGGCATTAAATGGATAGAACTTGTTAGCACTATAATCCTCTCAGAAAGGATAAGGTAGGCTGTTTCTTTATTCCTTCAATGAGTTTTTTTTTAATTAAAAGGTATGTCCGTCTGTATGTGTGTGTGTGTGTGTGTGTGTGTGTGTGTGTGTGTGTGTGTGTGTGTGTGTGTAGGGGGGTACATATAAGTGCATGTGTGATTGGAGGCTATCTAACAACCTCAGGTCATCCTCAGGAATGCTGTCTACTTCCTTGGAGGCAAAGCATCTCATTGGTCTTGAGCTCACAAATTAGGATAGATTGGCTGGCCAATGAGCCCCAAGGACCCTCATTTATACCTTTGCTTCCTCGGTGCTAAGATTAGAAATGTATGCCACAATGCCTACCATTTTTACATGGTTTCTGAGGATCTCCAGTTCCTCGTGCTTCTGAGTTAAGCACTTTACTCAGCCTTCTTCAGTGATTTTTATTTTTAAATTTCATTCACAATCCAGGAATGTGAGAATGGTTAAGCAGCAGCAGCAAAGTGGCACATGGTTCTGTAGAGTAGCCATTAAATAAAATTGAAGGTAAACAAAAACACTTAGACACCTAAGAAGACAGTTATTCTGACAATACAAAGAATTCTGAACAACACTGTAGACAAGATTAGCCAGCAGCACTGTGCCCAGCCCCCGAGAGCCTCCCTCTCTCCTAGGGAGCACTTCCTGGGAGACACAGCAAGGTCTAAGCTGGCAGGAGGAGGTGCTTGGGGTCTCTGGGCAGTTTGGAGCTATGTAGCTTCAGCTCTTAGTGCACTCACCCATCTTCTCTTATATTCAGTCAGTTCCTGAGTTCATGGAATGGTTTATTTGTACCTCCCTGAGAAGCATATATGGAAATTCTGCTTTAAATGACAAGCAATTTCCAACGTAAATATCAGTTCTGAAGAGACTAATTACTTTGAAAATTATTAGTGACCCAAAGGTTAAAATTTTAGTGTTCTTTGTATTGTGCAATGAGCTTCCTATTATTTAGTATAGGCTGGGTGCTGTTGACAATAAACCAGATGACTTCATTTGCATGTAGATTTGAGTCTGCAGAGGTTTCCTTATGAGTAGTAGGAAAAAATGACTTCCTTAATTAAATATCTCTCTTTTGTACATTCAGGTTAATAAAACGTAGCTTTTGCTGAACAAAAAAGCATCATTTTATGGAATAAACTAATCTTCAAGTGGAGGGCTCCAAGGGAAGGCATGGTCTTGGGTTTTGGTTACCTGCTCTCTCTGTAACATTCCACTCTCTCCAGAAGGTTCTTTCCATTGCTGAGACTCAAAAGGGTAATATTATCAACTGGCAGGAGGAGCCATCAATATAAATGCTTTGTTAGATGTCTCACTGTGATTGTGTCCTTTTGAGCTACAACAGTGGGCTGAGTCCTATAAATGCTCAAACTCTGAAGGTCACAGTGTCCAAAGTGTTCCCAGTTCTGCACAAGATTCTAAGAAAACTGGTGTGTTCCTTATTAGTCATGGAAGCCACATGCTGAACTCATGATTGGCACATTTAAATGTAAATGGCTACATAGTTAATTCTACTTTATCTTGAGTACTTGGAACCGTTGTGTGTACTTAGATCTTTGTGGATAAAGGGAAAACATTATTTCCACAAATGCCCTCAGTTTAGGTCTCTAAAATTTGTTTTTAAAATTTCCTTATGGGGCCCATGAGCTATACTTGTTCTTTTGGGGTTTGAAGGTAACAGTTAAGAGTATTCAGAAGAGGAGAAGCAAATAGGTATAATAGGATCTTTGGGGGCTTTGTGATTTCATTTACATTATAGATTTGGATAAGGCCTAAATGGAATTGATCCCAAGAAAGAAGAGTCTTCAAGACCATTTCTCCTGTACCCAGGCAAACCTGAAACATGAACTATGTGCCGTGTCTTGTTTATGGAGGTACACAGGCTTACATCAATTATTTTCAGGGCTGTGTTTCAAGGGTAGTATAGAGCCCACAGATAGCTATTCAGGGGCAGCTCTGGGGAGCACGCATCTTGTAAATGCTGGACGTGTCAGCAATGAATACTTGCCCCCCCTTTCCTGTGCTCTTCCACTCATTTACTAATTCCCAGTGACTGTAGGTTATTGATCCCAAATCTGTGCATGCAGTTGGGTCTCTATATGAGATCAGGTCATAAAGAGTGTCTCTTAAACATCAGGAAGGATCAAACAATGTCTGAAGATTAGCATAATTTATCCTATATCAACACTACTTACAGTATTCAGTATTCCCCACCTCATAAAATAGAACCCGTGTCACTCTGTCCTCAAGCCAGAGACCTGGGATCATCCCTCTGCATCTATCTAGTTGATCACTGGCCCCAGATCTGTACCTTCAAATTTCTGAGGTGTGCCTCTCCTCTCTATTCCTTTCACGGCCTTGACCATGGCCATATTCTCCTGTCTGAAGGTTACAGCAACCTCCTACCTTGGTTCTGCTTCATATGGTATCCTGCTTTACAAAACCAATCAAGGAATCTCATAATTTTACAGTCATGCATACAAAGCCAACGGTTTAAAATGGCGGCAGGGTATATTGTAACCTTCCTGAACTGGCACAGTAAGCCCATTTCCCAGCCTGGTTTTGCCACCAGCTCTCTCAAAATGTTCCTCCCATTGTTCCTGAAATTCAAGGAGCTTGTGACTCCATTCTGTACTGACATTGTCTCATCTTCACATGTTTTCAGCACTCTGGAATTGAACTCAGGCCTTATACAAGCTAGAGGAGCACTATATCACTGAGCTAGCTACACCTGAGCCCTTTTGAAAACTTAGAAAATAATTTTCCAAACAAGGTGTCACTAAGTCACCCAGGCTCATGTGCCTTGAATTCGTGATCCTTGTCACTCAGTAACAAGCTGCCTTGGAAGCCTCCTAGTCTTTTTTTCTTCAGTGTGTGCTTGGAAGTTTGGAAGGTGGGAAGGAAAACCCACCTCTTCCTTTTCTCTAATGCTTTCTCCCTTCACCTCTCCGGCCTGTATATGTGAATCGTAACCACCGGTCCCTTCTGAGGGCTTCCTTGATGCCTCTCTGACTGGTGATGCTACTTCTGCTCTGTGTTCCCATCTGGTATATCTCAGTGCACTAACATGATGTATCATTATAATGGCTTTTATATGTTTCTCTCTTTGTCAAGGCCGCGGATTTCAGGTTGTGGGAATTTCATTGTCTATTCTCTTTCTGACGTGATAGGCAGCCAGAGAGATGTATTTAAGAATTTGAATAATCGCTAATCCTACATTAATTATTGTGGGCAACTGATGTGATCATTTGCAAAACCTGCTATGGCAGTTTTAGAACTGAAGAACTATTTAGCCCATGAGGACAGATATTTTTACAGGTTTCAGGTTATGCATGCCAACTTTTCCCTTTTCAGGGATCTGTTATGCTAGCCACCTTAGTGTTCAAGTTTCCTTGGTGAGCGACAATGTTGGGCATGACCTGCTCCTTGGATGCGGTGTCTGTCCTCATTGTACTGTCTGCTTTCTCTTCCTTTTCCTCTCCCATGTATTGGGATTCAGGCTTTAACGGCATTGGGCCTCTATTTTATTATATGCTCTTTGCAATGAAGAGCAGTGACAGCAGGCTTGTAAAAGTCTGTGATGCATTTAGCCACACTCGCTAGCTGCTCGGGGAAGGAGTGTTATAGCAGGAGGCAGTCTTTATGTATTGATGAGCCACAAGCCCTCCAGAGCCTCACATCCATAGAAAAACAGATTTTATATCAAATCCATTAGGTGAGTAAAAATGTGGAAAAGGCCTGCTCATTTCAGCAGAAGTGACGGATGTGAAGATTGGAACCCACTCTGCATGCAGGGTAATGGATTGATAGGATCCATACAATTACATTACACACATCAAAGTTTCCTTTCTGTACTCTTTTTATTACAGGAAATAAAAAGATTCATACATCCTGTTACATGAATGCTGTCATCTTTCCTACTGAAAATAGTAACCCGGCACCTATATCTCAGTTGGACCATAATAGCAGGGAGCTGACCCACAGTCAAAGAACATCATGAAGGGAAGAGGTCGTCTTTGAAAAGCTGTTTCTTTATCTGGGAATTGGACAGAAAGAAAGAAAGAAAGAAAGAAAGAAAGAAAGAAAGAAAGAAAGAAAGAAAGACAGAAAGAGAAAAATCTCTTCTTCACTTGTAACAGCCTCAGATTTTTTTTTTTTTTAATTGAAATACCAAACACTGAGATGGGTCATAAATGCCTACTTGTGGTAACAATAGAAAAATGGTGAAGACTTCGATGCACTCAGAGTGAGAGAGTTCATCTGGAGTTTTGCATCATGCACCACAGATTCTTTACTGCTTATGTTAAGAATACTTCTCCCTCAAGAAGAGAGAGCTTGAAAGGAAGCTGGAAACCAAGTCTACAAACAGCTCAGGGCCAGTAATTCCAGGCATAAAAAGACCCTGCATAAAACTACATCAAAATGGAAACGGCCTTGGACTCTAGGAGCCAGAAGGAATTTTGGGTTCCCTGTTCTAGTTTTCAGCCTTCCTAGGTTCACTTGTGTGAACAGTGGAATTTAGACACACAGCACTCTGCAGCTTGTGGTGACCAGCCTGGCTTAGGGACTGAAAGATGTCGCGTAGGGGATTGCAGGGGACATCCATCAGCCTCTGTGTATGGAACCTAGAGTAGCATTTCAGCATCTGTGAACTAACAAAGGTGGGTGGGAAGACATCTAACGGCTGGTTTAGAGTAGTTTTGAACTGCAAGTGAATCTGGAAATCTGCAAGTACAGCACAGAAGGCTTGATGGGAGCTGACTGTTGAAGAGTCATGGGTAACAAACAACCTGTTCAGCAGAACAGGCTGCTGGATGGGTGGTTATCCCAACACCTGCCGGGAGGACCTGTGCAGACCACACTGAGTCTGAGTCTGACTCAGCCACAGCACTGACGATTTTCTCTGCACGAAGAGGCTCTGCTGTAAGGACTGCATTCACACTTCCTGAAGATAATGTGGTGGAAAGGTGCATGCCAGGACAATGAAATACAGAAAAAAATTATTATAGTGCAGAGCAGGAAGCCATGCTAATTTATGGTTTGATTTCCATTTCCTGCCTTAGAAGTTCAGGTTGTAAAATACAGGGTTGCATCTCTTTGTCTTGCCTTTGAGGTTATGGTGGAAAACTACATTCAGAATGGAGATTTCTTCCTTCCTTCCTTCCTTCCTTCCTTCCTTCCTTCCTTCCTTCCTTCCTTCCTTCCTTCCTTCCTTCCTTCCTTCCTTCCTTCCCTCCCTCCCTCCCTCCCTCCCTCCCTCCCCCCTCCCTCCCTCCCTCCCTCCCTCCCTCTCTCTCTCTCTCTCTTTCTTTCTTTCTTGCCACACAGTAATTGTAAAAGTGAATTTATATGGGAAGAGAAAGCACTGCTGTAGGTTTTGACTTGAAACTGAGTAGATGGCGGTATAATTTGGGGTTTGGAAGCCATTATTTTCAACAGCGTGGGCAGCCACCCAGGGTACAAAGGCTGAGAAACGTGTTGCATTCTGACCTTTCCCAAGCTAGGCGCTCTGGGGAACAAAGGATGTAAAATGATTTGGATAGAAAAGTGCATAAACAAAGCACTGAATGGATTTTGATAGAAGTCATCTCACATCTCGCCTCTGCAAAACTTTATGAGAAGTTCGTAAGGATTTATTGTCTCAAGAACAGAAGGACATTTACCTACAGATGCAGGGGATAAATTTCAGGTCCGTTTAGCATTCGAAAATGGTCATTTTACTGCTGATTTCAATCCACTTGGTGTTCACCTTAATCTTTCACCTCAAGTAGAACGCTGCCTGTGTACGTTGAGGCATGCACAACCTCAATACACCACACAAGGACACACTCCCATCACATACATACCATGTATCATCCCCCCCACACACACATGCACACAGACACAAATCTTTTTGGATCAATATTTTAATGATTTGGGTGATTTTTTTTAAAAAAGTTTGAAGTTTTTCTTTTTATAGTGATCAGGTGCAAGCAACTAGGGTATGCAACATATTGTGATGCATACATTTTATAAACAAATAATACATTGTGGCATACACCATAAAATAGGTATGTAAATGGTCAGTTCTATGCCATTAAGTGGCAGGCTGTTTTCCAAATAAAATGGATATATGTATAACCATATTCTGCTAAATATATGTGTGATTGATTTAGAGAGATGGCTCAGGACAAATGCCTAAGTTCAGGTCCTTGGCTCTAATAGAAAATCTAGACATGGTGGTGCTTAAATGCACTCTTATCTGAAGGGCATGGAGACAGAGGGATCCCCAGTACTCACTAGCCAACAAGTCTAGCTGAAATGAATAGCTTCAAATTCATTGAGAAACCTTGTTTCAAAAACTAGGGTGGACAGTGATAAAAGATGGTATGATGTTAACTTTTAGCCTCCACATGCATGTACAACATACATGCATGTACACTAGCACATACACACACAAACATGTACACACATATATATCACATATACATATGTGTATATATATATAGAGAGAGAGATAGATATCACCCATAAACACACACATATATACAGGTGTGTGATTATTTAGGTGCACAGTAAAGAAAAGAATCTAAAAAAGATTCATCTAATACTAGCTAATTTTGTGGATATTTGACCTCCAATTTACTTAGGGATTCTATTTTGGGTGGTTATGTATGTGTGCACAGGCTAGTTTTGTGTCAACTTGACACAGCTAGAGTCATTTTGGAAAAAGGAACATCAACTGAGAGAATGTTGCACTATGTTGGCCTTTAAGCAAGCCTGTGCTGCATTTTCTAAATTGATGAATGGTGTGGGAGATCCCAGCTCACTATGGACAGTGAGATCTCTGGGCTGCTGGTCCCGGGTGCTAGAAAAAGGCAGGTTGAGGACACCATGAGGAGCAAGCCAGTATGCAAGATTCCTCCACGGCTTCTGTATCAGCTCCTGTCTTCAGGTTCATGCCCTGTTTGAGGTCCTGTCTTGACTTCCCTCGGCAACAGAATGTGATCTGAGAGCTGTAAGCTGAAATAAACCCTTTCTTTCCAGAGTTGTTCATTGTCATAGTGTTTTATCACAGCAAAGGAAACCTCACTTAAGACAATGTGTTTGCACGCATCGGAAAGCAGGAAGAACAAAAGAAAACGAAGGAAGGAGGAGAGACCACATCCCAGGTCAGCTTCCGGGGAGGGGTGAGGGCTATAGAGAAGGACTGATTCTAGGTGAGTGTGAACACGGAGCATGAGAGCAGGTGAGCTGAATCTCACTGTGCTGTGCTGTGCAGTACATGGCACCTGGCTCTCCTGGTGGGCTGTATGACATACTGTTTATCAGCACTTTTTACTATTGCACTGTGATTCTTGAAAGGAAAATCTATCCTTAGACTATAGCAGATTGAAAGGATGAGACTCCAGCATTTACATAGGGATTAGAGGTCTACTAGCTCCATGTTCAATCCATCCTTTCTTACACTGAGGAAGAATCAATTTCTGGGACTACACGCACAATACACAGGAGATATACCTAGAGGCTATTTGTGTATGTGTCCCTGTGTTGCTAACTGCCAGGGCACCCATTTACCTCCTAACCCATCCATCCATCCATGCAAACAGATGACCAACTTGCCAAGCAACAGATTAGCCACCAGCTAACAGTGTTACACATCTCTTTCTTATAGTGAGTTCTCAGTACTTTGAAACAAATTTCTTCTCATCAAACTCGCTCATTCAGATTCTGATTTTACAATTATCCATGATAGCTAAAATCCATGGAACTCTTCTCATGTTTCAGGAACTGTGTTTGATACAGACAGTTCTCATCATGGGTAAGTCTCACTTTGGAATACTATTACTATCTACATTTCTTATACTCAAAAAAAGGAAAAAAGAATGAGGGAAGGATGCTTGGTGTGAACACTTACAGTTTTAATTTAAGCTTAGGTCTCATAGCTTTGCTGTTAGTGCTTTTACCATAAACAAGGTAGCTCCTTTTTATATAAAGCATGTTTTCTTAATCCTTCCTCATTATCTTTCTTGATTTCAGAAGAGTATCAACTCTTAGACACAACCCAATAGGGTTGGTGGCAAATGGGCACTAAAAGTCAGCCATCAGAATTATAACTTTTTAATCTTTAGCTCTGAGGTTTAGTAACTTGTGGGAACCATTGTAGCCCTGCCTTCAAATTTCAGCTCAGAAGACCATTCTGTATGGTTTGGAAGAATGACATTTATGAAGAGTAAGCATGACAGTCCTGCTCTATTACATGCCTTTCATTCTGTACATGCAGTGGAGGCCTGGACTCCATGGGGTCAGAATCAGAGGATTTCATTATTCTGTCTTTGCCTCTGGTAGGATGGACCCCACACTCTCCTTTGCTCAGCAGGCACATCCATCTTTTTCAAGGTCTTTAAAGGACCAATGGGTTTTGCCTTGAATTCTTTCTGTAGATCTGTAGGGCAAATTTCTTCCCCCTGTGCTCAAAATACTCAAGTCTTCCGTGCCAAGGTTATCTACTCAAAGAAGCAAGTGCAAACCTTAATCTAACCCTATCCTGATGTGGGAATGTCTTTCTATATGCTATGAATAAAGGTCTCTGTTGGCCCATGACAGACACTGTAGCCGTAGGCAGGAATCTGAGCATAGGTAGGAGAAGGAGGGCAGAGTTGAGAGAGATTGAGCCAGCCACCCAGATTCAGCATGTAAGGTAACAGGTGAGCCACGGGCCATGTGGCAGCACAGATTAATTGAAATGGGTTGAGTTAAGATGAAAGAACTAGATAGCAATGTGCTTGAGACATAGGCCAAACAGTATGAAAGTAATATGTGTTTGAGTCATTTTGGGGGGCCTAAGCAGTGGCGGATGGCTAGGCACTTGGGATTGCGGTCTGTGGTCTGGACCTCTGGCCAGATAGGGCCAGAAACCTCATGTTACACCTACCCCAATTCTTCTCTGCTGATTTTGTTCTGGCACCTTCTATCACTACCTAAGATATATATTTATTTTAAAATTTATTTCTATGTTGGCTGGTTTACTCCAAACTGTGGTATAATGTATCAATATAATCACTTTACCAATTTTTTCCTTCTTGGCATCTTATTCTTTCTTGGCACATATTCAGTACTCATTAAATACTATTTCCTGAATGAAACATACCATGTTGGGCCTACCAGTTTTGGAGCTGTGAGTATGTAGCCTCATAGCTAGGGGAAGTTTCTAAAGGCCAATGTTTAGATTTATTTTTTATTAATTCTTCATTCTAAACTCTTTGATACACCTTATTAATTATTGCTATTCTTAAAGAAAAATTGAGGTGAATTTTAACTATACATATCACACACAAACACACACATGAGGCAGGTGGTGGTAGACAGAATTCTGGTAGCCTTAATGTGGAATGGTATCGCTAGACAGGCCAGTTGTCCTAATCTCTACGCTTTACAGATAGTGTTCAGTGGGTAACCCTGTACCGTTTCTGGGTGTAGATCTGCTTATGGGAAGGTAATCATCTAGGAGTCCCAGTTTTCTAGTGACAGTTTTGGAACACTTAAAGACTATTGCCATTTTGATCACTCCTGACACAGGGGATTGCTTACTTGATGTAGGGCAGTGGGAAGGACTGTACGCCAATGCTGAATGAGAATAAAAACCTTCAGAGTTCTGTTTGCTTTCATATCACGTGCTGTGGGATAAGTGGGGGACCCAGCCTGTGGAGAGTAGGGTAGAATGTGGGGGGGGGGTTGATCCCATGTGAGAGCAGGCTGGATCCAGTGAAAGGAGAAGGTATATTCCATTAGAAGGGAGAATGAGCCCTGAGAATGGTGGGTGAATCCCACCAGAGGGGGAGGGTAAAGCTTATGATCTTCCGATTCTGGTAGCTTTTATCTCCCCAGGCATCTCCAGCTTCACCGCTGCTCTCAACTAGATTCTCAGTTACTTATAAGCAAGCTTTTGAGCTTCCTCACACCCTTTCAGTTGTTTGAAAGAAGGACCTCAGGATAATTAAAAGACCATGGTGATAGTTAATCAAGTACTAGTAATAGGATTCTAGGCATCAGCACAGCATAGGCTGACTTTTCCAATGTCCATGCTCACACTTTTACATATAAAGCCATCGTTGGTACTTGCTTGTCTCTGCTAGCATACAACAGAGCAAGGCTCAGCTGAACCATTGCTGGATATATACCCAATGAACTCAAAGACAGAACACAGTAGAGCTGTCTGCATGCATGTGCTTACTACAGAACCATTCACAATAGCCAAGCTACTGGTTCAGCCTACGAGGCAATCAATAGATGCATGGATAAAGAAAAAAAAATATATTTTCACAATGTACTCTGCTATGGTTTGAATGTAAAATATCTCCATGGGCCATGTGTTTGAACACTTGGTACCTAGTTGCTGGTGCTATTTGTGAAGGTCCTGAAATGCTTAAGGAACAGAGCTTTGCTGGAGGAAGTAGGTCACTGGGGGTGGGTTTTGGGGTTTTATAGCCTGGCCCCACTTCCTGTGCCTATGGAAACTAAAGTCCCTCCACCTTGAAGCCTGGAGCTATTTCAGGAGTTGAGAAGTTTCTAGTCCTCCATCCTGAGAAGTTTCTAAACCCCCAGGGCCAAGTGCCCAAGGTCAGGGGTAATCAGAGGACATTCTAGCCCAGCCATTAAGTGTCTTCTCCCCTTCCTAAAATGACAATCAGCCAGCAGCTGCCCATCTGACAGTGATAGTAAAGAAACTTCCTCTGGGCTCTTCACTTCCCAGCCTGATAATGGCATTTCTATGGTCTTTGTTGGACCTTTTTTTTTTAAAAAAAAAAAAAACTAAACCCAAACCCAAAACAAAAGAACTCTCTGCTTTTGAGTAGGAGGGAGCTCACTCACTTCTCCACTGGCACTGTTGGCTATGTGACAGGAGCTGAGCTCAGCGGTGTGATTCTGGGGATCTTTCTAGGGGGTCGCTGAGACTGGGCAGTACAGTACCGCTCTCTGCTTTCACACTGCCTATGCAGTATGGATGCAGGGCCTTCTGATTCTGCTTTCATGCCTTCCCCAAATAATGGCCCATGTTCCTCTGGAACTGTGAACTAAAATCAGCCCCCCCCCACAAGTTGCTTCTATCCAGGACTGCTTTACATTGACAGAAACAAAAGTAAAGCATATTATTCTGTCACAAAGAAGGAAGAGGTCACACTGTTCCCAGAACAAGGAGGGCTGGGTCCAGAGGCCCCTGCATGGCACAAAATAAGCCAGACCCACAACAACGAACATTTCATATGTGGATCTTAAAACTGTGTTCACAAAGACGTAAGAGTGTTGATAAGGGTGGGGAAGAACTTGACCAAAGTAACTTTTATCTGTAGGTGATTGTGCCAATGTGCAACCTATTAGTGTTGTACTTTACATGCCAACCACAGTTCCCCTCCCCTCCCTCCCCTCCCTCCACTCCCTTCCTTCCCTCCCCTCCCTTCCCTCCCCTCCCCTCCCTCCCCTCCCTCCCCTCCCTTCCCTCCCCTCCCCTCCTCCCACTCACTCCTCAGCTACTTACTCCTCAGAGGATAAGGCCTCCCGTAGGGAGTCAATAAAGTCTGAGATATCAGTTTGAGACAGGACCACCCCCCACATCAAGGTTGAGCAAGAAATCCCTCTATAGCAAACGGGCAACCCGTTATTGTATATGATACACTAATAAAAATGCTATTAGCAACGGAAGGTGCAATGGTAGAACAACACTGTAGAACAAACCTCCTCTAACTTCCCCCTAGTGAGAAGGAAGCAATCACTGATTTGTATGTTTACATGTGACGACAGTGAATTTGGTCATTGACGTTTTTAAGTAGGAAAAAAAAAACCAATTTTTATACTTGAGAAAAATGAGGCCTTAGTTGAAAAGTGCTAAATAAAAAGATAAATAACTCACTACATCTGGTGAAAAAAGTTAAAACATTAAGGGTTCCTCCTTTCATGTTATTAATAGATTTCAGAATACATATCTTAGGAGGAAATTTTGGTACACTTTTGTAAGCTTGAGGACCCCAAACAATTTTACTGCACACTTATCTGCAAGCACAGGGAAGGTAGGGAAAATCTCCCGATGTCATCTGGGAGGTGAGAGACTAGATCTGATTAGATTTTACAAAGCTTAGCAATTCTGCTAAGGATTATTTACTGCAAAGAAAATGTATTTTTTCCTTTTCCCAGGCGGCACTGTGCTTCTGTTCCCATCTGATACTGTATGTGGCGCACAAACTTTGGTGAGCATCCGAGTTATCTGCAGGGCTTGCTACAAATGCAGCTTCGGAAGCCAAAGCCACAACCCAGCGATTTGGAATCCCTCAGCCCCAGCCCAGGAATCCATCCTCTTTAACCAGCTGCTCTGAAGCAGGTGCTTCTCCCTCCACAAGCTTTTTGCAAACACTGTTTGCAGTCTCCACACCTCTCATATTGCTTATTAGAAGCCTGGCTAATTTTGAGGTGCTGTTATTTTGAACTTCATGAAGGGTAAACATGACGTTCACTCTTGATGTTGTCACAACCAGATCTGGGCTTCCCACGAAGTGCGCGTGGACTCGCTTGCCAAGGATTCCTGCCCCACTCCTGATTTAGGCTTGGATGCTGTGGAGTATCTTGGCAAGCCATGCAGACATTGAGCCATGCAGGCTGGTTGGCTTTGATGCTGGGTGACTTCGCCTCTTTTGCCAGCAAATTTCATACGCAGAGCCAACATGGTTCCTCTGAGCCCCCCCCCCCCCCAGGATCAGAACTTCCGGTCCCATCAATACTCAGTAGGGAGCTGGGAGTTTGTCCGGCAGCTCTTATCCTTGAGACACGTGTAGGCTTATGTAAACTCATTTCGTCCTAAGGACATTATCCTCTCCAGTTCTCTGGTGATCTCTTTTCTCTTGGTCCATTTCATCACTTCTGCTCCTGAGCCTCATGCAAGTATCTGCTTCTAGGCCATTCAGTGTTGTTCCTGAACTGTCTCTCTTTATTGTATGCCCCTCAGTCACTCATCCCCTTGTCTGGAAAAGACAACTGGCCCCAGTTCTGAAGCTTAGAGTTCAGAACATGCCACCACCATCCCAGAAAGGCTTCCAACCTGTAAGTCTTTTGAGGTTTCCATCTTAGGAACGTTAGTTACGCCATTTGCATCTTAGGACGCCGAAGCATCTACTCTGGATGTAGCTTTGTGCTGTGCAAAGTTGTATGTGGATCTCTTTTCTCCTTTTCCTGTGACAAAATGCCTAGTGAAAGCAGTTAAAGAAAGGACTTATTTGGGCCACAGTTGTGGGCACAGTCCATCATAGCCTTGGGAGTGAGGCAGTTAGTCACATGACACTAACTCATCAGGAAGCAGGGAAAGACCACTGTCAGTGCTAAGCTGCCTTCTTATTTATTTGAGGACCCCACCCAGCCCACCTTATGGCGTCACCCATTTTTAGGGTCTTCCCACCAATTAATCCAGTCTCAAAGCTCCCTCACAGACATATGCAGATCCTTGTCTCCTAGGCGGGTCTATATTATCTCAAGACAACTGTAGTCAGCATTCACCACCAATGAGCTGGATGACACGTTCTGCCAGCTGTAACTCCAGGGGCTTTCACAGCAGACTCAGCTCTTCCTCCCACCGCCCTTGTCTCCTGGCTCTGATGGAACCCCTTCCAGTCTTCTGAAGACAGCCTTCTGATCTCAGGCAAAATTGGAAACACATGTCATGTATGATTCTTACTGGAACACATGGAACATTTTCTACCTACAGTGACATTTGACCCTTGTGCTTCTTCTGTTCTTCTTGAAAACCAAAATGTTATGACTTAATGGTGACAAAATAAAACATAACTGCTGAGTAGGAGTTTGATATGTCATTCATTGTGATAGGTGCATAGGAATTGTTATATTGAGATTTGCAAATCTCTAAGAAGCAGACAGTTGGGATTCCCTTTGCAATGAGGATGCTGCAGCTGAGACATTAGATAACATGTTCAAGGTCACATGAGGCACAGGAGGAAGAGTCAATCAGGACCAAGAGTGGCACCATGACTCTCCTGTCTCCACTGCTTATCTCTGGAATAACCTATCCTCTGGAGAGCTTTTCTGTTCCACATGGTTAAGAGACTGTCGTGCATGAGGACAGAAGCTGCTTTGTCACCATGCTCCTATAAAGTATAAATGCACAAAAGGGACAAGGACCACATCCCTGGCATCTCCGTATTATATTAACTGTTTTTCAACATATTAGCTACTAAATACTGAAGCCTTCAAACTTTGATCTAGACTGACTTTGCATTTTCAAAATAAGTTCAACAGAATCCTAATTTGCATGATATACACACATATATAATATTTGTATACATATATATGTATATATATATGCATTAAAAAGTCTTGTAAAATATGTGTGAAGAATGCTGGATTAAAAATGGTACCCAGGTTTTGTCAGGACCCACAGTGCATTGTGATCAGCAGGAGTGCTGCTCACATCTAAGGAGCTCGTTGTCCAGATTTCCTTCCCTCCCTCCCCTCCTCCCTCCTCCCCTTTTCCTTTATTTCCCTTCCCTTCCACTTTTCTTCCCATCCTTTCCCTCCCCTCCCCTCCCCTCCCCTTCCCTTCCCCTCCTTTTCCTTTCTTTCGTTCAGAGTATGAGGTATTTGTATTAGGAAATCAGAAGAGATACCTGGCATTTCTATTCATATGCGCTTGTATCTGAAACGTGTGGGTTTTATGTAGGTTTCATGTACACCATTTATGACCATCGTCGTCTTTTATCCCATTCACATGCTATTGTAGTTGGACCAAATTTCTGTGTTTTAAAGGGTAATGTGGAAAACTATCGGTCACACGGACCAAGTCACTTTTTGCTTGACACTGAGCCTGTGGGCCTCTGTTCTTTTTAGCCCTCCTTGCAAAATTGATGCATCATTCATATACTTGTCAACATGATCTTCCAACGGCAGAGAAAGTATATGCTTCCTGTCTGTCTTTCCCCCTTAAGGTTAACTGAATCCTTTGTAGAAATGGCAGCCCCAGTAAGTCCCAAATTGTCTTCTTGAGGAATCAAAGGTGAACTGAGACCACACAGACTGAATGTGCTTTCTATTTCCTGTTGTAAATGTTTTGCAAGTTCTTGTCTAATTTGAAATGTTGTATTTGGGAACTGGGAAGCAGGCCTTTATCCCCTTCGGTTTTTTTAAAATCCAGAATCTGTTTGATTTGTAGTTCCCATGAGATCTACCTGCCCCTCTTTTTCATCCGCCTAAGCCAGGCATCTCTGTCTTTGCAGTAAGGCTTAGGTGTTCTCCTGGCTCATTGCCCTTTTGGAATGATGCCATTTGTTAAGACAAACACTTGATGCATATTCCTGTGTGGGTTCACCAGAGTAAACAGAAACTAAAGACATTCTTGTCTTGTCAAACACAATATAGCATCTGTTTCAGTGGTCAACATTTAACCAAACATAAAAGAAATAAGGAAGTTGTTTGCCTGAGAATATGAAGCAGACAGTTGCCTCTCCAGACTCCACACAGAGCATCTGTAAGTTTCCTCCATTTTCTTCTTCTGACTATAGATTATTTTCAGCAAAATCAGACCCCTGGACCACTTGGGTTCTATTAACACATCCTTAGGAGTTGGTGACCTGTTGGTGGGAATTTTGGCAAATTACCTCTCCTGGTAACACACTCTTCATTGTACGTCTCTGAAATTTGAGGGAACTTTCTGGATGTGGGTCCTATGATTCCATATTTAACTACTTAACTCCACATGTCCAGTGTCCCATCATGCCACAGCTGTCTGTCTTCCTTCCACTATGCTTCTGCCTTCTCCCTTGCTTGTAGTATCTTTGTGTTGCTCTTTGATTTATGGGGACACTCAGTGGAAACAGTTTAATGTAGGATCTAACAGATAAGTTGGTAAATGGATTCGTTAAAATTGCTAATGAGGAAGAATGAAAAAAGAACCCTTGTGGCCTTGTCCTATGAATGAATGCATACATACATAAAATGCATTACAGACATTTTTTTCCTGTGTTGAGAACTCTTAAAATCTTACAGAAATTTTCAGTTACGCAATACATTGCTACCAACTGTAATCACTATGCTGTAAAATTGGTCTCTATTTTCTTCTTGTCCAACCTATACTTCTCCCTTTGCTAAAATCTCATCCATTTTACAGCTTCTGGTAAACATCATTTTATTCTTTTTTCCTATGAGTTCAACTTTCGGACATGAGACATTTGAGAGACCCAGAAAGATTTGTCTTTGTATATCTGGGTTAGTTCACTTAACATAATACTCTCCAGGTTTTGTGTGTGTGTGTGTGTGTGTGTGTGTGTGTGTGTGTGTGTGTGTGTGTGTGTGTGTGTGCAAATCACAGGATTCCTTTATTTTCTAAAACCGAGGCATACTCCATTGAGTGTAAGCAGCACATCTTCTTTCTTTGTCTATCAGTTGATGGACACTTAGGATGGATCCACTTCCTGGCTGCTTTTGCTCTTTCTGATATCTTGGCTTCATTTCCTTTCCGTGTAGTCCCAGCTGATACCATCACACACTAGCTCTACTTTAAGTTTTTAAGGGACCTCACATTGCTTCCTACAACACCTGCACTAATCTCCTCAATTGTGTCCAAGGCTTCTTTCTCTACATATCCTAAACAACAGTTGTTTTTTTATTATTATAATTTCCCTGAGAGCCAGTACAACAGGTGGGATTTTAATTTTCATTTTCCTAGTGGTGGTTTAGTGATATTAAAGCTTTTTCATTTAACATTGGCTATGTGTGAACCATCTCACTGTTGATTCCGTGCACAGTGTGGGATGAGAGTCTAATTCCAACATTTTGCATGTGGTTACCCATTTATCCCACTTATGGAAGCGAGTACCTTTCCCTGTTCTATACCCTTGGCACTCTTGTCGGAAACAGAGTGTGAATTCACGGCTTTATTGCTCGGTCCTGTCTTTTGTTCTAACGGTCGGTCAATGTGTCTGTCTTTACGCCAGTATAAAGCTCTTTTGATTACTGTACCTTTGCAGTGGGTTTTGGAATCTGGTAATGTGATGCCTCTGGCCCTGCTTTGCTTTTAGATTGCTATAATGGTTGGGATCTTTTGTGGTTTCACAAGAATTTTACTATTGCTTTCCCTGTTTCTTTGAAAATATAATTTGAACTCTGATTGAGAGTGCATTAAACCTGTAGATTGCTCTTCCCACAGGCTTTTAAGACAATATCGATTCATCCAATTCACGAAAATGAGATATCTGGATTTTTCTCATTTATTTGTGTCTTCTTCAATGTATTTCATCAGTGTTTTATAGTTTTCAGATGTAAATATTCTCCTTCTTGGTTTTATGTTTTACTTTTTAGTTAGGTAGTGAGATAATTTTCTCACTTTTAATTTTGGGGTAGGGTAGTTCATTTTTAGTATACAGAAACACTTGTTATATTTTGATTTTCGTGTTGTGAAATTTGGCTGAATTCTTATATTGATTTTAATGTTATTTTTGGTGGAGTCTTGGGGACTTATGTGTAAGACTATGTTACCTGCAAACAGTCATTTTAGCGTCTTTCCCATTTGAGTGCCTTTCTTCCCCCTTTTGCTGCTTAGTTCTGGTTTTGACTAGCACTGTTAAGTAGAAGTTAAAAGAATATGTCTCTTCAATTTTTTGGTAAGAAGAGGTTAGCTGTGGACTTTTAAAATATGGCATTTATTATAAATTGTACCATTCCTTCTATACTTATTTCTGAAATAGTTTTTTTTTAACAGTGCAATTAAAATTTGTTATATGCTCTCAGCTCATCTTTTGAAGTAACCATACACTTTTTTTTCGTTCTGTTATTGTGGCATATATTTTATGTATATGGCATCAGATGGGTAAATCCCACTTGATCGGGGTGAATACTGCTTTTATATGCAGTTGAGCTTCAATTGCTACTATTTTTGAGGAGATTTTCTTTTTTACCTGTGGTCATCAGAGATATTATTGTCTGATAATTTCACTTTCTTATCTTCTTGCCTTTACTATTGGGATGATGCAGGCAGAAAAACACCTATGGGACGATCCTTCCTCTCATTTTCTGAAGAGTTTGGAGCAGTTTTCCTCCTCTTCCTCTTCCTCTTCCCTTCTTCCTCCCGTTGTCTTCCTTTACTTCCTTCTTCTCTTCACACCAGGCACGCTCTGTCGGTGAGCTACACCTCCAGCCTAGCAGAGCTTCTTCTGTTCCTCAGATGGGGGTAAAATTCAATAGCCAAACTTTAGGTGTAATTGTTCCATCAGCAGCAGTCTGCTCAGATTTCCTTCTTCTGGTGCGTAGACCTTAGGAGGTTGCGTGTGTCTAGTTATTTATCCATTCAGTACAGGCTAGCCAGTGGGACGGCGTGAATTTCTCTCCAGTAGTCGCTCAGGTCCCGGAATCAGTTGTAATGTCTCAGATCTTCACTTGCAGATGTGATTGTGAGCTCCCTCCCTCCCCCTTCCTTCTTCCCCTCCTTTCTCTCCTTCTCTCCCCTCCCTCGCTCTTCTCCCTCCTTCCTCTCATTACCCCCCTCTTTGCCTTCCTCCTTCTGATTACTTATTTCTACTTTTATTTTTATCATTTCCTTCCTTTTAGTAATTTTATGCTTAGTTGAAAAGATACAAGTTGTTGTGTACAGGTTACTGATTCATATACTTATTAAAAACAGAGTAAAGTTTAATAAAAGCCATAGTTTATATTAATTCATTAGTAGTAAGTGAGAAAGAAAAATCCAACACATATTGACCATCTTGAAAGAGGAATACAGCATACTGCTTGGAATAATCCACACCCCTGGAACATGCATTTGTACACCATGCATTCTAGTCTGTGCAGGTGTGCACAGTTAGGAAGCCTTATAACACTGGGTAGGGATTGTTTTAGTGTATACCCCCAAACAGAAAGAACATGTTCCTTTATTTAAAGATTCTCTTAATTGTCAAATAAAACTTCGTACTCTGAGAGAAGAAGGACATAACACTATGAAACCTTATTTGGGAAATAATCATGTGAACCTATGATATGAAAATATTATATGTTTTATATCTCTATCATTAATTATCCAGATTATTATTTAGTATTGTCTGATAATTGGGGTAAGAAAACTGATTCTGTGTTCGGGGCTGTAACTACATTGCTTTAGAGGCTGAGGCAGAAGGATTTCCCTGTGTTCCAGTCCAGCCTACACTTCAAAATGAGACCTTGTCCCAACCAACAAACAAGAATGTAGGATCTAATCCTCTAAAACTAAAGGATAGATGAGGTGAACAAAGAAACTCTTAGTAGCTAAGTTTTGATGAGAGAAAGAGGGAGGGGGGGGATTACGATTAACTTATGAAGGTTGAATATAGCCTAATAAGTGATAGTTGATTGTAATAAAGCAGAGAGTTAATATAAGTGATATAAAATATAACATCATTATATAAAGAAGAAACAAAATGAAGTATGTTTTACAAGGGGTTAACATAAATGGATGTTTTATTTCCTCTGGAGACACGTCTACAGCCCTGACTATTAGTTATACTACCCTTGTGGTATGTAGCACAAAACCTGTAAAGCAAATGCCCCTTAAACAGGTAGTTACCATAATGAGGTAGAGAAAAGGATATGCCTGAAATGGAGCCTCATATAGTATCGAGATAAAACAAAGACTTAAAGTTCATTGCTACTGGAGAACACACTGTACATTTAAAGAAAAAGAGCGGCGACTTCAGAAAACGTGAAGACTAAGAAGAGGGAGCTAAAGGGTGGACTCAGGTCGGTGTCTACATACAGGCAGTACTTCTGTGTAATTTTAATAAAATAGTTTTTAAGTTCCCCAGAAGATTTTTGACAGGGCAAGTCAGTACAATTCTCCATTCCCTCCCACAGAGTCTACTGTCAAAACTTCCAGTTAGGTGTGCATAGGTAGTATCGATTCTGGCACATACTACTATCTTTCTATACGTACATAGCTATGAGGAATTGTAGTTTTAAAATTTGGTACAGTAGGATATTTACAACAACTGTTGGTAAAATAGGACAATTGTAATTACACCTAGACACTAAGACAGCCATTCGGATGGCTGATGTAACTATTAAACAGCTACTAGGCATGATAATATAGAGCATAGATTCAGCGGAGAAAGCAATGATTCATACGCTAGTGGAATAGAGCAAGGTAGCATAGTAGTTCATTGCGATACTCTGAATGGTGTTCAAGTTAAAATGTAGAAGATGTTTATTTATGGAATCTCCATGTTCAAGCTAAAACCTAGGAGATGTTTCTTTATGGAATCTTCCTATAATGCTTGGGGACTGTAGTTGTCTTCATGTAATAGTAACTATGCATGTCAAAGCACACAGAAGCACAGACAGACATGGAAAACTAAAACAATCAAGTATAAGTGGCTTCAATGAGAATCTGCTGACTCTCGACTAAATAGATCTGTGTTCTTACGATGACATCATCAGTTCTCAACTCTGATCCTGTGGCTTTGGGCTTCTTGGGAAGGTATATTTGATTTTCATTTGGACATAGGCATCTTTAAAAAAGTTTTAAAAGTAGTAAAATAGCTGTTATATTAGGAATATAACCTAGAAGAAGGACTAAGATAATCCTTGTTCTAGAGACACAGACTTTAACAAAATCTCACTACCAGATATGTGACACCTTTATAGTTGTTGGTCAAGGGATTCAGAAGAGACCTCCCCGCCCCCCAACAGTACAGATTATTGCTATTGACCTTGGTTGCCTCCCTGAAGTTGAAGGTCGGTTCTTACTGCTGAAAGACACCATACATCTTACACATAAGACTTAGAAAATTTGAATTGGAAATAACCAAGAGGCTTCCTCCCTGAAGACTGGCTTGCATAGTACTGGAAGGTAGTATGCAAATTGCCTATGGAGTAAAACAGCCAACAGTTCTGTGCTATGATGCTTGTGAACCACAACGATGATAAGTATGATACAATATTCCTAAGAAGGCAATAATAGCAGCACTTATATCGTGGTGGTAACCAACGGTGGTCTAATTGGACTCAAGGCCTACTTAATAGGAGGGAAATCATGCCTGGTACTGTAAATCTAGCCAAGTACATATGGTTTAGTCATGACATGGATTGTAGGGAAGAACCTACTACTTTTCTATACCTGTATAATTCCTAACTGCATTCTAAAATGTATCCTTATACCCACAAATAAGTGTACTCTCACACTTCATCAAGGACATGTCTTTGTCAGCAGAAGGAGACCATTATAGAAAAGCCACACCTTGTTAAACAGCTGCCTGTGGGGAGCTTCTCCCAACTGATACATTTACAACACAATTGCTACATTGCACCTAAAGTTCAGGGAACATGTAGCTAGTGGATGCAAAGATTTACGTTTTGCAACTGGGGAATGGACAATGAAAATGTCCTTTATACAATAGGATGCTACTAAGCTATAAAGAAAAGTGAAATCGTGAAATTTTCAGGTAAATGGATGAAAGATTATATTGAGCAAGGTAACTCAGACCCAGAGAGACAGGATGGCACATATTCTTTCTCATCCACGGTTCTTGGCTTCAAAACTTCAGAGGTGATGTAAGCTGTGGCAACCACAGAAATATTGACTAAATAAGTTGGGAGATCATGGTTTATCTGGGAAATTTTACATATGATATCTCCAGGTTTTGACTACTGCTTGTATAAGAAGAAAATCTGTGGCACTTTGGGAAATTTTAAGTAAACATTATTGTTTAATTCATGAAACTAAATAGGAGCATTAAAGAAAGGGACAAGAAAAATGTTTCTAAAGAAGACTGCTTTCCAAAATTCCTATGACTGTAAAGTATTAATTGTCCCATCTCTATAGTTTCAAATCTTCAACAGCCTCAATGCTGTAAATTTCTACCTGTATAAATGAAACTCCTTGAGAGTCTTTCAGAAATGCATCCAATGGCTGTTGCAGTACCTGGTGGGTCAATATTTAATGACTTTAACAGGGGCAGGTTCAGGCTTAGAACTGGTGGCAAGGAGAAAATACGCAAACGTAGAAAGGCAATTTGTTGCAAATTTAATGTAGCAGAACATGATTGAAACATGCTCATCCGTGACATGTAATTTCCGTTCTTAAAAGGGTTAGTGGAACGCTGGGTTGTGGAAGTCTGTGATTTCACTGCTGAGGGGTTTCTTTGCCAATGGATTTTGGTTTCCAAAAGCCACACCCACCAGAATCTTCACAGAGGGGTAGGTCTAGGGTACTGGTGCAGGCCATGGATAACCTTGAGTAAAGTCAAGTGATATTTCCTTAAATTTTCAACAACCTTGCTTCTGTGATTTTCTATACAGATTTAGAGGCCCAGCCAGTGACAGTGAATTGCGAAGGGGAGCCACAGAGGAAGGAGAACCTTAAATCCTATTAGGCCATTTTATTTTTTTTTCTGAATTTCCCTCCCTTCCATCCCTCTTTGGAGTGCACTAAACCCTTCCTGTTGGATGCTGAGCCAGCCTCAGTGGGTGCAGCTAAGTAGATGACATTTGATTTAAAACTAACTATGAGAAACCCCTTTAAGGCCAAGTACTCAAGCATCCTTCCTCTTCACTCCGGGGCATCCATGGTTGTATATAGTGCCCACAAGGAAGTTGTGGTACCCAACCAGTTGTGTGGAAGGTGTCCCTTCAGTAACTGGGCTGATAGCATAACACCTCATCACCCTCACATATGTCCAGCTGCTTGCATCTGCTGTGACACTATCAATTATGGGACTTTCTGCTTCCTTCCTCCCTATCATCTGCTTCCTGGGACACCCGAGACACAACCACCCTCAGTGCTTCAGGGTACACTACCCAAGTGAGGCAAAGGCAGGTGACACACTCTGCATCGAAACTTGCTTTCTTTATAAAGACAGTCTGCTTAATCACAGCAGATTCTAAAGGATTGTCCAATGATTTATATCATAAAATAAATCTGATTAAGAACTAGGAGAGGACTGCTAACAAGTGATTTTCATTTGGGAGTCTGAAAATGGATTGGTATATTTTCAAATTACTTCAGGGGTTTAGGAGATGGTCCAGCAAGCAAGAGTGCTTGCTTCGCAAGCCTGAAGACACAGGTTCAAATACTGGTACCCACATCAAAAGCTGGGAGTGGCCACATGTACCTGTAAGGCCAGAGTTGTGGTAGCAGAGGCAGGAGGATTATTGGGGCTCAGTGGCTGCCAGACTAGTTTGCAGCTTAGTGAGAAGCCCTGTCTCAAAGGAATAAGGTGTTAAGAGGTGGAATAGTAAACATGATCTACTTTTTACACACACACACACACACACACACACACACACACACACACACACACACACATACACACACACACACATACACACACACACACACACACACACACACACACACACACACACTATTTCAGATAGCACACAGAATGGAGAGGTGAGCCAATCAGTAAAAATTAAACATTTTTGAGGACACTTTTTTAAAACAAGGTCTCACTATGGGTGGGGACAAGCCTAGCACTCCTTATGTAGACAAGCCTGGCCTGGAATGCAGAGATCCACCTGTCTCTGTTTTCCAAGTGCTGGGACTATTGGCTATGTGTGCCACCATACCCATATTACAAGGCCTTTAATTTTGTGAAAATATAAAGTTATTTTGAGAATCTGTGATGCTCAGTAACCCGAGCTATACCCTTATAAAAATGAGGAAATTCACATTTAGAGTCTGGTCCTTGGCAATCACCATGTAAAATATTCTTAGCTTTATGTAACGGTTTTAAGCAGGAGAATAAGTGACACATGACACACTCCATTTTCAGGACCTTATATTTATATAAACAAACCAGGAAGAAATGGGCTGTTTTTAGTGGCTTTAGTCCTCTATGTATGTGGGTGATAATGTGCTCTTACATTTAGTACTGGTTGTTAAATATGAATTGAGTGTGTACCTGGGAACTTTAATTTATAGATATCCCCTCTTGGAGAATATGGAGTATCAACACTGTCCTCTTATTACTCAGAGTTTTATTACTGGCCTGAAATTCACCGGCTAAATGACTGTCACGAGTAACACATAACGCTGGAAAGCCAAGTGCTGACTTATTAGGGCATGAAATATTGGAGGGATCATTGGGGTGTTTAATACCATGACTGGCTCGGCTTGTCTTCTCATCACATTTGATGGAAGAATCAGCCAAATCCAGGGAATGAAACGTTATTAAACAAAGCAGAGTCATTTCTATACATGCGGGCCCCTCTCAGCGACTGTCGATCATTTCGGACTATTTTAGAGGCACATCTTTACACTCACGCAAGGCACTCAGAGGAAAAAAATGGAAATGACCCGTCGGTTCGCCAACTGATATGGTGGCGAGTTACCAAATTTAAGCCATTGATAAAATTTTAACGCGATTTAGATCAAGACAACTGCCCCCTTTCCCCCTCCTTTCTAGCATACCTTAAGAAGAGAAAGAAAAGCTGGGTGGGTGGTGGCACAAGCCTTTCATCTCAGCGGAGAGGCAGGTGAATCTCTGTGAGTTTGAGACCAGACTGGTCCACAGAATGAGCTGCAGGCCAGGACAGTCGGAGCAGAGAAAATCTGTCCTCAAGCAGAGAAGAAAGGAACTAAAGATGAAGAGAATGGCCGTCAAAGTCTGAGACACTGAAGACAGAGAAAAGATGCTCTGTGCAGGGAAAGGGAAGACTGAATGGTGTGGCGTCCCGAGCAAGGTGCCTGCAGATTCCCTGCCTGGGAGCCTAAAGCAAAGTCCTGCCTTTGGGATCTGGCATCTTAGTTCCTAAGGCTTAGAGCCACTCGCCTGCACTGGACTCTCCTGAGCTGGCCACCAGGTGGCTGTAAAAAACCATGTTTGCGCACTGGTGAACCGCCTGAGCCTTGGGAAAATTCATATTAAGAAACACGGCTTCAGAAAGGAATGTCTCCTGCGGTAGTGTTTCTCAGTGGTGAGCTGTTGCAGTGAAAGAGAACTTTTAGCTTTCAGATTAGCTTATAAGAGAACACGGCATAATTGGAAACCCGTGACACTATAACCAAGGCCACCCAGGTAGCTGGCATCCGGGCTGGAACAGCTCTTGCCCACAGCCTCTCAGCAGCCACGGTTGGGACTCTGCTTACTCCATCCATTGGCATTCACTAGTTTCCTGGGGTTCACCTGCAGCTTGCTCCTACGTACATTAATTTCTATAGTCGTCCCAAACTTTAGAATGTAATGTATGCTTGGGAAAAATGACCTCCTCTCTGTGGTCTCTGTTTCTTTGAGATGTCTTTCTTCTTGGCACGTGTCCTCAGAGGCTTAGTTTGGACTTTACCTGCTCTGTGAGACTTTCCTAGGAGCAACCCCACTTCGAACCAGAATCTTATTTTGGAATATCCTAGCACAGACATTTTGAGACTTCTTCACATGTTTACTTACTGTTTTATCTAGACATCGTACATGTCTTTAAGGAAAGTCTTTTGTGTTATTCTTACAACAGAGTATGGAGCATGCTCACAATCTAAAATAAATGAATGAATGAATGAATGAATGAATGAATGAATAAATAAATAAATAAATAGCATGTGTGGCATGATAGCATCTCAAACATGCTACCCTATCTCTGAAGCTAACCCTTTTTTTTTTTTTTTTTTTTTTGTGGAAGAGTACAGCAGAATAACTGTATAATGAAGGCATGTCACATGACTCTGGGATGTACTTCTACATCTGTAAAGAAAAGCCTGATGAGAGAGGCAGTCAGGAACCACAAGTTTGTGTGTTGTTTGCTCCCTTTTATGTCTGTCTTACACTTACCAACACTGATACTAACAAGGGCATACCTAGCTAAAACATATTTTGCATAGTGAAGGTTTAAAGTAAACATCATCTCTTGAATTGTTACTATTCTCCAGGGAAGTCCAGGTACAGAGTTATTCACAATTATCAACCCAGACTTTGCATACTCCCTTGGGAACATGATACTAAAAGCTGGTGATTTGGATGGTTATCAGTTAAAATGAGCTGGGGTTCAACGCAGGACAAAAGTCCTGACACTTTGGTGTCTTAACATAGTAAGTGTAGCAAAGGGTTTCTGGCCCCGACTTTCGGGCCTAACTTCAAAGTTTAGGCCAGCAGACCCACAGACCCGCAGAGACACACAGATGCTAACAACAGTTTTAGGCTGATTGGTCTAAGGCCCACGCATATAATTTGCTAACTCTTTACCCTTAATCTAACCCATGACTCTTATCCTGTTCAGCCATGGGGCTCAGTACCTTTTCTCAGAGCAGCATAGTTGTCCTTTGCTTCTTCCGGCTTCTCTCTGACCTTCTGCTCTGTTCTGCCTGTTCCCAGAGTCTTCTTAGTCTCGTAGCCCAGCCCACACTTCCTGTCTGCCTTTGGCCAATCAGTGCTTTTTATTAAACTGATAGATGGGGACAATTATTTACAATGGAACAACATAACCCCCCTACAAGTAAGTGCTTATTTCTTGTGTCTGCTACATGTCTGCTGCAGTATAGGTTCTGCTCTTTTTTAATGTCCTTACTCAGGGATGCAGGGTAGGGCTGACAGCATCTCACTGATGACAGACCCAAGTGGGTCCTGGATCCTGAAGGTTTTAGCCTCAGAGAAACACATGTCATTTCTGTTTCTGTATCATAGACCAAAGTCACCTGGCCATAACCCCATTCAATGTACAGAAGTGACGTGCAATCCAACCCTATAATTACAGGAAATAAACCAAGAAACTGGTAAACAGGACAGCAAACAGGCAGTGAGAAATACTCAAAGCATAGCTAACACCAGCCAGTCACCAGGAATGGTTGACTAGCTAGCTATGGCTAACACACATGGTGAATACACCAATTGTTTCCTTTGAAACTTAACAAATGTGAAGGAAGGCAAATAAATGTTGAAATCCAGATTTTAGTGCATTTACTGTTTTTAGACAAACGATATATGACTCTGTAGTATAATCTTAGGTTTTATATGTAAAGGAATTTATTTTGGTAATAAAACTTGGAAGAAAAAGGAGTCAGAATAAATCACCCACAGCATGTTGAATTTTATTTTTAAATAAATTACAGTGTATACCAACTAATTGGGATCTTGCATGTGTGCAACAAATTCAAACGCTTAGAGAAGGTACTTGTTTATTTTCTATTTTAGGCTAATTATAATGAGATGCAATTAGCCAGGTGATAGTCTTATTGATGAGATCATTCATCAGTAGGTATGGCTGTGTTGCCTCATTCTGTCTTGAGGTATAGTTTTATATCTGTAGAAAAAGGAAAATCTAAATAATTAGTATAAAAATTCTAGAGGAGACTCTGATAGGGCATTGTGGTGATATATTGTATATTTAATAAAATTTGTCTGGATTATCAGAGGACAGAATCACCCACAGTCAAGCCATGAAGGTCAGGGAGTGGTGACCTATACCTTAAACCCCATCACTCGGGAAACAGAGATCTCTCTTAGTTCAAGGCCTAATAGTCAGTCCAGGCAGAAAACCCCATCTAAAACAAAACAAAATATAACAAAAACAAAAACAAAACAAAAAAACAGAACAAAAGCAAACCAGCAAACAAACAGCTGGAAAGATGACTGTCTTCTGATATTCCAGACTATTCATTTTGTTTTGTTTATTTTGGTTTTTGTTGACACAGGGTTTTCTGTGTAATAGTCCTGCTGTCTTGGAACTTGCTTTGTAGACCAGGCTAGCCTATTCGACACAGAGATCCTCCTGCCTGTGCCTCCCAAATGCTGGGACTAACGTGCCACCTCCGCCTGGTTTTCATGGCATGACTGTGGGTGATTCTGTCCTCTGATATTCCAGACAAATTTTATCATCATAGGGCTCTTGGAATTTGTTTCTTTGGTTCTCCCCAAATGGGAAGGGCTGACATTTATGGCCTATGTAATATTCTCAGAGCAAAGGAGACATTACTGGGAGAAAGGACAAGAACACACAAAACCCCACAGACTGAGGAAATAGTTCAGTGGGCGAGAGCTTTTGTTTTGAGAGTGAGCCTGTTTTTTTTTTCCTTTTAATTAAAAAAAAAGGTGAGAGATAGTAGGAAAAAAATCCATGAAATTAGCACATACCATTTAGAACCACAGATAAGCACATAGGTAGAATCATATGATTCTTTAAGAACAGATGGAAACTTTTGGATGGATGGCATGCATTATAACCTCTTGGAAACTTGAAAAATGAAGTTTGTGAATCAGGCCATTTTGTTCAGTCTCTTCACCCTCATGCACAGAGACTTTGTGATCTTAAAGCTATCCATGCAGGTAGATTAAGTCAAGACATTTTGTTTCAAATGCATCACTAACATTTCCTGTATCGGCAGGGAATGAAGGGGACTATGGAGAGGAATAGGGGACCACACACCTGATGACCATGGCTGACTTACAAATCAGGGTTTCTCTGCTTTTAATGAAAAGTTGGTATTCTGGCCCAGACAACTTTTTATCATGGAGGTTCATCTTGAGTAAAGATGCTCAGCAGTACCTCCAGCCTCTACTTCCCAACAGATAGCATCACACACGCTGGCAAGCAAACATGTATCCTATCATTGCCAAGTGTTTCTAGGAAGAAAAGTAACCTTCAGCTATGGACTAGTTTTACACGAAGAATATTTTCCCATCTTGAACCTTGCTACATTTTTAAAGAAATTGATGTTTTTCTTTTTTGAGACAAGGTCTCATGAAGCTCAGGCTGGCCTCGAATTTTCTAAGCTCCGAAGAATGACCTTGAACTTCTGATTCTCTTTACTCTACCTCCTGAACACTGGAGCTACAGGCATGCACCCCCACATGTTTTATACATGCTGGAGCTAACACTTAAGGCTTTGTGCATCCTAGGCAATCACTTTATCCACTTTATCCACCACATCTCCAGTCCAAGAAATAGTTTTTCAACCATTTTTAATTCTAAACTTTCTATAGCAACTTATATTTTCCTTTCATCAAACCACATAACCATTTACATTTATTCTTGTGACTCCCACTTAATAATCATAGTAATCCAGATTACCCATTAAGGACATGTTTGGCGATCTCTAATGGATAACTGAAACTCTACCAAACCCTATATACTGTAATTTGTCCTAAATATCCAGCTGTGTTGTCATAGAAAATCAGAATTAGTCTCTTCCCATGTTTATGATCTTGTGTGTTTTTGTTTTTTGTTTTTTGCAACATGGCTTGCTCTTGTGATTTGGGCTATTATTGATATAAAAGTTAATTGAGCACAATGTGAGATATTATGTCAGGTAATCTAATGATTAAGATGGTTGCTAAGTCACTAGTGCAAAGGTAGTGTATACAGTGTAGATACACCAGGCACAGTGAAACTTTATTACACTCCTCAGAATACTGTGCAATTAAAGAAGTATGGGTTATTTATTTCTGTAATTTTCCACTTAATATCTTCAGACTATGAATTATACTCTCAAGTGAGGAGAAAAGCCTTTCAATAACAGTAATTTAAAGCTGGAGACAAAGTAAGGAAGAAATATATAATTGCTCTTGGGAAATCACCATAGAATAACATCAACTATGTTTGCTTGTTCGTAACCATTTCAAGCCCAAAGCAGATTATTTTTGTAATTTGTCAACTTGAAGGAAACTGGAAAGAAGGGAAATTCCTGTGGGAAGATTTCTACACATTAACTTAGATTCTTAATTTGCTATAAATCATGGGCCCAGAGGCTTCAAGCTCACCATTCAGGTGTATTGGTCCAACCCTAGGTTTATCTTTGCGACTTAGAGCAAGTGCATGGCTTACGGACCAAATGTGAGAGGTGGGAAATGGAGAGGTAAGAGGTAGTGTAGATGAAAAACCAAAATGGGGGTGGAGGTGTTTCTTAAATCCAAAGTAGATGGATTGCATCTTACATAAATGCTTCAGCACTGTGGTCCAGGTTCATGAAGTTCCCCAGTGCTAAGAACTTGGAAGCTGGACCATCTTTGCTACCACAGAAGCATGAGAATCTTACAGTTATCTCTCAGGTGATGCTCATCGCCAAGCTTTTCATATACCAAACTAGCATTCTAGAGCAGGAGCAGTTTCCCCGGGACCATTCATAAATGAGCACAGGCATTCTGGTTCTTATACACAGAAGGGGAATGAACAGTTACTAAATGCTCAAAGATACAGAAGCCAGTGTGCACCAGGGAAGCTCTGGCTGAGGCTGAGGTCCCCGTGCAGGTCACCATACTCATTTTTCTGATAAGAGCTTGACAGAGCAACACACTCAAACAATACAGTTTCTTAAAGACTCATAACCCATGTATGATGTCTCCCTGTTCACATGGCTGAAAAAGAGATCTAAAAAATGATATTTTAGAACATGTAAAATTTGCATGAAATTCAAATTTTAATGTCTATAGAAAAAGTTTTATTGGAGCACAGTAGCATCTACAGATTGCCCCTGTTTGTTTGTACAATATAGCTTCGGAGTTGAGTAGCTGTGACAGAGACCATATGGCTTACAAGGCATGAAATATTTACTATCTGCTCCTTTAAAAATAAAACAAAACAAGGCAAGTTTGCTGACCTCTGCCCTAGATACATATCAGATGAACTATTGTTAGTGTAGACAGGTAATATGACACTTTTAGCTTTGCTATTTGGGATTATTAAAATTGAGAGTGGCTAGGGGCATTAAGGACATTTGGAAGAATTATTTCAAAGTAAGGTTGTGACAATAAATAGGAGTGTGTGCAAAGCGCCAGGAAGATGCACCATGTGACAGCCACTCTGAAAGAAAGAGAGCTGTTTACCTGACTGGCTAATATTTCCCTTGGATGAGCAAATAGTGTCACTGTTAAGGAAGAGATGGGATTGAGCAAAGGTTTGGAAGCCTCTACAGAAATCCCACGAACACTCCTTGAAGGGTGAACTGCAATGTAAATTCTCAAATGATGTCTCTGGGTTCTTCTTTTCTTTAAACGAGCCTGAGGCAGCCTGTGGTAAATTAAAGAGTTGTGTACAGAATCTATAAGACTTACTGATAGTAGTAGAGATCATGGGGAAGTTTCACAGGTGAGAATTTATGGGGAAAGAGCAACTCAGAGTGGTTTAATGTGATTACCCTTCTTGTGGCAGAGTCATCAGTGAAGTCACTGCCTAGGAAGGTGTCCTGCCAGAATTCCTGCTTTGGAGAACACTTCCTCCATTCCCTTACTTCCCTGGAGATGTTGCCTTTTCCTCAATCGTGTGGCTGGCCTCAGATATTTCACCCACATTCTAAACAGAAGCGGGACTGTTCCTATGTCACACAGCCTGGAGCTATTTGTTCCTGGTCTTATACAATGGAATAGGTTTAGGGGGACAGCAAAGTACAGGAAGTCAGGTTCTCCTTTGGTCGCTGTGGGACGATGTCTAAGAAAGGACAGAAGCAAGTGCAGGAGGCAGAAGACAGGAAGAAACGACAAAGAAAAAAGTGGCTGTGTTTTAAAGTGGGTTTTTTTTCTATTGTACTAGGGCTACGGGGGGATATTTTAACATCTACAAATTTAAATTATCTTTAATTTATTTGTCTAGTATTGCTAAAGTATAATGCGTGCCTACAGTGTCATTCTAACAAAAGGCATTTTTCCATGGGAATGAGTATAGGGTATTTTAGGATACAACCCTTTGAATGTCAGAGAACCACTCAGAGGTTAAAAAGAGTACTTAAAATAGAAGTATTTCTTTAAAAATTATCATCAAACAACAAACAGGCGAGCATCTTCATTTGCTGATCCACCTTAATGGCCCCTGAGTTATCTCATTTTGATGAGCTCAATAGACATATACAGATATCAAGAACAAAATCAAACCAAATGAAGTCAGGCCATGAGGGAAGCCATAGCGAAGTGTGTGGCAGACCCCTTGCTGAAACACTGCCAGAGGAAAAAGGGCACAGCTGCACGTAAAGGGACAAATATACAAATGGTGGCAAAGCAGAGCTAAGGGCACCTTTTCAAAATAAGTAAAATTAAACCAAAGCCTACCAATACTGTCGGCTTAGGATTCTGTACTCTGTGGCCTTTCGAAACCCATTGTCTACATTTTCTGATTCATAGATTATGCTTCTTATTGTCACTGAAGACATCTACTGTCTACAATTATTACCATTTTAATCTTTAGCATTCATGATTTGTGATGCTTTCCTTTCAGCCAACTGAAGCTCTGCTCATCTATCAATTCCGTCACTGAACTTATGTGAGTTAAGTCACTAGTTTCTAGCTTTGACCCTTTTTTAAATTTAAGTTTTTAAACCATAAAATAAACAGCAACTACTTTGTGTGGCATTTTAGGTGATTTTGCTAATAGGACTAATTATTATTATTTCTATCAATGGGCATTTAAAAGATCCCCTCTCCCTAGAATGGGATAAAAAATGGCTAGCTATGGAGACTTGCACATGGAACCTTGGTGCTTGGGGGCGGGGGTGGGGGCTGAGGTAGGACTGGGGTGAGTTCATGGCCAGTGTGGGTCACTTTATCAGTTTGAATTCAGGATACATGGTGAGATCCTGCTTCAAAAAACAAAACAAAAACGTATAAACTATTATAAGCATTTAATTTATGTTTTAGAGAAATGTGTAGACTTTATTTCCATAGTCAGACCCTACCGATGTCAATAAAATGTATTAATCATGTTTTGAAAACCTTGGTTTTCTTACTTGGGTGTTTAAAGGTCATTTCTGAGAGAAGCCCGCACAGTTCCTTCCAGAGTCGCTGTCGGAGTCTATTACTGAACTTCCATCTAATTTTACATTGTGAATTTGAGAGTTTTAGAGGTTTTCAAGTTTGAAATAGTATGTTTTCCTGGAAAATGGAATTTATTTGCACTGCTCAGTGGTTCCCTATCCCCAAAAGACCTTGATTTAAAATTTACTTATTACCAATATTATTGTACCTTTAAGTTTTCACCTGCCTGTTACGTCTCCTTGATTCTTTTATTTCTGAGTCCTCTATAAAACATTAGCTCCTTCTACATCATGTTTATTTAGTTTATTTAGCCCATGATATGAATAATACACACATACGATTTACTTCATATAACAACATATATTTAAGAGGGCTGTTTCTACACTCTAGTTTTCCATGATCTATTACTTCTTATTGCTACTTCCTAAATTACTTATTTTTTTTTTTTTTTTATGTTTTGAGATTCTCTGCTGTCAGCTTTCATGCTGAAGACCATCCGAAGCTGAGCTTTTCCCAACTCTCTTTACATCATTTTAAAATAGAAAGAGTTCAGAAAACGCTCTCAGTAGCTCCTGCTGGACTTGTACAGTCTTTGTTTAATAATTTTTTTCTTGCAATCCCTTTATAACTCCCAGATTTAGCTGTTAATATTTTACCATATAGTCCTTAAATTTTTCAGTTATGTTTTTATTAATTCCTGGAGCCTCTCTCATGATGTTTAAGGAGTTTCTCTGAATTACCCCCTTTTATGTAAGTTAAATCTTTTGGTCTCAGCTCTGTCGGCTTTTGCTTCTCATTCCGCAGGCTTGTTCTGCTGTGAGAACTCTTCTCATTTAATTGGCTGTTGCTTTCTTCACTGGCTGCACAGAAGCCTCTCTCCTCCCCTTTATGACTCAGGTCTGGCATGAGCAGGGCTTACGGCCTAGCCATGCAGCAGACAGAGCCTCTGCTTGAGCACTCTATGCCAACAGCAAATAGTAAATGGTAAATTGGCAGATGCCAATTTCCAAGTCTTAAGTTTAATCAATAAGTAGTGGAATGAGCCAGTTTTAACCGGCCTATTAACCAATGGATTATACATATATATTAACCAAATTATTTTAACCTTAAAATGCTTTTGTGAAGGAAGAGTAATCATTTGAAACTTCTCAATAACAGCTTGGTGCTTAGAAAATTGTATTACTATAAGATAATGGAGTTTGAGATGTGAATTATAAATTTTACTAGGTATGTGCAAAATGTTCAGTTTTCTGAGAGAAGATGTTAAATTGCAATAGTCTGTCTTATCAGAATCAATAAATAATCTAGATCACTGCTTAACTCTTTACTTCCTCTTGCCTAAAGCTTATTTATATTAAGAAATAACTTAGAAGCAACTAGCAAATATTTTACAGAAAAATTATGGCTATGCTTCAGGCATGAATAGTAAACACTTATTCAGAGTCATTTAATGCTGGTTTGAGATTAGAATCATTTTTACTTAATAACAAGCTTATTCAAGATAATTTTTAAAATGCAGCATAGCTACAATTATGATAAATAAGTGATAAATGTTTTTCACCTGACTAAGCTGCTGGATTGATCAATGCATTAGTTGAAATCCATCCTGAAGCAAAATGGATACCATGGAAATCTCGTGAGGTTTCAGCTTAGATGATTAGGTGTCCATGGTACTAAAATTCTGCAGTGAGTATCTGATAGGTGTTTCTTGAGTACCTGGAAAATAGAAACTGACAATATCTATTTCATACCGAATATCATTGTTATTTCCAACACATTAATATATTTTCATACACTTATGGTGTGTGTGTGTGTGTGTGTGTGTGTGTGTGTGTGTGTGTACATGTTCATGTGTGTGAATGTGAACACATGAAGATGTCAGAGGATACCTCAGTGTCAGTCCTCACCTCCTTGTTTGAGATGGCATCTTCATTGTTTCTACACTGCACACATCAGGCACATTGGCCCTGGTGCTTTTGAGAATTCTCTGTCTCTGCCCTATCTTGCTGCAGAAGTGCTGGCATTCCGCATACACGCTGCTGTGCCTGGCTTTCCCCGAGTACTCAGGATCCACACTAAGGTCTTCATACTGATGTGGCAAGAGTTTTACTTACTGTGATATCTATCCAGCCCCAGATTATTATTCATAGCCAGCACTTGAAGTTCAGCACAGTAAAAGCAGAAAAGAGATTTTTATCAAATGTATTATAACTTGGTGGACTTTGTACCAGGTGGTAGTCATTTGCTTCCTTACCCTGATAGTACCTTGAACTTTATTTTAATAGTATTTTTTCTATTTATTATTTATTTTTAAACTTTTTATTTTATGTGCATATGCATGTGCATTGCGTTATCAGATATGTGCTTATGTCTGCAGAGACTAGAAGAGGACATTGGAACTTCGTGGCTGTGAGATGTCCACTGTGGGCACTGAGAACTGATCCCGTCATCTGCAAAAGCATTTACTCTATCTCCAATTCCAGGGGATCCAAAGCCTTCTGTGCCATTTCTCCAGGATTCATGTTACATTTAAATTATATGAAACAAAAGCTTGTGGGAAATGATGGATTTCCATAGAGTATATCCCTGGTCCATAACCTGAAGCAGTTAAGAGACAATGTTTGCCTGGTTGGCTCTCTCATGTTCCTGGGAAGCACCATCTTGTTTTCTAAGCCCTGGGCTCTTTGGGGGACACTATGTTCTTGGTCCTGTGGTTACTGAAGGATTTGGATGAAGACACTTTCTATTTACTATTATTTTGTACAGTTTTTGTATCAAATGCTAAAAGTCAATTCTATGCTTGCTGCTCCCTGAAACAAAATGACTACATTCTCAGCTCTGTAGACCTGGTGGTGTGTGAACTCTTTTCTGTGTGAAGGGAATGGTAGGTGAGAATATAAGGAACACAAAGTGCGAGGCATGGCCAGGTAACACTTTTTCTCTGAATTCTTTCTTTATGGATTGGTGGCTTCAGATGTCATTATTCCCTACAGCCACCAGGATGGTTCCAGACAAAGGAACAAGTTCATAGAGTAAGGCCCACAGTGCTATGTTACCATGCGTGGAAGGGTAGTCATTCCTCTTTGGCATAAACTTGTGTACCCCAAGAACAGGTGTGCAAGGCATCCCTTGTTTGCTCACTCTGTGAAACACTGAACCTCATCAGTATCCAGTTTTGTTTTTTTTTTTTTTAAAGGAAATTTGCTGTTCTAATGAATCATTAAAAACCCCTTTCATCCAAACTGTATAATTAAACGCTGTCCTACTGTGTGCTCTATTAACATGTTGTCAACATCCTCCAGGTGGTGTTTATTGGCTTGCTTTAGGAAGGCTAACTATTTAAAAAGGCGCTTCCCAGTGGGATTGTGTCAATAAAGGATTCTGTCATCCACTGTTATGTTACTTTCGTTCTTTGGGGAAACTGATGGTGAACAGGGGAGGCAGCTTGATTGGTCAAGGATTTTCCTTGTAATCATGAGGATTTGAGTTTGATCTCTAGAATCCTTGTACAAACAAAAACCTAAGTGTGGTGGGATGCTCTTGTAACCCCAGATCTGAGGAGATGGAGACAGGCAGATCCCACGGCTTCTTAACCCATTATCTAGTCTACTTGGTGAGTTCCAAGCCAGAGTGAGACCTTGACTCAAAACACAAAGAGAAAAAGAACCGAGGAAGACATCTGATGTTGACTCTGGCCTCCACACACCTCCACACACACACACACACACACACACACACAATGCACACCTGTATGCATGCGTATGCTTACACACATACACACAAGAGAGACAGACAGACAGAGAGAGAGAGAAAGAGAGAGAGAGAGAGAGAGAGAGAGAGAGAGAGAGAGAGAGAGAGAGAGAGAGATTTACTGAGAAAATCAAGACTGTCCCTCCATAGTGCTAGCTATTAAGGGCTTGGGTAGATCTCTGTCCATCTCCTGAAGGAAGTGTTCACCCTCCCACTCTGAGAGTTAGAGAGATCAACTTGTATAGACTTCTGGGTATTCACTGAAACTGGCATGTTCAGCATCCATAAACAAGTTTGAATGTCAGTACACAGATTTCTTCTTAAGAATAAAATTCTAAGCTCTTTACTCACTAACTTTATAAATGTGGCCACCGAGAATAGTCGTACTGATGGATTTCTTCAGGGCAATGCAGTGCAGCCCTATTTTGTGATTAAATCTGATGACTTAGGTGCAAACCTACTAGACTCTCTGTTATAAAGTAGGGAGCTCTGCTTCTGAGAAAGTGTCTCCAATCTCCCAGCTAATAAGGTGAGGAATTAAAGGATCACGTCCAGCCTGCCTGGCTCCTGGCTCAGCCTTTTCCATTACCCACCCTTCACCAGGGAAAATTCACTAAGCAGTAGGGAGAGAAAATAAAAGCCCTTACTGACTGAAATTTTAGCTTTTATGATTTTAAAAGAAAACTCAAGAGTCATTATCATTATTATCTGACAACCCATAAACTTGGCTGTTGTTTGTTCTGTAATCCCAATGTAATTACAGAGTCTGAGTGATATCAACAAAGCAAGCAAGACCTGAGCTCTAACTCAACATATCCTTTACAGCAACACTGCAAATAATTCACAAGTATAATGGTTATAAAAAGTATATTAAAGGCAAAAATGTCCCAGGTTGCCTCCCTTATTTATTGGTCATTTAATCAGTCTCTGCTCTCTGTCTGTCTTTAGCCTAGGCATGAGAAGTGCAGTTAAAATATTTATCCATCATGCCACAACAAAATCCAGATAACCGGTTTAACTTTTGACAAACTTAGGAAGGGCTTTTGGTTTGGATAGGCACAGCCATGGCTGAGGATATGGCAGGGTTTGAAGGGAACAACAAAGATAAACTAGGTTCACTCCTGTTTATGATTAGACCTGTTTTTCAAGGATTGGACTGTGCCCTACCTGTAACCTTAACTACAAAGGTTCAGTGCTGCCTGTTTCAAAAATGACATACATGTCTTTGTTTCAGAAAGTTCATAACCATCTTGCAACCCTACCTTTGTTTCAAAAAGGTTGCTATGGTTACCTTGTTATGACCACTTGTTGCTATGACCACCTTGCAAGCATGTTTTTGTTTCAGGAGGTTTAAGGTCTGTCTTGTTATGTTCTGCTCCTAGGGTCCTGCCTATTTTGCCTACTGACTCCCACATTTGGAAACTCCATACCCCCGAGCTATAAAAGCTTTGTCTTCCTCACATCCAATGCTGACCTCTTGAACCTCACTTTAGGGAGGAGGAAGCCCATGTCCAAGAAATAAAAACTTATTTTAATGAATTGCTTGCCTTAATTAATTTGGTCATGATGATTTGAGTTGGTGGTCTTTCTCCTCCTGTCTTTGAGATTTACACAAGGAAACTGTGTGACTAGAAAGATAATTAAGATTTATATGGCATTGGTCCATTATAGAATGGTAAACATTCAGTTCACCATCTTGAGACATTTAGAATTTACTGTGTTGAAAAGGTCAAGTAGCAGATTAGAAGCTAAGAGTTATCATTTTAAAATATTCAAGTAATATGTATCATACAATTTTGCAATACAAAGAAATTACAAATTTCTCATAGAATTACTGACAAAAATAATCTGCTAATGTTTCTTTTTAATCTATATTATTTATATTTCATCTACATTTAAATATGTAAAGATACATATTTTAAAAACTGACAATACTTTTCATTATTAAAATTTTACTATTATACTCTTATGCTAAGAGTCTTCAAAACATTTTTAGAAAATTTATTTTTAGGGAATAATATTATATGGCTGGGCTTAAATGTTTTCATTCACTTCTTTCTCTGAGGTAGATAAATATCATTTATTTATGCTTTACACATTTAACATATAATAACTTGGAGATAAACAACATACTAAAAAACTTGCCTGGCACCTGTATGCATTTTCTAGGAGTATAATTATATTATTTATTTAATGTGCATGTATTGTGTACATGTGTGATACAAGTTAACGTACACATGTATGCTTGTAAACTCGTGTGTCTGTGTGTGAGTGTAGGCTGAGATTGACATCTGGAGTCTTCCTTCATCACTCTTCAGCTCATTCACTGAGACAGACTCTCTCACCTGAACCCAGAGTTTGTAGAGATGACTGGCTTCACTATTCAGCTTTCTCTGGGTATCCCCCATATCTTCCTTCAGAGCACTGGAATTACAGGTAATATGTGGGGGTCTGAACTCTAGTCCTCACATCATTGTGGTGGGTGCTTTTAATACAGAGCCATTTCCCAAGCCTGGAGTGTAGTTTTAGAAGTGAATATCCAATGTAAGAACAGTACATATTTTAAAGATCAGTGCTTTGCCTTGCCAGGTTCTCAGATGTATGTATATATGTAGATATGTGTGTGTGTGTGTGTGTGTGTGTGTGTGTGTGTGTGTGTATCTGATCAGAAAGGACTTAATATGTTTTCCCATTTCCTGAACACTTCTGTATCCTCTATTGTGATATAGTTGCTCAGTACCTTTTACTTTTTTAGTTTTAAGTTATTAAAAACAATGTAACATGTATAACTCTCATTTCATTATATTGCAAATATTTTCCAGTTTGTTATTTTAATTTACTGATACTTTTTAAATGACAAATCTAGTAGTCATGTCACCAGTGTTTTTTCCGCCAATATCTACTACCCTTGTGGGGCTGCAGCATCTACAGATTAGGGAAATACTTCATTACCCTCAGTCCTCCCTTTCAGTGTTCTAGGAAGCACTGACGTCTAATTTCTTGTAATTTGTGTTAGTATCTATGATGAAGTGGAAATTTAGTCTTTTACTGTTACTATTTTCAGGTCCAAAGGAAACTCTACTCCCAAAATTCTGGCTCATCTCCTACCAAAGGAGCCATTTCCTCATCAGAGCCAGAAGGGACAAATCTGTGGTGCCTGTTAGCACAGTAAAGCACTGCTGGTCTCTAGTTTTCCTCATTGTCACAACTACCCATGGCTGCTCTCCCCCGTCTTCCACCCCACACTTCTGCGGCTTCTCTCTCCCATACCAGCCTACCATTTCTCCGTGGACGCTTGTTTGCTTCCTCTCTTCCCCACACCGCTTCTCATGGTCAAGTCCAGTCTGCTCGCCATGTTCAAATCTGCTACTTCCCTCTCTGCTCTGGCCCCTCACAGATGACTGGTTATGCCCTCCATTATATCTATAATAAAGCCCTCCCCTCAGGCATCTCTTGGAGCTGTCATGTCCTCGGTTTACAGAGCTTTGTTATCAGTCATCAGTTACAGCCGCTCTCGGGATTTTGTCTTAATGGAATTTTTGAGAATAAAGAAAAAATGAAGAAAGAAATGAGGAATGAAAAAGGGGGGGGGAAGCCTGCAAAGGAGGGGAGAGCAGTGGAGGGGGGAAGGGAGAAGAATGGTGGGGGAAGAGAAACAAGGGGGGGGAGAAAAAGGGAAGGAAGCACAGAGGGAAGAGTGTAAGAAAGAAAGGTGAAGGATGGAGGAGGGGAGGGAGGAGGGGAGGGAGGAGGGGAGGGAGAAGGGGAGGAAGGGAGGATGGGGAGGAGGGGAGGAGGGGAGAGGAAGAGAAGAGGGAAGGAGGGGAGGGAGGAGGGGAAGATGGAGGGAAGGGAGGAGGGGAGGAGGGGAGAGGAAGAGAGGAGGGGAGGGAGGAGGGGAGATTGGAAGTGAGGGAGGAAGATATGTAAAGGACATAAAGTCACTGCATCCTCTCCTATAGATGGTTCAAACAGAGAGGGAGGGAGAAATAAAGGTGGTAATAGGAGGTGGTAATAAGGCTCTCTCTTACCATATTTTATTATTAGATAGACAGGGCTTTATTTAAGTTATCTCTATGAAGGGAATCAGATGTATCATTTCTCTCTTTCCTTCTTTTTGACCATTTCAAGTACCTCAAGGGGGTTCTAAACTTAGGTAGACAAAGATGACCTTGAACTTCAGATCCTCCCAAGTCTGCCTCCTCACTGTTAGAATTACAGACACATGCAATTACACCCAGTTTTCACGGGGTACTGGAGATCTAACCTCGTGCCGCTGCATGACAGGCAAGTACTCTATCAACTGAGCTACACTGCCAGCTCCATTCTGTGCTTTATAACGAACATTTACAAAAGCTACATATAGAGCAAATCATAGAGGACTCTGTCTCCTGTGCTGCCCACACCCTTGTTCCGTGCAGAGTTAAATGCTGGGTGCCCAGCTCATGGCAGGAGCAAACTGGAGCGCTTGATGTCTATCACAGATCCCGAGCTGCCTTGCAGCTTTTATTTTGTTTAAAAAGATGACAACCAGTTGTCATTATTTGTGGATTCCATGTTGGCAAACTCACTTACTTGCTAAAATTTATTTTTAATCCTCAAATCAATACTGGGTTTCAGTCCTTGAGAACATATGCATGTACAGAGTGCTAAAACATTGGCATTGCTTGACACATGTGTCCCTTGCTGAAGAACAAGATGACACCCTGCATTCTTGTTTCAGGTCATGCAGAAGACAAGTGTCCTTTACACAGTCTACTTCATGTCACACTTTTGTACTTTACACTGGTGACACCCCAATTGCGGACATTTGCACATAAATTTTAGTTTAATCAGGTCCTTTTCTTACTGTCACTTGAACTGATTATGCCTGATGTTTCTTCCAACTAAAATGTCTTTGATTTCCCACTGAAGTTCCATGTCCTTGTCCTTGGCATTTTAAGGATCATGACAGCCTACGATAATGGTTTAAGCTGTGCCTCCAAAAGGGATGAGGTTTTCAAGCAAACAGTTCGTACATCCTCAGCATTTTACTTGGACATGCTACGTGAAACCCAATGGCTAGTCTCAGAACTTTTTTTCACCTTTCTGAGCTTAGTAGAAGCGATCATATTCTCTTACCAGAGCAACAAAGGGCTTTATTTGAGTTTTCTGTATCAAGGGAATCATGTATTCCTACAAGATGGGTATGAAAACTCTAAGATCTGTAGACTGTACACGTCCAGTTCCATGTAGCTGTTTGAGGCACACCCTGTGGGTGTGTTGAATAGTGAACATGACAATTTCTGGGTTCACAGCTATTTCCCTTTTAAGTTCTTAACCAAATGACCAGATTGTATGTCATATAGTGTAAGAACTAGCAAGTCAAGGAACGTCACAAGCTACAGAGCTACAGAGAGGTGACTCAATGACCAACTCAGAGGTCTCCTTTTGTTTAAGTGAATACTTCACCTTTTTCAGCAGAGTCTCTCATTTGTTGAACTCATCAGTTATATTGGATGCCTAGCAGGTAGCAGAGCTGTTTGTCTCTGTATCCCCAGCACTGGGATTTCTGCTGCATGCTGCCCTTTTAAACGTGGCTTCTGGGAATAGAACTCAGCTGCTCATGCTTGTAAGGCAAGTGTTCTACCCACTGAGCTGTTTCTACAGATGTATTGATTCTTTATATTTTCCATAAAATTGGTTCTGTGTTATTCCATTGTTATATGTATAAAAATAAGCCATCTTGCTCCATGGTGACACTTTATCGTATGTAGAATGAAGAGGTGCCATACACAGAAGAACCTTGATGCTCAAAGGGTAAAAATAACTTTCCCAGTGGCTTCAAAATTAATAAGATACAGGCACCCAAGTGGTTATCAAATAAGAATGTTCCAATTGTTTGTTCTTTATAATTTTTATAAAGCTATTTATCATATTTATATTAGAATAAATATGAGGATGACATTCCCAGTACCACACAATGGGTGATCACAGGCTTTGGCATATGTTACTTGCTAACCATGGGGCTCTGAGTCTCAATGACCCCATATATTATAATTATTGTCATGGCATCTGAATGATGGGATAGTGGTGAAGGATATATAACATAATGTATATAAGAATTAACAATTAAAATTATATTTCTGTACCATTGTGAATATACTATGATTCATACAAAATAGTTCGTGTGGCACGATTTAGGAAGGAAACAAAACTTTGCTAACCACAGTGACATAGATGGTCACATACCATTTAATTGCAAGGAAGGCATCTCAGACAATGTGCCTAATGGTTAGAGCAGAGACTCTAGAGACACGTTGTTTGTATCCATTTTCCTGGCCTCTCTAACTGCTATACAGGCTTGAGGATATTGCTTAGCTGCTCTGAGGTTTTGTTCTCTCTGTCTGCAGAATGCTGATGAAAATTGAACCTACCACTTTGGAGTACTCCGAACCAGAGGAATAAATCTGCGAGCTACTCACCAGAGTGCCATGGTGGACACCTGATAATGCTGGTGACTGCTAGGCACTTCTCACTGCATCTCCCTACAATTTCAGATTGAAATCCTAACCCCTGATGTGATGACATCATGAAGTGAGGCCTCTGAGAAGAAAATAGGCCATGGGGAGGGATAAGTGCTTTTGTGGAGGTCCCAGAGAGCTCTCAGGCCTTCTGCCTTGTGAAGATACAACAGGAGTCATCCAGTTTACACCTCAGAAGAGAGCTTTCCTAGAATCAAGCACACTGACCGTCTGTTTTCTGACTTCCTGACTCTGGAGCCATAAAAAAAAAAAAAAAAATTCTGTTATTCACAGTATAATGTTCTGTTACTATGCCCCTATTTAACTTCTACAATTGGGAATTGGAGCAAAGTTTCCCTGCCCACAGTACTGTGAATTCTGGTGATCTGAGACTATCGTGGGTCCATTTTACACTTATGCTGGACTTAAACATACCAGAAGCCGACTCAATCACTTCTCTATCTTCTCATTTTCTCAACATCAGTGGACCTTCTGCCCTATACAATCATCTCCTGGAGTCACCTTCCCTAGAGATAGCCAGTTCCCACCTCCAGGATTCATCCTCCAGATGTTTCCATGTGTCATCTTAATTGTAGATACAGCATGTGACCACTTTTTAGTTCTGGTGTAATGTCATAAAACTCAGACCTGCCTGCTTTGAACTCACCAATGGGGATTCTCTGTGGGAACTTTTCTCCCACCCTTAATACAAAAAGAAGAAGGAGGAGGAGGAAGAGGAGGAGGAAGAGGAGGCGGGGAGAGAATGAAAGAGAGAGAGAGAGAGAGAGAGAGAGAGAGAGAGAGAGAGAGAGAGAGAGAGAAAGGAAGGAAGGAAGGAAGGAAGGAAGAAAGAAAGAAAGAAAGAAAGAAAGAAAGAAAGAAAGAAAGAAAGAAAGAAAGAAAGAAAGAAAGGAGAGAGAGAGAGAAGGGTAATCTTAATCTTCTATGAGCAGAACACTGGTCTCACATCAGTCACTTAGGCATAAGGCTACCTGCCAGGATAAAAGAATTATCTTGTGAGAGGTACATTGTAAACACAACCACATTTCTAGAGCACTGTCAGGTCAGAGTTAGAAGTAATAGCCACTCTGGAGAGAAATCCTAAAGTCCTAGAGAACAATATAGCCTGACATAACCCTAGCCAGTTGGCTGAGCTGGATTTGAATCCACAACTACATGGATCTTAAACTTACAACCTTTTCATTTTTACTGTTAAATCTCTTTATGCTTTTGGTTGATTAAAAAATTAAATATATTTTGTTGTGTGTATATTTTTAATGGTGTATGTGTTGGTGTAGGTATGTGTGAAATACATGTGTGAATGTGGGTCCACACGGGCACGACATATATGTGGAGGTCAAAGGACAACTTACAGTGTCAGGTCTCAAGTAGCTTCCACATTTTGCTTGAGGCAGAGTCTCTCCTTGGTCTGGAACATTGCAAAGTAGGGCAGACTAGCTGACCTAACAGATTCCAAGGATCTGCCTATCTCCATGCCTCATGTTTCCTATTAGGACTACAGATAACTGTACTTACAATCCAAACTCAGCTCCTCACTCTTATGAGGCAAAAGATACTTTGCATACTGAATTATTTCCCCAGCCTTACGTTTTCTTCCTTCCTTCCTTCCTTCCTTCCTTCCTTCCTTCCTTCCTTCCTTCCTTCCTTCCTTCCTTCCTTCCTTTCCTTCCTTCCTTCCTTCCTTCCTTCCTTCCTTCCTTCCTTCCTTCCTTCCTTCCTTCCTTCCTTCCTTCCTTCCAATCTGTTTCAATGAAGGGTTTCATGTGACCCAGGCTGGTTGGCCCTGACCTTGATGTGTTGCATAAATGACCTTGAACATCTGATCTTCCTGCTTCCACTTCCAAATGTCTGGAAATAGATAATTAAAGTCTGTAGTAGGAGGTTTCTGTCTCTGACTTTTGGGCCTTGCCTCAAGGTCTAGGCCCACAGATCCACAGACCCGCAGTCCCACAGTCCCTCAGAGACACACAGATGCTTTCAGTAGTTTTAGGCTGATCAGCCTCAGGCCCAGGCATATCACTTGCTAACTCTGTACCCTTTATCTAACCCATGTCTCTTGTTCAGCCATGCGGCTCGGTACCCTTCTTTAGAGCAGCATAGTTGTCCTCTGCTTCTTCTGGCTTCTCTCTGGTGTTCTGTTCTGTGCTTCCTGTTCTCAAGAGTTTTCTTAGTCTGGTAGCCCCGCCCACACTTCCTGCCTGCCTTTGGCCAATCAGCGCTTTTTATTAAACCAGTGGGTGGGACAATTATTTACCATGAAACAACACAATCCCCTACAAAAGTTTATAAATACACATTTACTACGGGTCATTTTCACATGTGTTGCAAGTTCTAGTGAAGCACATCTTGAATCCCTTTGAGCATAAAAAAAAATACCTTATTCATTGCAAAGCCAAGCTCAGCATTGAACAGTCACACATATCTCTTTGAACAATGAGAGGCGATGTAGGAAAACAGGGGAAGGACTGTAAAGGACTATGAGAATGTGAAAATCCCCGGTGGGATCCCTGAGTAAGTGTTTGGCTTAGTCAAAAGGTCACTGATGAAAAGCATTGTGTAAGATTCTTAGGGCAGGTAAAACAATTAGCCCACTGACTCAGTGTTGTGAGGGAACAAACAAAGCAACATAGCACCTCTGGGGACGTCCCGAGCATATTCCAGCCCCGGCCAGATGTCTGCTTCTTCGTGTAACCAGCAATTAAGGAAGAAAAGGGACAGAAGAGAGAGGAAGAGGAAGAGAACCATGGTTCAAGCCAGTCTGTCAATTACAAGAAAAACGTCCTTCCTAAGACACCTGTTAGCATTATAGAGAAGCCAGCGAACAATGAATGCTTCTTAAACTCAGTAATCAAAGCTCTGCTTGACCAGTTAGGCTGGGGCTTTGTAAGGAGCGCCTCCTACCTCCAGAGTGAAGGCACTGAAGCAAACGCAGAGGCTCCCCGTGGGCTCCTTGTATTGAGTTTGTGTATTTGCTTCTTGGGCACTCTTGTGAAAATCAATCTCTTTGTTACATTCATTATCACAGTACACAATGTTATAACAGTTAATAAGACGGGAACCAGAGGTGTGTTGACTATCTGCCTACATGGGGGAAATTGTCAAGCAGGCTTTTTGTGCTGTGCAAGGACTGGAAACTGGTTTGGAAACACGCTTAATTCTGAGTTACGGACACTAAGACTCATTGGGAGGTAGCAGCATATCAGGCTGATAGAATATGCATCCCATCAAAATGACAGAGACGTAGTGTCACGCTGTAAAGAGATGCTTTTAGCAGGTGAACGGCTGCATCAGTGGCGATATTTACAATTATCTAGAGAGCATTTACATTTGCACATCATTCTCAATAACACTTTATGCAACATTTGTGTGATACATGATCAGCGATGTTCTGCAGACCAAGGTCTCTTTGCAGACTGGATAGGCAACTGTGACATATTCTAGATGATTCTTAGTTGAAATTTGCTTGTTGCCTCCTGCATTACATTCCAGAACGGAAAAGTTTGGTTTAAAATATACTGACTATAGCTGTCAGCTTGCGAGAAAAAAAGGTATGTATTTATACAATTACATTGAGGGCACTGCAAGAGAAACAAGATAAACAGCTTCAAGGTAGGATTAGGAGAGCAGCAGCTGGGTCTAGTGTGGATAATGCACATTTAAGAGGCAGTGAGCCCTGTGCTCAGGAAAAATGGGAAGAAGTAAGTTTGGCTGAACAGTTAAAAATAGGCCTTAAAGAAAAAGGAAACATCTATTGATGGTGGATCCCAGTTAGCAGAAGCAGGGTGGAGGCAGGAGCATGGTTCCTTTCGGTGAAATAGCAGACATTTGCAGAACCCGAGTGAGACCACTCTCCTAGGACAGCCAAAGGCAGCCTTTATGGTCCTATGAAAGAACTAGAAGCCAAAGGGAGATACTGGATTCCTCATTTCCTACCACGCAAGTCCCTCACAGCTCCTGGCAACACTGTCTTACTTTTGGGCCTCTGCTTGGGACTACTGGCAACACTTCACATTCGCAGCTTTGGTTTGCCAAGTGTACTTGATTAAATAAGGAAGAAATGTTGTGGGTATCAGCTACACATCGAAGTGACTGTAGCCAGTGATACTGAAATACACACATAAAATGGAACAGTAAATTTTATCATGTGCTCTTCCCCACCTTCACTGCTATGTATTTGAAAGGAAAAAAAAATCAGGCAACACAGAAGCTATGAGATTATCTTGGCCTATTGTGACTGAGTTGACCTCTCAACAGTCCCAGCTCCAACACTGACAAAGGCTTGGATACGTTACATTTTTTTCTCTTTTCTAGTCTGTGTGTGTGTGTGTGTGTGTGTGTGTATGTGTGTGTGTGTGTGTGTGTGTGTGTGTGTATGTGTGTATGTACATACAAACGCCACTAGAGTATGTCAGAACTCTGGAGCTGGAATTAGAGGTATTTGCAGAATTACCTAGCTTATTGCATGGATGCTGTTATCATAACTCTGGATTTCATGATTGCATAGCAAGTGTTCTTAATTACTGAGCTGTCTCTTCAGTTGCATGAATACACTTCTGAATGCAGGGTAGGCTGCAGCTCATTCATCAGTGACTGGACAGGGGGCTTCCAGCTCCACTCCAGCCTTTTAAAAGTGGAATTTTAACTGTATATATTTAATAACACAGGTTGTTTTCGGTTCTACCTCTTTAACTTTGGTGAAAATTTAGTGCAAGCAGAGGCTTGCAGACTTAAGTGTGACTATTTGAACCTTATGACATTTGGAGTTACCTGAACTAATCACATTCCTCCCTACCAGGCAGAATTCTGAGACTGCTCGTGATCTAGGCTTAGCTGTGGTTTTACATGGACTTTGAAAAATTTTGATGCAATACGAGAGAAGAAGAAAGAGGAGGCGGGAGATGGGAGGAGGGGAGAAGAAGGTAGGAGCTACCTACCAGACAGAACATTTCACCTGGGTGAAAGGTTTTACCCTTCACATGTCTTCATGTTAGAAATAATTGCAAACAGGTCTTAGATGAGTCCTGGATGTAATGATAATGTTCTCTGTTCTTGCCTCTCTCACCCTCATGGCATCTAAATGTCTACCATAGCTTTTTATTACTTTGTAGTGATACTTGTGGTTTGAACGTCAAATGTGCTTTATAGGTCCATGAGGTCTCCAGCTGGTATACTCGGGTGGCTATGGAGCCTTGCTGGAGGAAGGACAATACTAAGGGGGAGCTGTGAGGTTTTGTAGACTGGCTCTACTTCCGTTTCCCCTTCCACTTTCTGTGTCCAGATACACTATGTTCCTGATCTTGCTGCCATGCCTTCTCTACCATGATGGGCTGCATCCCTCTGGAACTGTAAGCTCTAAATAACTCTCCCCAAAGTTGTTCATTGTCTGTGTATTTTATCACAGCAATAGAAAAGAATTAAATCAAAAGATGGTTTCAGCAGAGCTCAGTGTCACTTGCTATTTAGCCACATCTCTGTGCACACAGGGGTCAACCCTTGCAACTCAGGGGCTGGGATCTACTGTCACATGGCATCAGATCTTTCTTGTTAATTGCACTTATGAACTCACCTTCTTTGCAAAGTGCCTTTTTATGAAATTTTTCAATTGATTGTCTAAATTTGCAGAGGGCTATTTTTCCTGAAAGCACATAGTCCATTATGTATGAATGCTCCTTCCATCTAGCGGATGATCACAGTATATCAACACTGTTTTATGACAAGTGCTAAGACAGAAGAGCATGGTGCTAAAGTCACACTAGGCTCTCAGGTGAGTTCTGCTCTTTTAGGAATGAATGACTTTATTTATTTATATCGTATATCTTCAAACTAGGAGCAGAAGTCACAGTAGAATGTAGAGGGATGTTACTTATCCTGAACTTTTTAAAGCATATTTCCATCTTTCCTTTCTTTTATGAGTGTGTGCAGGCATACACACACACACACACACACACACACACACACACACACACACAAATCTACATACACAATACATACACACATACCCATATAAATTCACATATATGATATACATATGCATAAACATACACACAATATATGAGTTGTCAAAAAAGGTCCCAATGGTAAGCAAGTAAAATTATCTCTTTTTAAAAATCCATGCCTTTCATTTCTCTTCATGTGATGATTCCATTTCCATCTCCATATTCTCCACACAAAGAATGTGGGTTTCTCGGAGGTCAGGGAGATTTTATCACTTGTGTTTATGGTTGAAATTCTGTGCCCAAAGTTCAACTTGTCAATTAGATACACATACAGAAGAATTGCATCTTACATGGGGGTAGGCCTGGTGCTGAATGTTGGTGTGTCTGTATTATAAAGGGTAAGGATTGGTAGGACTCGTAGATAGAAAGGCTTGTGGTTAAAACCCTACTTGAACAAGTTCTGAACATTATTTATACAGGTCTCTTAATTCTTTCAGCAGGTTAGAATTACCTAGGGAGTTAGGAAATACTGAGGCTGGGGTTCTTTTCCAAAGCAATGAAGACATCTGACAGTGTTTTTGGGTATCCCAAGGTGGCTACTGCATATCTGAGGGTAGCTCTTGGATATCTAAGAGTGAATCTTGGAAATCTGAGCTGGCTTCTGGACATCTGAGATCAGGTTCTGAATATCTGAGGTTGAGTGTAGGGGATTGTGTTGTTTCATGGTAAATAATTGTCCCACTCACTGGTTTAATAAAAAGCACTGATTGGCCAAAGGCAGGCAGGAAGTGTGGGTGGGACTACCAGACTAAGGAAAACTCTGAGAATAGGAAACACAGAGCAGAACGCCAGTGAGAAGCCGGAAGAAGCAGAGGACAACTACGCTGCTCTAAAGAAGGGTATCGAGCCGCATGGCTGAACAGGAAGAGTCATGGGTTAGATGAAGGGTAGAGAGTTAGCAAGTTATATGCCTGGGCCTGAGGCTGATCAGCCAAAAACTATCGTATGTATCTGTGTGTCTCTGCAGGACTGCGGGTCTGCGGCCTAAGCCTTGAGGCAAGGCCCAAAAGTCCAGGCCAGAAACCTCCTACTGCAGTTGAGGTCCTGGAATAGCAATGATATATTTACAAGGGAGTTGCAGAGTTAATTTCCTCCCTTTTTAAAAAAGACTTTCCAGATGACCTGCCCATGGTTGGTGGCTTATGTGGAACATACATTATTTTTAAATGAATATTATTATGCTTTTGCTAATTTTGGAAGACTTTCTATTTATTTTTTTTTTCCTGAGCTTATTTTTGGCACAGTTTCATTTTCAAAATTCAAACATTTGCCTGAAGCTACATGTGAATTTAAAGAGCAACAAGTGAATTTTAAGTAGGTGAAAAATCTCAAGAGAAAGCGCCAACATCTGAAGCTGAAGCTGAGGAGGCCCTATTTATACAAGGCTGGCTCTCTGGCCAATTTAGAGAGTGAAGGGATCACTGTGTTTATGCCTAAGGAACAAAGGTATTCTGGGGGAAAAAAATCAGACAATTTTTCCTAATGAAATCTCCGTTTAGTGACTCAGGAGGCAGCCACTGTAGGAAAAATATTTTGAAGAAACATGTCAGAAATGAAAGCCATCTTTCAGCCTCTATTCCATTGTTTTGTAATCTCAGAGACTCCTCTAAAGCTGCCTGAGACAGTAGAAACTCTCACTACAGGGGACTGGGGCGGGGTGCGGGGGGTGGGGGGTGCTGCGTGTGTTTGAGAGCCACTGACACTACAGTGTGTCCACACACACAGTCTCCAGGCATCTTCGCTTTTTGTTATGACCCAGCTTTCCCCATATCTTTTATTTTTAATTTTCATTCATTCATTCATTCATTATTTTATTTATTTATTTATCCATTTATTTATTTGTTTGTTTGTTTGTTTATTTATTTATTCATTCATTCATTCATTTATTTATTTATTTATTTGGTGAAAGCTGAAACATGGCAATGAAGAGAATGAGCCTACAATTGGGAAACTCATAGAACAGTCCTGGGTCAACCACTGACTGGCTCACAACATGAGACAAAGCATGGACTCCTCTTTAGTGATCCCTGCAGATCAAGGGATATGCAGAAAAGGAATATCTGGCAAAGAATTATTTCTGGGAGACTGGCTTGTGAGTTGGGGCACTAAGTGACAAAACCCACCTGAAGTCTCTCTCTCTTCCTCTTCCTCCTTCTCGTCTTTCTACTGCCTGTGTGCTCACAGTCCCCTGGCCTTTGACTGCGAACTTGTATGGGGAGTTCTCCAGATCATCAGCATTGGTATTTCTAGCACTGGCCTCCATGTTCTGAGGCTTCAGACAGGGACTGAGCCATACTATGCACAGTTGCCAGCTCATCAACTATATTATTTGCCTTTTTGTGCTTCTCTGTGCCACAGTGTCTGATAGTAACTTCATGCAGATCCTCCTGTTTCAGCACGACAGGTTAGGCAATGAACAATTCATGGTGATAGAAGTATATGATAGTTGCTGTTTACCCTGTGGCAGGCCAGGAGACAGAAAGAGTAGGATCATAGGCAAGAGATGGATGACCTGTAACCTTCAAAGGTCCACATCTTGTGAGTTACTTATACCAGTTAGTACCACCGCCAAAAACAGTACCACAGACTGGGATCAAGCACTCAACATGCCTGTGGGGAATACTGCAGATTCAAACAATAGCACAAAGTACCCACCATGGGAACTTCTCAGCCTAAAGTAACATGTGAGCCAATTACCTTAGTAGATATCTATCTATCTATCTATCTATCTATCTATCTATCTATCTATCTATCTATCTAACTATCATCTGTCCATCTGTCCATCCGTCCATCTGTCTCTATCATCTATCTAAATATCTATCATCTGTTATCGCTTATCCACCATCATTGCATTCTATTTGCTATATCTCTCTGGAGAACATGACTACACCCTTACTTTACTTATTCTAACAGCATCAATCTCAAATTCTTGCTCATCTTACTTAATAGGGTTGTTATGAATAAAAATGAAACCATGGAAAATATGCTAAAGCTTTTCTATAACTCCAGTTGAAGACACATTTAATGGACATCAGACATGTGGAAGGGCAGGTTAAACTCTTGGATTTCTTATGAAATGACTCAGCCATCCTGTAGCAGTTCACATTTCAGGTGGGGAAGAGGTGGGTATACCAAAGAAAGTATTATTGTGTGAAGATTTTCTAATAAAAGCATAAATAAGGCACCATGGGAGCTTTAACGAGGAGGAAGCTATGGATTCTGTTGGGATGTCAGGAGGCAAAGGAACACATCAAAGAGATGTCCTAGATGTCTGAACTGGCAGAGAACTTCAGCTAACAGAAGAGAGAACTAGGAAAAGGGGCATGCACATGAACTGTACCCTGTGTTGGTGAGAGCCTGAGTGATTGGCAGTTGATTTTGAAGTAAAGCAGCTGGTGAGTCTAGAAAAATAGATTGACCTATCAGACTGTGAATTGACATGAAGGTCATTCTGTATGGATTATATTATATTTTATAACTAATAAGAAGACATTATTATGAAAAGGCTTTGGCAGGAAAATTCTAGGATTAAATCTTTACATGAATCTTTACATTATCTAAAATGATATTTTGGGAATCTGGGAATATGCTAATTTTTATTTTCTTTTTTTCCTAACATTTGAAGTCATAAAATTATATTTATATATCAACTTAGATTTTATGAGAGTTAGGACACTAGTAGTTAGGCCTAGAGCTTGGTGAATTACATGACAATTATGTTAATTTTTAATCAGTGACCTAGAAGTAACACATTAATGTTCATAAGCTCAATGAAGCAACAGGTTGTTACATAGAGATTCCAGTTTCCCCGAGTGCCTGAAAGTTCACATGAGTCTGAGTTTAGAGAATTTGTTATGAAGAGAAAGCTGATCCAGAAAGGGCCTGCATAAGTACAAAATACCAGAATTATGGTGGTTTATATGAGAAGGGCCTCACAGGCTCATATATTTGATACCTGGTCCTTGTTGGTAGAACTGCTTAGAAATGATTAGGAGGTATGGCCTTGTTGGAAGAGGTCGATCACTGGGGGTGGGCTTTGAGTCTTCAAAAATCCATGACATTTCCAATTATACTTCTCTGCTTGGTGGTTATGTCTCAACATGTGAGCTCTCAGTTACTGTACCAGTGCCATGCTTGCCAACAGGCTGCCGTGCTCCCTGGTAGGACAGTCATGGATCCACTCTCTGAGACTGTAAGCCCTCATACAGTCATTCTTTTAGAAGTTGCCTCTTCACAGCAATATAAAGTAACTAAGACAGAAGTCATCTCTATTTGATGCTTCTAATGATTTTCACATGTTCCCACTACAGACAGGAAAAATAGATCAAAGAATAACAGAGCAGTCAAGGGGAACAGAATCAGACTTTGCCCCAACTCAGGCATTTCAGTTGTTATAGCTGTGTGAGATTGTACCCTGGAGGGAAACTCAGGAGGAAATAGGGGTTTTATTCATTTCTACTGATGGTCTTGCCAGGGAAGAACCTTCCAGATGTAAGACCTCATTCCCTATAGAATTTAAGAGGAATAAGTTGATCCTATCTCTTTCTATTTGCACATGACTGTGGCAAGGTACCCTAGAAATAGAAATGAAATGTATTCCATAGTTCTTCCAAGAGAGCTGATCATTCCTTCTTGGAGACTTAAGTGTAAAACTATCTATTTGTTTTATACTTCTGAGGGGTGAGATTAGCATGGGTTCTCCAGAGAAGTACATATGTATGTCTATGTCCATGTATGTATGTATATGCCTCTGCATGCGTTTACTTTTAAGAAGTTGGTCAGGTCTAAAAGTGAGTTCCAGGGCAGATAGGCAGATAGGGCTGTTACACAGAGAAATCCTGTCTCAAAAAAACAAATAAACATATGAGGAGAGAGAAAGAGAGAGAGAGAGAGAGAGAGAGAGAGAGAGAGAGAGAGAGAGAGAGAGAGAGAGAGAGAGAGAAGAAAGAAACTAGCTCGTGTGATATGGAATATGAAATGAACAGTCCCAAGATCAGCAGTCAGCAAGCTGGAGACCTAGGGTGGCTAATGTTAGCACCAGTGTGAGTGACAAGCTCAAAAGCAAAGGGGAGACTGTGTCCGACTGACATCTGGAGATACCGACAGACTGCACGTTCCAGTCCACATACTCAAACAGGCATCAGTTCCTGTTCTGCAGCTGTTACGTCCTGTGAAAGCCCCTCTTGGTGAGATGAAGATCATTGAACAAGACTGAACAATCTGCTTTGATGGGCAACCAAGCAGGTGTGAATCTCACCCGAAATGTTTTACGGGCACATTAAGAATATTTATGGCCAAATGTCTAAGTGCTCTACGGCCCAGTCAGGAGGACAGTCAGGTGGACACATTAAAATGACCAGTTCCAGAAGTGCTTTCTACAAGAAACACAGCCTTCCATGGCGCCATCATCACTATGTGGACTCCCTCCCAGACATCTGAAGTAGGTCCTTTAGTGGGTTTGCAACTCAGTGGAGAACCCAAAGACTAGATAAGGCATCCATGGCTTTAAGTTAAGGATTGGCCTCAGAACTTCCTCCTACCGGTGAAGTGAAAAATACACTACTGCTTTCTGCACTGTGCTTCCCATTTGGATAAGATCTGTGATACAGGTTGCAACTATCATACACTTCCCTATCAAAGCTACATAAGAATGAAAAGGTTTATTTGGCCTACTCCAATGCAGTCCATTACTATGAGAGCATGAAGGTAGCAGGAACCTGAAGAAGCTAGTCACATTGTAGTCACACTCAAGCACAGAAAAAATGTATTAATGCATGCATGCTTGTGCTCAGCTGGATCCCTCCTTTTCATCCAGTCCAGGACCCAGCTCTAATCGTTTACACCTTCTAATGTGGGTGATACATGTCAGAAATCCTACCATTTGGGCAAGCTCATTTATTTCTACATTATTCTGTTTGGCATAGATCTCTTGTCTACACTGAAGCATCTTGTTTCTCTTCTGAGGATGATACCAGGGGCTGCCTTGCAAGCATCACTCACATAAGTGAAGATTTCTTCTGTTTCTTTATTTTATTTATTAGAGTTTTCACTTGTAGGTCCAACTGGCCTGGAACTCACTATATAGAGCAGGGTGCTCTCAAATTTATAGAAATCCACCTGCCTCTGCCTTCTGAGCTCTGGAATTAAAGGAACATGTCACTACTGCTGACATTTTGTTTTTTTAACTTTTAAAAACATGTCATCACTGGGTTTGAAGATTGCTGTCAATAAAGTGTTTTCCATGTGTGGAGGTTGAAAACTTGGTCCCGAGTTGGCAGCAGACAAGAGAATCACCATGGCTTGTTTGCCAGCTAGCATTCATTGATGAGTCAGTGAGAGACTGTCTCAAAAAAGAAAGTAATTGAAGATGCCCAATATCAACCTCTGGTCTCAACACACACGCGCGCACAGACATGAGCGTGCACACTTGCACATACACTCGCGTATGCAAACACAGATACCGTATTGCTTTCCTTCAGGTTTTTTTCTTGTTTGTTTTTGATACTCTTGGCTACTATCTGCTTCTCTCTGATTGACATATCTAATTTTCTATTTGGAATAAAGTACAGGAGGAGTACCAAGGAGAAGTAATAGGTTTGGCTGTTGGGTTTCTGGGAGAACAGACTTTTAAAACGCATCCTCCATTTTCGGTCCTGTGTCTTACTCTTTGTACTGATGCACTAAGTGTCCTAAGTCTTAGGTATTGTCATTAATGTCCTTCCCATGTTAAGAGCCCACATTTTAGAAGACATCTTATTTACTTGTTGTGTGGGAATGAGATTTGGATCTAATGATGGTTTTACATCCTGACTTTTGACTATGCCTAGTTTGTTCACCTTCTATGTAGGTCTCTGGAGGATCCAGTGTCTCCACATGCAGAGCTTTCATCATAGAAAGTTGGTGTGTAAAAACTTCCTGGAAATTGGGGAAAGAGTAAGAAGGCATCCCTGGAGATCTACTACTGAAAACATGGAGGACTCCTTTGCCATTTATCTATTTGAGTCTATGTCGACTGTGATGGCTAACTGAAATTATCAAGTTGACTAGATCTAGAATCATCTGGTAGACATGCCACTAGGTCTAACTGTGAGAGATTATTTTGATTGTGTTAACTGATGGGAAGCTTACTGTGGATGTTACCATTCCCTGGGCTGAGTATAAAAAACAAGTGAGCTGACTGCAAGCATTCATCACTCTCTGATTTCTCTGACTGTTTTTATTATATTTGAAACATATCCCCACGTAGCTGCTTAAAGCTCCTGGGGCCTTAAATTCCCTATCATGATGGACTGTATCTTGGACTATGAGCCAAAATTAACTATTTTTCCCCATGAACTGCTTTTATCAGGGTATTGTATAAGAGCAAAATAAAATAATCTAAGGATTAGATTTAGAGTGGCTTAGACAGAAGAGAAAGGAAGACTGTCAAATAACCAGATACAGGAATGGAGGCCTGTACCATATAAGATGCATCTAACGACTGTATGAGTCCCTTCTATGTCTGCACGTAGATAATTACACCACCAGGAAGTATGGCAGTGGAGAGACCTATAAGCATTGGAATTTGATATTTGTATTCATCACTGCTGTATGGGAATTGGCTAACATCTATATCTGGACAACTGTATGCGACCATGAATCTGTGGGCCATAATGGAGTAGAGCAATGGGAGTACACCAAGGACCATATGTATGTGAGACCTCTCTATTAATATTACACTTCACAGTATGACAAATGGCAAGATACCCCGAAAGGTGCAGCGGTTGCACTTAAATCATTGGGTAATAGACAGCCTTCTAACTGGACTTAGGACACACTCAATAGGAGAAAATTGATGTCAAAAAATACAGTTCTCACTCTTCATCAAAGAAGTTTCTTTTGCAAAGATAAAGACTGCTGTAGAGATTCACACTGGTCAAAATTCAGAGAACAATGAATGCCCAGCCCCATTTGATACACCTACAAGGCTCAAGAAAGGTAGAAAGACTGTAAGAGACAGAATATAAGAATGTTCTGGTAGGTTCCGTATATGTTAGAGAAGCCATACCCTGGAAATCTCAACAATATGGTCACCTAAACAAGCTATGAAAAATGACAATACCTACTGACATGCTGACATGGACAGAGGAAGACTCCCATGTTGATCTAGATGAAGAGCGGCAGGCAATGAGCAGTTGCTAAGAGAGGGAGAACCACTATTCTCCAGGGATTAGCTCACCCTCACATAGGTTATTAGCCCCAAGAACTCAGTCTTAAAAGTATGCGAGCAATGCCAAATGAACTTACCAGGTTGCACTTACGTATATGTAGTTAGGTAAATATGTAGATAACTCAAGAAGAGGTAGGTATGGGATTGAGGAATGGGATGACGGGGAGAAATGGAGAAGGGATGGGTAATAGTAAATATAATACTAGTATATGAAGTGTTCAAAAATGAATACCTCCCCAAAAGATAACAATAAACTTTGCACCCAGCATGCAGGAAAAAAAAAAAAAAAAAAGAGTTAAAGGTTAAGTTTCACCTGAAGATGCCATTTCCTAAAATAGCCAAAACAATCTTAAAACTGCAGGGGAGCCTGCATCAGCAATGGAGAATGGTTTCCCAGGACTCTCCCCTGGTCAAGCCCATATTCTGCTTCTTTTGTGGGCTGTTCTGAGGTTCAGAAGAAATGCAAAGAGATGACTTTGCTTTTGGAGGTGCTCTGCAAATCGAGGGCTGAGTATGGGTCTCGGGTATTTCCTCCCACATGCCTCTGCCCCATACATAAGCTTTGTACAGCTGCTCTTCTGCATCTCCTGGGATGAAGCAGAGGGCACTCCCTCTGGCTGGTCCCTCCCTTTGTCTCCTGCCTTTTCCTTACTGACCACTCGTGAATACTGAGGTTGTGACTGAAGCTTGTCTGAGGCATCATCTGTACCTGCTACCTTGGTTCTTCTGTCTAAACACTAACTTCCCAGTGGCCACTGTGAAATTCTCTAAGACTTTTCAGTAGACGGTCAATGACTTCCCAGACAGAGTATTAACACTGCCAGGAAAGCACAATGTACTGTGCATTCTAGAGCATCCTTACCAGGCTGATCCTCCTTTTGCCTGAACCCCTCCTTAATGCTAAGTCAGATGCATAGGGAGTTACATTAATTCTTTCAGACCCCTAGGGAAGCATCCCAGGCTGAGCTGCTGCAGTCACACAGTCAGCACTGACAGATGGGAGGTGATTTGTCGACTTACAACAATAAAGTCAGCAATGTTACCTTAGGGACTTGCAAGTGCTGAATGATCTGCCCTAAGTAGCTAACTAAGATCTGGGGAGCGACTTAGCTCAAGGGAGTGCAGGTTTACTGTGATATTAGAAAGAGACAATTAATGCCCTTTTTTGCCTAAGTCCCCTTGTCAATAAATCAAGGATAAAAATACTCTTGCTTCAGAGACTGACTCTAGCCTAAAGCAATGATAGAGAAGCACCCTGCTAACGCAGTGCTTAGAAATACATCATCCAGCATCAGTCTCAGCATGTGTTAGAAAGGTTATCTCTTTGGGTGACACTATTAACCTGGGGCAGACCATGCAGCCATTCCAGGTTCTAGTTGGTACTATTAACATTTCCATTAAATATTGTTCTAGCTATGCTTGCCATTGGTGTGTCAAAATACCTGATAGAAACAAATTGCAGAAAGAAGGGGCTCTTTGGATTTACAGTATGAGCATGCAATTGCAGGAATGTAAGGCAGCTTGCTGGTCACCTTGCCTTTGTCAGCACTCAGAAGGGAAAGAGACAGATGAATGCTGTTGTTCTGCTGGTTTGTTTTTTTTTTTTTTTTTTTTTTTTTTTTTTTTTTTTTTTTTTTTCCTTTCATTCAGTATGGACTCTAGCCCATGGGGTGGAACCACATTCCTTCAGGCTGGGTGTTCCTCCCTCTGGTAAATCTCTCTGGAAATGCCTTCACGCACATGATTAGAGGTTTGTCATCTAGGTGATTTTAAAGCCCAATAAACTAACTATCAAAATGAACCATAGATAGTACGGTTGGTACTGTATTTTGTACAGCAGAATAATACTATTTTTTGGCTGTCCCAAAAAACGTCATTATGAACTGTTGTTGTATATGTTGATAGACTGAATGCTGTAATGTGTATGATTTTACTAGACACAGTTTGTCAGGCATATGTAAGGTATAATAATATACAATGACCACCTTGCTTTTCATCTCATTTTAGGGAAAGGACTTCAGTGTTACTTCTGAGGTTTCTATTGACCAATGGGGCCTTCATGTCACCCACAGTTTGACTGGAATTTAGTTAGGTTTCTTAGAACCCTTACTTTTTGATAGATCATTTGCTTTAAAAAACTTAGAGTTATAAATTCTCACTTTGCTCATTCAGAAGTAATTTTTTTTTCTAACTTAGGGTTTTTTTTTTTTCTCAAGGACTTCAAGATATCTTTTGAAGTATAATAATTAAGAAATACATGGCCCTGAACACATCGTATACAGTGGCCATACTGTGAAGAAGTCAAGTTGGTACGGACAAAGAAGCTGCCTTCATGTTAGCTAGTTTTCATAGTACTGAAAAGTATTGTGCAGGATGCTGGAAAAATAAAGTCAACGGTGTCACCAAGCTGTGGAGCCTGTGAACAGCAGTGAAGACTAGGGTGGCAAGATATGCCCACAGTGCAATAGTGGTGTGACAGTTAATGAGGTGACCACTTTCTGATTAGTTTTAAGGCCCACTCCAAAAAAGGAAGCATATTATTAGTTCTAAAAATATGGCAAAGTGCCTGTAGCTGGGAACTCATAGGCCTCAGCAGTGAAAACAGCATTATTTTGCTGAATGGATATGGAATCAAACTACCTTCTAAGTTTATATCTTAATACACATAGCTTAATAAGGATCTCTGACCTCATCAGAGAAATTTCTTTGTATGGCGGTTAATGGAGAAACTCACAACTAGTCAAAGTACAGGCCACAAATGGAACACTCCCTCTCCTCACGGCTCAGGGACCATGTGGAAAATGCCAAAAAAAGAATGTGTGAGGGCCAGTGGTGTGGGGTAGCAGGGTCTTTGGGAGATGACAAGGACACCACATTCAAGGAACTCAAAGAAGCTGTGGTTGTTGGCATGTGACCCATGAAGGAATAAAGAGTTCACAAATCCTCACCTCTAACCAAGGAGCTACGGCTCTGGGGGAGGAAAAATCAGTTTTCTATAAGAGCGTGATTCCTAGTAGGTCAACTATGTTCTAGCAGAGGGCCAAATATATGGCCAGCACATATTAGAGCATTAAGATGTTTAGTTTAAAAAAAGTGTACAAAGTGGTGGGGAATAAGGAGGTTGGGCAAATCAGTCAGGAGGTAGGGGCAAAAGTTGGAGATAAATGTGAAAAAAAATGCATTGTATGAAATTCTCAAAGACTTATTTTTTTAAAAAAAGAGGACAGACAGATCTTCCTTCCAGTTTCTATTTAGAGGTAAAATTTTAACATTTGTGCCAATAGATGACTTCATAATGACATCCTGATAGGACATGTTTGCCAAGTTCATAGACAGTGCAGAGCCATTTGTGCTAAATGGATGGAGTGGAGTCATCTCTCGACCCTAGGGCAGTGGTCTCCACCATCCCAGGGCCAGCAGCCTAGAACAATCATTGTCCCATAAACGAAATTAGGATTAACGATTTCCGTGATTTTCTTTATACTTGGTCCCATGTAGTAGCACTAATCTATTTAGTTCTCTTTGGACATCATACAAATGAGAATGTACTGTAAACATTATATTAAAATAAAAGAGCACACTTTGTCATCTGCTGACAAAAGACGTTGCTAAAGAAGATTGTCGCCAAAGGATTCTCCGTTTTTATCTCTCTACAAATAAAAGAATGGGACACAAGCCAGAAAACCTAAAGGCAAGTAAAAGTCAAATCTGAGGAATTCCCAATCCTTTCATTCTGGTGTGGTGATGCGTTCTTCAAACAGATTGTATCATTGACATTGAGTTGTGCATTATTTATAGTCACGCATTCCCACTTGCAGATTGCTGCAACTATTAAAGATAATCAAACTTTTCTTTAGCTCTGTATTTTAAAAGAAAAAAATAATGACATCATATTAAGCATATTAACAATTCCCCTATCTTTTAATTAGATGCTAATATTTTCCCTTTGCAACATACAGTATGCACAATGATTAAGAGACTTTAATTGCAGCTCTAGCTTCTGGTTTCACTGAGGCTCAGCCGTCAAAGCTTTGCAGATGACACAGAATAATTCAAATTAGAGAGGTCAAGAGAGGATTGACAAAAACTCCGGCAGGACCAGCACTGCTTGCTAATTGGGCTGAGCTCTACAGCTGAAAAGCAACAGACAAACCAAGGCCCTGGGCTAGAACCTGGGTGGTACTGTTTTCCAGGCATATTCAAATGTTAGAAGTCGCATGCAGACTATTCATCAGTGACCATCCTCTGAACATTGCCAATGCAAAATATTATATTAACAGAACACGGATCCTAGAATAGAAAAATAATTTTTAATATCTGGACAATCCCTTTTTCTTCCCTACCACAATCTGTCAATCATAAAGATCATTCTTTGGAGTTTATTTGCAAATAATTGATCATATTTTTACATCTGATCAAGGGAATAACTCTAGTTTTTCCTATCAAACAGGTAGGCACTCTCTATAACACTACCTACTCAATATAACACTACCTACTCAATATAACAACACTACCTACTCAAAATGTTCCCTAAACATTTATACTTGGTAAAACATAATATGGACTCATAGTCTCTAAAGTTATAGTCAAGACAGGGGATTACATTAACTGGTTTAAAATTCTAATAATATACAGTATAGATGTTGTCCTGTACCATTGGTAAAATACCTATTGCAGAATGATGTCACTATCTCCATTAGCCACAAAGTGGAGAGTACTGTTATGTACTTTAATTTCAGTAGTTATATAACTGTGGCTGTTCACATAAACATATTATAAAACTTCCTCTATTTCTCTAGAAATTCCAAGCTGCAAGTCAGAGGATATATATATTTTTTATAAGCACAACAAGGAAGATTCATACTATTGTTGGGTGGCAATTAGCAAGCTCTACAGAAGAAAGAAAGGTCCCATATTTTCTGTAACATAATGCTTCAAAGACTAATTAGAATATTTTTATTATAGCTGCGTTTCCAGCTCCTTGGTGCAAGTTATAACTGACATTAAGCACAGAACTTTGTGTTGTGCATTTGTTTACACTGCTGAGCTCCTCATTACCTGACCAGGATAATTCCAAAGGCCAAATTACCAACACAGTAGATAGAAAGACAAAGCACCATTCAAATTAATGTCCCTTAAAAGGTTTAAGTATATGGTTTAAAAATACATCTCAATCTTTCTGAAAGGGCACATTTTTTTCCTCCTAATGGCTTCTGAAAATAATAAAATCTTAATCATAAGAACTAGAAATTAAAACATGATAGATTTTATTTGGGAAAGTAGTGCTGTGTAGATATTTCTTCTGAATTAAAACAATTCATCCTTGGGAGAAGGCTTCCTAAGACTCAGGAAATAAGCAAAACTAATAGGATTCAGGAAATAAACAACTCACAAGTCTTGGGAAGTTCCTTAAACTTTAAAGAACTACAGGGCACCTTTGCAAGACAGTTAATGGGGACAGAAGGCTCTCCAACCAGCCAACCTATTAAATTCTACAGGGACAGATTTACAGTTTAGTTCTGCGTCTTTATGCAGTGTTGTGCTTTGGGGTGAAGCAGTTACCTTGAGTCATCTATCTTCCTGTAAGTAACCCCTTTAAGTAACCCCAATAAACTTATTGCTTCCCCAAGTTGGACCTTGGCTTGTTGTTGGTGCTTTATCTAGAGTAAAGTACGTTTGTTCTCGTCTCCATGAAAAGTTACACAATCTGAAACCAAACATAATTATCATATTAGCGTGGTTCCTCTTAACCTATTTTAAAAGAGAAAGCTTGCTGTCTTGTAGTAGGGAACCATCAAGTGCTCCATCACTTCAGACAAAGACCTTATCCTGGGAGACGGTCTACTTTCCAAGCATTTCCTATGCTAAAGTGTCAGACGTCAACATGATTCTGTTTGTAAGACACTAACTCACTTAATCTTGGTGTGGGAAGAAGTGAAAGGCTCCAGTTTTGCAGGGTGGTTTTAGGAGGTGAGTGTCCTCGGATGTTTTCATTTTATGATTCTTAGACAGGGTTGAGTAGCAGGGGAAATTTTAAGGGCAGGAGAAGAAAAAAAAAGTTCTTCACAAAGGAATGCTTTTGAAGCCTCTTGCTGGCAGCTAAGTAAGGATTCCAGCACAATGAGCAACTGCTCACATTCTTTCCTACTTCCCACCTGTAAACCTGCAATTTTCTAAAATTCCCGCCCACCAGGTACCCTATTTGCAGACAGGACAAGTACAAAACTCCTAATTTTATTAAATTTAAAACATATTAAATAAAAACATATTAAACTATACTAAACCCCTCTCCCCTGTGCAGACCTAGCTGCTCTGGGTTTCACCACGCCAGATTATAATCCCATCCAGGGTGTCTCTGGAGCTAATTTACTGATCTCATTTATCAAAGAGAGAGAAAGGTTAAAACAATAGTCACTTACATGATTAAAAGATTCCTTGGTGATATTTTGAGATGCAATCTGAACCACCAAAAGGATGTGTATGGCTAATGCTTAGACAGCTGATCTCATTAGAGATGGCTGAGAGCCACCATGTGGTTGCTGGGAATTGAACTCAGGATCTCTGAAAGAGCAGCCAGTGCTTTTAACCTCTGAGTCATCTCTACAGCCTCTGCAATTTGTTAAGGAGTCCATTGAGACACTTGGGTGTGTCTTACTTTCTGTGTCTATAAGTCCACATCCATACTCTTGGGCATGGTTTGCTTTCTTTAGCATGTCCTGTCTCCTGAGTCTATCATTAGCCATACATTAAAATATCTTTAATAAAATCTCCAATTCTGTTTGCTTACACAGAGTCCTGAGATTCATTTCAGTGCTGAGGCCATGGATCTTGGTTTGACCTTTATCTACAGTCCAGAGGTTTTCAACCTGTGGGTTTTGAACCCCACAGGGATTGCATATTGGATAGCTTGCATCTCAAATACTTACATTATGACTCGTAACAGTAGCAAAATTACAGTTGTGAAGTAGGTAGGAGTCACTGCAACATGGGGAACTTTATTAAGGGGTAACAGTATTAGGAAGGTTGAGAACTGGTCTAGGGGAACTCCTCGGGATGCTGAGGATGGCAGTGTGGAACTGTATTTCTGTTTTTTTCATGGTGTCTATCTGAAATGAACAGAGGACAGTTACATTCGTTTTTGAGGCTTTCAAGGATCTGGTTGATTTGGAGATTATTCTTTTAAGATGAAAAGAACATTTATGAGTATGAAGGAGTCCTACATTCCCTACTTCTGTCTGTCTGTCTGTCTGTCTGTCTGTCTGTCGTCAGTCAGTCTGTCTGTCATTCAGTCTCTCTCTGTGTCTATATGTATGTGTGCACATGTATACATATTGAAGACAGGGGTCAATCTTGGTGGTTATTCTTCAGATGCTATGGACTTTTTTTCTTTTTGAGAGAGTTTCTCATTGGTCTTGAACTCACCAAGTAGATTATGCCACCTGGCCAAGTGAACCCCACCCAGCATTGGGAATTTGAGTTTGCCATTATGTCCAGCTTTTGGGGCTCTGGGACTGAAGTCACAGCCCGCTATGCCCCCCCCCCCATATGTCAAGCACTTTACTGACTAAGGGATCTATTTGGCCCCTGGAATCCTACCGTCTTGCACAGACTCTGCTTGCTGGTTTGGGAGAATACAGACAGTGGCTCTTGGATTGATAGAAAAAGAGCTATATCAAGAATTTTCAAGAAATAAAAAGGCCCAAACTAAGTGTTTTTTAATTTTGTTTTTTTGCCTCAAAAACAGTTTCCAAAAGTTTTAAAATGACTATGTGATACCAGCTCTCTTAGGCCAGAGTCCTCACCAGAGTCTGAGCTCTTTTCTTCCCTCTATAATGTTGATCCTTTCAAAAAGGAAACTGTGGGGTTAGATTGGTCCCTTTGATTTCTTTAATAATTGGATTGACCAGAAGGTTTGTTTATAACAGGTTCTCTTACCTCTGAAAAGATTTTTTTCTCAATAGTTTGGGGTAAAGACTAAGAACCTAAAATCTTACAAAGCCTTCTCACAACTGCGGACTCTCCAAATCTTTGGTGGACCACATTGAGAAGAAAAAGAAAAGCTTCCCAACAGCAGAGGAAGCATAAACAGGCCGCCTCGGTTCTTCTAGCTAAGCTCTTCACCCAGGTTCCATGACAGTCTTCATATACTCTCGCCATAGTGGGAAGGAAATTGGATATTAACCTGGATAGGCCTTTGGAGAATGAGATCTTTCAGACAGAAGTGCTGACCCAAGCTGTCCTGTGGCCTACATGCTGAATGCTTAACCAGTTACTGCAGCTTCTATTGAAGAACCAGAGAAGCGCCTCCATTTTTGAGCAAAAGTTCCTTAAGCCCAGTTTGAGACTAGCCAGCCTGAGCTCTGCTGGGACCAAACTACAAGCAGGTGATGGCCTAGGGGCTATCTGGTAGCAGCTAATTAACGGTGGACTGCTCCAGTATGGGAAATAGCCTGGGGCCATTCAATAGCCACTGAACGTCCCAACCCAGAAGGTAGTCTAGGGAGGAGTGTTTGACAAACAGCCTGCTGAGTGTAACAGGAAATCTGGAAAGTCCCTCTAAACGAGCTAATCAGAATTGTATCTGTACCTCTAATTGATATATACTTGTGGGTTTTGCCTTTAAAAACCCCAGCTTGCAGAGAGGCGGGTACCTCCTTTGGCCACTGGCCACTGCCATGCCTGTGCGCTGGATAGAGGTCCTTGTTACGACTTACATTTTTCAATAAACCATGCTTTTGCATTTTGGAGAGTTCGCATCTCTGGTGGTCTCTTTGGAGGCCTCATAACCAGGGCACAACACTATAAGATCTAAGAAACCTCTTGCTTTCCTTAGTTAGGTGCACCCGGTGTGTGTGTGGGGGGGGGGGGGTAGTGGGTAGGGGGGAAGACAGGCAAACCAGAACTAGGGTGAGATCTGCTCCAACCCCCTTTACTTTGCTTCTAGGCCTGCATTGATATGCAAGCAAACTCAATAAACAGAGGAGGTTGCTTTTGCTGAGAGGAGCCTGGATTTCTCACTGTGGCTGTAGTTAAGACTATGGTCCTCTCACTGAGCTATTTAGCAGGTGGTTGGTTTCAACTCTGAACCTAAGAGGATCCAAAACCCAAAGAATAGAAATAAATTTCACAATGGAAGATTGTCAGATCCCAGATGCGAGCCTGTGTATTCTCTTTACTACAAATTCAATACAGTCTGTGTAGAATAAATCATACAATATGTTAACTCTCACAAGGACATTGCCATGTAAAAACAGACTAGCAAGTCCCTTAACACTTAGACTCTGCCATATAGCCACATAGGCATTTTAATATAATTTCCAAAAATGTTTGCTTTCAAACATCCTTTATGAAAAGGATGCTGCTGTTTTCTCTCATTATGGCTAATTACCAACCCTCATTCATTAGCATTGAAATGAGGTAGAATGGATTTGGGGGGAAGGTTACTTACAATTCAATTATAACCTGCAGGTTATTGTAGAGAATGGGAGCAAGTGAGAAATGGCTGCAGAGATAAAAGCCTAGAGAGAAGAGAGGTTGAATACAGGGACCCTACACTGCTTTGCATAATAAAGTAATAGGAAGCATTTGTCTCCTGTTTTGGACCTTTCCAAGATACAAAACTGAGCCCTTGTTGTTGAGGGAAGGAAAGGGCAGGAGAATAAATTTTAAGAAGATGGCTGGTGTTGTGGTCAAGGAAATTGTTGGCCATTTATGAGGGACTCTCATAACTCAGTAGATGCCTTGATTAACATACCACACGGTACTTGGTGATTTTTACCTTTAGAGAAAATGTGTAGTATCTTATGCTGGATAATACTGATTGGTTCATGTTTCAGGACAGTAACACACAAACAGGACTTCAGTGGTCAGGTGACTATTCAAACATGGGGGGTAGGAAGGGGAGTTAACTTTTATGGGTTATTCTGGGAAAATTACTGATAATATTGGGAGCCAAGTTGTATTTCTTACAGTGTGTCCTTTTGGAGGGTTCATGCTTCATTCAGATAGTATAGGGAGGGCTATCCACAAACTGGAAATTTTGAGTACAGTATGGTTCCAGTATTAAACACAAATACCTTTATATCTACAGAGGTATGTGTGTCATATTGTGTCTTTTGATCAGTGATGGGAGATGGCAGAGGAAACATGCTTGGTGAGCATAGAAGCTATACTTTCCAAATTATCTGGCTTGTTCATGAGGGTGAGCACTGTTCTTTGTATCTGGAAACAGCTGTTCTACACTGAGCTACTTCTCCAGCTGTTTGTGTTGTTGTCTGGTAAACTTTTCCAAATGTTCATGTGTGTGTGTGTGTGTGTGTGTGTGTGTGTGTGTGTGTGCGCGCGCGCGCGCACTTGCTCCTAGAGGCCAGAAGAGAGAGTCAGATCCTCTGGAGCTGGAGTTACAGCAGTTGTGAGAAGCTAGAAAAGGATGCTGGGAACTGAACTTAGGTTTCTTACATTTTTCTCTCCTGAGTAAGCTCTTCAACCCATCATTCGTTACATGTTAAAAGTTGGTATATGAGTCACTACTGGAGAAGTATATTAAAGAATATTTGGAAATTGTATTCTTAAGGGTACAGCTTAAAATGCTGACACTTTCTATACCCAGTATTTGAATAACATCCAGTACAGGTGTCTTTTTGTTTGAATTTGAGAGATCTGTTAGTAAAAGTTCTAGTTAAGTTGTTCCCATGAATATTCTTTCCCTTACCATAAATGTAATTTCAATATCTGGAGTATTTCCTGTTTTGGAGGAAAATTACTAATATTCCCTAAGGCAGAATTATGGGATTCCCAACTAAAAAGTGAAATTACAAATACAGATAAGAGAGAAGACATAGGGTTTAATGTTGAAAGATTTATGTATATATATTAGACAAAACTTCAGATGATGAACACATCTGGGTATATCACTGGCTTCATTTGAACAGTGGGAAATTGACTATATATGCTGACACCTTCTGAATACAGAGTGTATCTCGCCCAGAAGAGCTATATGGTGGATTCATACTTTGCAGTGTGGAATGAGTTGTCAGCGTCTCTGTCTTCCATAGCTTGGACATTTTGCTTGGTATTTCTTTTCAAATTCAGGCAAGTATCTTCCAACCAGAAAAAAGGAAGCACTCACGGGAAGGAGAATAAGAAGTATGGAGATTCATCAAAACCAAGCAATGGATGAATGTTTAAACAAGGCCAATGAGCTGCATAAGCTGTATCATTTATCACTGGAGCATGTTTTTTGGAATAAAAATTACAGCATTAAAACATCTTTAGAGTCACGTGTGTCTCTAAACTGAACATGGTTAATGTTGATTATTCCCGACTATAATGTATTATGTACCTTGCTCAACAGATGTTTATCTATTTCTTTACTTTGGGATGGAGAAATGAGAAGAATATTGAGAATGTGAGCTGTGCTTTGAGTGATAATGGTGTACCTTGTTTCTCTAAGCTTAGGAGACCAAAATGACTGTGCTGTGTGGCATTGCTATTAAAGATAAGAGTTGGATGGTTATAAGGAAATCCAAGGAAGTGACTACATTCAATAGTCTTGGCTATTGGCTACTTAAGGATGTTCAATGGAGCTGCCTAGTAATGGTCCTAATATAGCTTTAGGTAAGGCTTATTTTACATTCAGGATACATGCACAGAGTAGAACTGTTGCACGCTTAGCTAAAGAATGGGTATGGGCTCCCCAGTTTTCCAAGATTTGGGGGTTCCTTGGCCATTGGCCTTCTGGAATTCCTCTCTTCTTACAGGTCTTTGAATCAGAGGCTTAGGAGGTTGTTCCTGGTTCTTTCCTACTCACATAGATGGATCTCATGTCCTCTGGTGCCCTACATTGACCTTTAGAACAACACTGTTTATACTTTGTTCTGTCTACTTATTTATAACCCCATATCATTCTTATAGGCAGAGCATTCCTTATTGTTCATTTGTGTTACTAATACTTAGCTCACTCACTGGTACCAAACAGATGCTTCATGTGTGTTTCCAACTCCAATCTTGAATTGCTAGCCCAGCTATATTAACATTATTTTCTCTTTAGACGTTCATTCAGCCTAAAAAAGGTGGAGAAATAAAAAGAAGACTGACTGGAGCTTAATGCATCCTCGATTAATGTGAGTACCAAGAGGGGGAGAGTAATACAGGTAAAGCTTTCGCTGTTAACCAGTTTGCTGATTGGCAGTCCCTGGGCAGAGGAGCAGGTGACATCTGTTCACAGATACGGCCTCACATTTACCCCATTCTTGTCTTTGACCTTTTGGGTTTTCTTTAATTATGGTGGCATTTAGTCATGCTGGGTGTCATTTTCACACACATCTCAGGAGACACACATATCCTGGGTTACAACCAAGTGCTTCAAAGGAAGGTAATTAAAGGTATTTATTGTAATAAAGGAAAATATAGTTTCTTTAGCTTAATTCAGATTCTATGGCATAAAGGGATAATAAATACACCAAGAAAAATACTGTTTAGTTGAAATTGTAGGGTGACACAGTCACATACTCTCCTTTATTCTTTTAATTCTTCCAATGTTAAAAAACCAAAAACTACAAACAAGATTAACTAAATGATGTCAACCAGTATGCTTCTTGACTAAAATTAATATGAATTACCAAAAGTAATTTATCAGTAGAGCGAGGGTATGATGGTAAAAGCTCAAAACCACAGCCATTTGAGTTTGCAAACCACAATATGCACTTTTCTTCTTGCTCATTTATGTATCTGGAGGAAAATGTGCCTGCTCAACCACATAGATAGCAAGAAAACGTGGAAATGTAGTTAATCTGAGACCAGTGATAAGACCAAGATGAATTGCTGCTGCTTTTCTTTGTTTTTAGTGTAGACTATACAACTTTCTTTTTCTTGCTTTAGAGAGATAGTTGTTGGTAACTATTCACAGAAAAATCAAGGCAGTTTCCACTTGCAAAAGCTACGGAGATAATCCAGGTGGGAAACTCCCAGATCCACCTGATTAAGTCATAGGTCTCATGGTCTGAAGGGTAAGGGCGAACTACGGTTTCTGTCTTCTCACTGATGTAGAGAAGACTTTGAATGAAGAAGATGGAGAGGACCTCATGAAGGACCATGGTGATCCAACAGGCAAGAAGGGGAATGCCATTCTCCTAATCGTAAGAGTCAAGCTGTCTAACCTCTGCTGAGGGGCCCAGGTGTAGGTCTTGCCTAAGAGAGAGGATTCTGAGAGTGATAGCAAGGGCTCACTCTGAGGCACTTGGAAGATGATCAGGGATGCCTGAGACACACTGGGGAGAGATGTGACGCAGTGCTGATGAAGAAAGCAGTGGGGATTCTTCATAGAATTATTCTTCCCCTAGTAAGAGATCAAACTGACATTGACACATTTAAACACAGCAGAAATCTAGAATCCCACTCTGATGCTGCTCACAGTATGAAGTGGAGAATGCCAGAAAGAAAGCCAACCAATATGACTGCCAGCAGAACAATACTGATGGTTAATTCGATTATCAACTTGATTGGATTAAAAGACTTCTAGGAATTCAGGAAGCAAACATCTGGCTGTGTCTTTGATGAAATTTTAAAGATAATCATATCTTAAGGGCTCTGATGAAATTAGTATATTCATCTCTTAATAGAACCTGATGTTGTTATTGGGAGATGATGAAAGTAGAGGGCAGGGTGGAATGAAAAAATAGATCAGTAGGAGTGTGGAGTGGGGCCTTGTCCTGGTTCCTTCTTATAGTACCCTTCCTCTGTGTTTCCTGGTCCATCTTTATGTAAACTGCTTTGATCCATCACCATATCTTCCCCTATCACAGTGGACTGACACATCTGAAACTGTGAGCCAAACTAATTCTTACCTAGAAGTAGTTCGGTATGTAGGGACAGTGATAAATGAACCTATCTACTACTGCAGTGGTGTGAACAAGACATCCCTTACAGTTGCAGGTATTTGAATATCTGGTCTTCAGCTGGTAGTTTTATTTGGTTAGGCTTAGAAGACATGGCCTCACTGGAATAAGTATGTCACCGGGAGCAAGTTTTGGGAGACTAACGGTGCTGGGAATTTCTAGTTTGCTTTCTCTGCTTCATGTTTGCAGTTCAAAATGTGAGCCTTCAGCCTCTGCTCTATCTGCCATGTCTGCCTGACACCAGGATGAACTCTTATCCCTCTGGAACTGTAGCCAAATAAACTCTTTTTTTTTTCTATAAGTTTCCCCGGCCAGGGTGTTTTATCACAGCAATAGGAAAGTAAGCAGTACAAATACAAGCCCTAAAATTTCCACTAATAACATCATAGAGCAGTAAGGTTGAAAGATGTCTTGAGCTCATGGGTTCTCAGATTTTTTGTAACTTAGTATGCATTTAGAGGTAAAGGATTCTATATCTCAGTTTCTTTACAACTCTCCAGCTAACACATACCCTACTATATGTAAGCTCAGGCTGTGTGACATCATTTAAAGCAGTGGTTATTTCTTTTTTGGCCTTGAATTATATTTAGAACTCTTCTATAATGGATGGAATGGAAACACACCATCACAAAACATAGATGTCTAGGTGCAGTGCATACTCCACCTGCACAGCAGGCTTGGGATTGTTCTTTCTAATCCCTCTAAACAATATTTAGACTATGTTAAAAGAAAGGGCTTAGTGACAGAGTATTGGAAGAAAATTTATAAATTCATATATATATACATACATGAACATATACAGATGTATATATATAATTCTGAGCTTAGGACCCAAAGTCGATCACAGCAAGTTCCTTTTTGCCTCCTTTTCTCTCCCTATTTTGAACTGCTGTGCTCATTTTATTCCTTTGTACTTAGATGACTGTTGCAATCACCATGTATAAAGGAGTTCCAGGACCATGAGGAGTGGGTCTACTTGTATCAGTTAGTTTTCTCTAGTCTTGGCCCCTTTCTCTGAACTGCGCCATACTGAGATGGATGCTTCAAGCTAGGCCAGCTGACCAGGTCGCCTTATGAAGCTCAGTGGTACTTGTAATGCTTGATCCTGTGACATAGCTCCAACTTGTCCAGCTAATTACATCATCCATCGGATGAACCCTAGCTTGTGTTCTGAGTGGCAGATGCCTCAACCTTTGAAGATAATTTTGCAGCCTCCCTGGATGAGGAGAGAGTGCTATTGTAACCATTCCTGACTGTTTTGTCCTTTCTTTTCCAGTCTCCTTGGCCCGTATCACACAGCTGGTATCCAGTCACAAGCTAACAAGGAAGTGAAATTTCTTCTTGTTCCACTATGTCACTGTGCTGTTGGTTCTGTTGTTCTTTCCATTAAAGAAAGTACTGATAGGCGATCATTTCTGAAAAAAATTAAAGCTAATTTACGTGATGACAAGGATGTGTATGTTCCCATTCTCTCTGTGTTCTTGCCTCTATTTTGAGACTTCTTTTTTATCCTGTATTCTCTGGTAGTTCCCACTAGTAAATGCTGTGGAGTCTGGACATGCCTGGCCAGTTACTGTTTCATGAGGAAAATGCTGAGCTGGGTGTGGCTATGCACAGCTGTAGTTTCAGCTACTCATGAGGCTGAAGCAGGAGGACAATGTCAGCCCTGGTATTCAAATGCAGCCAAGGGCACAATCCTGGGTCTCCCTGACCCCCAATTCTCAACAACAAAACTAAACTACATTTGAATAAAATTCATTTTCACCTATATTTCTTCCTCCAATGGTGAAAACTTCACAAAATTGTATATACTGAATATATTTTTCTCATTTTTTTTTGAGACTAGTTTCTGGGCCCATTCTGTAGGGTTCTCTTGGCCATCAGTGGTGTTGAGGAGTGGTTCATATGCAGTAGAATTAATATCTGCTTTAAAAGGAATATGGAAGTAAGTTTAGTTAAAAATATATTTCAAGAGAGAAGTAAGCAGCTAAGGTAAAGCAGTGGTTCTTAATTTGTGTGCCACAATCCCTTTGGGGTCACAGATCAGATATACTGCAGAGCAGATATTTGCACTACCATTCATAACAGTAGCAAAATTATAGTTATGAAGCAGCAACAAAATAATTTTATGGTATGGGGATTCACCACAGCATGAGCAACTGTCACAAAGGGTTGCAGTATTAGGGAGGTTGAGGACTATTGGTTTAAGGCTTTGTGATGTGTGCCAACCTGTCTTTACATCCCAAATGATCATACGTGACACACATTCATGTGATAACAATCTGCATTGGAAGCTAGCTTGAAATCCTGAACCCGGTCAGAAGACTCTTCTCCCAGAAGCAATCAGGAGCTTGCCTTGAGCACGCAGTGGGGAGTCAAATGGAGCGCAAGTCCCTCCTCGTTTATGTTAGCCTCTCTTCTTCCATGTTTCTGCTTCATGAATTCAGATTATTGCATGAGTTTTTAACCTCAGCCTTACTTCTCGTTTGTAATATATTTTTAACTAAACTTAACTTGCTTTATTTACTGTCTTCCTTTAAATATAAGTGCTCTGCCCCAGTAAAATAATCACTCCATTCTATCTCACAATCATAAATATTATGAATAAACTGATATTGAGAAATTATGAGAAGTCGACCATAGCTATTATCAGCCTGTATTTGTTTCATAAACTACTGCAATGAACTGTTCAATAAATCAATAGTTAGCATAGCTTCAATTAGTCTGAGTGTCCTGTAGATATTAATAAAGCCATAGAGATTAGATATAAAATTGGTGTCAGAAATTGAAGGTACCCATCATGTTATTTTCCCTATGAGAAAGTAAAATGTAGTTTACAGAGAGAATAAAGCTATTCTGGAACAATTTTTTAAAAGTGGGGTGCACATCTAAACAGAGAAATTTTAACAGAAGAATCTCAAATGGCCGAAAGATAGTTAAAGAATTGCTCAGTATTTCCTGGTATTAGGGAAATGCAAATAAACATGACTATGAGATACCATCCTATACCTGTTGGTATAGGATATTGGCTAAGGTAAAAAAAAAAAAATATTAATGACAGCTTATATTAGAGAGAATGTGGAGCAAGGGGAACACTCCTCCACTGCTGATGGGAGTGCAAATTTGTACAGCCATTTTGGAAGTCAGTATGGTGACTTCTTAGAAAATTGAGAATTAATCTATCTTAAGCAAGACCCAATGATACTACTCTTGGGTGTATATTCAAGGTATTCTCAATCATACTACAAGGACATTTGCTTAACTATGTTTACAGCATCATTATTTGTAATAGCCAGAACCTGCAAACAACCTAGATGCTTCTCAACCTAAGACTGGATAAAGAAAAATGTGGTATACATACACGCAAGAGTATTGCTCAGCATAAAAAAACAAAACAAAAAAATGACATCATGAAATTAGCAGGCAAATGGATGAAACTAGAAAATATCACCCTGAGTGAGGTAATCCAGACTCAGAAAGACAAACATGGCATGTACTCACTCATAAGTGGATACTCATATAGAGCAAAGAACAACCGGGCTACAACCCACAGCTCCAGAGACGCTAGGTAACAAGGAGGAGCCTAAGAGAGACACGTGGATCACTCTGGGAAGGGGACATAGATAAGATCTCCTGGGTAAACTGTGCGGAAAATAGAGGGGAGAGGAGGGGGATGGGAACATAGGGGATGAGAATGAGTCGGTTGAGCTGGAACAGGGACTGAATGGGAGAGCAATGAAAGAAGTATCTTCATAGACGGAGACATCATGGAGTTAGGAAGAAACCTGGTGTTAAGAAAGTCCTCAGGAATCCACAAGGATAATCCCATCTTAGAATACTAACAGTAGAGGAGAGGGTGCCTGAGCTGTCCTACCCCAGTAATCAGATTGGTGACTACCCTGTCATCATAGAGCCTTCCTTCAGTAACTGATGAAAGCAGATGCTGAGACCCACAGCCAAGCACCAGGCTGAGCTCCGATATACCAGTAGATACAAAGGGAAGAGAGGGATTATTTGAGCGGGGGGGGGGGGGGGGGAGCGGTGGATGGTGGGAGAACAAGACCATGATGGGGAAACCTACAGAGACAATTGAACCAAGCTAGTGGGAACTCAAGAACTTTAGACCGACAGCTGTGGAGCCTGCGTGGGACTGGACAAGGCCCTCTGCGTGTGAGAAACAGTTAATGTAGCCTGGTCTGTTTAAGGGTCCTTGGCAGTAGGATCAGGATTGATGTCTGGTGCGTTAGCTGGCCTTTTGAAGCCCACTATCAGTGGAGGGACACATTGCACAGCCTTGATGCAGGGGGAGGGGACTGGACCTGTCTCAACTGAATGTACCAGGCTTGGCTGACTCCTCATGGGAGAGAGGCCTTACATTTTGGGAGGAGGTGGGGGTGGATGGGGGTGGACTGGGGAGTAGAAGGAGGGATGAGAGGGGGATCCATGGTTGTTATATAAAATGCATAATTAAAAAAAGATATCCTGGGATGCTCAAGTGTTCTTGGGATCTGTGTGCATCTGTAAATGTCCCCTCTGTCTTTTCAGGAAATGTTTGTGATAAAAATTCTTGTACTAGAAGATTAAAAATGCTTCTCTCTGGCTTATGAAAATCAAATCCAGAAAATCTAGACCTACAGAATCATGGATAACATGTGTAACCCTTTGACCAGGAGGTCTTTTCCTGTCTAAAGTCAATTTCCCCAAACTGCCATGTATATTTGAAAGTGAGTAAAAGAACTAAGGCTGTGCTAGTCACTGGGTAGAGTCTGTCTTGATCAGTTTTTAAAGCTCTCTGGCACAGATGGACATTTCTTATTAAGGTCTTGACAACATACTTTGCAAATTGAGTAGTGTCTCCTTGGCTGTTGTACCTCAACTCATTTAGATTCCTGTCAGACTCTGGCTACCAGTTACAATCATCTGATTTCATAACTAGAATATATTTATAGTAAAGGCTTGAGCCAAATTTGACAGTCGGTGGAACCGACTAAGGATTTCATTGTAATCCATATTATGAATATTGGTTTGGTCTTCCCCATTTAGCTGCTATCAATTTTTAACACAAGTAGCAGTTTTATGTAATAACGTGGAAACACTGTAACAATTCTGACTCCCATGGAAATATATATAATTTTATTGTCTCTAGAATAACTGTTTCACTTTGAAAGATTTACTAGAATCCAAGTTCCCTCCTCTGCTAGATGAACTATGTTGAAAGTAGTCAATGTCACACTGTACTGATGGATTGCTTAGGGAAAAATAAACCTTAATTTCCCTTCTGTATGCTTCGGTGGCATTTTGGGCAATCTTATGGAGATGAGACGCATCCCCACCAAGTCCCAGGCAGGGTTGCTACGTGGTGTTGTCAATGTAATGCATTCTGACCATCTATCAGGAGATCTTGTATTTGTGTCTTATAGCATTATAGTACACCATGAATGAATTCAGTCTGAGGAAGTATCATTCTTAATTATAATCTTCAAATTCAAAATAAGCAAGATTTGTTATTATTATTATTATTATTATTATTATTACTATTATTATTATTATTATTGAGAAGTACAAAAGGGGATGTTTTCTTCTCAGCATCTATTCTCAAGAAAATTGAAAGACAACAAATGTACCTAGAAAGAGACCGCAGAAACGTGCCCTTGGTAGAAATCTATTTAAATGCTACAGCTTAGGACCTAAATTATCTTAAAAACAAATCTATCGTTAGCTGGTATTGGCAATCCACCCTCTTCTAAACAGCACTGATGCCGAGCCAGGAAGAGATCTAATTTGAAGCCAGCCTGGGCTATACAAACAATTAAAAACAAAAACCAAAAAACAAGCAACACAGGCACAAACAGTTATCTGTGCAATTAGAAAAAAATCACCTTGACTACCAGATATTTTTCTACCAAGAAAGTCCTGGAGTGTCAGCCTGGTTGTATGATCAAGGTAACTTTCTCTTTAATACTGTTCTGTTTTTCAAGCAGTAATAATGAACAGTATGATTTTGTAAGCAGAGGAGGAATGTGTTTTTAGAAAGGGGTGTCTCTGGTGTGTGATTTTTCTCTCATTATTCTGTATGCTGTAAATGTCATTGGACAATAAAAGGACTGTTTTGGCCTATTGTAGGGCATCTTAGAAGCAGGCAGGAAATCTGAGCATAAATAAAGGGAAAGGAGGGCGGAGTCAAGAGAAGCGATCCAGCCGCCCTCTGAGATGTAAAGAAATAAGAGATGAGCCGCGGGCCACATGGCAGGACAGAGTAATGAAAATGTGTTGAATTAGGATGCAGGGGCTAGCTAGAAACATGCCTGAGCCATAGGCCAAGCAGAATGTAATTAATACAAGCATCTGAGTCATTTTGGGGGGCCTGGGCAGCGGCAGGCAGGCCAGACCTTGGGACTAGACCAGGCCAGAAACTTCATATTACATGGTGTCTCTTTTGAAGCTGTGTGATTTCTCTCTCATTATTGCACCTCTGGCTTGCTTCAGCTGCATTTCCCATAAAAGCTAGAAATACACACTGTGGTGTCAGCATGCACAGCTACAGGATGTTGTATGCACGAGTTGGGCTCCCTGGAACACCCTCATGATATTTGCTAGGCAAGATAGCATGGACTAGCCAAGTAGGAAGAAATGTACTTGGTGAGAAAGTCCTACCAAAGCCATCAGAAGACATTAATCAACACGAATCATGGGCTAAGGCTGGCAAAGGCAGCAGAGGTATCCTAGTCAGCGCCATCTATCTCCCTGTGAATGTTGAGGGTCTGTAGTATAAACAGCTTTCCTTGGGAGGTGCTGAGACCTCTTTCTGGATCCTCTGTGGAGAGCATGGAAATACTAAATTAAAGCATTGATAGATATCTAAGTCTCCAAAAGAAAAGCCACACAACATGGTCATAGACCCGTGATAGACCATCATATGATCAGTGATGGGACATTGGTTATTATATGTCTTATTAGTCTGCATTGTGAATTATAACAACAACAACTGCTTTCCTTGACAAATAGATACAAAGCAATATCAGATGGCTGTGCCTTCAAGGAGAGAGGCTCACTGCGGAGGGATGAAATGGAGAATATACTCAGATCTCAGGATATATGAAGGAACTTGTAAGGGGAGCTTGATGCTTTCTGATCAGTCAATATACTGGCTACAGGTGGAGCAAAACTGGATCATATGAAGGTTCAAACTGCTGGTATAAATGAGCCTATGATCCTCCCCGCAGACCATCCACAAAAGGCAATATCCCCACGATCCTGATCCTGGTCCCGCTGAAGTTAATCCTTCTCAGGAGCAAATCTGTGTCTTTGGATTTCTGAGTAGAGCCCACTGTGCCACCTTCCTGGCAGGAGAGCTGTTCCTGTGTTTGTTGAGCTGAAGTGACACAAAGGGAACCCCAGGAAAGGGGGGAGTCCACTCAGCCAGGAAGGTCAGCCCTTACACATCTGATGCTAACACTCCATTAAAGCACCTTCACAACAAAGAGCAAGGCTGATATTTGCATATTAAAATCAAAACACTATGTGATGTTCTGCAAATTAAAGAGGTTAGATCTGTGCATCTCTTTTATGCTAATGGACACAGATTTTCCCATCCAGTATCTAAGCAGCCTTGTATGCTACTGTGATTTATAACGAGTGGGGGGGGGCAAACAAAAACCAAAACAAAATCACTACCTATGCTTGCTTGTATAACTCAAAGGCACACTCTTGGGGCGCAACATTAATAAATGATAACAGATAATCTTTGGTCCAGACATCTTTTTCATGAGATTATGGAGATATAAAACCAGCCCTAATTTTCTTTTCTCTTAACCTCTTCTCTCAGCGGGGTTTGCATCAGTCTGTGGTCTGCCCTAATTCCAGCACAGCCACTCAGCCTGCAGTTGGCCTCTATTTCCTGCTCAGATGCTTGCTTTGCTTTAAGCAGAAGAGATTTTCTTTCTTTAATTGGGGCTTTTGTCTGGATCTCCAAGCTCAGGCATGCTGAGGGGATCCTTGGTGTTTCAGTAATGGATTTCAAAACGACCTACTTTGTGGACACCTCAGGTTCAGAGAACAACTGTGGATGGCCACCTCTGTGCTTGGGTGACATTGGAGAATTACAGCGTTTTCCTTCTTGATAAAGTATTCTATTGAGTTTTCTGTGCGGACTTTAGGCATTTGGCAAAAATCATGATGGCTGTGATTAGGCTCTTCCAGTTGCCTAGAAAAGTATCCTTCAATGGATAGAGTTGCAGTCATCTAAACTTGGGTCTCAGGGTAGTTGTTGATAACGTGGAAGAAAATGATTCCATTCTTAAGCACAGGCCACTTCAGAGAGGTGGGGCGCTTTCTTCTTGACTTGCTTCTATTTATTTTTAAAATCTGTGTTCAAGTATTGAGTTTAAAAATCAAAGAATACTGGGAAGTCCCTAGGTGGTAAATGGGTTCTTATCCTATATTCCACTTAGAATTCAGAACCCATCTCCCCATAAATGCTAAGTGATTGAGTTATAAATGAGAGCTTTCCTACCAAGGGAGTTAGAATGGGATAATTTATGCAGAAGACGGAGGGCTGCAATCAGTTAGGAACATTGCATTTGAGAAAAGTAGAATTCTAAGATGTTCTAAATTTAATTACAAAGAGCAGAGGGTGGGGATAAGGGGACAGAATCAGTGAGCAGCTATGGGCTAAAACCACTATGAAACTGTTCCAAATTCTTAAAAAAAAAAACAAACAAAAACTTACTTATTTAATTTGTGTACGCCTGCAGGAGCTAGTGCACCACATTTGTACAGGTGTCCAGGGGAGCTAGAAGAGAGCATCGGCCCCTGGAGGTGAAGTTACAGGTGGTTTTAACTTGATGTGAGTGCTGTATACTCTGCAAATATAGTAAGTGCTCTTAACTACTGAGCTATGGCTTGTAGCTTTATCACTATCATAACAAGACCTTTAACATATTTGCTGCTTGCATAAGGTACTATTGTCTATTTTACTGACAGCTATTTCCACATTTTCCTTGATTGTAGACTATGTACATCAGGGACATTCTATTTGTTGTGCCAATAATCAGTGAACTTAGAGGCTGATATATGACAAAAACGATTGTTGTAGCCAATGATGCACAGAAGGTGTCTACTTGGAGAACTTATTTCCCCTATGAACATAGAGAAACAATAAAGTAATAATTCCTTTTCTTCTGCTAGGGATTATGTCTTCATCTCTGTGTGGTATCAGGATCTCTGTGGCAGTCATCTCAGAGAATGGCCATCTCAGGACACACTGTGAGCACAAGAGTTTTGGCTTCTTTCAAGTACAATGACAGTTAATACCACTGTCTATTCAAGTTCTTGCATTGTAAGTCCACCAGGCATTTTCTGTTGACAGCACATAATCTGCTTACTTAGAGCTTTGCTGATATTTTAGCTCCACTGTTTATTCTGTATTGAGGACAGTCCTCGAAACCAACACACAGGAACAATGCCTTTCTTACCTCAAATAAGGTCAGTTTGTGAGAGGGTGCACATCATCAGCATGTTGTATGTTGGGGGTGGAATAAAACAGGTTTTTTTTTTTTTTTTTTTTTTTTTTTTTTTTAATCAAGTTTCTCTTGATATACAGTCTCACAACAGGGGTAGTCCCAGGTAAACAGCTGTTTATTCATTTCACCAAAGTTAAGGCTTGCCACTCACACACAATGAGAGAAAAGCATTCTCTTCTTATAAGGCTGTCAAAAATAAGAAGCATGTGTGAGGGAGTGGGAACCTAAGCACTGAGCCTATTTGTGTAGTGAGGTTGAAAAGGTACCTCTTGAAAGTTAGAAAATGACCATGCAGTGGTGTGAACGCAACTGTCTCTATAGGCTCCGTTTGAATAATTTGGGGCACTGTTTGGGAAGGTTTTGGAGGTATAGCCTTACAAGAGGAAGTACGTCATTGGAGGTGGGCTTTGAGATCATAAAGTCTCGTGCTACTTCCTGTTTGCTATCTCTCTGCTCTATGCTGGTGGTGAGGATGTGAATACTCAGCCTCCAGTTTCCTCCACCACGATTTCTGTTTGAATCTGTGCCTCTCTGGTATGAACTGTCACCCAAATATACTCTCATCTGTATGCTGTCTTGGTCATGGTATTTTACCACAGCCACAGCAAAGTAAATAATTTAGACTATGTCTTGTCCTTGCAAAAGCAACTTCATACCTAACAATATTTCCCATGGGCATGTCAGTCTTGTCCATGACGTACGTGCAAGAGTATCTATCACGGTAGTGTTTTTCATATTGGCAAAAGAGGCACTAATGATGTCTGAGAGTTAAAGATAGTATTGCTTTTGTCTTTGAAGTCATATACCAGGGACTTAGAGATCATAAAATAATAAAAAAAAAAAATTGGCTCTGACAACTAAATAAAAGTAATGTGTGAATGAATATTTTCTGCATCTATTTATGGTCAATGTGGCACACTGTCAGGTGACTATGAACTAACTCACTGATTAATAGATTTACTTTTATTCTTAGGAACATTCCTTACTTCTTTTGCTTGTGTTCATTAATTTGTTTCAGGTTTTTAAGGTAAATTTTGTTTTGTTTGTGTTCTTAGAGGAAATAGGAGCCTGATGTGTAGACTATGCTATCTTGAACTCACGATTCTTCTGCCTTAGATTCCTGGGTATTGAGACTATAGATATGAACCACCACACATGAGTTAGTATTCAATTTCTTAAAATTGCCACGGTAGCAAGAACACCAATGTTAGATCTACCTTCCTAGAAATAAGGGAAAAGTGAATTCTTATTAAGTGTAAGCATGGGGCTGTGTGCCAGGTTTAAAACTCATCTGCCTTGTGTATTAGCTACTTTTCTGCTGCTGTGAGAAAGTACCATGACCAAGGCAGCCATTAAGAGGGAAGTCTATCACCACAGCCATGGGGAGTGTGGTGGCAGGCAGGCAGCCATGGCGCTGTAGCAGCAGCTGAGATCTCATGTCTTGATCCATTAGCAGGAGGCAGAGAGAATGAATGGGGATGTCAGGAGTCTTTTGAAACCTCAAAGCTGGCCTCTAGTGATATGTCTCCTCCAACGAGGCCACACTGCCTAATCCTTCCTAAGAGTTCCGCCAACCAAGTAGGAAAGTATATGAGCCTATGGAAGTCTTTCTCAAGCAAACCAGAACACCTAGTATAATTGTCCCTCCATGGCTGTCCAACAAGAGCTCCCCATCCCAGTCCAGGCAAGCACTGTCTTACTCTATTTAGACGTCAGTCCTTTAGCACACAGCTACTTGGACTGTGGATTGTGACCCCACATGCGGTTGAATAGTTTAGTCAATGTGAGAATAATGTGGGAGTCACATAACACTTGATGACAACAAGCGATTTCTAAACATGTAATGATCAAAATTTCCTTCAAATCACATGAATGATGAATCTGAAGTGTTTGTGGCCACCCTCATCTGTGCTGTATTGCACAACTTCACTGTAGCTTTGGTTATGAGCATACAAAATGATCATACTGTTCTGTGTATGCCACACAAGACCAATAAACACTGACAGAAGGCAATTTTATGCATTGAAATATTTTACCGCACACACAAAATTGTCTGGCTCTTATGGAAACATGATGATTTAATTATGAAAAGCAAAAATTTTTAATATTTCCCTATCGCCATTCTGAGGCACCTAAGTATTAAATAAGGCTACTTTGGGATTACAGTACGTTAGAATATTTGATATGTAACAACTTGCTATTCTAAACACTAGGGCAGCCACAGAAAGCCTCCTAAATAGTTTCTAACATGGCAGCATGGACATGAATGACATTGTGTAAAATTTTGCACAGATGACAGCTTGAGAATATACAACCTAGATGTTTCCCAAAGCTCAGCCAGGGAAGATTCTGACTTGTCTAGATCCTTAGAGAAGCAGCACATCTGACTGCTGGTCTTACAAATGGTAGTGAAATCACATGTCACAGTCAAGACACCGGATACAGACAGGAACTATCCCCAGAGAGTGCCCAAGCTCTGATCCCATCTCACATAGACATCTGAGTATATAAATATATATATATTTATTGTCACACACATATATACATACACACACATATATATAATAAGCCAAGAAATTAACATAAACAAGAAAGATCTGGATTATAGATCTTGCTCACAAAATTATAGATTATAGATTATAGATCTTGACTGTAAAAACAAACATGTGATAGCAGCCTCCCAAACTGAGAAGGGAAAGGGACAAAGACCAAACAAAGTATTAAATGAACATGAAAACATGTCAGAGAAAATCAGAAAGCCATTATTATAAACCAGATACAGAATATACACTTAAAAGAGCATACGAGTGGGCAAGATGGGTAAAGCGCTTGCAAATCTGATGACCCGAACTCAATCCCCAGGGCCCTCACTGTGGAAGGACAGGCCCATTTCCTGCAAATTGCCCTTCGATGTCTGTTTGTGTGCATGCATGTGCACACACACACACCCGCCAAATAAATATAAATCTCTAAATGATTATTGACAGAAAGAAAAAAGTAGGTTCATAAGAACAGAGCACCCTATAGAAAGGTAGGCTTAAATGAACATAAAGAGAATTCTAGAATTAAAAAGCATTATTGGTAAGAGCCCAAGGCTGAAACTGGATTTATGATTGGTGCTATCTAAATACTCTGTAGCAAGAAAAATAAATGTTCAAAATAACTTACAAATTTCAGGATCCTCATGAACAAAATGCTAAGCAAAAGAGACCAAATCCGAAGAATTCACACTATGTGATTACACATCTCTATTTCAAAAATACCAAAACTATTAATTAATATTCTTTAAATTCAATTCATAGTCTTTAAATGGGTGGATAATATGCATGTAAGTTATAACTTTAACCATCAAATCATCATTTTTATAACAGCAGTCATTAGAAATTACCATTTATCAAATTAATTGTAATTGATTAAATTGTAATTCTTCATTAAGTTATAAAAATTTATTGTGACTTGTTACTATTTGTTACAGCAATATCTAGATGGATTTTAACAAGAATTTTTAAGAACTTTATTAAAAGTCAGTAATGTAGGGACACTGCCAGATACCAAATCCCATTGCAATGACACTTTAGTGACACAGTGAGGATTGAAGAGCCTTGACCAAGGGAACAAAATCAAGGTTCTAAGGGGATCAGTGTATGCAAAAACTTGATGTATGTTGGTGGCCGAGGAGGAGGTCACATGCATAGGAGGCAGAGTATCATGGGAACTCTCTGTATTTTGACCACTTTTTCATGAACATAAAGCTACTCTAAAGATAAGTCTAAATTAACCAAACAAAAACTTGATTTATGACAGAAGTGGCTTAACAGGCCAGTGGAGAAGGAATTTATCTTCTATATTTAATGATCAAAAATTTAGTTGCGTGCACATCAAAAACAAGAAACTAGCCACATGGAAAGCAAGGATACATAATGACACATAGAAAACTGCTTATTATTTTGAGAAATAAAAAGTATCATTGCTTATAAGGCAGGAGGCACAAAAGAGAATAGTTATTGACAGAAGACACCAAATATAAACTAAAGAATACAACAGAAAATTCTGTTACATTCAAATTCACATTTTTGATACGTTAAAATACATCATGACCCAGAAGACAAATCAGAGATTAAAACAGAATTGTAGCTCTACCTATAAGTTACTTAAGTTTGGTCTGTAAGAGGTAGCATATAGTATAATTGAGAGCACATTCAAATAGTTCATGCCTGGAGAATCTTGAAACTGTTCTGTCTCTCCTAATAAAAAGTACAAATGAAATCAGTTTATCTTCATCAATATTTATGATCACGTTGGTGGAATAGCATGCACAGGTGCTAACTGTTATAACAAAACAAGTTCCAAACAGTTACTTGGGTACATGAAGTTACAGAACAATTTGGAAATCCTAGTGAGGCTTGAGGTCTTCTAATCCTAGCTACCGTTGCTCTGGAGAAATCCTGGCCCAAACTCCATGGAAGCAATCCACAAAAATCTCAGAGGAATAATAAAGAGTAGTTGGAATAATAAAAAGAACTGGAAGTAATATAAAATTTCACAAAATGACATATAAATAACTTGAAGTATAGTCATGTGAGCAGAATACTATAAAACAGGAAAGGTAATAAACAACAGCTACATGCAGCAATATGAGTAACTCTCGAAATATCAGAGGTTTTGAGTGTACAAAGCAATTTTGTAAAAGAATATGCATTATATAATATTTAAGTTGTAAAAATACGCAGATCTCTCTCTTTCTCTCACACACAAACCTTGCTTTTTTACAGTTCTAATGCACATGATTTTCTTCCCTTCCTCCCTTTTTTCCTTCCTTCTTTCCTCCTTCCGTTCCTCCCCCCTTTTCTTTCTAGATTTATTTATTCACTGTGTATACAGTGTTCTGCCTGCATGTGTCCCTGCAGGCCAGAGAGGGCACTAGATCTCATTATAGGTGTTTGTAAGCCACCATGTGGTTACTCCAGTCCCACAACATGATTTAAATATGGTTTCATTAACTGGAAGGCATAGTAAGATGTATTAAGATGGACAATTTCATACTATAAAATTTCTTTATGCATTGGAAAAGTGTTCAAGTTTTATTGCTAGCTCTTCTGTTCACAAACACTACATGTATTAATGTCATTCACGATGAATGATAAGACGTTATATCTTCTAAAATCTGTAAATGACTGGCTGTTGCATAGCTGTTCTTGTTTCCTGGTACTGTCAGGTAAGCTCATGGTTGTGTTGTGTGTTGTTTCCCAGTGCTAGGCTATGTGACAAATTTGACCTATATAAACAACACCAAAAACAGACCATGGAAAGAACTCTGTGGCCAACTAAGACGAGAAAGTCATCAGAAGCAGCAGCCAGTGATGATGAAGACAGTGAGATCTGAATTGAATACAGATGACAGAAGGAACAGTGCCGCTGCTGGAGACTGGATTTGTGGGCAGAAGAACACAGTGCGCTGGTCAAGTCAAATGAGGAAAGTGGTTGTGATGAAAGAGATGACAGCATTCCAGAGGAAATGACACCAGGACATTTCACAGAAAAGAACGTGTAACATTTGAAGTGCAGAGAATAAAACATGAAGCCTAGGAGAAGTTTGCAGGGAGCCCACATCACTTACTCTTCAGTTGTGACGATAAAACACCATGAGCAAGGCAACTTAGGAAAATGAGCTTATGGTTGAAAAGGGATGATATTTCATCACGATGGGAAGGTATGGCAGCATGTGCAGGTATGGAGGCAGGAAGCTAAGAGCTCATATCGTCAAAGATAAGCAGGAAGCAGAGAGAGGGAACGGGAAGTAGGTGAGAATGTTTACTGTCAGAGCCTGCCCCCAGTGATATACTTTCAGCAAACCCCGACTAGACTCCCCAAGCCACCACCAACAGTACAATAAACTGCAAGTGTGCAAATGCCTGAACTCTGGGGGGCATTTCTCATTCAGACCAACACCAGAAACATCTTCCTGAAGCAGGACTTGAAAAGATGCCCGACTACTTTCCAGAGGTACTTACAAACAAATAAAATATTCTCAGTGTCTCTGATGTCTTAGAATATAGCATTATAAAAACAAACTTCACTGTTTTCTCTTATGAGTCTGTCACTAAATATAAATGTATACAAATTAATGCTAAGGGATATATTCAACACATTACATTTCTTTAAAACAGAGGTTCTCCACCTTCCTGTGCCCTTTTATACAGCCCCTCATGCTGTGGTGGCCCCAAGGATAACATTTTCATTGTTACTCCATAACTGTAATTTTGCTACTGTTATGAATTATAATGTAAATATCTGTGTTTTCCAAAGGTCTTAGGCAACTACTGTAAAAGGGTCATTTAACCCCAGTGGGGTCACAACCCAGAGGTTGAAAATCATGGCTTTAAAAACACCAGAGAAATTATGATTAAGGCAGGTATGCAGTGATGTATTGGTAATGTTTACATTACTTCACCATGTATCAATAACGCCTTCAATTATCTGATTTTAGGAAGCCCTAGAAACTTACTTTATTACTTTATGCTTTAAAGAATGTGTGGATTATTTTGTTAGAAGGAAAAAAGTAATAATAATGTCAGACGAGAAATAATGTTTTTCCAGACTGTGAAAGTGGTAACAAGAAGCCTGGAAAATGTAAGTCACCCCTTGTCGCTGGCTGTCTGTCAGCCCTAAGGAAGAAAAACATGAGCTTATAGACAGCTCATGGGTTCTTTGATTGTAAGTTGTTAATAGTGAGGAAATAAGTGTGTACACGCTCACTTAACCCACTCTCTTCAATTTATGGTCTGTTATGTGATTTTTGAAAACTAACCCTGATTGAATTTGGAAGCACTCACAAAATACATCACATTTTTAAGATCTCTAAAGTATGTGCCACAAAGAAATTCTCTGTTGATGTAGACGGGTTTTAGGACCCTGTAGCTGTCACAGTCATGAAGGAATCTCTGCTGTGACAGATTAAACATGCCTGTCTGGCTTTAAAAACCTCTCAATTTCTGCATAGCTCTGCCAACTTTCCGTTTTTCAAAGACACATGCTGGCCTGGCTTGTTCCTCATGGTTTCATTCTTGTGGATCTGGTAAATGTGCTGGATGTGGTGATCCTTCCTATGGTTGATGCTGCAAATTATTAAAAATGTAGTGGCTTAACAGAGTGCAGATTTATCACGTATTCTAAAGATCAGAAATTGCACATGAGTCTCAAATGACTGCTTTAGCAGAATAGTATTCTCTGGGGCGCCATGGTTGGAATTGCCTTTCTGTTCTTGGAGGCTTTCTAGGTCATGATTGTATGGTCCCCTTGCTCCATCTTTAAAGTGAATAGTCGGGTTAAACACACATCACATTTCCTGACCTTTCCACTCCTACTTCCAAGGTTCCATGTGATTAGGCTTCATCTACGTGATGAGTGTAGAATCATTTCTTCATGAAAAAGCCTTCTCTGAATACTGTCTGCTAATGCCTGTTTGCTATGTAAGGTTACAGATTTTCAGATTCTATGTATTAGGATACAAACATTTTTGGGTGGAGGATATTATTCTGCCTACTAAGATATCTTTACTGGATTGGGTTTGTACATGAATTAAAAATCCTAGCATAAGCCCCAGACATTTTATTATATTTGTAGATTGTGAAATTCAAGTCCAGACTAGGAATCAATTATGCAAACTTTCTGTCGGATTTTGAATGAAGGCACAAAACACATTGGAATCTTACACTAACATGAAGGACACTCAGCACGACCACACCCCAAACCCCATCATCTTCAGCCTTAAAGCACAGACCCAGCCATGTGTCCCGTCTGGTCTGTTCTGATAGCATTTGGTTTATTCCTGGGGAAGAATGAAGTTTCTGCATCACCAACACCAGTCTCAAACCTATGTTTCCAAAGATACGCAGAGAGGTTTTATTTTCACATTTCAATGCTATTTCCAGACAGAGCCTCACATAAATCTGCAGTTTTAGGGCTTCAGATGCAGTCTAGTGGATAATGAGACAGACTGTTTCCACACTGTTAATGCAAAAGACTGCTCACCGTGGAGACCACCGAGCCTATCTAAGCCACACAAAGCATTTATCTGAACTTTAAAGAATATGATACTTCTACTGTGGTACACTATTGAGGCAATTCATGAAATCCCACAAGCCCAATGAACAAGCCCTGTGTTTTGTGAATTTACAGTTTTGTGGATAGCACTTGGATAGCTTTTGATATGTGTTTATTTGACAAAAGAAAATGTGCCATTTTCCATCAATAAACTCACAAGGAGTAGAGAGATGTCATAATGAAGTGCTCAGGGCAGGAGGGCTGCACACTGAGGGCTGCATCAATGCTGAGAGAAGCGATGTGTGTGGTAGCTCTTGGGTTTGCCCAAATACATTTCTTTTCTGTAAAAATCGCCTTTAGAAATGACCTCCCTTCAGTTTATATGAGGCAAATCAGAGGTATGGACAAACTTTGAACATGTCAGCAAAAAATTATAATTGCTTAAGAAATGTTTTTAGAGATTCTAAACATTCCTGTGAGGCTGAAGATCAGCTGGCCAATGAAGCTTGGCCCCCACTTGATGTACCAATTACTGTGAACATCTTCCTTGAAAATTGAGTGAAATTATTTGAATTGCCCATTTTTGTCAAGGAACAGTGTGTAATCTTGAGATTTTTCCTGTCAATTTTCCCCCACCCCCCTGTGTTCATGTTAAAACAAGTCAAAGACAAATTGTGGGAAAAAAAAATCATTATCATTAACTTCTCAGTATCAACTCCGGAGGCCAACCTGGGCTGTTTCTCTCTGAGACACGAAAATCACTTTAAGTTTATTGGTACAAACTATAGGGTATTTCATAGAGACTTCTGTCTTTCCCTCTTTTCTCCTACCTTTCACTCTCTCTGGCTATTCCAATCACATCCCTGCTTTCCGGGGTTGATAAATACTATTGTCTCTGTGAGAGACCAACCGCGACCAACCGCGATTTCTTCTAGGCTCCAGTGCTCAGACAGCAGGGTCTAGTTACAATGGATATTGGAATTTTATTTGAAATGGGTTTTCTTTGTCTTATATTCGGTGTTCATTACTTCTCTAATATCACATGTTGTGCTTTTTCTAAAAAGATCTGGAAGAATCATAGGTTTCCTTGAGGCTTTATGGATAGCAGTGGTTTTTCCAGGGACGATGATCCCCAGGGGGAATGGGTTGCTGTAGGCACTCAAACTTAGCCCTGCAGAGAGAACATTGGCATTTGGATCAAAATAAAGGTCTCTTTGGAAATCGGGTTATAACACTTCTGAATCATGCTAGATTATTGAATGGTACACCCATTGGAAAGCAGTAGCTATTGGCTTGTGATGATCAATGAGCAGTAAAAGTCCTCTGCAGGGCACAATCTCCTAAAATAAGATTGCCTTTCCTAAGGCAGACTCTTGTCTGATCCTGCTTCACCTCTCCCCTAGTTTTCTAGTTAAAGACATTGGCACGTCCCTCTTGGTGTCTTTCAGCCACTTAAGCTCTTCTTTGGCTGGATGCAAAGTCAGAGAGCAGGACTTTGGAAAGTCAGAGCACTGTTTCCACCTATTTTACAGATGACACTCTAAGACAAGAGGGGCAGGGATTCTCATTGCTTCTGTCTGTGAACTGAGTCTGTGCCTCTTTTTATATTCCTACGTAGAAACCTCAATTCCCAATGTGAAGATATTAGGAAACAGAGCGTATGAGAGCTGAGTAGGTCATGAGGACACTGCCCTCACAGAAGGATTAGTGTCCTTACAAAAAAAGACCCTGAAGAGAGAGAGCTTGTTCTTTGTGCCTTGTGCCCTCAGCAGAACATTACTTTAGTGCCACCCTAGCCTCTCACTTCCCGTCCACTAGAACTGTGAGAGGTAAGATTTATTGTTTACAAGTTATTCTCTTGATGGTATTCTGCTATAGCAGTGCCCCCCCCCCCCATGATGAAGATAGGAAGCTGCTAAGAAAACCTATAGCTCTTAACCCAAGCCAGGACACAAAGGGAGAGGAGAAGTTTGTCCATTCACTATTTTCCTTAGGAATTCAGCCCCCTATTTATTGTGAAGTTCTAAGGATTTGCTTCATCAGCTACCTGGTTTAGCTAGCCCAGGAGAGACAGATTCTCAATTGGAAAGGTCTTACTTGGGACAGGCTGGCAGGTACTTTCTTCCTGCTTGAAGCCCTGGGGGTGAGTGAGGGTGGTGATAGGAATTCTATTTAAAAATCTAACCAAACTGTAACAAATAATGAGGCTAAGAGGTCACAACACAAAACATTTTTGTAATGGAAGATGAAGCATTTTAATTAAATGCTAAAGAACAAGGGCTAAGAATGAAGCTCTATTTGTTTCCAATGGTTTAAATAGACACTCCACTGAGTCGCTCATTGTCTTATGAAAGCTTTGCTGCATGATAAGAAAGAACAGCAGATGTAGGAAACTGTATCTGATGGCGGAAGCACAAAGCTTCTAGTATTTTTCTAAAAGGTGGTTATATTCATTGGAAACTTTATACAAAGCCTGACAGAGTGAACAGAGAGAACTGTTAGCTATATTCAGACAATTACACTTGTTAATTTTTTGAGATTTGAAAGGCCATTCTAATTCTATCATAAGCCTAAGAAAATTTCCATGGTAATAAGTCCAACTTACAACTATGTAATTTATATAATGTGATCAACTGGGGCGTGTACTTTAAACATACAAGATATAATCACATCTCTGGAAAATCATGACCTGGATTGAAGAGTTCAGAATGTTGGGATATCTGCTTCATTGTGATTTCAAACATATTATATGAAGCTGGTAGCACACAAAGTATGGGAGATCTTGGACATTTGTGGAGGAGACAAATTGCTCGTCAGCTACGGAACAGGGAAGCTTAAGGTAAAACAATGTCATCTGGACATAGCAACACCCATTGCACTCATATGCTCAGGGAAATGGTGATTGTATGAAATAAAACCAGTCAGCATTCTAGAATGGAGCAGGGAGGGACATCCAAGCCCCTTCCTGTCTGAAGTGCTACTGACAACTGCTGCTTCTAGAGGAGGAGGGATAAGCTTCCTTTAGGAGGGTATGGTACCTGGTAGGCTGATGATGGTCCGGTAGAGGCCCCACATTCATGTGTATATTTGCATCACTAACTGGATTCAGCAAAGGGGGGCAATACATTTGGAAAGTGAATGTGACGAAGGGTCTGGAGTTGAAAAAGTGTATTAGGGGTGAATATGATTGAAACAAAGTGCATTGCTCTGTGAAACAAATTATTAGAAACTTAGAAATTACATATATAGTTTTTCTTATCTAGTCATAAAAAGCATGGGTAATTAAAATAAATGAAATATCTAATAACATTGTTGAAAAAACTCTTGTCCTGAATTTTGTTAGCCACTAAAAAATTAAACTGCTAAAGTACATAATTTAAATGACTTTTTCTGGCTAAAGGTTTTTGTTTATTTTTTTTTTAAGTCAGTGGTTTTATATAGACAATAATGAATGGATTGTAAAGACTGGTTTCCAGAGCTGGAGTTCTTAGCCTGGAGATCACATAGGGCCTCCACAGGTTTTATAATCTTCAAAATGATATGCAGAACTTTGTGTATACATGAAAGTGCATAATTTTATAGCAATAAGGATCATAGATAAAGTTGAAGTTGCAACTCAAGAAAAGGTAAGGACCCACAATAAACATGACTGAATATGCATTCAGTCTGTCAAAGCTTCCTGACAATTCTTGATGAACATTTTTCTCTGTCAGCTTAAATAGCATATGGTTATCATCTTCCAAAACGAAAGGACAGGGCTGGGGTAGTGTAGGAACTGATGGGAGAAAGCAATTAAGTCATCAAACTATAAGCATTTTGGAGAATTTGAAGGCACCCGGCTTTTCTCATAATATTTAACCATACATGAAGCTAATTATGCTGCTAGATAGCATCAAGCCACAGAGAGAATCTGTGAACTTAATGGCCGTTTTTAGAAGCAAGATCATTTTTCTTCAGGAATAGACTCTGTAGGCATAAAATGGCTTATGTTTAATAAAAAATGTACAGACATTTGGAAAATCATGATATACAAGGTGAGTATGAGTTCATGAATAATTAAGCTTATTTCTGAATACCAGCTTGTGGAAGAGTCTCATTTGCCAGATGAAATGTTAAAGGTGAGCAACTTGAAAGAAATATGCCAGAAGAACATTACACAAGTATTTTTGTAATTCTTCCATTTAGTACAATAAAAATATGTAAAAAATTCTCTTTCCAGTCTATAAATTGATAAATAAATACATAGATTAGTAAAAAGGAAGTATTTAAATACATGTTAATATAGGGCTCTTCTTCAGTCTGAATGAGCACACACACACACACACACACACACACACACACACACACATGCTTCAGCAAGTATTACTCTAATTCTCTTATGTTCTGTCAATTTTAAATCTGTATATTCACATACATATATGTCTGCGTGGTATATGCATCCACTTATGGTATACACATGCATATGTGTATACACATGTGCACATGCATGTGTACATATATACAGATGCCAAAGATCAATGTCCAGCATATTTATCTACCCTCTTCACATTACTTTTTGAGACAGGGTTTTTCACTGAGCCTGGAGCTTACCAACTGTCTATGTTGGCTGATCAGTGAGCGCCAAAGATTTGCCTGTCTCCAGCTCCCTAGTGCTGGGAAACAAGCACACATCATGTCTGACTTTCCCATGGGCCCTGGGGTTCCCAACTCGTGTCTTCAAGCTTGTGTGGCAAGTACTTTACTGACCAAGGCATCTCCCAGCTCCTTATGTCATTCTTTAACTGGCTACTGCACTGCGGCTGTGACATCAATGATCACATTCTATTATGATTCAAAGCACATTAATCGCCATCACTAAAACATGAATTCCAGTGATGACCATTTTGCCTTAGGACGACAACATGATAGCATCTTCAGGTTGTGGCTGGCACCACATTTGCAAGTGTGCATCTTGCAACAGGACTGGAGCAGCCTTGTTACACTCCTGAGGCTGAGAATGTGGGCTTTGGAGACAGTTGGCTTGGGTTAGAGTCTAGTTCTGTCAGTTACTACCTGATGGAGTGAATTACCACATCTGTCTCAGTTCTCCCATCTGCATCCTAAAGATAACACTATGATCTCCTTAGAATACTTGTGAGGATTGAATGACATAATCTGTGGAGTGCTTAACTACATATGACACATGGTAGATGCACAACAGATGTTTCCCCTAATCACTGTCACAAGACCATCAATATAGACTACTGTTATCATTATTCCAGCACCTCACCATGGAGGCCTTCTCCCCTGAGGTGGGCAGGCACAGATAGCTAAATTCATCTCTTTTTCCTCCTCATTATTTTAACGAACT